>OU963900.1:14375000-15000000 GCA_902850365.2 Chilo suppressalis
TGATTTTGAGCCAACAGGTTCTACAAGTAAATGAAAATAAGTAAAATCACCTGAAAGTTGGCACCGGAAAGCCTTGTGCTGGACATAGGATATTAATATTTTGCCCGATACTTCTTACATACCACGAAAATTTATTATCAGTAGAAAAAGAGGGTGACTTCGTTCCAATAGGTTCTAGAAGAAGATTAATTACATATATAAACTTTTTGTGTACCTGTACATTGGAACAGGATATCCCTGCGCTCGACAAAGTAATGCTAAACTGTGTTCCAGAGGTCTATATATAAACCATGCTAATTTATCATCAGTTGGAAAAGAAGGTGATTTGGAACCGATGGGCTCTGGAAATATCAAAATGTTATTTTTGTAAACCCACCTAAACATAGGAACTGGATATCCTTGCGCAGGGCAAATTAATGCAAAGTCTTGGCCAGTTTTTATTTCAAACCAAGCCAGTTTCGAGCCAGTTGAAAAAGAAGGACTTTTAGTTCCAATTGGTTCTAAAATTGTAAGACAAGAATTGATAATACCTGAACTATGGGGCGGGAAATCCCTGAGCTGGACAAAGCAATGCAAAACCCTGCATGACATCTTTTATATACCAAGCCATCTTAAAATCTGTAGAGAATGTAGGGGCTTTCATACTAATCGGTTCTAAAACAAACATTTATTTTTTAATATATTAAGTCACTTGTGACTTGACTCACCTAAATACTGGAACGGGAAACGCCTGTGCCAAACACAACAATGTGACACTGGAGTGCGACATAAAATCCACGAACTCTATCGTCTTAGTTGGAACTTTTGGCGGTGCACTGTTAATTGGCTCTAAAAATTTGATGTAACTATTTATTACCTGGATAGCGGGACAGGAAAAGCTTAGGCAGGACACAGCAGTGTTACGCTATCATTAACATGTGCACTGAACCCCCGGACACTGTCCATGGTGGGAAATTTTGGTGAGACTCTTCCTATTGGTTCTGAAGATGAACAATTTTATTTGGAAATAATCGTGAGTTGTTATTACCTGAATTTTGGAACAGGGTATGCTTGGGCTGGGCACAGTACCGTTATTGTGCGATTTAGTAATACTTCTGTAATATCAATCACTTTTGTTGCTACTTTTGGAGCAGCACTACCCATGGGTTCTAGAAATGAATAAGTTTTCTAACTTTTGTGTAATTATGAATGGTACCTGAATAGTGGGGCGGGGAAGCCTTGAGCAGGACATAAAAGCGGGATACTGTCACCGCCATGGGCATCGAAAGCTCGACTTTTGTCACCACTCGTAAACTTAGGTGAAACACGACCAACAGGCTCTATAGAAAATCATTATTTGTATGAGGTCAGTGCTTCATTTAATTTACCTGAATACTGGGACTGGATATGCCTGCGCCGGACATAATATTGTGAGACTTGTATTCAGGTTAGCGCTGAAACTTCTCGAGCTATCCATTGAAGGAAACTTTGGTGAAACTCGACCCACAGGCTCTAAGGATACAAGATGTATGTTTATAAGTAAAAGTACCTGAAGGATGGTGTGGGATATGCTTGCGCTGGACATAAGATTGTCACACATGAATTGGATGTGAAAGTAAAGCTGCGTCCTGTTTCCATCGATGGAAATTTTGGAGAAACCTTGCCCATGGGTTCTGTTTATGAAAAATATCTATTTTAAATTACCTAAACGCTGGGGCAGGGAACCCTTGTGCAGGACATAATATCGGAACTCCATCACCCGAACTCGCAATGAAAGTTCTACTGATATCTCCAGTGGGAAACTTCGGTGATACCCTTCCCATTGGCTCTAGATAATAAGAGTTTCACTTATTAAGGGAAAAATATATTATTTTGTGAGAACACCTTACCTAAACATTGGGGCGGGAAACGCCTGGGCAGGGCACAAAATAGCTATATTTTGGTAGGCATTAAAATCAAATAAACGACTTTTCTCTAAACTTGGAAATTTTGGAGTAACTTTTCCCATGGGTTCTGTAGCAAAAGCACAAATTTAAAGATTATTATATGAAAAGGACTGAGTACCTGAAAATTGGGACTGGAAACGCCTGTGCAGGGCATTGTAATGCAATTGAATCATTTTTCTTGATGCCAACCATTGTTCCCATAATAATAGATGCGAATCGAGGTGACACCCGCCCTACTGGTTCTACAAAGCGACAAAAGGTCTCGTTAGGTATACAACTTTACCTGAAAAGTGGTGTTGGGAATGCTTGGGCGGGACACTGCAATGCATAGGAATCATGTTCAATAACCTCGAACATCGTTCCTGTCAGTACGGTCGCAAATTTGGGAGGTACTCGCCCAACGGGTTCTAAAAAGTTTTAATTCTTAGTTGTTATGTAGAAGGCAATATTTTCACATTACCTGAACACGGGGACAGGGAACGCTTGAGCTGGGCATTGTAAAGCAAATGACGCTTCCGATACGGTTTCAAACATCATGCCAACTTGTGTTGTAGACAGTTTAGGTGGGACGCGCCCTATTGGCTCTGAGGAATTATGTAAACCGATGTTAATTGTAATGTTGCCTTACCGGTGAGAGGGTGCAGGAAAGGCCTGTGCAGAACACAATACTGCAAGGCTCGTATCCACTTTAAACTGGAATCCGCTGGTTGTCTGTGCGCTAGGGAACTTGGGAGGTACCCGACCCACCGGCTCTGCGCATGTTGGGAGAAGGCGGGATCACGAGGGTTGGACACCATAATAAACCACTTAGTATTACAAACCCCTACTATTCTCTATGATATGAACTTATAGTAAGCGCGTAAAGTTTACTGCAATAACGCGAGTCAAGGCTTCAGGGTACCCTATCCCAACATTCAGGCAAGTTGTTAATATTCAATAAAATCAATGACAAATTAAAATATTTTTTATTCACAAACTGTTGTCAAATGATAATCTTAATCTTTCACAAAGTGTTACATCAAGTTAATATATATTTTTTATATACTTATTATAGTGTGCAATTCTTATATTATTGAAATATGAATCGTAAGATTAAAATTATATTGACAATAGTCAATGCAGGATATTATACATTGTTTTAAAATTATAATGATTTTTTAATAATCAAGAGTTACTTTTTACATGAATATATTAAAATTATATAAAATCCTGCTTAATGAATCAAAGTTAATTGAATATAGAATATCCCATAATCAAATGCGTTTCGTTAGCGAAACTGTTGTTACAGCTATAGTTCACGGTTCAAATAAAACAGATGTATATGAAAAATTTAAGACTAGATTCTTCCACAATTACTTTGAAGTTATTTGGACATTGAGTATGGGATGTTAGTGCAACGCTTAAATTCATTGAACACCGTTATATACTTGAATTTATTTGGTCAATGTTATTGAATTTACGCGTTGCATTTATTTCTATGCTAATGTAAACTTACCAGTGATGACTAGACGTCCTTTGGTGGCAGATAATCGAGTTTCACCAGTAAGTCTATGTTTTGTTCTGCATTGGTATGATTTATAACCGTCTTCTGGTCCAACATCTCTAATGTGCAATTCTCCTGATGGTAGTACTAAGTATTTTCCGTCTGTATACAGAAACAAAATCATGAAGATATGCATAATTTAAAAATATATATGTAAAATCTTTTAAGCAATTTTTTTTCTTTAGATATGAAAGCAGCAGCAGTGCAACATATGGTTGCAATTTACTTACAAATTTCATGGCATGCAAGGAAGTAGGAAATGGGATTAAGGTAGACCGTTAGGTCCATGGATTCACGGAAACCCAATTGTAGGATCACAGCCCTACACGACGAAGTTTAATGATTCAGTATTGGAGTAATACCAGCACGGCTTAAAAGAACCTTATAAGACAAATAAAAAATAACAGCATGTACCGTCGGAATTATTTGATGATTCAATTTTAATTTCAATTTCATCCTTATCTTCACTGATGATCCATGAAATGACAGTAACATACTCGGAAACAAAGCTTGGTATGTGACATTTTAGGATGGCTGCATTCCCTCTTAAAACATATTCCTCCATTAGATTGACTGCATAAGATTGCGAAACCACTGAAACAACACGACTTCAAGTAAGCATAGCAAAGCTTCTTTTTTACTCAGTTGAGAAAGCTTTTGAAGAACACCAAATCCTTACAAAAATAGAATCAGTATTTGTTACGATACTCAGCGATAAAAGGATGTGTAGGAATTACAGGATCAGATTGGATGGAATTATACTTGAAGAAATCGATACTACCACAAAGTACCTATATCTGAAGTTTCAGTTATTTTTATTTCTTTCTCATTTTCATCTTCAGAAATTATCCAGGAGTTAACAGATACATACTCAGCAACAAAACTGGGAATTTGACATTTTAAGATTGCGGCGTTACCACGTAAAACATATTCTTCCCAAAATTTTACATCGTATGCTTGGGACACGACTGAAAGGAATATAAAAAATATTTACAAACTTTCGTTATGCATTAATCTGCCTTATAGGGCCAACGAAGGAGAGTATTTTCGGGATGTACCAGTACAGGAAGGACAAACAAGGTGACAAATAAGAAGGTCGGAAATTTTACCTAAATTCAAATCTGAATCTAAATTTATTTCCAATTCATCAGTGTCTCCTTCAGAAATTATCCAAGATGTAATGGAGACAAATTCGGTGACAAAACTTGGAATATGGCATTTTAATATAGCAGCGTTTCCCCTTAACACATTTTCTTCCCACAGATTGACGGTATACGATTGAGATACCACTGAAAACCAAAGATATCCTAAATCCTATCCACAGAAAAAAAAACTTTCTTATTATGACCATTCGAAAATTCTTTGTCTTCGCATTTTTAAGTGACCCATAAAAGTCGAATTTACACTATTGTTATTTTAAGGAATGGGAATTGGAGGCTCAACTATGTTTTCTTTTGTGTACCTAAATTTAGAGTTTCGTTAGATTTTATCTCCATTTCATCAATATCTCCTTCGGAAATTAACCAAGACGACACAGTTACGTATTCCGAGACGAAACTCGGAATATGACATTTGACTATCGCTGAATTCCCACGAAGGACATTCTCTTCCATCAAATTAACAGTATAAGCCTGAGATACCACTGTAAAATAATATTGTTACTAACATTTGATAAACTATCAAAATGCAAAAGAGAGGAAGGAAAGGGATCTGAGTAATCCAAGATATATTTCTGTACCCAAATCATTTGATACTGCTTTTATTTCTAATTCCTCGGTATCGCCCTCAGATACGATCCAAGATGCAACGGTAACATATTCCGTAACAAAAGTGGATATATGACACTTTAATATAGCAGCATTCCCTCGCAGCACACTTTCTTCCATTAGATTGACTGTATAAGCCTGTGTGACGACTGCGAAAAACATAACAAACGAGGTGTTTGAATTTTCTTTCCTATATTAAGTTGTGGATTGGATCTAGGATAAAAAACAGATTGAGATGAAATTAATTAATTTTACCCCACTGATCTTTAATATCTTTCAACTTAATTTCATCTTCTTTGTCGTCTTCAGAAATTATCCACGAAGCAACCGAAACGTACTCGGTGACAAAACTTGGAATAAGACATTTCAGAATCGCTGCATTACCTCTCAAAACATTTTCTTCGACTAAGTTTACGGTATATGCCTGAGATACCACTGAAATATTATACGTTGAAATATGAATACATCTAGTTTTATGTGCTTGGGATGGGAAAGAGAGGATTGATTTCTTAACATAAGAAACTGGCCTATACCATTATTATCATTTAGCGAAAATTCTCCGCCCTCAGTATCGTGCCATGAAAGTACATGAACGTGCTCAGATACAAACGAAGGAATGTGACACTTGAACACTGCAGCGTTGCCTCTTATGACGTAAATGTCGTACACTTGCGATTCGTAGAACTGGTTAACGGCTGAAATATTGTGTGTGACATTGAAATAACAAACACTACGTTGGGTACGGGGATGTGGCTAAGAGCGGATAGGAACAATTGAGGTCGCACGGGCGCTCTCGATTACCGTAATTGCTCTCGGAGCGATTCAACAAAAATACAGATAGGGAATCTTCCTCTGTCACCCATTCCACAACAGACACATAATCGGCTACAAATGACGGGATCAAACATTTGACTATTGCTGAATTCCCACGTAAAATATCTTCGTCAATTACTCGAGGCTCGTAAGTTTGATGCACCACTGTCAATAAATGAGAGTATTATTTCAGATGACTTGCGGAAACTTTTCAGAAGAAAAATGTCAAAGGAAGGGAAAAAGGGTTTTGCTACCGAATTCGGTTTTTACGAGGTAATCCACTACCGGAATCAGTATTGGAATATTCTTGAGCTGAAACTGTTTCATTATCCATAATCCAGGCTACAACATGAACAAAATCCGCAACGAATGACGGTACGATGCATTTGAGTATTGCAGTGTTGCCTCTTAAAATGAATTCGTCGTTTACTCTAGCCTCGTAACTTTGAAGTACAGCTAAGAAAGAAAGTAAAAAGGATATTAGGAACCAGGTGCGGTTTTAAATATGATTAAATACCCTCGTTGTTTCCCGGATAATATGTTCCCCCCTCGCTGTCCATCCACATTTCAACTGACACAAAGTCGGAGACAAAACTCGGTACTTCGCATTTCATAATAGCAGCATTACCCCGAATAACATATTCATTATCGGCTTCTGCTTCATACGATTGTGATACCACTACACATATTAAAATTAATAATTCAGTAAATTACGATAGCGATAACCATTATAGGAGTAAGGAACCATGGATAAGGAACAATTCAAACCAATAATGATTTTTAAGACAATATACCCTCTGCAGCATTCGTGTTATTTATCGTAAGTATTTGCCCATCGTCCATTAACCAGGATTCCACGTTTACAAAGTCGCTAACAAAAGATGGAATCTTGCATCGAACAATAGCAGCGTTCCCTCTAATAACATACTCGTTTTCGGCTTCGGTCACGTAATACTGCGATACGACTGAGGAATATTAAAGAGGTACTTAGAAGGGAATGACAGTTTGAGGTGTAAGAACATGCAGCACTAAGTAGTAAATACGGGAAGTGGACATGGACAGGCTCATTGTCTAGTGAGGCCATTGTTACCGAGGCTTTCGGATTGGCTAATCACTGTTCCTTCTTCGTCTATCCACTCTTCCACTTTTACGAAATCAGAGACGAATGATGGAATAGAACATTTTAACACAGCAGCGTTGCCACGAATAACATACTCGTTCAGAATTTCAGCTTCGTAAAACTGATTGACAACTGAAACAGGTATTGTCTAGATAGATACATTTATTAATTTTAAGGATGGGGAAGTTTCTGGCTGGTTTTTGGTTGGGAAAAGTATTTTTTTTTACTGAAAATGAATACCAATATCATTTGTAAGTAAGTATTCGCCTCCATCAGAATCAACCCAGGCTTGCACTTTAACGAAATCAGCGACAAAAGATGGTATGTTACATTTTAAGACCGCAGCATTTCCTCTTATTACATATTCAGATACGACTTCAGCTTCATAATATTGAGTCACAACTGCAATAGGTACGAAAGGACGTTTAGTTATTGGAATTATAACTTTATAAGGTTAGGAAAGGGAATTAATAATATTTTTCTATGTATACCATCCCCTTCCTTAGATCCATTAATAGTAAAAGAATTGCCAGCTTCGTCCTGCCAAGAAACAACCGTCACGAAATCCGCCACAAAGGATGGAATAGAACATTTAAGGATAGCAGAGTTTCCGCGAATCACGTATTCGTTATTTACTTCTGATTCATATTGTTGTTCCACAACTGTGAAGTAAGGATGTTTACTGAATGATCGACAGTACTGACTGCACTGTCGTTTACACATGGCAATAGGGACAGGATTTAAGCTACAGAATAATCACTCAAAGGATTAACCATAGTTATCACCCGGGAAGAAATCCTCATTCTCATCAGTATGCCAAGATACAACTTCTATGAAGTCGGCGACGAAAGACGGGACTTGACACTTTAAAATGATGCTGTTTCCCATAATCACATACTCCTTGTTCACATCCGTATCGTAGTTTTGAGCAACAACTAACACAATAATTATCATGTTAGTAACAGTCAATCCTAATCACAATGGCATAAAACAAACACATAGGTACTTGCTGCAAGAGAACATTGCTATTGTCACTGCAGATATTAAAATTAAATTCTCAGAACAACGTGAACAATGTATGTATATGTATATGAAAAACATGGTAACACACAATATAAAATATTATCAAATATTTAGAAACATTAATTAATTCGAAACACATTTGAATAGAATCAACGTTATCATTAAAATCTCCTGTTAAAGGTAATCTTACTGCCAAATATAAAGCTAGTGACATTACCGGGCTTTAATTAAGGGTTCTTTTGTTTGTTATCTGTATTGAATGCTTTATTGATTTTCAAACTATACAGTTATTTTTTTTCGAATACCTACTGTTACCTTATACACGTGAATAAAAAAGTAGCTATCTATTTATTAAAGTACTTGTAAAGGTATTATTAGAAAGTGGCCATGTCATTTGGCCACTTTTCAGGTTCCTTGGTCAAAAGTCAAACGGCATGAATCATATAAAAATTATAGTTTTATTAGGTAAATAAGGAACTTTAGCATGTAACCGCAATGATTACTGAGATCAGAGATCATGATATGCCTAATAAGCCCGGTGCCGCCAATACATTACGTTTGTCTATCTTTTTTGTTTCATGAAACATCTAACTATGTCGGCTTGGTAAATAAAGGACAATGTTAAAATTGGCCTAAGAACCAACACCAATTTGGCATTTATGATAATTCCTAGTATATTTTTTGCGATAATTTTCAGTATTTAGATTGTGACGGACACTTCCAGTTAAGTAAGCTAAATTAAAAAGTTAAAAATAATCTGAGACAATAAATACCATTTTATGTGTATAATCTATGGCAGCGCTGCAAACAAAACACTCTTTCTTCCTAATCCCGGCACTTCACTTGGCTATTCGTATTTGCTATTTTAAAACATGACATCAGTCTGTCCTTTTTATTCCTTATTAAGCATGACAAGGAAAAACTGATGTTAAGTGAAGGGCCGGCATAAAACTCGTTACTCTGTGGTTGTGGTGCAGGCAGTTTGCATTCGTAGTAATCTGTGACATTCGTGCATTCCAAAGAGTAGTCTAATATACTGGAAAGTGCATTCTCGTTTCGGATTAAGTACCTGTTGTGTGTGTGTTTATTTGCGCTTGTTTTTCCTTTAATTCAACTATTTCGGCTATCTAATATGCCATCGATGTTACCAAAGAGCAGAACCCTTATTACCAAGTGCTAGTGAACCTGTGCCACAACATCCTGAGAGGATTATACTGCCGAATTATTCAAGAACACCTGATACACATTCACGCTGCATATTTACACAATATACATGTGATATACAAATATATACAATAAGATACAATTATGTGAAAAATAGTCAATAAATAAGAAGCAAAACTACAGTTTTTATTTTATTCATGATTCCTACCTTACCAAGTTTTTCCTAATAGTTATTCTTTAAAATCGCACCTGATAAAATGAATTAGTTGTAATATTAATTCACTTCATACTAAATTCATAGGTTGACCTATGTTTCATTGAATATTAAACATAACCTCAAAAAATTTTTAATATTCCTAATAATTTAAGCTCTCAGAAGTGTCCGTCAATAATCTTTCTTTTAACAGTCATTTACTTACGATTTTGAAATTAGAAAATAATATATCATGATTGTTGGTTCTTAGGCTAACTATGTATGGACGCTGAACAATGTCATTTAATTTATTAAAACAACAAAGGTTTTCAATCAAATTCGTCATTCCAAAAACATTTAAAAGTTTTAGTCCATAATACGTATTTTTACATTATTATTGAGATATTCGATAGCAGTAACTTAATTTACGAAGTATTAAGGTATTAAGAGATCTCGTCAGTCAATTGACTGAAGCGTTGCGTTGGTTGTAATCTAATTGCTCTATTTGACCCTCTAGCATAAAGGGCAGCGCCCTGTAATAGCCAATAAACAGTTTTAAATGATTTACGATTGTGAGATCAGGATCACGAACGAAATATTATACGTAATGCTTCATTCATCATCGGTTTCGTTAAAAAGCCCAGCTATGATAGTCTGATTGTGGAGCGAATAATATACTAATAAAGGTATTTTTACTTATAGTAATGGTACGCTAAAAACCGGGTGAGTAAATACCACTACCGCTGACTCACATCATCTCTACATGAATCATCTTTAGTGGCTACGTAACATTGATTTAATAAGCACATCAACACATCATCCAATACTCAGAATTTCTTATAATACACAATTACTTATGATTAAGGTAAAATTATAAATATGTACTTCCAAAACCGTAGTAAAGCGCCATATAGTAGAACAGAGGTTAAATCTTTACAAAGGTATTATACCTAAGACAAAGTCATGAGCTCCGCGTTTGTTTGCATATTATATGTTCGCGACAGGGATGTAACGGAGGTAAAATTATCGGAACCGAAGTCGGATTTTTAAAATTGATTTATCGGAGTCGGAACCGGAGTCGGAGGCTGAGTCGGGGTCAGAGGCAGAGTCGGAAGTGGTCAAAAGAGAGATATTTTTGCATTTAAGAAAAATTTAAAACATAATTCAGTCAACCTTTTTACATTTTCATAAATAATATAAACTTTTTTCATTTAAATTTACTTATTATTATCACAGACTTCCAACGCGACGGATATGAACCAGTTCGTAACGGTCGACGCAGGCCGCCGTCGCTATTTGCTATGCTTCGACCTCCGATTAAAACCTCCGATTTAAAAGTTTCGGAACCGAAGGTGTAAAGAATCGGAAGGTCCGACTTAACGGAATCGGAGTCTAAACTCCGTAACATCCCTGGTTTGCGATGATCTCAAAAACAAGAACTTAGTTCTTTATTTGATGCGATTACATTATAAATATGCATGTATTTATTTCATTTTCTATTCTTTATCTAATAGTTTACATCCTCTTTATACAGTATAAAAAAATAAACGTCAAAAGATAGTATAAATAAAACGTCTAAAAAATGAATGAATGATTAAAATATCCACTTTGAATTGAATATGACTTCACGATACATTAAACCTACAAATGATCTTTGACCTTATAAAATACTGACATTTTGCGTTCCATACCTTCACTGCGGATGATAGTTGGTACTTATGTCAATGAAATAGACATTATGTTTCATACATTTTTGGTAAAAATTTAAGTGCCATAGTGAAAAGTTGCACTCAGTGTCTAGGTGAAACCTTAAGAGGGTGAAACGCGGCTTTGACATCTGCGCGTAATAGAGTTAATAGAAAAATAAAATGAGGGTCATTTGAATAACATGCTTATATCCTATTTTCAATGAGGACCACCAATGGAATAGATATCTACATTACATTCATGTGTTTGAAGCTTTGATCGCTGCTTGAACGTATACAGAAGGTGACAGGCGCAATTTTTTCTGCGCACATAGTAAAGCCCAACACAGTCACCAGGCCGGTATTAAAACCAATTGTTAGATGACCCATGGGTTGTTGCCCTGTCACTTTTGTTTCTGAATTTATATTTGAGCAAAACATTACCAAATTAGGCATCGATAATGGTGACCATACACGAATTACACGACAATGCCTAGCGACTAATCGGCATAGCAGGAGGCGCTTTTGGATTTGATCAAGTAGATACGGTATATGGACGCGGATTAGCTTAATAATTATGATGGCATAGCACAACTGAATTACAATTCTTTTAGTTTGAATATACCGATAGGCAGTTCGCACCGTCCATTCTTTATTCGCTGCCCATTAAGTTGGATCAAAATGTTTGTCTATTTATTATTTCGACATAATGCTCTAAAGCTTTAAGTATCTATTAATAGATAATTCACGTCATATAGTACTTAGACTCCAAAAGACAATTATATTTTTGTATGGAAGCTGGGCTACTGCAGTGAACAAAAAAAATAAATTTAAAAAATCAAAAAACCCGACTACTTAATTATACTTCAAATAAAAACTGAAAAGAAAAAAACAAGTCCAGTAGTCTATAATTCTGTTAATAAGGAACAAAGCTACTTTAATAGTCGGGACCCATTAGATATTCAAGAATACATAATATTTTTCAATAATGTTACTTCAGTAAGGGAATTAATATCGCGGGAATTATTAAGTACCTTGCGGTGGTCTAAAAGATTGATTTATTAAGACATATAGAGACTTTACCAGCGGAGTCAAGGCTGCAGATGGGTCTCAATTTTCGCAAAAATGTGTGAAGTTAAATCAACTCGTTACATAAATATCTAATGTACGTAAATTTTATAGTAAACTAGCACTTATTCAAAAAGTCATCTTTTGTTTATGATCTTTTTAATAGTTTAGCAGTAAATATAAAATTCATTTACTTTTATTCGTCGACTATTTAAAATTGGCAGTGGCTGCATTTTCTTGTCAACGTCCGGCTCTAAGATTGTGATATACACAAATGCAGTGTGTCATATCCTAGTCTCATAATTTGATATACCTACATAATTCACAGAAACCCAATATGTAGATGCCAGAAGTTAACTTCAAATGTTGTTAATCACCCTATATACAATACCAATCAATGACGTTTATATCGCAGGTTGAAGAAAGCAGTAATTCCCGTCTGTTGTTTTGGACAATGGTGGCAACTACCTTAGATCGCTAAATTAAAGAATTATGCAATCACCAAAGCAAAGTTTATAATATTTTAAACTAAAGGCGCATAATAAAATTTTCATAACGTTAGGTAGAGCACCATAGCAATCTCATTTATTATCAATTTATAGTTCTCTTTGTAGTTTTCTTTTAAAGCGTTCAAATATAACAGGTCAAAGACTTTGTGATCGACTCTTTTTTATTGGTAGTGTAAAGCTCGAATGAAGAGTACTTCCACCTATCAAGCGTGCTGCTACAAGCCTAGTAGGTATTGCAAATAGTGCAATCAATTATTTTCCAAATATTTTTTTGTATAAAAAAATACCGAATAACTATCACTGTTAAGCACAAATGCTAAGTAACTTTTAAAAATATAATCAAATAAACCTATTACTTACTTTATTTTTAAATCTTTTTTATCAATTAAGTACTACTAGCATACCAGTGAACAAAATGTTCACCAAAAGAAAAAAAAAAGTATTTAATTAATTGAGAACTTCGGAGATTTTGTGTGGTTTCGTTTGAAATAGAAATCACGTGATTTCTCGAAAACCGGAAGTGCTACGTTACTCACATCCGGTTTGTAGTCTTATCAGACTATTCTCAACTTATAACTTAAACATTCTCTTTATCTATCTCTTACGGTTTGGCCGCTGTCCGTGGTGCTGCCACGGACGGACGGACGGATGGACTTGTCTAATAGATAAGAGATTATCCTATCTATCTATACTAATATTATAAAGAGGCAAGATTTGTATGTTTGTAAAAATAATCTGTCAAACTACTGAACCGGTTTCAAATATTAATTCATCTTAAGATAGCTACATTATCGGGGGGCACGGCAGTGCCCCCGACAAGTCGAGCGCGAAACAAACACTGCCGTACCATCTTTACTGGAACCATTACGCCGCATTTTCAGGCCCCTATTTGAGAACCTCTGGATAAGATCACAACGCTGAAATTTTCGTCATCCAGTAAGCTATAATAGCATACTTAAAATCCAAAATTTCAAGTCTGTAGGTCATTTAGTTCCGAAGTTAAGCGAAAGCAAAGTTTCGCATTTACGACACTCACTCACTCATGATCATCAGAATAGAACTAGTACTTCCCATAAACTCAGAGAGCTGAAATTTGGTATAGAGTCAGGGTTTAATGGCGAAATAAAGGAAAAACTAGGATAATCGAAGATCTGAAGTACCTGGTGACACTGATTCTGTATAACACTAGACTGTCTTTTATACTTATACTTACAAGTTTACAAGAAAAAATAGTCGAACGATTAATTTTATTCTGCTCGAACATTACATTAATTAAATAAAGAAATTACACTAAAATAATTATTTTGGTCAAAATATATTGCATTGGACTAGGAGTGGCGGTGATACCCGCACATGTCGCTAGATGGCGCTGACTGTATTGTAAAACGCGCTTACGTTTTGTTTTTCCGATAAGCTTATATGGCGAAGTGACAACAGTCGCTTTACAGCAATAATATAATCCTCTACTGCCTTTGATGACGTTTGTTAGCGATTAGGAGGGATTATTTGCATTTCGTTGATTTCCCTTATTATATTTATTTCTGTTTTGATGTCCATATAGTAAAGGTCGTTGAGTTAATTTGTGTTCGATTTCGCAAGATAATATCGTAAAATGTCGATAATATTAAAAAACGACGATGAACTTAGTGGCTACTACCGGTGGGTCGTTCTCAAATTTTCTGACAATGAAACGCAACCGTTTCTCTTAAACGAAAACTAGTCCTCGAAACGGTTCGCGTTCGCAGCTGGTATTGGTTGCGGCTGGGCGACGCAACGAAATGACACGCGACGGTCGAACGAATGTAACGCAACGAAACTGAACTAAATGAAATCTTGTTTGCGTTCGTTTCGTTGCTGCGAACGAGACGACGAAACATCGAAATAAATGTATTGTTATACGATAATCGACTTTAAGTGTTCAATAATAAAGATTATATTATTGTAAAATCAAACCTCAATTATCATAGAACGAAACGGCCTCATATCATTGCGTTCTATTATAGACTGTATTTACTTCACCATAAAGAACATATTGGCGTGCAGACAATCCGAGGACTAGTTGTTCGACAAAGACTGTTTTGAACCGAAACGTAAAACGGTTCTATCGTCGCGGAACACAAAACGGTCCTTGAAACCGGTTCGTCTTTAGAACGCTCACACCTAGTGGCTACCAAATAGTTGGTATGCCCAAAGACGGGTCTTGTCTCTTCCATTCAATATCTTTCTTGGTGTATGGTAGAATATTTTTCTTGGTGTATGGTAGAACTGACTCAAACAATTCACAAGAGCCGAGGTCTAAGTCTAAAAAATGCCCTCATGGACATTGGCACCTCCATATTCTCTTGTGGCCAAGCCTACGTGGCGCTTTCACGAGTAACCAATCTCCATGGGGTGCACCTCATAAATGTTGACTTCAAGACTATTAAAGCTCAAGCTTCTGCGATCACCGAGTACAACCGGCTTAGACGTAAATACCGCGCCGATCTTTTAGAAATAAAACCGTGTAAACCATCTAAAAGAATAAATAATGAACGCGAATGGGCAATACGAAAAACTGTTGCTACTGTACAAGAATCAGAACCGGAAAAAAGAAAAGAAAGATTTGTAATAATAAAAAAACTACTCCTAAAAAGAAAAAAAAATGTGTTAAATAAGAAAATCTAATAAAATAAAACAATATGCCCACGTTTCTACAAAAAGAAGTGAAATCCCACCAAAAACATTCTGTAAAAAACTAGCCAAGTCTCGATGGAGCTGCTTGTTTATCTCTAAAATGTAATGAAATCTAGACAAAGTCGTGCCAAGTCTAAGGTTCCTTACTGCAATATCTTTATTATTATAGTCAATGTTTTGTGACTTGGCCGTTGAAAGGTAAACAAAAAAGGTAAACAAGGGTACAAAACCAGGTGCTACATGACACCATTGCACCAATCTGTCGCCAGAACCGCTACCCATTGACGATGGAAAATTGCCACTTGGAAAACGTTGATTGAATAACCAGTCAATTGTAGGCTTGATAAAGTTGCGTACCCTTCAAAGAGCAGATAAACAAGCAGCTCCATCGAGACTTGGCTAGTTTTTTACAGAATGTTTTTGGTGGGATTTATTATTACATTTTTCTTTATTTAAATACATTTTGTCCAAATGACATAGGCTATATTTTAAAATAAATTTGCCCGTACAATGCCCGGGTGGATCACTACTAAGTATAATATAATATTATACGAAAGTGAGTTTGTTTGTTGCGCTTCCGCCCTAATAGCTAAATCGATTATAATGAATTCCCCTATAGAAGTAGATGGGAACTTGGTTCTTAGCTACAACATCGCAATACTTATAGGCGTAGGGTGATGAAAGGGGTGATTTACCTATAAAAATCTATATTATTTACTTTGAATTTTGCAGAATCATCGTTTATAATTACCAAACCAATATTATCGCGAGCTGATTAATAAATACAAGGATTCCAATAAGTAAGTACCTGTACCTAGCGAAAAATGGGTTATTTGTCATTATATTAAATTAAGTAAACCTTTTTTGTAACATTAAGTAATTTTGGTTAAAAAAAATTAAAAACAGTATAATTCTGAGTTTTTTATTAATATTCAATAATCATAAATACTTATGATAATTTATTTTTCATCATTTAATAAGAAGGAACTGTATCAGAGTTTTAATGTAAGTACTTTGTATATTTTTTCTTTTTCGCCTAGGTTTTATCCACGTTTATAAACACCTAAATGAAATTTCTTCTCGTAGTATTCCTGCAGAGTACACCGCGCTATCACTTTGTCATCGTTGTAAAATTTTAAATATTTGTCGAAATGACATAGTGTAAAAGGCAAAGTTTAACGTCTTTCAATTTCAAAAGCGATAAAAGTATTTAGTTTCATACAAAACTATTTTTTTAATCCAAAATGTGCATTTTGGAAATGGATATCAAATAATATTTTATTTTTGATTCATTGTTTTAGCGATAATGGCTTACACATTAAAAATAGATATATTCTGTCGCAGACTCTTTTGTAGAACTATTTAAGAGATACATTTTCACGATACATTATATTCACGAAACTTTTACTGTTTTTGCAGTGCAGGCTGAAATGGCTCGCAGATGGGAGGTTTTTTCCGCCTTACGTGACACTTATTGTCATATTTTGGCCTATTCACTCAAAAGCTACAAAAATTATAATCTATGTGTTATTATTATGTATGAGCTATATTGTTGTTAAGTTGCATTAAAATCCATTCAGTATTTTTTGGGTGAAAGAGTAACAAAGATCCACTATACAAACGTAAGATTGAAATTCAAAGCGTAAGTCCCTAATATGCAACTTTAAATCGTTGTAGATCCTAAACAATCAAATAAAATGAAAAATGGTGTTAGGAACCTAAACATGATTTTCGATTATCTACCCCCACTCGACATATTTTGTCAACTCATATTTTTTTTTCGTCACAATATGGCGCCTAATTTTGTCCATATTGAATTTTGATTACTATCATACCTTTAGTAGCACTCCCATGATTGAGACGAATCGATTGATGTATGAATCATCAAAATCGGTCCAGGCGTTTGGTCTCTAGTGTGCCACAAAGGAACAAACATACATATATAGACTGTTAGGGTGCGGCCAGAGTGCACTCAGATTCAGATTCAGATTCAGATTCTGAAAACAAGCGCGAGAAATAAACAGTGTAGTCTAAGCAGGTTGCCTGCTTTTTCTCGCGCTTTGTTTTCTGAGTCTGAATCTGAATCTGAATCAGGAGTGCACTCTGGCCGTACCCTTCGACTACACTGTTTATTTCTCGCGCTTGTTTTCAGAATCTGAATCTGAATCTGAATCTGAGTGCACTCTGGCCGCACCCTTAAACACTATACCCTGTCTGCGCGTCGCGCTTCGCACTCTTGCATTGCGCAGTCGGGTAAAAAGGAAATAATATCATGTAAAAAAATATATACATATTTTGCTTTAAAATAACACAATAAAAAATCTGTAAGTATAAGTCCAAAGGCACTTATTAGATTAGATTCTATAAAAAACGAGTTCTAATATTACAAAAGAACTTGTAAACATATTAAGAGACGGTTTCGTATAAAGTCCAATCATAAATCTCTACTAAGGCGTAAGATGCAGCAGTGTCTTGTTTCAAGTAAAAATAGGTCGTATGTCAGCAGATGAAGTACTTCAACGAGAGGTTAAAGATAAATAACCGCTTTCTACAAAGCCTGTCCTAGTATCATGTTATTTCATTGTTTGAATACAAATACGAGAATTTCTTATTTTGGACCTACTTACTTTTTCTATTCCTTCGTTTTCATGCCTGCCATTTATTTCATAATTGGTGAATAATTCATTACTATTTTAAATAGTAATAAAGATATCGTTATTTTAAAATTCAATTTCTTTTTGGAATGGACGTATTTGAATGACAAAAATGTTTTTTATACATACTTACGTATTTCGAAGATCGTCTGAGAGCATTTACAACATTTATTTGTAGTTGCTCTCAGGAAGATCGCATGTTTAATCTAGGTATTACTAATTATAGGTAACTAAAGTTTCTATTTCTATAGGACTTTTCGTTACTTTGCTTAACTATTGATGCTTTTTATTTATCACACATTATATAATAAATTAACGAAATATGTATATATAAAATAAAAATTCAAATTAAAGCAATAATATCTTTCTAGATTGAGGAGTTCAATAGCGCAGATAGTATGCGCGTTCGCGAAAAAACTATGCAACTTTCGCAATAGTCGGTCATTGGATGGGTGACCAAAAACTTATTGTCTCGAGATACTCTCTGCTTAGGGTGGCCCGATAGGCCGTTGTCCCATCTGCCCCCCTAGCATGAGTAACAAAACGTGATATGATAAAGCGATTTATCGACATTAACTGTCAAACTACAATGGAGTTTGACAGTTGAGTGTCGATAAATCGCTTTATCATATCGCGTTTTGTTAGTCATGCTAGGGGGGCTGCAGTCGTTAGCACCTACCAATCCACACTGAGCCCGCGTGTTAAACACACACGACCCAATCTCCCTATTCCATGCATAGGGAAGGCCCAGCAGTGGGGACATTGATTAAAATAATATTTCTTTTATTGTTTAGTTCATTTCAGTTTAAAATGATCTTTTGAAAGACAATGACTATAAAAACTAAGCTATCGTAAATGAAGCTTACCAGCTCGTACGTTGACATCTCTAGAGTGAATAGTACCGACGGGGTTTCGAGCCAAACAAGCGTAAACCTGAGCATGTACTTCCTGTCGATAATCTTCCGCTCGGAATGGAGGAAACACTAGATTTCCATTCGGTAACACCTGTAAATAAAATCATTAAAATTGTTAGGTCATAACGCATTCTTAGCACGAAACTGACCTAACTAAACAGTTTCATGATTCTGATTACTGATGATTGCTGACAACCCTAAGAAGAAAAAAGAAGAAACAGAGTAAATTTTTGACTTAGGTCAATTTCATTCTGAGGGTGTGAAAGTACTTATGGTATTATTATCTCATCATATTAACTGTTCATTACGTTATAAGTTATAAAGAGTAAAGTACATTCGAAAGTCACTTAGCTAATATAACGAAAATACCATATTTCCTGTATCTAGAGTACCTACGATTTTAATTTCCGTGAAATAAAAAGAATAACATAACTACCTAATATTGTGGCAGCGACAGCTGATAAGTTTCTTATCAACAGTAAGGTATTGGAAATTTTGTAACCTTAGAGATGCACAAGCTGGCAACCTCTCACAATTGATCATTCATAAAAAAGTTATAAACCGACGAAAAAACCGGAGAAGGTTCTCAAGTCGACGCGTATAATACCTATTTCTTTTATGTATAGTCCGATTTTGATCATTTTTTTTTGGAAAGGTGATACCTCAAAGTCGATCTCACATAAATTTGGAAAAAAAACTAGCTAAGGGTGGGAAAACAGATTTTGATGCCCAGTTGTATATTACAAAAATTATAGCCAGAAAAAAAATAAAATCAAAAACTTTTCAAGTAACAATTAAACCACCAAAAAGTAAAAAAAATATTTAAATGGTGAAAAAATAAAAAAAATGTAATAAACCTTTTTTATCGTTAGTCAAATAAATATTTGGAGTCGGTGCCATGCAGGTCTGATAGATCTGAGTTCCCATTTAATACTTGGATAGGCCTGGCACCGACACCGACGACAAAATGTAATAGGTTTTTTTACTTTTCGGCGGTTAAATGTTTTTGTTAGAAAGTTTTTGTAATATAAGATTCAAACCAACCAAAATCAAATGTACCTCCACTGATGTGCAGTCAAAAAGTATTATTTATGTTATGTATACTTCATCAGTCTTCTCATGCCCTGTTTGAACTATAGTAAGCGTTAAGTGTGAATGTTAAGCATAAGATACTTTAAACAGTTCAGAATGTTATTGTTTTAAGAACATAACACTGACTGCTAGATTGTTGATCGAAGTTGCAAGGGTTTAGGTAGTTAGGTAGGTAAAATTTTGATACGGTCAACCATGGTATCCTCTTTTAGTTTTATAAGTGAGTAATTGCTAGATTTGTTCAGATCATACTGACGGGGAATACTACGAAAAGTATTTGTAAATGGGTAGTACCCATTCAAATTAGGAGTCCCCCAAGGTTTACTTTAATCACTCGTTCTAATTTTTACTTATACTACCATTCCAGCAAAAAAATATTTTTTCATTACATTAGCTCAAAAAATGCATTTACGGAGATTGTATACATTTTTAGAAAGTTGAAAATTACGGGCCATACAACGAAGCGTGCGGTTAAGCATTTTACCGCACTCTCCCACACAAACGGCGTATGATTTACGGTTTTTTAAAATTTAGATCAGACCTCTGAAACCGCTAATAACCTATACCTTTTTATCGTTTTAATACTAAAAAGAAAAAGAGATGAAAGATGTAGTTCTAATTTTTACCACCTGCAGGTGGCGCTATTTGGATATACCCACCATTTTCTTATTCGAAAAAGTTTGCTTGATTATTTAAGTTAGGTAGGTGCAATGTTTTCTCGCATATGTGCTGAAAAACGTTGTATGACATTCGTGCGGAATGTTATTTACAAACTCGTGAGCGTGACTATGGTAAACCCTCGACTTGGTCTCGGGCTTACATTCGTCTACTCGTTTGTAACAACCAACTTACCGCACTAATATAATAAATAACTATATAATTATTTACAGACTCATGCATGCATGAGGCGTGAATTTATTATAGGGAAACCTATTATAGAAGTCCACACCACCTGACGGTAAAGTACAACTTGACACACCAGCTGTGTGATTGATCCCTTTTGGATAATGCATTGTCCGTAACAACATCACGCACTGCAAGCTATTTGCAAAAAAACTGCCTGTAACATGCGATGCTGCATGATGCATTCGACCTTCTTGAGTGGTTAGACAGGGAAAATTAGATCCCTGACTTTTCGGTATTGTCAGCTTAAAGTGTATTTTTGCCCTTTGGACCTCTAGCAACCTCAACTACCTTACCCGTGGGTACAGTCTTAAGGGGCCATCAGATAATTAATTTCGTTTATTACATTATATCCTACCAATAGCCAACTGTTTAGACGACTTATTCTATTTTTTTGGATTCACTTTAAGACGTCGAAGACTTTAAATTAGTTATATCTGTATCTCTGACCATTGCCTGGGTTGATTCTTGTTCTTTTATTGGCTAAAACAAAAGAATTACATACTTGTCTCAATCCGGGGACATCTCCGATAGCAGTTCCATCGGATCGCACCCAGATAACGTCGGGCACGGGGGAGCCTCTCGCCGCGCATTCCACAACAGCACCTGTCGTATTGCTGAAGTCCACTCGATTTGGGGGTTCCTTTATGAATATCGGGCCTATAGTTTCGTCCTCGCATGACACTGATCCTGGAACAAAAAAGGAATATGTAAACAAATTTGTTCTGGTTAGAATTCTAATGTGGTGTCTTTGAAGTGGTTAAAAGACAGAGAGATTCACACAAATTGTGTAGTATATGTAACTGACTCTTGGGCTAAGATAGTGGGTAGTGTGCCGTTCCCTAGAATATTTAAATATTTACCGAATTATTTTTTTAGGATCAACATGATAACCATCAGTTCATTTGACAAGAACACCCTTTACCTTAGACTAAAAAATACAACCTACTTTACTAAAATTACCTTTTAATTCGAAAATAGACAGCCTCGGACATTAATCTTAGCTGGAATACAGTAAGTTTTCATTCAAACAAACATAACATGAAAAAGTACAAACAATGCTGGAGCACGAGTCAAGCATACGTAAGCAAGTAAGTTTTCTTTGGTCACGGGAACTCGACCTACTTAGTAATAGATGGAGCCCTGTATTATGAACTTTTAACGCCATCCAAGTTTGAATGTTAGAGCAAGACATCACATACACACAGAAGTGCATCATCCTGCTTCGATGCATCCGCTGTTTTTGCCTGGCGTTAAACCCCTTTTTCCTAGTTTATTTATTTATTTATAGGTACATCAACAGTATAACATACAAGACATTCATTCATAGAGGAGTGACAACGTTCGCCAAGGATATTGTATTCAAGTTTGTCTCTGGGGTTATTGAACTTGGTGTATCTCTTACGAAGTTAATGTTTTCGCTCAGAAAGCATTTAAGTGTTTTGTTAAACCAAGGAGAATAATTTAAAGGTTTTACAACGTATTTGGATACATGATTGACAATTTCAAGTTTCAAGTTTCTAAAAAATTCACCTACCTAAGTATTCGTTAACATCTCCACAACATTTAAAATATCATCCCAATCAGCACAACTCAGCTTAGTATTCAGCAACTCGTAGTCTGCCATATTAAAATAATGCCTCTCATTGGGGTTAGTTTAGTAGTAGCTAGTTGGCGAGACTGCGACGCAGCTGACACATTTTTACTCATTAATGAGTTCCCTCCATTCTCTAGAAATGAGCGAGCTCATTTTTACTGTTTTTGCCCAGTTTGTCATTTTAGCTGTACTCTTTGTTGGTGGAAACTGAAGTATGCATTTTTGTATTGCGAGGTAAAGAAAAAAAGAGGTAAACGGAGTCATTAATGGGCTCGTTCAGCTCGCGGTGGAAAACCCCTGGTATGATTACCTTGAACACAAGTGTGCGCCCCATCATTATAAATATAAATAAGGCAAGACAAAGCAACTTCTAATGTCACATTCAAAGAAGATTGATACGAGAACAGTTATATTTAGGTAGTGCATTATTATCATGTTTACTTAATTCAAGGGGGAGCCCAATAAGAAATCTCAACTCAAGTTCATAAGTAACGTTAAAATACACAACTGATCAAATAATTGCCAATTACTTACGCCAACTAAATTATAAACAAGAATAACATCTTATTAAGTACTTTGCTAATCAGGTATTTTAAAACTTCAAACAGGGGGTTATCAATTCAACTGAATTACAGAAACAACATTTGCATTTTATTTGGGTATGCGATTCTTGAAAATTCAAATCTCATAATCAACAAAGTGATTTTGGTGTCAGTAGTGTACCAACACAACCTATCTAAACGGCAACTTGAACTAGGTATTTGACAGACATAGCACCAACTCTAAATGGCGAAAATTTTACTTTAAATAATATAAGCACTATAAATCAAGTTAAGGAAATGTATTTTTAATTGTATTGGTTTACTTTTTGTAAATTTGGTTGCAAAAATAAAAACCAAATTTACAAAAAAAAATGGTTTTTATTTTTGCGTATTGACAGCAACAAAACATGCACCAAGTTTCATGTATATCTTTTAAATTATTTTAATCAATTAAGCTCGCTTATCTAGGCTAAATGTGTTTATCCGGCATATACGAAGATCGTCTGCAGCTGTGAGATATGGAGCATTCCTAACACTGTTAATTACTATTACCAATTAACGATCCCTATATATAGAGTCACGCTGTTGAGGTTTTTTATACTTCTATCATTTGAATCTTTGCTTCCCTTAGGAATTTATTACATGACAGTCAAAAAATAAAATTTAATTCTTTCAGATTTTATGTATGTTTTTTTAATTCCTGTGTTGTTTTTCATTTCCTTTTAGCTACTTAATATCTTGGATGTACGTATAGTATGTCGCTGGTATCCGCATAACATCGCGTATGGCAATGGCTATGCTATCTTTTATGTTTATAAACTTAAAAGTTTTTAAATATTAATGAGCGCACTAGATTATTTTACTAAATGTAACTATTTTTTAGATAAGTAACTTTCAATATATACCTACGTGGTATCCTTTGTAAAAACAAATGTCTTTATACATATTTGCTTTTCAATAAATCATCATACCGAGCCACCTTATGAAAAAAGTAATAATAATTGAACGAAAAATTTAAAAAGATCCCCCTGTGCTTGAGCCGGTGCTCTCGAAACCGAAGACAAAAAATATAATAACAACAAAAGTGAACAAAAACGCGTTACTAGCGTGTTGGTTTGCGACAGATGTGCGCCCGCGCACGCACGTGATTGGCCGAAACGTCGACAGATGGTGCGCGAGAATACGATTCTCTACGGTACCTGCAACGTCTGTCTGGTACTTTGGTCTGATGCATAAAAGTAAATAGATTGAGAATCGGAAAGTAGTAAAATGTTGCAATGTCATAGTATCTATTTTTAGAATATAGACTACTATAGACCACAAATCAAAATAAAAAAAAAAATTGTACATTTTGTTCACGCTCCTTTTTTTAAGCAAGATTGCTTTGATATAATCAAAGCAAGAAGATTATAATTTAAGAACTAAAAACTATGTACAAGTATATCAGTTAAATGCCTAATGGGTTAAAATTTGGGAAATAAAGCTCTTACCTCAACTCAAAATGGGATAAGTAAAACCTGTTTAAGAAATAATTGTCTCTTTATAAGTACTTTTGTTTGTTGTCTCTCCAGCTCACTGAACTATCTCTAGCTAGATGTAAAAAAGATTATAATTTATTTGTATGTGTGTACATCAGATACATTATCATGGGGTTTGCAAAGAAAAAGCAAGTTGGGAACAAAATTTAATAAAACTTTACTTACAACTACCTATACTATGAGTCGTAGGTGTAGGTAAGTTTTCTTAAAAATCAAAAAAAAAATATCGTAAGAATGAATTTTCTACTTATTTCAAAACATAAAAAAATGGATGACATTGATAAAATCGTTCTTCAGTAAGGGCGTGACTAAAGGAAATGGGGATTCACTTATTATATAGATATAGATGTAATTAAGGTACATTTACTATTATTGATTAACTAATTCATCCCTATTTACGTAACAAATTGGTGATTAAAAGTCAGACTCTGCTCAGAGTTTATCTCTCTCCCTCATGGATTGCTAAAAGTTAGTCTCTCTGTGTCGTGAGGTAACTATTGACATTAAAAATAAATAGGTAAAGGTAAATTATCTTAAAGATCACGGAATGCATAAACAGTTTTTTTTTATTTATACCATACCGTGCTAAGCGCGTTCTCATTTCCAAACGCTTCTATTCTAGATTTGCATTCGCGTGTCGTTTAGCCGACTAAAGACAAAAGTGGCTGCAAATTAGTAACAATTCGTGCTGAATATATCGCCATTGAGTTCGTCTGCATTGCCTACAAGTACTTCCGCATTGACAAACGGTGAATAATAATTATTCGCATTGCTATGACTGAAGTACTTTGCTCTAGAACATAACACTGTAGATAGAAAATTTACCTACTTACAACTTTGAATTCACTTTGAATTGCTACTTGGACTATACAAAAACAATGGTGACATCATTTGCTATGCGCCAAGCCAAAGATAGAGTTAATTATTACTACACAATGGACGTGTTAAATGGATGAATTAAACGTTAATCTTCCATGGAAAAGTTTAGCACGCTTTCCGAACAGCGCAAGTTGCCTTGTTATATTCACGCCTGTTTGTCAAACTTTGCCTATAATAACAATGTTTAAAGTATCTAACCACGCTGAGGTACCTACCTAACAACTCTGAGCTTAGCTTAGAATAGCAAACATACATGGGGGTTGGTGGGTTATTGTTTCGGTTTACAATCACACATACCCGCCTACCGCCTGGGTGAATACTAAATACATTTCATATTTTCAGGCAATGTTAATTCATACACTTTGTCCCAATGTTTTATAGACTTAGGTAGTAATACAAACAATTTGTTTTTTAGAGGTACTATATAAATCAAACAAATTAACAGACCACACCCTGCTCATTTCAGTCGTCTTGTGTCGCTTGGAGTTAGGCTATTGACTATTCATAAGGTCACTAAGTAAGTTTAAATGATTTCACTGTTGTCATAAGCCTCACTCAAGCTCGCTTTAACTACCTACCTCTTTTCAAAATCTTTATATATATAATTCTTCTGTGAGTGTGTATGTCACGGAACTTCTCTTAAACGACTGGACCGATTTTGATGAAATTTTTTGTGTGTGTTCAAGGGGATCTGAGAATGGTTTAGATTCACAATTTTGTCCGCTGGACAACCCCTATTTTTTTAAGGCGGTACGAAGTTCGCTGGGTCAGCTAGTATGTATATATAATGCCCACCTCATTTTTTTTATTTTTATTTGACATCGTTTTGTTGACTATGTTAATAGCTACCATACTGTGCTAGGTGAGAAGTATTTTCAAAATCTCACGAGAATGAGGTATTTTTATTCCAGAACTAGCTGTACCCCGCGGTGTTACCCGCGGTTTATTTGGGATTTTTCCCGCAGTTAAACGTAGCCTACGTGTCAAAACAGGGTGTCAGCTAACTCCATACCAAAGTTTATTATAATCGCTTCAGCCGTTTAGACGTGAAGAAGTAACAAACATACACACTCACAAACTTTCGTCTTTATAATATTAGTGGATGGACTGGAATTAAAAGACAATCTATGCGCATGCGATATGTCGCAGCGATCTGGTAAAATTTGCCACGAAACTGGATGCCTAGGCCGTTCATTAAACACCGGCGTCCGATTTGATGTCTAGGCTGATAGTTACAAATAAACTAGAAACACTTTACGTTTAAAAACTTGGCGTGTTGAAAGTCAGTCCATTGGAGAAGACTGAATTAAAACTTGACTATCCAAAACTAAGTAAAGTGGTTGAAATTGCTGACTACGCAGTGGTAGCTTATCTAACAAACAAAAATTAATATAGAGATAGATAGATCTTACATCTCACTTTGATGGTCTGCTAGTACCCCATAAGAAAGCGACATCAGATAAAATGATATTCCGCATTTACTAGTTAATAACATAGGAGACATTTTATCGGCGTCGTAATATATCATGTCCTCCAAATAAATCGTAAGTAATAGGTAACACGCCAAAACCTATTTATATCACGACATGAGAGTTCAAAAGTTAAACATACTGATATTATAACAGTTTGTGATTCACTTATACTATCCAAATTAGAATTGTTTTGCTAGCTGACAAGCAGCGGAAGTTGAAACACACGTGTGAGATGTCGTACGCATCAATATAAAGGAGTCATAACTTGCGTATGCGCACGTATGCACGGCAAACATGCCGCATACCGGAAGAGGAAATCAAAAACTTTGCAAAAATAGAAGTGACTGGTTCACTGTGAATAAGAATCATAAATGATTGACTGTTTATAAAAAGCAAGCTTTCTTTAAAAAAATTGTATAACTTTAATTATAGGGTTTTGCAAATTAAATGCTGATATTGATTTAATATAACATTCTGTTCCTATAAAAATAAATTAAAGAGAATAAACAAGAACAAAGCAAAAATCCTTATAACCTATCATTCATGACTCAACCACAAATAATTTGCTCAGTCAGCACAGAAATAAAAGATTACAAGGTTTCGAACCCATAGTAATCTTTGGAGCAGCAGTAGCCGAGATAATGTGTGCTAGTGAGTGGTCTTTGAAAATGATACCTAGGTATACATATTTTATTATATTACGCGCGCCGCTGAGCTATGGTATTGTGAATGAAAAATGTAAAGCTATTTGCTGTTTTACAATTATAATGCTATAATCGGTATTCTGGGTGGAGGCAATGCTGGTACCTATAGCCTATTCTTCAGATTATTTCATGCGTAAAATCACACACAACCAGTAAAACATTGTTTTTGTTCCAAGTATTTTATAATACAGAAAAGTGTGATAAGTTTTAAAGCCTATTGCTGTATTGACATTGTCTGTAAAAATCTGTGGTTAAATTATTCAGTTAGCACGCAAAGGGTGTGGGGAATAAAAGTACCCAACTCGTAAAAACATCGTGCGGTCATTCACCCTTTAAAATTCCTGTGTGCTCAGATTACCGGGCAATCTTCAACTATTCTTATCTATTTCAACATCTAGCTACTGAGCATAAAGCAGCTACTTGTAATAGGATTATACGGGCACTTACAGGATCAGATGAACGAATTACTCATCACAGATCCAATAAAATTGACGATGATGTACTTTCTCTACTCAACGCGATAAACAATACTACTGAATAGTTAGAAATAGTTTCATAGACTGTTTACCTTTATATGTATAATGAATCATCATCTTAAAAAGCTTCACCGCAATACCACATCTATGATATAATGCCAATATGCTGAATTGCTAAAAGCTTCCAAAATACAAAAAAAAAACCAGCGAGCCTTACAGTAGTCGCGTATGATGTGTATGTAACATTTGAAACCTCACCTTATATGAGTT
The DNA here is from genome assembly GCA_902850365.2 of Chilo suppressalis. NCBI lineage: Eukaryota > Metazoa > Arthropoda > Insecta > Lepidoptera > Crambidae > Chilo > Chilo suppressalis. The sequence goes on from OU963900.1 coordinate 14,403,524, forward strand.
AAAAAAGAAACATACTACAAAAGAAATAGGCCATTTGAACATTATGTTCTAAAATCAAATCAAATAGCGCGCGCTTTCGCGACTTCCTGTTACACACTTCCGTCCCATTTTATGAAATCACTCCCACAAATTGCAGGAAAGCGAGAGGAAAGATGTTACACATCAAAAAAACTAAAACTTAAACGTAACTCGTATGCGTATATTGTGGATTTTAATATCCACATTTTGTAGGTTAACTAGTTTTTGATACTTTGAAAACTGAGTTTGGGACTTTCTTATTTGAGCGACAAAATTAGTACAGCTATCATCATCAAGGCACTAAGTTTTTGTGTTTTTATATTTTTCTATTACACGTTGTCCCAATTATTGTAGATTTTTGTTTAAAGCATACCTGCATTCAATTTTAAAGTTTTGTTTGATTTGGAGAATTTTAAGTTATTTTTTAATTCAACAAATCTGCTGCGAATGCGGCTTTCTCGTTTACTCTCGGCCAGGTCAATTTTATCTAAATAAATTCCTGTGTTGTGTAAAACTACGCTCTTGTTGACCTAATATAGAGTTTGTACGCCCACAGCATAATGATAATCAAAAGATGGTTTCCTCTGTAAGTTTGTTTTTAAAGATGTTGCACAAGCGCGCAGCAAAGGAATTTTGTCGCTTGAAAGAGGGCAAGCATATACAAAACATTCTTTTATGGAATGCGCTATGGTTTTACAAGACATAGGTATTACACAAGACTCTATAATCCTATTTTACAGAATGTAGTGCATGAAAATGCACTTCTATATTCCGAACATGGAAAAGATCAGATTATAACGAGAAAAATGCAAATGATACAAGGAAAAATGAAATGATACAAGGTAATCTGGAGAATTGAACAATCATCTAACGTTTAATTAATTAGAACTACATATTTAAAAAAGAAGATATGAGTCTCTGAATCAATGCTTACATATTGGAATAAAAATCTGCATAGATAGGCTTATTTAATATAATTATCATGTTTAGATTAGAATCTGAGCTGCAGGAAATATGATTACGTGATGCGATAGTTTCTTTAGGTAGAGACAAAAAAGTACAAGATACGTCTACCGTATAAAAATGGGTAAACTAACTTGGGTAAGTTTACCCACCTAGTTACTGGGTAGTAACTAGGTGGATATAATATTTATTACCAATAGTTTTCATAAACTAGCTCCGAACTTTGTAACGTAATTTTTTTCCGTGTAGGTATATTTTCGAAATTCCTGAAAGACTGGTTTAACCTACTTTTTACAAGGCTGATGTCGATATATTGTGAATCTCTTACTGTCATCTTTAATTCAATCAACGACTTTTTATACTATGAGTTTTAAAAATGATTCTTTTTGTTTCTTATGTGCAAAAATTGAAAGAGAAATCACATTTGGACCAATCTTTCGGAAGTTATATGCGTACATACATTTCGGCGATTCATTTTTATTTATGTAAATAGATAGAAAATAGATCTATATAGATAAAACTCATTTAATAAACAGTAATTTCAGGCTATTAGAAATCAAATAGATAAGTGGATGGCAGCGACATTATAAAAAAAACAAGTCGATTGATCTTTAGCGTAGTTAAGGTCAATAGGTTACGTTGAAAGATTCAAATAATATAATTGGACTCTTCGGTAGCTAATTGAAAGAACATTAAAACTCTTGTACTTATCAACTGTACCCCTAGCACGAACCATTATCGAATTCGAATAGTTTGCAAACCGAAATGTCAATGTCAACTTTTGTATGGAAACTTGAACAGCAGCGGCACAAAGTACGTAACGAGAACTAAAAATTTTAAAAATCAAAAAACTCGACTGCTTAATTATACTTCAAATAAAAACTGAAAAGAAAAAAACAAGTCCAGTAGTCTATAATTCTGTTAATAAGGAACAAAGCTACTTTAACAGTCGGGACCCACTGTTCAAAAATATTATGTATTCTTGAATATCTAATGGGTCCCGACTGTTAAAGTAGCTTTGTTCCTTATTAACAGAATTATAGACTACTGGACTTGTTTTGTTCTTTTCAGTTTTTATTTGAAGTATAATTAAGCAGTCGGGTTTTTTGATTTTTTAAATGTACCTTTTTTATTTCACACTTTTTAGTTAGTTAGTATTTTAAGACGGTATATACCGTAGTCTTGTTACTTCAGTAAGGGAATTAATATCGCGGGAATTATTAAGTACCTTGCGTCGGTCTAAAAGATTGATTTATTAAGACATATAAAGACTTTACCAGCGGGGTCAAGGCTACAGATGCGCCTCAATTTTCGCAAAAAAGTGTGAAGTTAAATCAAGTCGTTACATAAATATCTCCAATGTATGTAAATTTTATAGAAAACTAGCACTTACTCAAAAAGTCATCTTTTGTTTATGTTTTTTTTAATAGTTCAGCAGTAAATATAAAATTCATTTACTTTTATTCGTCGACTATTTAAAATTGGCAGTGGCTGCATTGTCATGTCAATGCCTGACGTCTAAGATTGTGATATACACAAATTCAGTGTCAGTCCCTAGTCTCATAATTTGATATATCTACATAATTCACAGAAACCCAATATGTAGATGCGAGAAGTTAACTTCAAATGTTTTTAATCACCTATATACAATACCAATCAATGACGTTTATGTCGCAGGTTGAAGAAAGCAGTAATTCCCGTCTGTTGTTTTGGACAATGGTGGCAACTGCCTTAGATCACTAAATTAAATAATTATGCAATCACCAAAGCAAAGTTTATAATATTTTATTAAACTAAAGGCTCATAATAAAATTTTCATAACGTTAGGTAGAGCACCATAGCAATCTCATTTATTATCAATTTATAGTTCTCTTTGTAGTTTTCTTTTAAAGCGTTCACATTCAACAGGTCAAAGACTTTGTGTTCGAACCTTTTTTATTGGTAGTGTAAAGCTCGAATGAAGAGTACTCCCAGTAGTGCAATCATGGCAATTATTTTCCAATTTGTTTTTGTTTAAAAAAAAATCCGAATAACGTATCACTGTTAAGCACAAATGCTAAGTAACTTTTACAAATATAATGAAATAAACGTATTACTTACTTGGTTTTTTAAATCTTTTTCATCAATTAAATACTTATCTTATTCTAACTATCTATACTAATATTATAAAGAGGCAAGATTTGTATGTTTGTAACAAATAATCTGTCAAACTACTAAACCGGTTTCAAATATTAATTCAACATAAGGTAGCTACATGATTTATTATAACATTTTTCTTTATTTAAATACATTTTGTCCGAGTGACATAGGCTATATTTTATCCCGATAAATAAATTTCGCCCGTACAATGCCCGGGTGGATCACTAGTAAGTATAATATAATATTATAGATGCGAAAGTGAGTTTGTTTGTTGCGCTTCTGTGCCCTAATAGCTAAACCGAATATAATGAATTCCCATATAGAAGTAGATGGGAACTTGGTTCTTAGCTACAACATCGCAATACTTATAGGCGTAGGGTGATGAAAGGGGTGATTTACCTATAAAAATCTACATTATTTACTTTGAATTTTGCAGAATTATTACAAAAACAATATTATCGCGAGCTGATTAATAAATACAGGGATTCCAATAAGTATGTACTTACTAGCGAAAAATGGGTTATTTGTCATTATATTAAGTAAACCTTTTTTGTAACATTGAGTAATATCGTTAAAATAAATGAAAAACAGCAAAATTCTGAGTTTTTCATTAAAATTCAATAATTAGTTAGTACTTCGTATAGGATCAGATACTGCGAATACCCCATTTTTTTTCTTTTACGTAGTACACCGCGCTATCACTTTGTCATCGTTGTAAGTTTTTTAAATATTTGTCGAAATGACATAGTGTAAAAATCAAAGTAATTAAGTAAGTAAGCACGAACCAATATCGAATTAGTATCGTGTGCAAACCGAAATGTCAATGTCAAATTTTGTATGGAAACTTGAACAGCAGCGGCACAAAGCACGCAAGGAGAACTAAAAATCAGTACACATTTGAAAATGACATTTCGTTATAGCTATTAACGGGATTGTTACCATGTACCTTGTTTTTTATGAGTCTCCGATATTTCGGCACTGTTGCAAGCGCCATGATCACGGAGTAACTGAAGTAATTGCGGGTAGATGTATTGGCAGACATATCGGTCTACCCTCTGACGTCGTCTTTTACTGCGCTCGACACCCGTACCACTGGTCACATTCTCACAATTCACTTGCACTTGTTCCCGACACACAATACTCACAGTATCAGATCGCGGAACGACGCTTTTTTGATTTTTGCGGTTTTTACACATACGAACCACTGAATTCCAAACATTTAACAATTTAAACCCATCCTCACGATTGAAATTCTTGTGTTTGGTTATTTCAATCGCTTCCCTGACCAATCTTGGTATGTAGTGGCGTTCTGTCGAAATAATTTGTAGATTATGGAGCTCAATCCCGTGATTAGGACCCGAATCAAAATGTTCCGCGATGGCTGATTTTTGCGTATCATTATTTCTGACTGCTTTTATGTGTTCTTTCATTCGGCACGCTATTGTCCGCTTCGTTTGGCCAATATACGAACTACCACAGCTGCAGTCAATCTTGTATACACCAGGTTTCTCCAAGGGGAAGTTGTCTTTGGGAGACCGTAGAATCTGTGACACTTTTTGTAAAGGAGTGAAGACAGTATTCAGTGAGTACTTATTAAGTATGTTCGAGATCTTGTCTGTCACTCCTTTGATATATGGCAAAAATAGTGGTTGCCTGTCTACTTTGTGTTTCTGGTGTTTTAGTTTGTATTTGGGTGGTAACTTTCCCTTTCATCCATTATTCTGTAAAACCCGCCGTACATGCTCCAACTCTTCGTGCAGGTGTTCCTTGTCACACAAAGTCATATACACGGTTCGTTAGTGAAGTGACTACAGAATTTAGATGTTTAGGGTGGTCACAAATTCTGTCATTTAATTGATTCGGGTCCTAATAACTGGATTGAGCTCCATAATCTACAAATTATTTCGACAGAACGCCACTACATACCAAGATTGGTCAGGGAAGCGATTGAAATAACCAAACACAAGAATTTCAATCGTAAGGATGGGTTTAAATTGGCAAATGTTTGGAATCCAGTGGTTCGTATGTGTAAAAACCGCAAAAATCAAAAAAGTGTCGTTCCGCGATCTGATACTGGGAGTATTGTGTGTCGAGAACAAGTGCGAGTGAATAGTGAGAATGTGACCAGTGGTACGGGTGTCGAGCGCAGTAAAAGACGACGTCAGAGGGTAGACCGATATGTCTGCCAATAAAATCTACCCGCAATTACTTCAGTTACTCCGTGATCATGGCGCTTGCAACAGTGCCGAAATATCGGAGACTCATAAAAAACAAGGTACATGGTAACAATCTCGTTAATAGCTATAATGTTAGTGACCACGAAAGTTTAAAACAATATAATGACATTTCGGATTCGCAAACGTTACGAATTCGATATTGGTTCGTGCTAAGGGTACTGTTGTAGTTATTAACAGCATTGTTAATTTATGCAAGTGCCTGTTAAAATTTAACACTATTTATTTTGAAAATTTTGATAAATAAGTTAAAAAAACTGAATAATTTCCATATTCTTTTTGCATGAAAGTTGAAATGCATCAAAATCTTTATAGATGATAATAATATGAGCTATTATTGTACTTAACTAAATACCTACTTATTGATGTGCATTTTAATGCTCATATTTCATCATTTTACTTGATTACTTTGTATAATTAACTAAAAATTTTATTACTCTTAAGGTCATCTGTTAGATGCTTTTCAGGCAAACTTGACTGAGTTCATCGGTCGAGACCTTGACTTGAGGTGCGTCTGTGCCACGAAAGGCCATCGGTCTGATGTTTACAGGTAACATATGAGAGGCAATAGTTTAACTTGGCGAACTCGCCCACTGTGTAAATTGTATATTTAAATTCAATAATACTAGAACGTCAAACGATAAGCCCTTCCTAAACGTTTCTACAACTTCTTAATAGAAAGTATGATGTCATCAGTTCTGTAAAGCTATATTCGAATTTGAACTAGTATTTGTAGTTTTATAAAAAAAAAAACGAGCGAGCCTTATAGTAGTCGCGTATGATGTGTAACATTTGAAACCTCACCTTATATTAGTAAAAAAAGAAATAAAACCTACTACTTACAAAAGGAATAAGCCATTTAAAAATTATGTTCTAAAATCAAATCAATAGCGCGCGCTTTCGCGACTACCTGTTACACGCGACTCACTCTATTTATTTTGTTTATTTGTTGGAAGATTTCCAGACAATAGAATATCCACAAAATTGCGAAGCGCTAATAAAGGTATTACAGCCAACTAAAAATATGTTAAAGCTCTTTTTCACACATATTCAAGTCAATTGAAAGGTGACATCATTGTCTAACAAAAATGCCGTACCTACTTAACGTGAACTTGCATTATAAGATTTTAACATTAAATAAAAAAAATGTGTTCTCTGCCGGATTGATGACATCAAAGCAAACTTTAATTTTCATGGTTATGTAAATAATTTAATAGATTCCATAGACAGATTCATATTTCATAAAAGAATCATTTTTTGATGTGTAACATCTTTCCTCTCGCTTTCCTGCAATTTGTGGGAGTGATTTCGTGAAATGGGACGGAAGTGTATAACAGGAAGTCGCGAAACCGCGTGCTACTTGATTTAATTTTAGATCATAATGTTCAAATGGCTTATTCGTTTTGTAATGCGATTCAAATAAGAATAGGAAAGCCAATAACCTCCTGCTGTTAAATGTCGCTTGAAAAGTACGGTTTGCAAAAAACTCTTGGAACACTTTTTTAGCGCTCAGCTGATTCTAGAATAAAAACCAAACATTTTTAAACAAACAATAACAAATGTTGATAATTAATATTATTTGTTTTTTTTTTCATTTAATGAGTTTTGGCTATGAATGGTTCACGATTTAGGTTAAATCGTGAACCAAATGTCACTTTACGTTGCGTTCAAAAACTCGATTTAAAACTTTCGTTTACATATAGGATGCATGTTCGTATGTGACCTGCATGATTATTCACAACTTCTCCGGCGGTAATGCAGAGATGAGCGAAATTGAAGAGCTAGATTGTGATTAATGATTTTTTCACATAGTCTTAATAAAGAAATACTATTAAAAATCGTTTGTGTTCTTTCTCAACCTTAGGAAATTAATTTTATTAAAAAATCTGATGTTTTGTCTCACTTAATATTAATCTTAGTAAAAAAGTTTTATTAAATAGCAACATTTTTTTGCTCACCCTACCTATTTGGTTTGAATTGACAGCTATGACGTCAAAATATGGCGCCCAGTCGGTACTATTCTTAGTTGAATCGCATTATAGTAGGTTTTATTTCGTTTTTTACTAATATAAGGTGAGATTTCAAATGCTACACATCATACGCGACTACTGTAAGGCTCGCTCGTTTTTTATTACCTACAAAATTAATACAGAAATTAAAAAAATAAACTTCAGACCACTGACTTTACCGCAATTTTAAAAAAGCGCCATAATATTATATTACTAGCGGCCGCACGCGACTTCGTACGTGTGGAGTTAGTTATTTGCACGTACTTTTTGACCCCAAAAGAGGGTTTATATCTAAAGATACATTAGTTATTAGTACACCTCTACATCATCTATAGAGCATATATGTTAAATTTCAAGTCTGTTACTTCAAAAACATAGGACTTTCATACAAACTTCCAACCCCCATATTACCCCCTTAGGGGTGGAGTTTCGTGAAAATATGTAGCCTATATGTTCTTCTTCTTCTTCTTCTTAATAATATTCGTGCTAATTTGAGATAAATCCATGCAGTACTTTTTGAGTTTATCCCGGACATACATACAGACAAACAGACAAAAATTCTAAAAACTATATTTTTGGTTTCAGTATCGATTGTAGATCACATCAACAGTATTCTTTTAAAAAAATATTCAATGTACAGTTTTGACTTTCCTACCATTTTATTATATGTATAGATAGGTACCATCCGCGACTTCATCCGCGTTAACTTTAGTTTTAAGAGAATCCCTCAGAAAACTTTTTTTTTCCTGGGATAAAAACTCAAATCCAGGTCATAACTTATATATTCGTACAAATTTTCATCCAAATCTGCTCAGAAGTTTTTTCGTGTTTAGTAAAAACATACAAACTTTCACATGTATGTTATAATATTAACAGGATTGATACATAATCGAAGGAATGTTGGACTTACCTAGAGCGGACAGTGCCATGAGAGCTAGCAAGATGAGTTGCGCCATGTTGTTTTCAGCACTAAGCACTGCACCAATGATCACTTTACTCACTTTTACAACACAAACTAAAATCTCCACCAGTAGACGAACAATAAGAAAATCCAACAGGGCCGCTATGCGGCTGGGCTCAGCCCGAATCTGAAACAAACAAAAACATTATGAAATTGATGTTGTTATAATCGTAAACCAAAAAACAGGGCCAAGAAAATCTTGTTTCGGTGCTATTCCTAGTTTCAAGGTTAAATTTACTGGTCATTAAACTAAAATAGAATGCAAGTAACAAGTGTTGTTACCTACATAAGTAAATAATTTAGGTAAGCACAGGTATTTTACTAGATTCAGCAAAATATAGAGCGTACCAAAAGTAAATGACAGTAGAGTAGAAGCAAAACCAAAAATACTTATACAGGCTGTTTGAAAGATGAGTGCAAAGCTTTAAAGGAAAGCTAACAGAGACCATTTAGAAACAGTTAAGCCATACTTGTCATAGACGAAGTCTGACCATTTTATTTTTGATAAATGTAATGTGTAATGTGATGAATATAAAGTGTTATGAGAATACATTTCACATTGGAAGGTGTGGTATACAATGCACCAAAATATCAAGTATCCGTTCCATGGAACAGGCGTGGAATGGAATTTTTCGGGTCGGGCCAAGGAACTAGTTTAAACTCATGTGGAGATAAACACAAAAGAACAATTAATAGAAAGAATAAATGCAGCATTTCAAACGATGAAACAGGAGATGATGTTGAAAATAACGACAACGGAAGTAAGAACACGGGCCCGTGCGTGTGTTACAAATCGCGGCGAACATTATGAACGCGAAAAATAAGTGATTTCAGTTTAAATTTTGTTTTAATTTATTCATCTAAAACATAAAAAAATCTTCCTCAATTAGGATTTCTGGTCTTAGTTTCAACAATTTCTAAGCAATTTGCATAAACGATACCTCAAAAGAAAGTACAATAACTGAACATGTTTTTAAAAAGCTTTGAACAAACAAAACACCCTCCGTGTTTTCTTTGTAAGCCTAAGATAAACAGCTTTTTACCATTTTAAAAATTTACGATAATTATAAATATCTGTAAAAAATTTGTTTGCAGATACAGATGTTTTAAACTTTTTTTTTAGTTTACTTTCACATTTGTTTTATGAAATAAATTCAAAAAGAATTCATTTATTATGTCAGTTAGCCATTATTTAGAACTAACTGAGTACTTTTAGATTTTTTTCTTTAAAATCGTTAAAAATTATTAAAAATAAAATGGTCAGACTTCGTCTATGACAAGTATGGCTTTAATGTTTCTAAATGGTCTCTGTGAGCTTACCTTTAAAGCTTCGCACTCATCTTCCAAACACCCTGTATAATAAGTTATTATTATTATTATTGGTGTATGTATATGGTATCTAATCATTCTTGTTTACTATAACATCATTCGTGCATTTCTTTATGTCTAAAGGTTAACTGGAAGAAAATGCTTTTGTCCATTTAAACGTTAAGTCCGCCTTTTGTCCATTTTTGTAATTGTGGCAATAAAGTTAAAATAATTAAAAAAATCCAATGGAAGACATACCTAATGTTTAAAGGAAGGCGAACGGATAACCTTAATTATTTTATTATCCGTAGCATATTGGAGCAGCTAAAGTAATGGGCCTATCCTGTCGCTGGATAATGCAACAGTTTCTTTTCATTTACGAGTAATTTCGAATAATTGTGCTAAGAACTTTTCGTTCACCTATTTTCTACACGATAATCTCGTTTTAATAAATTAAAACAGCTATACAGTCGAGCATGTTACAGGTGGGTTTGATTTCTTATAAATAAATAATAAATATAATTTATTTTATTGAAAAGATCAAGCTTATTAAAACTGTTTACTAAAGATGTCTCAAATCAATACAAATTAATCCTTGGCATGAAATTCAGGGTTTTTGTGTTCAATTTTCACCAGCTATTCTCCACTGCAATCAAATCGAGGGCCTAAATAAGTACAATGAAAATTCATATCAAAGTTATGTTTATCATAATATTTCACTATCGTAAATGGAAGTTTAGCCGTTGGATTTTTATTTAGCCAGTTTATTACTGCTACAACGTATCTACACGGACGCCTTGCATGAGTGACGGAGGGCTATTTCTGGCACCATTATCCAGAAATGGCCACGCGCTCATGTTTGGGTTTCAAAAGAGTACGTTAGCTGAATTTACATAGGACGTGAACCACACCTTTACTGTCAAAATTTTGAACTTTACTTCTTTTATCCATACTCCAAATGAAGTCAATTTGTCGATAATCGTTAGCAACCTTATCATCGGTATAATTATTATGGAATCGATTTCTGCTTCAGAAAACGATTGCAATCTGTTACTAACATTAATTTAAAGCATACGCTATTCAGTAGCATGTGTTTTACTGTCATGAATCTACTTGACTCTACCATACATAACTTTAATGTTAAAATCCAGATGTTTCATCTCAAGTCGTTATGATGACATAATGTTTAAACGGTACTTAAGTTTATTATAAATAACTGCACAATTTAATGTGGTTAGATACTCTGAATAAATGTTTCATCATTTATTTTGAAATTGTCAAAATAAATCTACTCCTTTTAATGTAAAAAAGGCGTACAAGCCCAATTTATAAGTCAAGTTGTAAATACCCCCACAAAAAATAGTCTCATAGTAAAGCTGTCTGTATAGCATATTTCTTTATTAATGGTAGTAGCAAGTCTTGGTTGGAGCCACCGGCACCGTAAAGATATTGACTAGCAGCCGTGTCGTCTGGGACGGGACGCCCCCCTCACAAGGAGACGCCAAATTCCGTTCATGCGGTCCCCTCCCCCTCCTGACACCCTATCTCCGCAAGGAAGCTGTCTCGAACACCCACATACCCACGCCTCTCATAGATTTTTGGCTGAATCGTAGCGATTGTACCTACTATTATTTTATTAAATCTCGTTTGAGTAGATGGAAGGCTGAAAGGTTGGATGAAAAGGGTCTTCTATCTACAAGATTGGTATAAATCGAAAAGTTAATTTTACATAGCATTTTCTTTATTTCACTTGTAAGTAGTACCTACATACGTTGTTTTAGAAATATTGACCACGCCGCGCCGGTTTTGCGGTTTCCACTGACACGGAGGTCAATCCTCTCGAATCAATGCATAGAATTTTATTTTGCAGCTTGTCTATCTATACTAATATTATAAAGAGCAAAGATTATATTGTTTGTTTGCTTGTATTGAATAGGCTCCGAAACTACTGGACCTATTTGAAAAAATATTTCACATTTAGAATCCTACATTATCCCTGGTACACTTAGGCTCAAAACTTCGATAATGTAACCCAACGTGTGAAAAAAATACCAAAAAATAACCGCGTTATCGCGTACGCTGCGGAAGTCTTTGGCAATAGAGCAAAGTGATGTAGTAAATAGAGGGCATAAACTGCAAAAAAGTCAGTAATTAATACCATATGTCTAACTATTACAGTTATGCCACAACTAGAGGTTCTATGCGGTACCATGCGGTTTCATCCGCGTTAATTTGAGGAAAAAGGTTGTAGTGAGTCAAACTTAAAAGATGGACATATGCTATCGCGGATATTTTTATAGAACTTTTCAAGGAAAACTACTCCGTCATTCATGTAACTTAAACCGTTACACAGCGCACGCAACAGAAGGTTAAGTATAGAAAATTTTTACCCGTTTTTGGAACATTTTTAATCGATGCTCCACTCCTGCTGGTCGTGGCGTAATATTATATAGCCTATAGCAGTATAGTCTACATCTTTGTATAAATGCTTAAAAAGGTACTTATTAAACTACCTACGTGCCATATAGACCAACTCAGTAGATTCTGAAAACGTCGCGATAATCACGATAAAAGTTCTGAATATATATACATGTGGATTTTATACCTGTCCCGGTGCCTTCCAACCGGTAAGCAAAAAATTACAAAACCGCTTTTGTACGTTCTGCACCTGCTGTGCGGATACGAGTGCCATTCCTTAAAGCAAAGGTATTGTGTTTATGTCAGAATAGAGAATCAAGGTAATCCTCGAATTCAAATCGGAAGCTAAAGGGACTTGTTATAGCACATACTGGTTTGTTACATTACTTTCCCCAATGGAATTCGGCCAATAGATCTTTTGAAGATTCTTCTGAGATTCGAAGAATAAGAAGACCCAAATTCTCCTGATATTGAGACATTGATTTTTTGAGCTTATTATGTAGTATTGGCTAATTATATATATATGAGCCAAAAAACACAACTTGTAATCTAACCACACCAATTTCGTTAAAATTAATTACTTGTAAGTACAACTCTATGTTATTTATGTTATAATTATAATGGAGAGTTACACTGTTGTAACGGATATAGGGCAGATTCAGTTGAACTGTCACCCTCCTTGCGTGCAATAGGTAAATGGGGAAAGCCATAACATGAGAGGGTCGCGGGTTTGGCCCCTTTACTGCCTAAAATTATTGGACCAGTGACGAACGTTCCATTCACTGCATTTTGGCTATGCCTATAGAAAAGGAGCATCTAGTAAGGTAAACTCCCGTATTTGTTTTTCCCGTTATTCCAATCTTTATTTGAGAGATGTCTTGGTCACTTTTTGATGTGTAACATCTTTCCTCTCGCTTTCCTGCAATTTGTGGGTGTGATTTCGTGAAATGGGACGGAAGTGTGTAACAGGCAGTCGCGAAAGCGCGCGCTATTTGATTTGATTTTAGAACATAATGTTCAAATGGCTTATTCCTTTTGTAGTAGGTTTTATTTCTTTTTTACTAATGTAAGGTGAGATTGTTACACATGATACGCGACTACTGGAAGGCTCTCTAGCTTTTTTGAAAAATCTAGGTGATTTTTTGCAAGCATTTCACTGCTAGATGTTTACTTCGAAAGAATATTTTACTAGAATAAAGTCCACGTTCGAGTTCCGTCTGCTTTTGTTGTCTGAAATTTTCTTTCCATTTATAGATTTAGGTGAGGTGCCTCCCTCTGTCACTTTCTTGAGAAAACGATAAACTTACCAAAAGTTTTACGGTGGTTAGTGAATAGTGGGAGTAGAATAGAACGAATCCCTATTTTTCCGTCTGTTTCAAGAATACTACATCCTAAAACGGATGGCATACAATCTACTACATGGTGTTTATCTAGCAAGATTTCATTTGTTTCTGTGGAAAAGTAATCTTAGCGAACCATTTTATAAAGTTCAACCCACAAAGAGTTTAATAATGTTTATTTAATGCAAAGAAAAACCATCAGTAGCGTCATGTACTTATTGTGTGTTGTCTTAAAAATCAATCGAACCGTCCAAGATAAAACATTATATCCGGTAACTTAAAAAACCTTTAGGCAACAATGCCACTTTTGGAAACCAGATATAAAAATAAACTGATTAATAAAAATGTTGATGTTCTAAACTTTATCGAGAAATATTGTCATTTTGTTAATTTAAATTCATAATAAATGTGAAAAAGAGTATGTAATCCCCAACACCAATTGAATATAAATGCGGTACAAACGTTATTTTCGTGGCTAGTAGATACTTGCATATCTACTAACCGTCGTCGCATCGATGGCATAAATACTAGTTCAAATCGCGTGCACAAATATTCATACTGTTCCACAGTGACTAAGTATTATAGTACCTATATAAAGCTAACTGGTAGAGCAAGTTGCAAGGACGTGAAAGAGCACATGGAGAGCAAATAGAAATGCAAAAGCACCATCGTGAAAAGACTTAAACAAAAATCGAACGCATTTCTTCTTTTTTTGTGGAGAAACAACGGTTATATTTTGAGTGAAAATCTCAATAGTTTTTTAAGGATGATGGGGTGGCAAATTGGCAATACGTGGAGCACCCGATACGCGAAGTATTTCCTCTTTTTCTGTGATAGTTTTATAGGAAGAAACTTATTTTAAAGCATGTTTAAGATGAAAAATAATTGAGTAGGTACGTTTTTACATATTTTTTACTTTGATATTATTCTGCCTTGCTATCTACTTAGTTATTTTTAGCTTTAATATCGTAACTTCCCAAGTAATCATTTAGGTATATTTATCCCGTTTAAAAGTTCCTTTTCGAATATGATTTATTTATATTTTAAGCACTTGATCTTACATTTAAAATTTAAATATTTACCTGCTAAGCTAATATTTTTCCTGATCTGTATTATTTCTCAACACAAAAGCTTTTTTTAGCAGATCGATAATTACGAAACCCATAGGCGTCTGTGTCCTAATCTTCGCCACCCACCGGTTGGTTACTTTAATATTTTATAAATCTTAACACCGGTCTAAGAACTGCTGAATAAATGAGACGTTTATTATGAATCAATAATGTCGTTCACCTTCGATCACTTGTGCTTATCACAACAAAAATAATTCATTTAATAGTAAGTCTTGATTGCCCGTATCAGTGACTCGCCGTGTTTTAACATATCACGCTGATCCTAAGCTATCAAGTGCAATGAGATTTTATCGCCTATTCGGCGTCTCCAAGGTCCAAATTAGTAGCAACAAATGGCCTACCTGTTTTGCAAACTTGCGATTTTGTCTAAACAAGGTCTATTTTGTCTTAACAAAGTATAGTGTTCCTAATTAACAAATATCCGAGTAAAAGTGGATGTTATGAGCAGCTTCACATTCGTTTATCGATCGCCGTAGAGTTTGCGTTGCCGGCGTGTTTTACAGAAATGGAGTTTTTTGACACAAAAGTGAGAGGACAAGGATAATATACCGGTTGGGTTACCTGCGAAGATCGAGGAGGTGGCTCAGCGGAGCGCCCACTAACACATACAACACAACACGCGCGAAATAGCGAGCGGCAGCAACCGACTCGCCCGTAGTACAGACGCGAAGTGAGTAATACCTACTACGATATAAACGGCCAATGACACCCGAGCAGCTAACAAGGATAGCTACATTATACGCCTCTCCTTCCTCGCCATTTCAACAAGGAGCGTCCGACCGAAGAACTCCGGTTTTTACCGAACACTAGGACCCGTGAAATGCGCGCGCAAACCAGACAGGATATTATTCGTCACACTCACACAGGCCAAGCCGCGCCGGGGTCGTTTAGAGCAATATTCTATAGTCTTAAATTACTTGATTCATCATAGCAGCAGTATTACGTGCTTGTCTACAGCCATGTAGCCATTTAACAGCTTAAAAGAACCAAAAAAATATCTTAGCAAATGTCAGAGTAAACTTAACCATGTTTTACATGGTAATTAATTATATTTTTGTAAGTTTTCTGAAACAAAAGCTAGAGCTGTCTCTGTTTCTATTTCAAATTATTCATATTAATAGTTTGACTGGAAGTGATTACTGTTTAGCTATAAAGCCGCCTTTCTACACGCTTTATTATTGTAATAAGTGTCACATGTAGTGTGCAATAATGTATATTATTATTTCTATTTCCTTTTGAAGATGATTACAATAAGGGGAAATCGGGTAAAGATTTACGAAATAATTACAAATAATGTAATTAAGGATATTTATTTTATAATAATGTTATATAGAAAACAATAAATAACAAGTTCATAAATTCTATGGCAGTAGATTTTGACAGGCCTCTAATAAATACCATCAAATAGTTAAAACTGTTCTTTTGTAAGGAGGTATTGCAAAGAAAAATAACTTTGTATTTTACACCAATTAGGTATTTGAAAGCAAACTAACTAAGTTCACTGTACTGCATTTTACCAATTAGTATGAGACTTAATGAAGTAACCACTTAAAGCGTCCGAGGACCAACAATTTCCTCGTATATTTCGCAGCAAGACATATGCAATTTATAAAAACGTTATTTTTTATTATTATTCTGTATTTATTATATAAAATTCCGACAGCATTGAATCGCATAACTTAACTGTAGAATAAAATATAAGCCAGCGAAACATGGCGCTTCTGGAATGGTCTTTCATATTTTTTTATTCCTCACTCTGAGCTGTGTATTCTTTTAAGTTTGATTATGCTGCTGCTGACACTTTCTGTGTGTTAGATAGAAAAAAAACGCATTAATTTTACAAGTGGTTATATATTAATTGGTGTCTTTGAGTGCGGACGTAAGTGTTTTAAATATATTCAAGGCTATCAATTTTAAATGTATATCATTGCCACATAAAATGTGCTAAGTATGTATAAATATTTTCTTTTGAGAGAACAGAGCTGTTTGTTTGCAGTACCTAATTGGTAAGGTGCGTTTAAAAAATCTATAGTATTGCAAATAATATAATAAGCGTTTTTCTTGAATACCTACGTTACACATGCCAGGACTTGAGGTCGTAAGTCTTATTACAAGGGAAAAGTAATTAGGAAACGGATTATAAAAATATGGCACATAAAATATATTAATTTTTTCCCTAATTTTATAAACAAATCATAGTAACTGTATTATATTGGTTATGGGCTGATTTGTCTATTCTTGGATAAAGCTTATATTTCAGTTTTTTTTTTTATATCATACGCGTACGATCTAACGGCTCTCTTGATGGTAAGTGAACACCGTCGCTCAGACAGGAGTAGGTATCACACACAAATGCAAATAATTTTTTCTCAATCAAAAAAAACTACAACATATTTTCAGTGTTGTTATAAAAAAGCTATAACATAAATAGGTATAAGTTTTATCTGAGAATTGAAAAATTAGCCCTAAATATATAATTATGATTGTTTTTGTATACATAAATAATATCGAAAATCATTTCTAACAAATCTAATTACACTATTTAACTACAATTTTATTTCATACTTCTAAAAACAATTCGCATAGTTTTTAAATTTCAACAACTAGAGGTTACCATATCTATGAAAGGTGGATAGGTAATAAGATGTAGACATATAGATATTATTAAAACGACAATCTATCTAGGTTGCGAACGGTTCGCGGCAAACCAGAAGCGTTTTACAGGATGTCCCATCGATGTTGGGTCGTCGCTTAAGCCCAGTATTCATGGTAAAAATTATGCTTTTTCATACCAAAATATTGTGATACGTGTATCATCAGTATTTAACAGCACCCCGTACCATAATTACGAGACTTAAGAAACTCAAGCGTGCAGCTCTTCTAGACGAGTTCTAAAGCGACATTAATGACATTATAAAATACATCGTTAAATTGCAGAAGACTGAATAATGTTTGTCGATATACTACTACAATCAACAATTTCAATAAACACGTACGTACAATAATATATAGCTATTTTTTTAAAAAATGTACAAATGACTCAAATCCTGCAATTGTCTTCTGCAAAAGAACTGCAACAGTGTGTTTCTAATTTATAAATTATATATAGTTGATTCTTTAAAAGAACAAGATTAAGCATACTATTTATTCATAAATAAAAATTAGATAGTTGAAGAATTAATCACTGAAAATATAAAAAACCTAGGTGGTCAAATAAAAAAAATAGCAATTGAAATAAATAAAATAATTTTAATAAACTCACAATGCTCAACATTAACTTCGAAATTGCATTTGCAGTCATACATGCAGATTTCAGGTTGCACTTATGAAAAGTTTCGGCAATTTATATACTAAATATTTCTTTTTCCTAAATTAAGTGATTTATTCTTAAATGTAAAATAAAGTTATGAAAGATGTAGAAATTATTTAAAATTGACATAACTGTTCTAATAGCAACTGTACTTTTGATTGGGCTTCTTATTTTTAATATAATACCACATTTAAGATAAAATATAATAAGTCAAAATACACAACATGCTAGACTAAATGATAGTGTTATTAGGACAATGCAAAAATAACAGTACTTTTAACAATAAATTAAATAAACATAGTAAAAAGTTAATAGATCATAGAATAAAAGTTGATTTCAATATAATTTAACACATTTTCCAACACTAATATTAACAGTGAATTCTTACAAACACAATCCAATCCACACATAAAAATTTATTAATAAATAAAATATTTATGAGTTTAAATAACATAAAAATGTACTGAAGACGGTGTTATTTGACTATTATTAAATTAAAATTTATTTTCATATATATTTTAAGGTAATATAATAGCATTTTCAAAATACAAGTTTAATCTCTAATGGCAATCAAATATTGTTTTAAGAACATAATTGTATTCTTGAACTAGTTCGTGTTTACAACGAAGTTATAACAATCATCTTAGAAACCAATAAATAGGGTAAAATATTAAAAGTGGCTCATATAACTCATATATTAAGTGTAAACGTGAAGAAGATGCAAAAAATACTTTTTATTTAACTGCAACCATCTGCAACACATAGTTGTGAAGATCTAGTTAAGAAAGTGTGTTACGATAGGAACATTTAAACTGTGATTTATTAAATTAAAAAAAGCTGTGTGTGTCCATCAAATTGATGGAAGATACGATTGATGTAAGAGTTTGCTTATAGTGTGATAAAACTCTTTATTGTATCAGATGTTAAGAGATTATTCTAGATACTGCTTAATTTTTTTGGGATTTATTGAGCTTAAAACTGCCATACTCAAAGACCATGTGGGCGATGCTAATAGAAGATTTCGAATTTCCTAATCGAATTTGTAAATGCTATTGGATATCATAATCTCAGCGGCCCGAAACATCCAAAAAAAAAAGTTTATAAACACAAACTATGTTCAAGGGATTCGTGTGTACGATGATGTTCGCAGTTACATATGGGGTACATGACGTAAACACCAGCGTAATTTTAAAATATTAAAATATGAGCACCAAAATTTATATAGTGTAGTATCTAATATTTGACTTCAGAACAATCACATTGTGATAATAAGAAATAATGTTGCCTGTAACAAAATTTCAAAATAAAAACTTAATAAGTATTTAAAAATGCTGGACGAACCATCAGTCATGTACCCTTATCATGCGAGTTTATATCGCTTAGGCAGTTACAGTTACGTGAGGGTCAGGCAGCTTCTCCCAAGTGGGCTCCACTCCCCAAATTTCACGCGCGTACTCGGCGATAGTACGATCCGAGGAGAACTTACCAGACGACGCGATATTTAAAATCACCATTTCGGCCCACTTAGCTTGATCCTGAAATAGGTAATTCAGATTTAGTACGGCTGCATACATAGTTTTACACGTTCATCAGCATTCAAAATGCGATACTGTCCTAGCCATGTCTGTCAGGATATAAATAGATACTTTAATAAGGACATCGTGTTCAGACTAAGCTAAAATTCACATAAGCTTGCGTAGCAATCGCATCGGTTCTCAGATAAAATATGGAAAATCTTGTACCATGAAAAAACCGCAAGGAAGAAATAGTCTATTTGTTTCTTAGGTTTTCACGCACATCACTCATTAAATAAAACTAGTTTTGTACGGGTTAATGCACGAAACTTTATTTATTTATTGACGTTTCGTAGCCTTTACAGGCTACGTCGTCGGAATCAATTTTTTATTTATTTTGTCGAGCTACCTTCGAAAAACTTTTATTGAGCGTTCGGTTATTTCATTGTTTGATTTTTAAAGTTTTATTGTCTATGTATGAATTTATTACTTAATTTAGTTTATAAAGTATTTTATTTGAAATTCTTTTTTGTATCAGTTTGAGTTTATTTATTTGACCCTAACTACCGTAAACTACCACCGGTTCTAAAATTGGGAGACCTTTCTTAGAAGAACCGGCGAAACAAACTCAAGAGAGGCTTTCTATCTCCTTCTTATGTTAAATTATGCAAACAAAAAGAACTAATAGTATCTGTTGGTCTTGCAGTGTGTGCTCGGGGTTGGGATTTATCTCCTGTATAATGGGTTTCCAAGCTGGTGGTATATACCAACCATCTTCCCTATTGAAATTTGGATATTTTTTAATCTCAATAGCCTCGCGTATCATTCTAGGAACGAATCGTTGCTCAGTTGTAAGGATCTGTGGTTTATCAAATCTAATGTAATGGTTTGGTCCCCCTAATGCATGTTCACACACTGCAGACTAATTTTCACGCCTATTACAGCGACTACGTAGGCTACGAAACTTCAATAAATAAATAAAGTTTCGTGCATTAACCCGCAAAAAAACTAGTTTTATTTAAGAATTAGTCTGTTTTGTCCTGGATGATTGAACCTTATACCCATACCCAGTGCAGCTCTGGCAGTCTTACTTACAGCAAGAAAGAACACATCAGTTCATTGTTAAGTAGAATTTCTGCGAAGTGGAGGATAAAATTCGCCTAATTCCGAGTACTCTTAGTAGATCAATCAAACTAGTATTACTTTCAAGAGCTTAAACGAGACGCTTCGTAGTCGGCTAGATGCAAAAATAACATAAATGGTAAGTTTTCTTCGATATTACCCATCGTAGTCGGTCTGATGCAGGGATACACAAAATTACGTCGAGCAAATATGGCGTCGTACAGGCAGGTGAAGATAAAACGGCTCTCATTAAAACGTCAAAAAGTACAAAATAAGGTCACTTCGACATCATGTTTACAAGCAGGTGACGTCATTTTAGGCTCTGCCAATCCTAAGCGTTCACGTAACAAAAGATCAAAAATTACTTTTCTATTCAATGGTTTTTAGTACTATTTATCCAGAGGCGGCGTTAGGCGTGGGCGACGTGGGCCACCGCCTACGGCCTCGCGGACAAGGGGCCTCGCGCCTCAAAATTTTTTATGCATTACTTAAAAGCGAATTTCTTTTTTTTATTTTATTAAATCCGTCTTCAGGGCGCCACAGGACAGGGCCTTGCGAAATCTGTCTTGCCCACATCAAATTTAGGTTTTGCCCCGCCACTGTATTTATCATCTACTTTTTTTTAGTAAAATCGCTTCTAATATTGATGTTAAACTAGCTGTGCCCCGCGGTGTTACCCGCGGTTTATTAGGAATATTTTCTCGCAGTAAAACGTAGCCTTTGTGTTAATCCAGAATGTCAGCTAACTCCATACCATATTTTATTTAAATCGCTCCAGCCGTTTCGACGTGAAGAAGTAACAAACAAATACATTCACAACCTTTCGCCTTTATAATGTTAGTATGATACATATCCCAATATTTTTTTATACGGTCAAATAGCCTATTCTATCAATGTACGCACCTGGTACACGTCGAAAAACTTCTGCTGCGCCTCTCTATAAGCATCATGGCCAGATGCAGGAAGTGGTCGTGCTGCAGCAGCACGTCTGATGTGAGATGTGAGAAACCGGCTCGCGAGAAAATTCACTGCGGATCTGTTCCAATACTCGCTCGCGTAATATACGCACCTGGTAGACGTCGGACACCTTCTGTTACCCCTCTACATAAGCATCATATTCGGTCAGATGCAGGAAGCGGTCGTGTTGCAGCAGTAGAGAAATACCCGCTGCGGATCTGTTCCAATACTCGTACGAATTATATACTCACCTAGTATTCTTCGGCCATCTTCTGCTGCGCCTCTATTTAAGCATCATAGTCGGCCAGATGCAGGAAGCGGTTGTGTTGCAACAGTAGAAAAGAACCCGCTGCGGATCTGTTTCAAGACTCGCATGCGTTACATACGCACCTGGTACGCGTCGGAGACCTTCTGCTGCGCCTCTATATAAGCATCATAGTCGGCCAGATGCATGAAGCGGTCGTGCTGCAGCAGAACGTCTGCGACGTTTGAGAACCGGGCCGGCTCGCCCGGCGAGAAGAAACCACTGCGGATCTGTTCCACGCACTGACGTAGCTCCGGGTTGCGCTCGTAGTACTCGTACGCGTTGTAACTGTTACACGCGTATTGGTTAATTATTTCTACAGAATTGTAACCATTTTTTAACAACTAAACTTAACTGTATCCTAAACTTGCTGACCATAACCATATTAGTTTAAAATCAGAAATGTTTATTGCGTTTCATGTGGTAAACAGTTTATGCAATTATTGTACCTAGTCAGGTCATAAATTCTGTCACATGTTCAATATAAAAAATTGAAACAAGTTTATTCATTATGTAACCATTTATATACCAAAATGAACTTAACAAAACATAGATTCTTATGACAATAAAGTTTATTCAAAATGACTTCCGTGATTTTGAATACACGCCTTCAATCTGCGCGGCTAGTCGTCTATCGCAGCACGAACGAGGTCGATGTCAATATCGGCGGCTGCCTTAATCAAAGATGTATTGAGTGACTCCAAATTGGGATGAGACTTTGAGCACGCCTTTTCCTCCAAGTGTTGCCATATCTAGTAATCTAACGGACTCAAATCTGGACTGGAGGAGGGCCAGTCTTCGTGCCGGATGAAGTCGATTTCAAGCACCGCCAGCCAGTCTTGTGTGCTCTTCGCTCTATGAGCTGGCGCCGAATCTTGTTGGAATACCAAGTGCCTGTTATTGAACATGGTATGAGAAACTGGTTCCACAAGGTTCGTCAGGACTGTATTTTCATACACAACTGCATTCGTTTTTACACCTTTCTCACAAAAATGTACCTCTGTTAAGAGCCAATAAGAAACTCCCAACCATACCATGATCGAGGATGGAAAATGACCTCGTTGGACACGCGGAATACGGTTGCTCGCTTCTTCACTACTGTGTGCGTACACCTTATCATTTTATTTGTCGTAGCTCTCTTCTACGGTAAAAATTTTTTCATCCGAAAAAAGAATTTCCCGATATTTTTTTCCCGCGTACCGCTTCAACAAAGCGCGGCATCCCTTCAGTCTCAGGTCCATTAGACGAGCATTCAAACGATGTCCTGTTTTTCTTCGATATGGCCGAAGCCCTAAGTCTTCATTTAACACCCTTTTCACCGTGGTTCTGCATAACCCCATCTGAAGGGCCAACAGTTTCCGCTTACGTTTGGGATTTCTTTGAATTCGCGCCTTCACAGCTTTTATCACTGCTGAAGTCGTAACAGACCGAGGGCGACCACTTTTTGACCTGTCATCTACACTAGAGTCTTCATGGTATCGTTTGATGGTACGATAAACGCATCTTTTGGTTATATTCAAATTTTTCAGTATGTCAAAAATTTGAATTGGCGCGTAACCGCAACGATGCAACGCAATAACTGCAACACGGTCTTCTTTAAGCGTCCACTCCATATTTAAAAATGAGTAAAATTCTAAAAAGTATACATTTTTATTTTCATGAACAATTCGAAATTCGAATTCAATAAACTTTTTTGTGGCCAGCATTCTAAAAGAAAAGTTTTTATTGTGTGACAATACTTATGACTTGACTGTCTATAATGAGGGGTATTAAAATACGAATATGGGTTTGGTTATTATAGTATCACATGAGTGTTTTATATCTTATTATAAACAGTTGCATACAAGACTTTATCCACACCCAGACCCGTCTTTCCCAGTGGGCACTTTGGGCAAGTGCCAAGGGCCCCGCGATCAATAGGGGCCTCCCTCAGATCAAATACAAAGTCCCTAGTTCGTAGGGGCCCCATTATTCTATTTTTTTTTATGTTATAGGGGGCATACTATCAGACGGTTCACCTGATGGTAAGTGATCACCGTCGCCCATGGACACTTGCAACACCAGGAGTATCACAAATGCGATGCCGGCCTTTAAGGAAGGAGTACGCTCTTTTTTTGAAGGTTTTTGGGTCGTATCGGTCCGGAAACACTGCTGGCGACAACATATTCCACAGTTTTGTCATACGTGGTAAAAAATTTCGACAAAAACGCACGGTTGTGGATAGCCACGCATCAAGATGATGGGGATGAAATTTTTGTCGCGATGTACGATGGCGAAATGCAGCAGCTGGAATTAATCCGAACAATTCCTCAGAACACTCCCCGTGATAAATGCGATAGAAGATGCAGAGCGAAGCTACATCCCTACGCAAAGCCAAAGGATCAAGCTGATCGGAAAGGTCTAGGAACTCTACTCTCTTTCTCCGAAACGAAATTTCGGCAACGAACGAATTTTAAACGTAATTTCGCCAGTGACTACTCTATTTCATCTTCGAATACGCACATAAAGTTCGGAATCAAAGACAATTATCGTGAACGAATGGAATGAGTTATGTTTGTGAGTTCTTTTTGTCTACACTTTTTAGATAACGTTTTTTACTTCAAAACAATATTACTTTATGACAACATTTTTGATTACATTAAAAAAACCTCTTTTGACAGTGTTAGCCGACTAATTTGTAGAGTTGATGCAATCGAATTTATGTCAACCTAAATTTGTCGAGTAACACTTTGAAGTATTGGCAATACATTAATAAACAAAAATTTGATTTATTTGTAAATTTTTCATACAAAAAAATGATCCTCACGCTAAGCAGCCTTAATTAAAAATACTCTAGTAGTAATTTAAGGTAAATTTTTAAACAAAAATCCCAAAACGAAAATAAAAAGGTAACACTTTTCATTTCGTCAATTTGAGGTTAAAATTTCGAACAATTATCTGTCAAATTCAACTTTTAGTTCAAAAGTTTTGTGAAAAAGAGTAGGCTTAGAGAATATAAACGTCAAACTATTTTCCAACGAACGAATTTTCGAAATGAAATAGAAACATAGTAAGGAACGTGCGAAATTTCGATCGAAATTTCGTTTTTCGTTGAAATAGAGTCGGCCTCCTGGTCGTCGACGATTCGAGCCGCTCGGCGCTGGATGCGATCCAAAGTGGTACTGGGGTGCCCCCGCCCAAAGATGAGAGCAGTACTCCATGTGAGGCGGAACCTGTGCCTTATAAAGCTGCAATCGGTGGGCCGGTGTGAAGTACATTCTCGATCTATTGAGCACACCAAGCTTCTTAGAGGCCAATTTGGCCTTGCCCTCTAAATGATCCCGAAACTGGACGTCGCTCGATATGTCAACGCCAAGAATTCCAATACTAGCTGAGGCAGTTAAAGGAGTGTTCTCAAAAAGAGGAGATACGACAAATGGTATTTTTTTTTGCGGTGAACACGCATACTTGTGTCTTCGTAGGGTTAAATTGGACTAGATTAAGTCGGCCCCAATTCGTTACTCGGTTTAATACAGTTTCGACTTCAGACACAAGTTTGTTCCGGCACTCGATGACCTTTTCCCGTGAAATGTTGGCGCGGCCGATATATAGGGCATCACCCGTGCTGTCGTCTGCATAACAATGAATGCCTTCAATTTGAAGCATATCATTGATATGAAGAAGAAACAGCGTAGGCGATAGCACACAGCCTTGTGGAACACCAGCGTTTACGGATTTGGAGTCCGAGCATGCACCGTCGACTGCGACCTTGATGCTCCTGTCCGCAAGAAAGCTAGTGATCCAACCGCACAGCTTTTCAGGAAGTCCATAAGAAGGAAGCTTCGAAAGAAGCGCTTTGTGCCAAACCCGATCCAAGGCCTTCGCGATATCCAGATCGACCGCCAATGCTTCCCCCTAGCCCCTTGGTCTCGATCGCCTTTGCCCAACGATGAGTCAGGTATACTAGTAGATCACCAGCCGAGCGACTCTGGCGGAAACCGTACTGGTGGTCACTAATCAGCTGGTGGTCCTCTAGGTACCGCAGGAGCTGGCAATTTATAATAGACTCCATTATCTTGGAGAACAAGGAGGTGATGGCTATAGGCCTATAATTAGTAGGGAGTGAGCGGTCGCCTTTTTTAGGAATCGGGTGCACTAAAGCTGTCTTCCATGAGTTCGGAACGACACCTAAAGAGTTTTTTTTTTAAAGAAAATATAACTAGAAAAAATTCCACGCGGACCAGGCAGCAGACGGGACTCGAACCCGCACCCTTCGCAATCCGGGCGAATGCACTGACCAATTATGCTACCGCGGCCATCACGGACCACGTCGAAATTCTTCTAGCCATTCTTAAGCTGCATGGCAGCGCCATCTCTTCGCATTATAGGTAACCCACAATGTCAAATGAATACTTTTACAAGTATTAAACATTTGAAAGAAGAAATAGCAATTATAGTTATATTTTTTATTATTTAAAAGCATGTAACTGCTTGATGTTTAAATCTAAAGAAAATATAACTAGAAAAAATTCCACGCGGACCAGGCAGCAGACGGGACTCGAACCCGCACCCTTCGCAATCCGGGCGAATGCACTGACCAATTATGCTACCGCGGCCATCACGGACCACGTCGAAATTCTTCTAGCTAGCTAGATTTAAACATCAAGCAGTTACATGCTTTTAAATAATAAAAAATATAGTTTTTTTTTCATGTGTAATGTTAAATATATGGTTCTCTGTATATTTATAAGGGAACAAATATATATATTTATATATTGAAGTTAACGTTTAAATTGTGATCATGGTCAGTTTTGATTCTGCAATTGGATACAGATCCAAAACCGCCGCTATGTATTTATGCTTTTAGTCAATGTGGCAGTTAGGTACCATTGATGCGCTTAAGTTGTGAAACTATTGAGTCGACATGTTTGATGAATTTGCAAGTGGCTGTTTCGCTCTTTATTGTTTCCAGTAAGTTGTATGGTTCAATTTTGTATAATCCGCAGTAATTTTCATATTCAGCTCTGGTGCAGTGGAATATAGGGCAATCTTCTAAGATGTGTGTGATGTCCTGTTTAGTGTGGTTATCACATGGGCAACAATCATCGGGTGTTATTTTATATTTGTGCAGATAGGCCTTGTGGTAACCGTGGCCCGAGAGAATTTGTGTAACAGAAAAAGAAGGTTTGGCAACTGTTCGAAATTCCGTTATTTCGGCGATGGTTTGGAAGAACGACTTCGTGACTGCTCCTTGCGGAGCCGTTTCATAGTCTTCCTGCCACGCGCTCAGGGTCCTTTCCTTCAGATAGCGCTTAGTGTGGGATAGCGGGAATACGTTCATAAGTGCCGCTGTTTTCTTGGCAGCCGCATCTTTGGCTGCAGCGTCTGCTAATTCATTTCCCACTATCCCCACATGGGCTTTGGTCCAAATAAATCTTATATTTGTTTCTTTTTCATGCAGTCTGTAAAGGCTATGGTGTATACTATTTACCAGAGGATCGGTGTTGCTTCGGTCTTGGATAGCTTTTAAAGCGGACAGTGAGTCCGTAAACACCAAAACCTCGGCATGGTTTCCCTCAAGTGCCCACTTTAATGCGCGATCAATTGCAAACAGTTCAGTGAAAAATACACTGGCTGTTCTGCAGAGCTTAAATTTTCGGACGATGTGGGTGTGATTTGGTAGCATTATAATATAAGAGGCGCCAGTCTCTCCGGTGTCTTGTTTGCTCCCGTCGGTGAAAATACTGGGTGCATCTGGGTGTAACAGTTGGTCAGTTTCTTCTTGTGTGGAGACTTCCTCGAAGTTTATGGTGATTCTTTGCGCTGGGTGCAAAAGGTCTTTCACCTTGACTCTTCTATGCATCCTGATGTCATCCGGTAAATCCGGGGATAATCCTGTTTTCTTTGCAGTGTAGATTGCATGGGCTTCCTCAACTACGAGATGGAGAGGCGGAAATTGAGCCAGAGCCTCCGCCGCTACCGCCGATATCGTGTGAAATCCTCTAATCGCCCTGATGGCGAATCCTCTCTGAAAAGATCTGAGAGCCCGGCGCACAGAATGGAACTTGGTGGCCGTACCCCAAATTCTTGCAGCATAAGTAATCATAGGAACTATGACCTGCCGGTATATACACTCGACGTTTTCGGAGTGTATGCCCCATGTAGGTCTGACAAATTTACATAAAATATTAAAGATTTTAGTGGCCTTCTTTATTACGTAGTTAGCATGTTGAATGAAATTCAATCGGTCGTCTATGATTACTCCCAAAAGCTTGATTTGGCTGGCCAGGGGTATATCAGAATTACCCATCTTAATTTTGCTTTGCCTGGCTTTAGCAGTGAAGGCGATTGCCTGTGTTTTTTCAGGTCCAAATTGTAATTTAACTGTTTCTCCCCAGCGGCCGATAGCGTTGAGGCATTCTGAGGCTATGGTTTCCACCTCCGCCCTAGACCCACCCCCCACTATGAGTAACACATCGTCAGCGAAGGCCTGGATGTGTGCCCCGGGAGGAAGAGGTGTAGAAAGGAGCTCGTCCAGTATAAGATTCCAGAAGATAGGGCCGCACGCGGAACCCTGCACGCAGCCCTTGGTCATTGGCTTGGAAGCTGTACTATTGGCATAAGAGAGGGATACCTGTCTATCTGTAAAATAGCCCTCCACAAGTTTATATATATTCTTGGGACAATTAATGTGTTTCAGGCGCTCAAACAGGGCAGGCCACCACGCATTATCGAAAGCCGCTTTGATATCGAGGGATATTGCGGCTACCTCTTTCTTTCCGAATTTTGCGGTTTTGATGGTGTTGAGAGCATTTTCTAGCGCATCGACTGTGGACACCTGCTCTCTGAATCCATATTGATTCTTGTTCAGCGATTCCTCTCGTTCGCATAGGTATGTAATCCTTTTTATCATTAACTTTTCCAAAGTTTTTCCGAATACAGGGATTAATCCTATGGGTCTAAATGAATTCAGTGAGTCAGGGTTCGTTTTGTTGGGTTTGGGGATAATCTTTACAATGGCCTGCTTCCACTCTTTAGGGAAGTACCCCGTTGTGAGGCATCTATTATACAGAGCCGTGATGAAGTCTGGCAGCGTTTCGAAGGCCTCGCGGCAAATATCGGCTGTGAAATGATCGGCTCCAGGGGCCTTCTTGGCGTTGATTTGAGAGAGACATTCCCGCACCTCGTCCGTCGTGAATGGCAAGTCGTCTGTCGTGTCAGGTGCCTCCGACATCGAATAACGTAGCCGACGGTGGTGGTCAAGATTGTCGGGTGTATCATCTGGGTAGAAGTGCTGTAATAGTGCCGATGCAGTGTTCGTTCCGCTATCGGTGTATGCGCTGCCGCACTTCAGGGTCCGTGGTGGTTTTCTTTGGGGTGCATCCTTATTGATGCGATTCGTGACTGCCCAGACATTCTCCTTACCTTGCGCAGTGCAGAACTGCCGGAAATGTTCGGTGGACGCTTTAGACAGCGTCTTCGCATAGGTCTGTTTTGCATCCTGATAGGTCTTGACAGCCTCCGTAAGAGGTTTCTTAGCCCTTTTAAGGTCATGTAACTTGTGGTGGAGCCTGATACAATTCTTCTTTTGCTGTTCCAGCTCGTCAGACCACCATGGGTTAAATACCCTCTGACCCGACTTATGTGAGAAAGTATTGTCGCAAACCTCCTGTATGGTTGCCGTAAATTTATTAACAATTCTGTCCAAATCACTATTAGAAGTGATATTGAAGTCCGTTTGGGCTAGCTCGCTCGTTTTATTGCTGACCTCCTCCTTGAATGCTTGCCAATTTGCTCTGGATGTAGAGTATTTATAGGTGGAGTTACTCTTGATTCTTTCTGGTCTATGAGGCGTTTTAAGTGTATAGTCAATTGCATTATGATCTGAGGTTGGGCAAGCTTCGCGGTTCACTTGCCAGTTGATGACGGAGTCTGCTAGATTTTGTGTGACATAAGTGACGTCAACAATTGACGAATATACAGCGTTATTACAAACTCTCTCAAAAGTCGGTTCTTTACCCATGTTGCATACCGCTAAATTGTGTGAAGCCATAAGAGCCACCAAGTCGCCCCCGCGGCTGTTCATTGTGTCCTCTCCCCATTCTTGATGGCTGCCGTTGACGTCGCCACCAATCAATCGTAAGGATGCGCCAGTGGAGTTTAGAAAAGCGCTCAGCCGATTTACAGTGCCGTTGTCGTCTGACCTGGGCTCAATATAAACCGATACAATATCGAGGCTTTTATGTCCTAGACTGAGGCGGATGACGGCAAGATTAGCGGTCGATAATTGCGTGATTCCGAGAGCGGCAATAGCCGGTATGGTGAGTATACACGCTTTAACGCGTGATCCGTTGGAGAACTGATAGACATTTAGTCCGACTGGAGGTTTCATCTCTAAGGACGCACCTACATACGGTTCGGAGATAAGTGCGATATCGTATTCCTTCTTAACAAAATAGCCGAAAAACTCCTGCTGTGTTAAATAGCATCTCTGTAGGTTACACTGGATAACTTAAAGTTTATTGGAGACCATAATCAGTACTATCTTCTAGGATTTTCTTGGCTTTTAATATTTTGGGGCAGATATTGTGATCAACAGCGGAGTGGTTGGTATTTTTGGTATTGCCTCTTTGGGAGCAGTTAAAGCAGCAGCGCTTGCTATCTTCGGTTTTAACAGGGCAGTTGGTGATATGGTGTGCAGTTGATGCACAGTGGGCACAGGGGTAAAAGTCAGCGGTGCATTTGTTGTTTGTGTGGCCAAATTGTAGGCACTTATAGCACTGTACGAAGCGACTGAAGTCAGCGATGTGCACACGCTGGTACTCTACATTGACGCGGCCCTCCTCCACCAGTCTGCGTCTTACGGCTGGGGCCACTTCCAGCACGGCATTGTATAGCATCTCATTCCGGTTGCGCATCAGGAAGCAAAGGCGGATTTCATCGCCAGAGATCTGGTTCTGATGTCCCACTATCTCAACCAATTCCTCCCTCTGCACCTCTTTGTTGATGCCTTTTAGTATTACGAGTGGGCGCCTAAGTTTCGCTTCGCTGCAGTGATACCAGGGATCACCCGCACCTTCTCGACCGTCTCGTCTCTTTGCTGTGTCGTTTGAAACTCAACTTTGAGCATGTTTGTCCCCATTTTCTTAATCTTGGTTGGCGCAAATGTACTGTTTCTAAAAGAAACGTTTTTCTTCCACTTGTCGTATACTGTCGGTTGGTTTTCTCCAGTCTCCGTGGATTTAATAATGATCGCCGGAAGTGAACGAGATGGTAGGTACTTAGGCTTCGCGGCAACTGCCGCTGCAACACCTAAAGAGTAGGAGAGCCGGAAAAGACGCGTTAGTACCGGAGCCAACTCAGGAGCATACGTCTTCAGCACAATAGGCTAGTTGACCCTTTTTGGAAAAAGGTTTTAAATGGTTAATAAATGTTCTATTAGCCCGAAAAAAAAATGTATTGTATTTTTTTTAAACCTAGAAAGCTACAAATCTTTAATTTTAAAATAGCTGTTAAACGCTGTCGGCCATTTTAGTCTCTAGATTGTCTATGCTATGACGTGAACTGTGGTAAACAAAAACTCGTAAACACGTAGAAAATTACTTTTAACTGAGTTTATAATAAAAAAAAACATGATTTCTAATAAATACCACGAAAAATAAAGTAATTATCATTACTGTATTGTACGAGAATATAAAAACACATCCTTGACGACTCCAGGAAAGTTGTGGATTAAAGCGCCGAAAGAAATTAACCTACGCAACTTTATTACACTTATTCATATGTTGTATCAGTTTTATGTTTATTACTACATTGTAATACTAAATGCACTGTACTTACATAGATGCCTTGTCGTTTCTCTGCTCCGCAGAGCAGAAATCGGGGTTTAGTGCAACAAATTCACCAACCATCAATGCGTCAATTCTTGGCAGATTTGTGATTTCTGCTTTCACAAAGCCGGCATCCATAATTTGTTTAGTCAAAAAAAACCTAAGTTTACTGTTTTTTTCTTTCCTAAAGTTAAAAGTGTTTTAAGAAAAATTTAGTCAGACGAAAGAATCCACCTACAGTAACACGCGAATGACATTTAGTTGTTTACCACAAGAGACGTCAAAATCATGGCGAATGTGGCGAACAGCGTTTTTAGTGTTTAAAAAATATAGACTAAAAAATATTTTTTAAAATTAAATTTTTACAGCAATCTTCTGTTTTTATGAAGTGAAATCGATATATTAAGGTTCCTTAGACTAAACACTTTAGGAAATAAAAATTTATTTAAAACAATTCGACATGAGTAAACTAGCCTATTGGTGAGATTCCATCAGGCCCGCTCGACTTGTGGATGACAAGGGAAAAGAGTGCTTTACGCACTAAGCTTTGTGTGAACCGGATCTCCGGCATAGAGCTTTCACACCGCGGGATGGTCGGCGGTATGTATCCCCTGTCATTTAAAGTCGAGTTAGACGCAAAGAGTGAGCATAAAAGATCCGCTTTCTCTTTTGCAGTATGGGCCATCGATTCGTCGCCATTGTGCAGGGGTGGAAGGGATGGCTTACAAAAATTTCCTTCAACAGCCTTGGCAAGAGACCAAAACGCGCGTGTTCCAGAGGGAAGTTTTATTAATTTCTCGCCAATGCTGCTAATGTGATCTGACTTCGCTCTGGCAATTACTCTTTTGCAGGACCTGGAGGCCAAGTTACAGTGGCGGACTAACAGGGGGGCGGAAGGGGCGGCCCGCCCCGGGCCTCCGATCTTGGGGGCCCCCAAATGCCTCCGCGTTCCCCTGATCGCATCCTAAACTAGACTTTAAAAATGCGCTTAGTACCTACATAATTTCATCAAGATCAAAACACTACAGCCATCTAGACTTTTTACGCGGTACTAATATTCTTTTAACTTCGCTGAACGCGTCCAATACGCTGGGGGAATTCCCGTCTCTGTAGCGGGTACTTCCTCAGCTACCCCTGAATGAATGAAGTACAAATAAATCACTCTTGTACGCCTACATTTAATAACATTCACTATATTTACGTCGAAAAATAAACATTGGCCTTATTTAAAATCCGTTTAAAGTAACCTCATTAAAAAGTGTAATAGTGCTTTTGATTTTTGTTGCGGTATAAAAGTAAATGACTTTAGAGTTGAGTTAGTGTATTTTTAAGTATTTGGAAAAAGTAAGTAATTCTTCTTATAATTTAGCCTAGAAATTATAATCCGTAGTTTCTAGTCAATATTCACCTACGATTCTAGTCAATATGTACCATATTGTAGGTATGTATGTTTATTTAGCCGAAATAATTTAATTGGAATTTAAATTTCACTCGCCCGGTTTTAACGAAACAAACTAAGAAACTACATTTTTGAAGTTATACTTCTTTAGGCGCATTATGAAAAAATGATGAGAGTGAAATTTTTAGATGCGCGCGCATCACTGTAACCCAAAAGTAACAGCATGAAGTTGCCGCGGGCGCGTTATGAGAAAATCATGTGAGTGAAATTTCGAGATGCGCGCGCATCACTGTAACACAATAGTAACACCATGAAGTTGGCCGCGGGCGCGTTATGAATGTTAGTGTCTAATAATGGTGGATTATTAACCACTTAGTGGTTAATAATCCACCATTATTAGACATCTGTTCGAAAGGTACTTTGAACGATCCACGGAGCTCCATAAGATGATCGCGTTGTCAAAAACAATGTTGGCACGCTCGTCGCCTCTGATCACTGTTTTCATATTTATAATATTTATCCACATGTTTCTAGTTTCTATATAGACACAACGTGTTTTAGTTACTTACAAGTGCTAATTACATATGGACTAATAACTTAAATTCAGTAGTGATTTTAATTGAATATTTTGAATATTTATTTAATTTTTCAAATTAAAACTGAACTTAATTGACTGTGTTAACTATCCTTTTCCAGTCCTTTTATTATTTTATTGTAATTATTAATTATTTGCATGCAATTAAAAAATATTTTTAATGATGCTAAAAGAAGTATAACTTCTCACGCGCGTACATAAGTTACACGCATCCATTTTTTTTTAAAGCTGGGGGGGCCTCATTTTGCCGCCCCGGGCCTCTGACGAGCTTAGTCCGCCACTGCCAAGTTATACTTCTTTTTGAGATCGCTAGTGTTGTTATCCCCGACCGCCGCTGCGTTTGCCCAGGCCTGATAACACATCTGTTTTTGGCGAGATACCAGTTTACAGTAGTGACCAAACCAAGACTGGGATTTGCCACCAATGGGAACCACAGAGGAAGGAACAAAAAGTTCCATACCCTAAAGGACAACATCGGCGACAGAATCGGCAGCGACGTTGGGATCATTCTGCGAGAAGCAAACCTGGCCCCAAGGGTAGGATGAAAAGAAAGAGCGCATCCCATCCCAGTCTGCTGACTTATAGTGCCACACACGACGACAGCCAGCAAATTGCGGCCGCGGTGAGTAAGTGAGTGGTACCATACTCCGGATTAGACAATGTTCCGAGGAGCCAAGAGGGGCATCTATGGACACTTTGTAATTATCCGGATGTGAAGTCAGCAGAAGGTCCAACAGTGAAGGTGTATGGTCTTCGACATCTGGGATTCGCGTAGGCGAGGTGACCAGTTGTGTCAGACCATAGGCCAAGCCGAAGTCGTGAGCAGATCTGCCTGCATGATCGGTAGTGGGCGATCCAATGTGTGAGCATTCGGAGTGGATTGAAATCGCCAAGGATCACAATTTCAGATGATGGGATCTGCTGAAGCACGGAGTCTGTAGCCACCTGGACGTGATCATAGAGTCGGTCAGTTTCGGCATTTCCGCTATGGGACCTGTACAGGCAGGCGTAGACGCGGGGATGGTCATCGACGTCTACACGCAACCATAAGATGGAGAGGTACCCTACCTTCAAAGTTGCTGAGGTGACGGAAACTGATACCCTCTATAACGTACACACATATGGAGTATGCCCGTGGTACAAAGGAATGTTCCAAAGTATACCCAGGGTACTGGAGGTAGGAGGTGTCGGCTGGAGAGGATATCTGCGTCTCGGTTAAAAAAAGCAAGGCCGGCTGCATTGTCTGAAGGTGTTAGTGAACAGCATTAAGGTTGAAGTGTAAGCTCCTGATGTTGCAGAAATCCACGTTAAATATGGCAGGGGGTGACGTATGACGCTTGCTCTGGCCTCGAGCAGTTTCAGTAATGAGCGCGGTTTCGCCCACTCCAGAATACGAAGGGCAGCCTCGACGTCCACGTCCAGAAGGAGACAGTTCTGGGCATGGACGTCCAGAGGGGGATTCTCCAGCGTGAAAACAGCTGGTACACCCCTGGGGTATTATCCAGGGGCTCCGGTAACCTCACTCACTCGGCGAAACACTGTACAAAGTACTGCTTCACGCCGGTATTCTGTGATTCGTAGTATTCCTCCGGTCGAGCCGGCCCATTCATACAGTAGCCTAAGCTACTGCGTGGCTCTCCCACGAAAATATGCCCAGGGATCATAGTGCAAAGACGGCACTGTCCACACCCATCATATGTATCCTCTATAAAAGAATCTGAAACCATGGGTCGATCAAAGAATGAAAAATTCGCCGCTCTGATAGTGAAGCACACAAAAATAAAAAAAAATGGTTACAAATGATGAAATCCTGTGACGCGTTGGCAAGAAATTGGGATTATTGTTGGCAAGAGGTTCCCAAGAAATTGGGGCCTTCGCTCGCTGTTCGGTAAAACGCAAGTGAATGACATTGTTCTTTTTTTTTAATTCATAATACCACGCATCGAGCCGTGAAAATTGTGGCTGGCTGATGAGTAAGCCCTTGGCGCGGAACGGATTAAAAAGCGAAGGAGTGTTATTATAAAATTTAGTACAACGTTATAACACCGCTTTGGGTATTGTTATGGGTGTTATATATTTTGTTTAAATTATGACATTGGATGTTTTAATGTTCGCATTAAGATAACTGTTTCAGAATCTTTAATAGAGGTTTTAAAGCATGGGTGTAGATAAACTAATTTACGAACTTTCATACTGACAGTCATCCTCATTTTCATCTAATACTGGGGCCACACTAACGGGAAATGTCGTTCATTACCGCGATGCTGGATGTTTAACGTACAGTACGCGCGCGTTCTGATTGGTGCATGAGGTTGGGGCTCCGGCACCTCGCATTCATGCAGTGTTTCGAGTCGAGCTGTTTCCGATCACTAGCGCATTCCTCAGAGCAGCAGTATTTAACTTAATTTCTCCTACTGTGTCTTAAACGACACACCATCACCAACAATAAAAAAATATAAAAACTCTAATATGTAAAATAACAAAAACTTGTGAGAATACCCCTAGTGGTCTCACAATCTTTGTTTTGTTTATTGTGATTGACTCTTAAAGACCTTTGTCAGTTATTTATTACAAAATGATTAGAGTGTGCTGTCATAATTTCACTAGAGCTAATTAAGATTGAAATTACGGATTATTTCAGTGGATTATTCATGGTAATTTTAACTTTTGTTTTAATGTGTTTTTAATTAGAAGTAATATAATAAAATAATAAACTGGTTCTTAGCGAATATATGAAATAAGTTAAATTTTCTATAGGTGACTTCATTTTATTTTTTCATTCACTTTCAAAATGAAAACAGTTGAGGAATTTAAGTAAAATGATAACATGGAATTTCTTCTCTCCATAACTCACATAAGCCACTGGAAAATCGTGTTACCAAATTTCAACATCTCCCTGGCAAGTACTGTGTGCTGTGCTTTAGTGCAATACAAAGTTTTTTTTCGTTAATACACACATCAAAAGTGTCTAGGGATCAAGCATTTTTATGCGGATTTCTTGAGATTGAGATGTGGCTTTGTAATAAATTTATGATTTTATAAATTTATATGGATCCTTTTTGGTGCATTTCATAATTTGAATCAGGAACTGTGAATCAAATTCGAGTAAAAGATGAAAATCAGCTGTCAATATTTTCCCTATAAAAACATACAACGCATTGAAGACATTATTAGTGCTACTGTTTCCCTACTACTGATTAAAACCAACGTTATTATGGAGCGGCGACGTCATTTAAGCAGGGAAGAAATGCTCAGAGCCGTGGGAATGATAGAAGCTGGTTCCCGGCAACGTACTGTGGCTTTAGCTCTGAATACAAGTCAGAGTGTTATCAGTCGACTTTGGACACGATACCGAAGCACTGGTACCGTGGCTGAGCGCCATGGAGGACGGTATCGCTGCACCACACGGAGACAAGACCGATACATTCAAATCTTAACTCGAAGAGCTCCAACAATAACCGCCATGATGTTAGCCGTGAGGCTTCATCACTCTTCAGGGAACTTAATTAGCGACCAAACAGTCAGAAACCGCTTGCATGAAGTGAACCTTCATTCCCGAAGACCGCTACGGGTACCACCTATAGCAATGCACAATCGTAGGATTCGATATCAATGGGCTCTTGAACACAGAAATTGGGCAGAAGAACAATGGCGTTTCGTGTGCTTTTCTGATGAGTCTCGTTTTGGTATGAGACCGGATACAAGACGTATACGACACTGGAGAACCCCTGGACGCCAACAGCGATTAAAATCCTGCCAGGAAGTCCATCCTTATAGTGGTGGAACCATCATGGTATGGGCGGGTATTTGGATCGGCGGAAGAACTGAGTTGATTTGGATCAGAGGCAACCTCAACGCTCAAATTTATGCTGAGACGATTGTATCAGACGTCATCGTTCCTCTACAAGTGCAAATCGGTCCCTTATTTCAGTTAATGCATGATAATGCACGACCGCACACCGCAAGAGTTGTAAGACAGACTCTCGCCGCAGCTAACATCAATGTCCTGCCCTGGCCTGCTCGGTCGCCAGACTTGAACCCGATTGAGCATGCATGGGATATGCTACAGAGAAGAGCTCTGCCGAATATGGAGGGTATCCAGTCGCAAGAAGACCTTTTTTTGTTGTTGCAACTAACATGGGCGGCCATTCCACAGCGTGATTTGGATGAACTCATTTTGAGTATGCCAAACCGATGTTCTTGTGTTGTTAGTGTTCGCGGTAGAAATACGGATTATTAATTGTTTAAGTTACCCAATAAAATTTTAGAGAAAACTGTTATTTCAGTCTTTTTTTCGAACTTTTGTGTTAGTGGTTCAAATGTCAAAAATCCCTTTATTAGGAAAATGGCAAATTTCTTTATTAATGCAAAGGTGACTTGGTTTATCGTTACTGTGACAAACGAAAACACTTTATTTGATGAATCCTTAAAGAAAATTTTAATTAATATCAATCAGGAGAAAAGTTATTGCAAAAATATATGTTGATCCCTAGACACTTTTGATGTGTGTAGGAGACCTAATTTTAAAGGGTAAGGAGGTAAAGAAGGCCACTTCGACCATCTAAAATTCAGGGAAGTCGCTGTAAATTTTATTAAGATGAACAACAAGCTAGAAAGCCGTTGAGGTAGACGGCCATCACATAGGTAGTATAACTGGAACTTTACAATTTAGTCACATCATAATGACGAACTTCACATTAAGTGAAGTGTAGGTAGGAGGTTGCGTGTTGCCAGTGATGACATACGGCTTTGAGATGTCGTCGCTGACTGTGAGCCTCATAAGAAGGCTCAGAGCCATCAAGCGGATGATGCAGAGAGCTTTGCTCGGCGTTTCTCTACGTGATCGAATTGGAAATAAGTAAATCCGTAGAAGAACTATAGTTACCAACATAAGTCAATCACCTCAACGGGTTGCCTATGTGAAGTGGCACTAGGCGGCAATGGACGGACCACATAGTTCGTAGGAGCTTCAATAGACCTTGCATCCGGAAGAGCAATGTGGGTAGAGGCCTCACTAGGTAAACTGACGACATCAAGTGAATCGAGGAAACCCACTGGATATAGAAAGGATCGTTATGTCTACGTGTTTAGAGGACGCATATGGACGTACATTAACGGAAGTCAATCAAATAATGATTATAATCATCATTGAGCGATTTCAACAAAAACAATGAAAGTGCAAATTTTTACTGTATCGAATACATAAAAAAAAAACAATTTCGAACGTTATTTTGTAAGACAGTTGTAAATAAAATAGGTACTTTATAAAGGTAGAAATAATTATAATTCAGTGTTTAAATAACAACGAAGCTGCGAAGTCTGCACGAATCAATATAGTAAAAGATTATTCTCCTACTGTGACGTTTACGAATTACGACACATTTTCCGGCTTTCGTTGAAGCAATTGAATTGTTTTATTATCTATGTTTTTATTTTTTTAAGCATTTAACTGCTAGATGTTTAAATCAAAACAAAAGATTACTAGAAAAAAATCCACGTGAACCAGGCAGCAGACGGGACTCGAACAAAATTCGACACGGCCGTCAGGGCCGCGGTAGCATAATGGTCAATGCATTCGCCCGGATAGCGAAGGGTGCGGTTTCGAGTCCCGTCTGCTGCCTGGTCCTCGTGGATTTTTTCTAGTAATCTTTTCTTTTGTTTTATTATTCTTGATTAATTTCTTGTCACATTATGTTACGTACACCAAATTTTAAATCAATAGTGCAAGAAAAGTTAATTCAGGAATTTTCCGTTAGTGGTGCCAATTGTTAACTTTTGTCGCTAACCATATTAAGTTCATTTACTATCGATATAGATATATGTTTCATACAAACTTTCATTCCCTATTTTGCCTCATAGAGGGTGAAAAAGTATCTGTTACTAAAGGATATTTTTTTTCTCCATAAACTCTGCCCCATCATGTACCTCCTTGACGCATAACAAAGTTGAAAGCAAAGATGTGATCCCAATACACATTGTTTATGCAATGTAATTAACTATCTGAATAAATCACAATAGGTTTTTTTTTACACATAATATATGCTATAGAGTAGACGAAAATAATTTATATCACTCGATACACTTGTAAACTGCTCATAGTCTAATAAAAAAGTTAACAGAATGTTGCGGCAAATACACGTGATTGGCTAGTTTACAAGAGCTCCTAAATCAATGTCAATATAACCAATTGAATGCTCGTCTAAAAGCAAATGTACTCGCCAGGAATATATCTAAATAAGTGTAAGGTTTTTTATTAATATATCTTAATTTGTTGATTTTTTGGTTTATTTTTTTCAATTCCATCCTACTTGAGTAAAGCAAATTCATTAAAGCGTTAAAATGTATTTAGTAAAAAATGACCCAATGTCATTGCTTTATTTAGGAATTAACAATTATTCAGAAAAAAAAACAAATATCAAAAAACGACTTTAAATATTTTTGGAAATCGTCCTAACAATCGCTATTATTTATTGCGTAATATTTCAGAAGATTTACTTCTGTTTACGAGATGCCTATAGGTAATAAATACATAATTAACATTCTGTTTACAATTAACTCATTGATAGCCGTTTTAATTATTTTTAAAATTTAGGTAGCATTTATTTTCCTCGAGTATATAAAAACAACACAATAATTAATATCTTAATTGTTTTTCAATATTCACTCAAGTGCCAAAATGCTTATCGAAACTCACCCACGACGCTTCAGATCTTCTACATCATCAACTCTCATGCCGAAGATGAACAAATTTTCCTCGCCGGCTTCTTCAGCCATCTCGACGTTGGCTCCGTCCATAGTACCGATTGTCAAAGCTCCGTTTAACATGAATTTCATGTTTCCAGTACCGGATGCCTCAGTGCCTGCAGTAGAAATCTATAAAAAAGTACAGGCTAGATTGATGACTACGAAAAAGTAATGATATAATAGAAGACGGGCAATTTAAGGATGTCCTGGTTATACCTGCTCGCTCAGATCAGCAGCGGGCATGATTCTCTCTGCCAAAGTGACGCGGTAGTTTTCTAAGAATATAAGCTTCAATTTATCTCCGACATCGGGGTCATTGTTAATCTGAAATGATAAAAATCACGATACCCATACGATGATCAATCAAAATGAAATACCTACTAAGGTAGCACTAAATAGACTTACGGTATTGCCAACAGCACACGCCAGGGCAATAATCTGCTTAGCAATGTAGTATCCTGGAGCAGCTTTTCCACCAATCATGACTGTTCGTGGCGTGATCGGTGCAGTGGGATCTCGCTTAATTCTGTTGTACAATGTGATAACATGAAGAATATTCAGCAATTGACGTTTGTATTCGTGAATTCGCTTCACTTGAATGTCAAACATCGATGCTGGATTGATCTTAACTCCAGTGTCGCGCTCAATGAGGGAAGCCAAGCGCAATTTATTCTCCTGTTTCACTTTCATAACGGCGCGTTGGAAGGCAGGGTCTTTAGCCCAGCGCTTCAAACCTTGCAACTGTTCCAAATGGACAGTCCATTCCTCACCAATTTTGTCAGAAATCAGATCCGACAGACCTGGATTGCAAAGCAAAAGCCAGCGGCGAGGAGTTATACCGTTAGTTTTGTTCTGGAACTTCTCAGGCCACATTTCATAAAAGTCACGGAAGACAGTGTTTTTAATGATATCAGAGTGAATAGCTGCCACACCGTTGACAGCGTGAGAGCCAACAATGCAGAGGTTGGCCATATTCACACGCTTCTCGCCATCCTCCTCGATCAGTGACATATGACGCTTGCGTTCCATATCACCGGGCCAACGTTTTTCGACCTCCTGAAGATGCAAAAAGTTGATGTGGTAAATCAATTGCATATGCCTCGGCAGTACGTTCTCCAACATGGAGCAAGGCCATCTCTCCAATGCTTCAGGTAGAACTGTGTGGTTAGTGTAAGCACAACATTTCACAACCATCTGCCATGCTTCTTCATAGGGCACGTTCTCGACGTCGATGAGAATTCTCAACAATTCTGGAATGGCTAGTGCAGGGTGTGTGTCGTTGAGTTGAATAGCGACTTTCTCAGGAAGAGTTTCGAAAGTGGTTCTGACAGCTTCCCGGCTTCCAAATTTAGACGACTTGAATCTTCTGATTAGGTCTTGAAGAGTGGCGGCGCACATGAAGTACTCCTGGCGAAGTCGCAACTCTTTACCCTCAAAGAAATTATCATTAGGATAAAGCACCCTTGAAATGTTTTCAGCGACATTGCGATCCAGGACAGCTTGAATGTAATCTCCAGAATTAACTGTAAAAGTAAATTACACTTTTATTTTACTTTTTCAACCCTCATAATACCAATGATCATTATTGAAACTTTGCAAGTTACTTACAGAATTTTAGATTGAAATCGGTAGGACTCTTTGCAGACCAAAGGCGTAATGTGTTAACTACATTGTTGTTATATCCAGGAATCGGATTGTCGTACGGCATGGCAAATACGACCTAAGAACAATAAGAACATATTTATAAGTAGCCAATAATTATCTAAAGGTAATTAAAGTGTTTCTAATCGAAGAATATAATATAACGGCACATGTAGGGTTACCATTCCGTAGAAAATGTCCGCATTTTTGTCTGGAATTTTGTCAGGACTTTTCAAATTTCTCAATCGTAACACTAAGCACATGAAGCTAACCGTAAGTGGACCAATAAATAGTAAGTAGTTTTGAACTAATAAAACTTTAAAGGCCTGAAAGCATTTATAATTTATAAAAAATAATTTAGTACATAAACATAATGTAAATTGATTTGCCAAGCCCAGATAATAATAGCTACTAGGTGTTATCTTATTAGTCACACGGTTCTCCCGAGATTATTTCATGTAAAGCATGCTTAGACGTCATGTTGATAAATGTGTAACTAACCTACAACGGACTTCGAAAATATTTATTAACGTCGGCGGGTTAAATGCTATGTTAATCATGTAAACTATGGAGGTCAGCAGTGTAATCAATATCACGATACGTCAACGGTAACATGTGGTGGTATGCGTTTTTCATGCTTGCGTGAATGTATGCCATTTCACAAATATCCGTGCCGACCCGTGACCCTTGGTCTACCCAGGATCAGGTTGAATGCATCATACATAATCGTGCATTGCAAGTATTTTGTTCACAAATTGCTTACTGTGCGTGATGTTGAACATAATGTATATTTTTCTCCCCAAAATCCACACTAATATTAAAGAGAAAAAGTTTGTAAGGTTGCTTGTAAGGGTAATCTCAGTATCTACTGAACAGTACCCCTAGCACGAACCAATATCGAATTCGTATCGTTTGCGAGTCCGAAATGTCATTGTCAAATGTGTACTGATGTTTAGTTCCCGTTACGTACTTTGTGGCGCTGCTGTTCAAGTTTCCATACAAAATTTGACATTGACATTTCAGTTTGCAAACAATTCGAATTCGATAATGGTTCGTGCTAGAGGTACAGATTTTGAAATATTTTTTACCCACAGAAAGCTGCGATAGTGTAGAAGGCGAAAAATGAAAATACTTTTTCGTGACAGACGGATTTGCACAGGCGTAGCAAAACGCTGCCTTAACTATGAGATATATATGACTGAGTTCTAGAGAAACGTTGTAGAGCTTGATAATGCCTACAAAAAGGTCATTGACAGAATATGATTAACTTTTATATTTAAATCATAAAAGTAGTTTAATTATATAAAAAATAATTAAATCATTTAAGTCATGTTTATTGCTCATAATAATGACCTACTATATATCTGTCTAATTATCTGTATTATCTATTCATGGATAGCTTATCGATTAGTAAACGCATCGTCATTGAAATTTTCGAAAAAACATAAATGTAAACCCCACTTTACTTTGCATTTACAAATATTTTCATATAGGTACTGTCATCTTTATCTGAGGTCAATGACTTAAGTGTTATGTTTAACTAATCTCCAAAACAAAGACTCCTTATATTAGAGAACATAGTAAATGAAGTCCTTTTATAAATAAAATAATAATTACTCTTTTTGGCGACTTTAAAAAACTTCGAGAAGCATAAATATTGATAGAACTTGTTAATTGTTTGTCATACTTTCATGTAAACCTCAAATATATTTGAATCTTCTATCTCCTGTACTTTCATATTATCTCTGGCAGCAGTCTCTGTTTTCATAAACTGCTCTCTTTACAAATAGCAAAAACGAATAGCTATGTGAAGTGCTAGCATAAGATGAATAAACATTTTTGCCTGGTGAAAAGCAAAATAGATTTTAAAAGAAGTTTATCTATACCAACGATATTAAACACCCTAGACACCAACACGAACAAAATCATGCCCGAAACCTGTCCACAAGGTAAATTGTAGGATCCACGGAGCTCCGATGATCGCGTAGTCTAAACAATATAAGGCATTATTTTAACATTGAAAATCACCTTTAAAACATACTGTATAAGGTCATACTTAAAACGCACGCGCCAAAGAGTTACGACAGTCCGATATGTAAGCTCGTAATATTTTACGACTTATTGCTATATGCAGAAGAATAAGACCTTATTTATTTGACTCTACGCGCAATTCTGAATGCGTTGTAAGTAATATAGCAGGTACGGTCCGCGAGGAAAAGAAACGGGTATATTATCGACCATGCATTTGAATATCACAAATATTTTCTATTAAATCAGTTTATAGTAAGTATTAAAACAAAATTTACTTCAAATGCGTTATATTAACAAACATTGATTAGATACCTATCGAAAAAACGACATTTTACATTCTCTAAGTATTTTTTCGCCTGTTTTCATGGAGCTCAGCGGCATGTTGACTTTTAAACGGTCCGCGCGTGACTGTGAATCAAGAAGTGCTTGAGTCGTGTTCAAGCACTTCTTGATTGGGACACATTTTGAGCGCACGTGGTCTAGATACACCACGTGCGCTCCAAATGTGTCCCAGGTATTTAATATCGTTGATCTATACCCATGCT
This sequence comes from Chilo suppressalis, assembly GCA_902850365.2. Classification (NCBI taxonomy): domain Eukaryota; kingdom Metazoa; phylum Arthropoda; class Insecta; order Lepidoptera; family Crambidae; genus Chilo; species Chilo suppressalis. The sequence continues at coordinate 14,448,015 of OU963900.1, forward strand.
TGAAAACCGCTATTAAAGATTCTAAATCCGTTAGCTTATTGCCAAAAATAAAACATCCAATAAACCAACATAAAATTGCTTTTTTTTTTTGTAAATTTTATAATAACTCTCCTTGGCTTTTTAAATCCCTTCCGAGCCAAGGGCTTGCTCATCAGACAGCCACAATTTTCAGTGATGAATTTAATAAAAAGAACATATTCATTCACTCGCGCTTCACTACCACAGCGCCGAAACTTTTCATGAACTTTTAAGTTATTTATTTTTTAGGTTTTCAACACTCAATAAGTCTTTCGAAGGTAGGTCAATAAAGTGAATAAAAAATCATTATTCAGATAACGCATCCTGCAAAGGACGCGAAACGTTAATAAATAAATAAAATCATTGCATCTAGCCCGTTGAAACTTGTTTTATTTATTTAACTTTAAGTTTACTTAGAACGCCCCATGGTTTCAGAATCTTTAATAGAGGATTCATATCATGGTTGTATACAACAGTTCCATAAATAACTATTACTTACTTGAGTGTCAACCCACTTCTTCCCCTGCGGTGTATCAACCACACGACCGTAGAAGTTGACGGGGAGCATGAACTCAGGGCGCGCCTTCTCCCATGGGCTTCCATAACGCAACCAGTCGTCGGGTTCCTCCTGTTGTTCACCGTTTTCTATCTTCTGCGCGAAGATGCCGTACTCGTATCTTATACCTGTATGATAAAAAAAATTCAAACTTAGATTAAAACAAAATTTTAAAAGTGTAAGCATGTGTGCTGATGTTCAAGTAAGCCTATTTAACACTGAGAAAGTACTCATGGACTAATTCATATTTAAATTGTGTTGCCATATAAGTTTAAAACCGGTTATGCCCAATTACACGCACGAATGTAAGGTCGATTAATTAATTCATATGTACCATAACAACATTTTCATTCTTCTTCATACTAACATAACTCTTTGGCGGGTCAATTAATAGCAATTGTCGATTTGCTCATGATACTTTACTGATACAATAGTGACAAATTAGACCTATATTTAGAGTAATACAAATTATACCGTCGACGACCGAAGTCTACGAAGGAAGGGACCGCAATCACCGACGCGAGCGACTCGCGGCGGCCAGTCTGTGTTCATGAATTTGATGGAGCTTAGTGTGAGTGGGAAGAACTTATCGTCACATGACAATAATTGTTTTTTTTTTTAAATTGGCCTTCAAAGGAGCATGGTCTTCCATGGTCCACCCACCTTATTTGGAGTCAGTGCCACGCCAACACAAGTAGTATGGGAACTCAAATCTATCAGACATGCATGGCACCGTCTCCAAATATTAATTTGTTTAAAGAAAAAAGGTTTATTGTTTTTGGCTTTTTAGTTCTTTCTGTGTTTTTTTTTTTTTGTTAAAAAGATTTTATTTGTTGTTTGTATAGGGTATCCTATTACTCTAAATATAGATCAAGTTTTTCAGTATAATATCAGAAAAGTATCATGAGCAAATCGACAATTGCATTAGTATTTCTGTCGAGTTAATTTTTGGTTAAGAGGTTTTTATTTTTTTGTGGCTAAATTTTTGCAATATATTACCCTGCATCAAAATTTGTGAGTGAACAATCACCCCTATTTTCCCATCTAGACAATGGACTACTCTGTAAAAAGTTATGCGTGACCATACATAAAAATACGTGTCGACTTGATAACCTTCTCTGTTTGTTCGTCAGTTAATAAAATAATACGTAGTACGTAGTAATAGTTAATCTCTTATCTATTAGACGAGTCCGTCTGTCCGTGGTGCTGTTTCTGCGGCCAAACCGTAAGAGATAGATAAAGAGAATATTTAAGTTATAAGTTAAGAATAGTCTGATAAGACTACAAACCGGATTTGAGTAACGTAGCACTTCCGGTTTTCGAGAAATCAGGCTTTGGTGAACATTTGGTTCACTGGTTTGCTAGTATTTTATAATACTATTAAGGTAGTAGTATTCTTTCTTGTCATATCCTCAAATTATTCCCACATTGTTATGTGAAAATAGAAAGACATGGTTAATTGCAACTAGTTTTTTTTATTCTATTACGACGAGGTTATCACTATGTGACCGTTTCATAAATATAACGTTCCGAGGTATCCCATTTAGTCAACGCGTTTATAATTGGCGCATCGCCAGAATCAACATTCTCAACTCGATCTATTACTTGTACAGAACATGTCAACTATGTGTTTTAGTAATTATTGTTTAGGATTTTTTTTTATTTTATTGAAATCAATTCAATTCAAATATAAAATACTATCAATGTCAAAGTATTCCCAAATCTCTAAACCTAATTTAAGGAAATTAGGCACAAAGACAAAGGGGACCTTAAAGAAGGTCATCATTGACCGCATAAATGCATATAACTTTTTTTTTAAAGAGAGAAAGAAGTCAGCGAACCTCTTTCAAAGCTTTTCCCTTTATGGTGCCTCCACAAGCTTGGCGAAAAGGCGGCAAACAGCGGACACAAGCAACCGACACAAGCGTCTGAATAGCTGTTTACTTGTTAGTGTCGTTTGCTGTTTGTGTTCGTTATGGCTGGTTTACATTATCTTAGTGTTTAGTAGAGTAAAGCAGGCGAGTGCTTTAGTAGAGTTGGTGCCATTCCAGTGGCCGTTTACACTTATTCCAGTAGAGTGCCATTTCGTCACGAGGATGGCCGAGCAACGTCGTGCAATACGCGCTATTTTGCGCAATATACTGGGTATTGTAATGGAACAAACAGAAGAAGTTTTTTTTTAATTAAATAAACCTAAACGTATATGGTTGCGCAAATGGAGTAGTCGTAGACCCACAGTTGGAGCAAGTGCCTTGTTGCTAAAAGAATTAGCTATTGAAGACAAATTGAAGACCGCAAAGAGAATCGCGATTCAATGAGAATGACAATCACAAATTTCAGAGTAGTGTCTTCTGACCATTTCGCCATGTTAATTTATGCACGCGTCCACCTGCACTAATGCACTCTACTAAACTGTTGACTAAATTGTCCGTTTACACACTGAGTAGCAAGGATAGTAAAGCGCGAGGGGATGAGCGGGCGCGGGAGGGGTGCCACTGGAAACAGAAATAGAAACCGATCCTATTTTGTTTCTAGTTGAAAGGCGAGTGGAATCGTACTAAAGAGAGTCACTGGAAGCTGCCGTTTACACGTTTCTATTAAAATACTCTTCTAAAGCACTCTACTAAACATGAAGATATTGTAAACCAGCCATTAAGGGCCCCATATACGGAACGATTCGTCGTTGCGATCGATCTGAAGGAAATCGTCAACGATCGATCGTTCAGGAATGCCACTACATACACGAAACGATTGATCGTAAACGATTCGTCGTTGAGATCGGTCTGAAGGAAATCGTTGAGATCAATACATTGATTGTAAACGATTCGTCGTTGCGATCGATCTGAAGGAATACAGACAAAAAAACATTGAAGAATTGCCATTAAAGAATAATAAGCGAAGATTAATTAGCCTCTTAGTTCTCAGGCGGTATGATACCGTAAACAAGCTGATAAATGTGCAATTTAAGGATTTACTTACAAAGAAAAAGTGGTTTGTACGGTCATGGTATCGCGGACTCGAGGTCCCGGGTTCGAATCCCGGTGGGGGCAGATGTTTGTGTGCTGAATACGAGCATTTGTACTCCAGTCATGGATGTTAAATATTTAATCATCACGTCAGCCGTACGACGCCCACTGCTGAGCATAGGCCTCCCACATAAATATGTATTTCTACATAATACTTATATATGTACTGTACATGTATTCTATCCGTTACCCTAGTATACCATAACACAAGCCTTACAGTACTTTGGGGATAGGCTAATTGGTTTGAGTGTTGGAAATATTTATTTATTTATTTTATTATTAATTAAGCGAGTTGGCATTTGTTTATTCCTTTAAATGTAAATGTAAAATTTTCTGTACTTGATAGGAGTTGAAATTGGACAATTTGAGTTGTTGATGACTCGGACAAAATATGCAGGCAGGATACGATATAAAGGCGTTGTGATTTGCTTTCTTCATTTTTATTGCCATGACGAATGATTGTACTTATTTTATCTGTATACTAACTGACTATTATACTCTTTATAAGTACTTATATTTCATCTTAGCCATATGTGTGTTCATGGCACACATAATCCTAGGGTGATATGATCATAGCGAATATTTTGTGATTTCATACCAATTCGCTTCAGACCGTAAATAATCTATGCTTTATACTTTATTTAATTAATATTAAAAAGATCATGATTTTGTTTGGTTGAACGCGCTAATCTCAGTAACTACTAGTCCGATTTGAAAAAAATCTTAATTGTTGGATATTACATGTATCAAGGAAGGCTATATACAATGCCCTAGGAATAATAGGAGCAGAGCACCAATGAAAAATGTTGCAAAAACCAGTCAAAAATATTACATTGCTAAACTTCCGTTGCGCGCGGTGCGTATACTGTAAAAAATGCACTCAAACTATGTATGACGGAATTGTTCCTTTTTAAAAGTTCTATAAAAAGGCTCGGACAGCATATCTCTATCCTTTAAGGGTGACCTACTATAACTTTTTTCCTCAAATTAATGAGGGTGAAACCGCAGGGCACGTCTAGTAATTAGATATATTGATCTCGTGTCAGAGTGTAAGAGTTAAGATCAATACAGACAATTGGTACAGATCAATCGTACACTTTAATGTTTGTATTTTGCAATAGTTGGGTTATTTTTTTCTCGGAATCGATCAAGTTGAATTTTGATATATATGTTAAGGGCCAAGTGATTAATGCGGGCAGTTTTCATAATGCCAGGGCAGTATGAATAATGCCCAGCCATATCGGGCCAAGTGATTAATTACAATCTAAACTCACCTATTTATCACATTGCCCGGCCATTATTAATAATGCCGGACGGCTCGTGGTCCATGTAATAAGTCAGTGTTTGAGATAGCTTGAATTTATCGCTTGGACCGGGCAGTATGAATAAATTCAAAACGTTGGTACTATTGTCAAAATGACATATGTCTCGCCATTTGTGTTTGTTTTGAGATCTTGGTAAATAAAAAATAGTATGGGCTCAACACTTAGAAAAAAAGGTAAATGTGGCTTATGAAACTGAAACTAGCAGCCGACATTCTCTTGAGACAATTTTTTTTTTTTTCAACTAAAGTATTAGAGTATCTTGGCTGAAATTACACCCACTATTTCTTCACCCTAAAAAGAAGTTCTGGGAAAAATTTCATCAATTTCGTATGTGTAGGAGATGAGATAAAGCTTTTTTAAAAAATAAATAATCTTTCTCCTGAGAGAAAATATTTTTTTACAACTAAACTATTAGAGTATCTTGGCTGAAATTACTTCCACTATTTCTTCACCCTAAAAAGAAGTATTGAGGAACATTTCAGCAATTTCGTATGTCTAGGAGATGAGATACCGCTTTTTAAACAAAAAAAAAATATTCTACTGAGAAATTATTTTTTTACAACTAAACTATTAAAGTATCTTGGCAGAAATTACTTCCACTATTTCTTTACCCTAAAAAGAAGTTTTAAGGAAAATTTCAGCATGTTCGTATGTCTAGGAGATGAGATTCAGGTTTTTAAACAAAAAAAAATATTCTCCCGAGAAAATATTTTTTTACTACAAAACTATTAGAGTATCTTGGCTGAAATTACTTCCACTGTTTCTTCACCCTAAAAAGAAGTTTTGAAGAAAATTTCAGCAATATCGTATGTCTAGGAGATGAGATACAGCTTTTTAAACAAAAAAAAAATATTTTCCCGAGAAAATATTTTTTTACAACTAAACTATTAGAGTATCTTGGCTGAAATTACTTCCACTGTTTCTTCACCATAAAAAGAAGTTTTGAAGAAAATTTCAGCAATTTCGTATGTCTAGGAGATGAGATACAGCTTTATAAACAAAAAAAAATATTATCCTGAGAAAATATTTTTTTAAAACTAAACTTTTAGAGTATCTTGGCTGAAATTACTTTCACTGTTTCTTCACCCTAAAAAGAAGTTTTGAAGAAAATTTCAGCAATATCGTATGTCTAGGAGATGAGATACAGCTTTTTAAACAAAAAAATATTCTCCCGAGAAAATATTTTTTTACAACTAAACTATTAGAGTATCTTGGCTGAATTTACTTCCACTATTTCTTCACCCTAAAAAGAAGTTTTGAGGAAAATCTCAGCAAGTTCGTATGTCTAGGAGATGAGATACAGCTTTTTAAACAAAAAAAAAATATTCTCCCGAGAAAATATTTTTTTACAACTAAACTGTTAGAGTATCTTGGCTGAAATTACTTCCACTATATCTTCACCCTAAAAAGAAGTAGTGAGGAAAATTTCAGCAATATCGTATGTCTAGGAGATGAGATACAGCTTTTTAAACAAAAAATATTCTACTGAGAAATTATTTTTTTACAACTAAACTATTAGAGTATCTTGGCAGAAATTACTTCCACTATTTCTTGACCCTAAAAAGAAGTTTTGAGGAAAATTTCAGCAATATCGTATGTCTAGGAGATGAGATACAGCTTTTTAAACAAAAAAAAATTATTCTCCCGAGAAAATATTTTTTTACAACTAAACTATTAGAGTATCTTGGCTGAAATTACTTCCACTGTTTTTTCACCCCAAAAAGAAGTTTTGAAGAAAATTTCAGCAATTTCGTATGTCTAGGAGATGAGATACAGCGTTTTAAACAAAAAAAAAATATTCTCCTGAGAAAAAATTTTTTTTGAAACTAAACTTTTAGAGTATCTTGGCTGAAATTACTTCTACTGTTTCTTCACCCTAAAAAGAAGTTTTGAAGAAAATTTCAGCAATATCGTATGTCTAGGAGATGAGATACAGCATTCTAAACAAAAAAATATTCTCCCGAGAAAATATTTTTTTACAACTAAACTATTAGAGTATCTTGGCTGAATTTACTTCCACTATTTTTTCACCCTAAAAAAAAGTTTTGAGGAAAATCTCAGCAAGTTCGTATGTCTAGGAGATGAGATACAGCTTTTTAAACAAAAAAAATATTCTCCTGAGAAAATATTTTTTTACTACTAAACTATTAGAGTATCTTGGCTGAAATTACTTCCACTATCAGTCACGATACTCTAATAGTTTAGTTGTAAAAAAATATTTTCTCGGGAGAATATTTTTTTGTTTAAAAAGCTGTATCTCATCTCCTAGACATACGATATTGCTGAAATTTTCTTCAAAACTTCTTTTTAGGGTGAAGAAACAGTCGAAGTAATTTCAGCCAAGATACTCCAAAAGTTTAGATTCAAAAAATTTTTTTTCTCAGGAGAATATTTTTTTTTGTTTAAAACGCTGTATCTCATCTCCTAGACATACGAAATTGCTGAAATTTTCTTCAAAACTTCTTTTTAGGGTGAAAAAACAGTGCAAGTAATTTCAGCCAAGATACTCTAATAGTTTTGTTGTAAAAAAATATTTTCTCGGGAGAATATTTTTTTTTGTTTAAAAAGCTGTATCTCATCTCCTAGACATACGATATTGCTGAAATTTTCCTCACTACTTCTTTTTAGGGTGAAGATATAGTGGAAGTAATTTCAGCCAAGATACTCTAACAGTTTAGTTGTAAAAAAATATTTTCTCGGGAGAATATTTTTTTTTGTTTAAAAAGCTGTATCTCATCTCCTAGACATACGAACTTGCTGAGATTTTCCTCAAAACTTCTTTTTAGGGTAAAGAAATAGTGGAAGTAAACTCAGCCAAGATACACTAATAGTTTAGTTGTAAAAAAATATTTTCTCTGGAGAATATTTTTTTGTTTAAAAAGCTGTATCTCATCTCCTAGACATACGATATTGCTGAAATTTTCTTCAAAACTTCTTTTTAGGGTGAAGAAATAGTGGAAGTAAATTCAGCCAAGATACTCTAATAGTTTAGTTGTAAAAAAATACTTTCTCGGGAGAATATTTGTTTGTTTAAAAAGCTGTATCTCATCTCCTAGACATACGATATTGCTGAAATTTTCTTCAAAACTTCTTTTTAGGGTGAAGAAACAGTGGAAGTAATTTCAGCCAAGATACTCTAAAAGTTTAGTTTCAAAAAAAAATTTTTCTCAGGATAATATATTTTTTTTGTTTATAAAGCTGTATCTCATCTCCTAGACATACGAAATTGCTGAAATTTTCTTCAAAACTTCTTTTTGGGGTGAAAAAACAGTGGAAGTAATTTCAGCCAAGATACTCTAATAGTTTAGTTGTAAAAAAATATTTTCTCGGGAGAATAATTTTTTTTTGTTTAAAAAGCTGTATCTCATCTCCTAGACATACGATATTGCTGAAATTTTCCTCAAAACTTCTTTTTAGGGTCAAGAAATAGTGGAAGTAATTTCTGCCAAGATACTCTAATAGTTTAGTTGTAAAAAAATAATTTCTCAGTAGAATATTTTTTGTTTAAAAAGCTGTATCTCATCTCCTAGACATACGATATTGCTGAAATTTTCCTCACTACTTCTTTTTAGGGTGAAGATATAGTGGAAGTAATTTCAGCCAAGATACTCTAACAGTTTAGTTGTAAAAAAATATTTTCTCGGGAGAATATTTTTTTTTTGTTTAAAAAGCTGTATCTCATCTCCTAGACATACGAACTTGCTGAGATTTTCCTCAAAACTTCTTTTTAGGGTGAAGAAATAGTGGAAGTAAATTCAGCCAAGATACTCTAATAGTTTAGTTGTAAAAAAATACTTTCTCGGGAGAATATTTGTTTGTTTAAAAAGCTGTATCTCATCTCCTAGACATACGATATTGCTGAAATTTTCTTCAAAACTTCTTTTTAGGGTGAAGAAACAGTGGAAGTAATTTCAGCCAAGATACTCTAAAAGTTTAGTTTCAAAAAAAAATTTTTCTCAGGATAATATATTTTTTTTGTTTATAAAGCTGTATCTCATCTCCTAGACATAGAAATTGCTGAAATTTTCTTCAAAACTTCTTTTTGGGGTGAAAAAACAGTGGAAGTAATTTCAGCCAAGATACTCTAATAGTTTAGTTGTAAAAAAATATTTTCTCGGGAGAATAATTTTTTTTTGTTTAAAAAGCTGTATCTCATCTCCTAGACATACGATATTGCTGAAATTTTCCTCAAAACTTCTTTTTAGGGTCAAGAAATAGTGGAAGTAATTTCTGCCAAGATACTCTAATAGTTTAGTTGTAAAAAAATAATTTCTCAGTAGAATATTTTTTGTTTAAAAAGCTGTATCTCATCTCCTAGACATACGATATTGCTGAAATTTTCCTCACTACTTCTTTTTAGGGTGAAGATATAGTGGAAGTAATTTCAGCCAAGATACTCTAACAGTTTAGTTGTAAAAAAATATTTTCTCGGGAGAATATTTTTTTTTTGTTTAAAAAGCTGTATCTCATCTCCTAGACATACGAACTTGCTGAGATTTTCCTCAAAACTTCTTTTTAGGGTGAAGAAATAGTGGAAGTAAATTCAGCCAAGATACTCTAATAGTTTAGTTGTAAAAAAATATTTTCTCTGGAGAATATTTTTTTGTTTAAAAAGATGTATCTCATCTCCTAGACATACGATATTGCTGAAATTTTCTTCAAAACTTCTTTTTAGGGTGAAGAAATAGTGGAAGTAAATTCAGCCAAGATACTCTAATAGTTTAGTCAAAAACCTTTCTCTCAGGAGAAAGATTATTTATTTTTAAAAAAAGCTGTATCTCATCTCCTACACATACGAAATTGCTGAAATTTTCCCCAGAACTTCTTTTTAGGGTGAAGAAATAGTGGGTGTAATGTCAGCCAAGATACTCTAATAGTTTAGTTAAAAAAAAAATTTTTGTCTCAAGAGAATATCGGCTGCTAGTTTCAGTTTCAACAATTTATTAAAATTATATTTTTAGGAGAGGAGATAAAGGTACCTAAACTTGTCACGATAATTTTTAATATTATTTGTAATTTTGCAACGAAAAATTCTAATTTTTAAAAAATATAGGGCCCCGACCCTATCTTCTATGTTTCGTCCATGTCGGCTGCTAGCTGGTGGCTGCTAGTTTCAGTTTGATATGTGGCTTTACAACATTCTTAAATTTAGAACCGACTTGGTCAACCCTGACACGCCGTGGTCTTGGTCTGCCCTACTTTGAGTGTTTTTTAGGCCCGGAGGCGCGAAAGGAGAGCAACCCCCGCCTGCTGTGACAAAGCATCACTCCCCTTCACACATTCGGCTTGTTGGTCGCCACCTCCGGCGGCGACCAGCCTCAGGCGCTACGGGTTGCAAGATGCTTGCGACTTTGTGACGCAAAGGCGGAGGGGCTGCTATTCCCGCAGCGCCGGAGATAAGGCAAAAGTACTAGTTCTTACTTCCCTAGTCCTTGCATCCTTAAAAATAGGGAACCATAAATTCTGAACATTTAACAGATTTAATGAATTTTTCAATGCAATTTGAAACTACTATAGACTATAGTTCGTTAGTTTTTAATTAGTTAGTTTCTAAATGTAGCCCTTCGTAAATTGATCGAAGTAAAACCGAAGTCTGATTATTTAAATTTTAAAAATAAATACTAAACTATAAAACATGTTTTTATTATTACTCTACCTGATAATTGATTTCATTACTTGTAATGCTCGGTCTATCTAACTAAGTATTAATTTGAAAGTATTAAACTAAAAGTATTAATACAATAAATTGGGGGTTCCTCATACTTAGAACTGAAACTCAAAAATCAACTTTTTTCATCAAACCAAACGTGTGAGGTATCTATGGATAGGTCTTAAAAAATTGAGGTTTCTAATAACATTTTTTTCTAGTAACAGTCCCCCCCCCCCCGTAACTTCTAAAATAAGAGAATAATAAAACCAAAAAACAATTATGATGTACATTACCATGCAAACTTCCACCGAAAATTGGTTTGAACGAGATCTAGTAAGTAGTTTTTTTAAAACGTCATAAATCGTAAACCGCTATTTACCTCTCATTCATTCAGCTCAAATAATAAAAATATAATAGGTGCCTCAGTAAATAATAATTATAATTCGCGCGGGGCGTGGCTAGATCGGTAGCGGGTGCAGAGCGCGCGGGGGGCAGGTTTTATATTATGTTACTTGCTGCTACGGAACCCTTCATGGGCGAGTCCTACTCGCACTTGGCCGCTTTTTTAGTTTTGTAACGACGAACTAGGTGTTGTATACCCGATTTCAAATCACTCGGCCAATACGACAAATAACAACGTTCGTGGCCGAGTGGTATGTACGCCAGGTTTCAAGGTGTCGCCTACTCGTGAGGTCCCGGTTTCGAATCCCGTTGGGTGCAGATGCCTAATATGTTTTTTTATATAAATATACTTCAATATGTATAAGTATATGTATGTATTCTATCCATTACCCTAGATCTCATAACACGAGCCTATAGTGCTTACGTTACGGACTAGGCTAATTTTATTGATGTGAGTGTTGGAAATATTTATTTATTTAAAGGGAAAGGGATGAAATTTTAACTACTTTTAACCCAAATAAATAAACAGAGCAAACTACATAAAACCGTTAAAAACTGTTTAAAAATTATTAAAAAGGTATTTATTAGATACATTTGAAATATTAAGCATTCTAAAATAATTATTTGTTAGCATTCGGTTTCACATGTGATTACATTGCAAACACACATTAAAAGTTATAGCTGCAACAACCTCGTCGTCCACCATGTCTGGCCATCCAGATATACTAGCATAAGCGCAAGCGCGGGGATGCCTGTTTGTGTTGGGTGTATGTTGGCACTTTGTTTGTGGTGTTTGGTGTATGTAACAAACACCAAGCGTGTGCAGCTGTGGAGGCACCTTGGCAAAATTTGTTTGTACGTTTGACCTTACTTGACATTGTCATGTGCATCATGAGCAAGACATTGCACCAAGTAACGCGATCCGTTACCTCAATTAAATTGGGAAAAAGGGAATCAGTTTTAACGCACTCAAATGTTTTTGTAAGTTTGAAGTGAAATATCACTGTTGCGAAAACGAAATGAAATTTCGGTAACGAACGAATTTTAAACGAAATTTCGCCAGACTCCACTCTATTTCATTTTCGAACACGCACATAAAGTTCGGAATCACAAACAATTTTCGTGAACGGAATGAGTCATGTTTGTGAGTTCTTTTTCTTTCCACTTTTTAGATTAGGTTTTTTACTTGGAAACGATATTACTTCACGACATTTTTTTTATGACATTGAAAGAACCGGGCCCCGGCTAGGGCGGCAGGGGCCCAGTGCCTTGCGTGGGGATTATCATCAGTCCTGCTATCCATCAGATCAAGCGGAGAAAGACAGAGAAAGAACGTATTTAGTGATTTTGTACATCATTTGTAATTTCTTTTCTGATGTTTATCAAAACATAATATTGTAAAAATGTATACTGGATTAAAACAAAAATGTTTCCATACAAACCATAACCATAAGCTGCCATGCCTAAGGTAGCCATGGAGTCCAGAAAGCAAGCAGCAAGTCGGCCTAGACCACCATTGCCAAGTCCTGCATCGTCTTCCAAGTCTTCTAATTCCTCAATGTCCAAACCCAGCTGGTATAAGGCTTCATCAACTGTTCCTTGAATACCAAGATTGATCATGGTATTTTGGAGTGAGCGCCCCATGTAGTATTCCAAAGATAAGTAATAGACGCGCTGTTGAAATAAATAATCATTTGAAATACAGATGTCATTCAATTTTAAAGATAATTAAATATAAGGTAACAAATCATACAAAACATTTTATTTAAACACTTGTAAAGGGGTTAGGATAAATAAAAGAATTTGAAGATAAATAAATTGATGATATATGTCGACCCAGGACTTCGTTTGCGAAAACCCATTAATGTTCGTCTCTTAATCCAAAAAATGTGACAATAATTACAATACACAATGCATTCATGAAACCACATTAATGGATCTTGCAGTCAAAAACCTGAGTTGATTTGTATTATAGCCTCATTTCAATTTACTGGGTTAATACAATACAATGACCATATGTAAAAAATTCCTCAAGTGAGAACTTGTGAATTAATTAAAAATACTGTAATACTTTAATAAATTTAGGTATAATAATTCTTTTGAAATGTGAAAAATTACATGTTAATACTCAAGATGAAATTCTTAATGCTGTTGTTGACTTGACTACAAAAATAAAACACAAATTTTGATCAGAAAAATTTAGTACATATTAGGTACTAGTGGCCCGACCTCGCTTCGCTTCTGTGTAGAGCTGAAGTGTAGACTACAGTTTTTGTTCTCAGGCTTCTATTATACACAATAACATTCATCAATGATTCTTCTTATACCTGCATGCAAAGTCTCAGCCTGATCGGTTTAAAATTGACAAAGTTTCATACAAACTTTCATTCCCTAATTTATCCCCTTGGGGGTAGAATTGATCAAAATCCTTTCTTAGTGGATGCCTATGTCATAACATCTACCTGCATGCCAAATTTCAGCCCGATCCGTCCAGTGGTTTGGGCTGTGCGTTGATAGATCACTATGTCAGTCAGTCACCTTTGAGTATTATATACAGTGGATCCCCGGTAGTCCGACAAACATTTTGCAGGGCAGTGTCAAACTATCGAATTTGTCGGATTATAGAGTACTGCCTAAGACCCCCTATAATCCGATTTTTTTTACAAAAGAGTACCTTGTAATCTGACAAATTACAGATCCAATGATAAGATTACAAATCATACTTTGTTATGTATGTCAAATTTAGTAAATTAAACAACACAATAGAAAGATTACGTTTTATTATAAAAGTAATGTCATTAATGCTATAGAATTTACAAAAAAATCTAAAAAAACAATACCCTACACGCCAAGCACAATAGTGATGGTACATACAAGTTGTAACTTGTTCAATCGTGAATTAGCGAATACTTGTATGTAATAGACGATGTCGGGTTATAGGGGGTGCCGCATTAGCCAGGGGCCGGATTACCGGGGTTCCACTGTATATAGATTTCAAGAGACTTGAAAAAATTATTTGACACAGTAAGCCACAAAAAGCTGCTCCAAAAATTAAATAATATAGGTATTAGGGGCACAGCTCTTAATATGTTCTCATCATATCATTCAAATAGTAAAATTAAGTAATGACACTAGTTACCAGTATCACATGACCTATGGAAGTCCTCAGGGCTCCACAATCAGTCCATTACTGTTTTTAATTTATACAAATAATATAAGTACTATTGGACTTAATGGAAAAAAGTAATTGTTTTGTTTACTAAACCAATACTGCAGTAGGAGTCACAAAGAATTATTTTTGTAAAAAAGGTATCTTTTAACAGTTTTTTTTTTCTGGCGCTTCGCCGGCCGCTGCCCGGGCACGCTTGCTTTGCTTGCTCGGCTCGCGTGTTCGGTTCACAACACTAACCTAACCTAGTGTGAAGTATTACCACTTGGGCCTTCGAAGTACAGTTTAGCACCTCTTTGCACCTAAATTGCAATGACTATGAGCAAGAGTATAGCTTGGATTAACTATTAATTTTTAAACTTGTATTTTGCCTTTCTTAAAACCTCTTCCCTATGAGCAAAATTCCGCAACTGCTGCTAAACATTTATTTAATAATTGTCAACCTTTACTCTTGGAATGTAAGTAGTTACATACACGTGACTTTTTTTTGTTTAAAAGTTTTCATTTTTTATTCTAACAGGTATTACCTTGGGATCGTTTTCATAGTAATATTGCTGGGTGCGAATCCAACGGGAAACAAGATGGTCCCGGACCGTGTGGGCCAAAGCGAAGTAGTAGTCCCTTGGCGTTGCAACATTCCTGTCTTTCACGAGTGTGTAATGGACGTGGCGATTGAAAGCCTTCTTCACTTCAGCAACGTTCTCCACCGCCACTATTCCTCTCACCGAAATCTGCTTCCGCTTTTCATGATCCGTTTGAACGCTCATTTTTATATTAATATTATTTTTCCACCCAACTCGTGCGACCCGAGAAAGACAACAACCCCGACTGAAGAAGAAATCCGCCGACGAGTATCGGTCACCTTGTGAAGGTCAAAGCTGTATACCAATAATCAGCAACAATTAGGCACGCCGGCTGTATTGAGTATTAGATATTGGGGTAGTATCATAAATTTTGGTTATTTGTAATTAGATTTCAATGGTATTTTCAGAGATTTTAATCAATAATTTTTGGGTAGAACGAAAAAATATTTGTAGACATAATTGCTGTCACTGTCAGACTGACCTGACGATGGCAATGACATGATTTTCCTTAAAGTTTTTCAGAAAAGGCAAAGGGAACAATGCTCATACAGCCTAGTCTTCAGTTTTATTCTATAGTTTTGTGGCGACTGGATTCCAAGAATGCTGACTTGATATAAGCGTCGACGCGCGGTCCGCGGTGACGTGAGCCAGTCGCACATTACCACCGATCCCGTCAGGTTCATTCTCAAGTCATTGTAATAGTACGCATAACAGTTAGAAAATAGACAGTATAATTTGGAGTCAGAGTAATTTAGATGAACATTGTGAAGTGAATAAACAGTCAGTGATTTATATAGCAGCTTTCATTTGACATTCGCACCAGACCCTAACTTAGGTAAAGTGGCAACAATATAAGTCAATAGAGACAAATATACCAAAGTTTTATTAATGTTCTTTTTTTATATTAAAATGTGGGTGTGACACATTCCAATGTTTGTTGTTGTGTTTCACACAAAATGTATCAAGTCAGATTTCTCTATAAGTTTCTGTGAGATAGTCAACACTACAATAAAGTTCTCACGTCTGCTTGACCGAAATAGAGTATATTTAAAGATTCCACTAATTCTTCAGTTGCGCAGACGTTTGTAACACAAAACGCACCAATTTTATTTTACAATATTCACTTTGATCCAATTAAAGAATAATTAAAATAAAACGCCAACCGCACACAATGAAATCCCGCCAAAAACTCATAAAATTAACACGAGCTGCGTTCGCTATTTGCGTCTGAACAATCTTTTTAGTCGGAATCGTTCGTTTATTACATCTATAGTAAATCTGTACCCTTTGTACGAGTTTTACAATTACGAAAACTATGATCGTTTTCGTGAGCTCGCACTCGTATTGAGAGTACTGATTTTATTGTTGTCGTTTCAATACAAATAATGCGAAGAGATGGCGCTGCCTTGCAGCTTAAGAATAGCTAGAAAGAATTTCGACGCGGTCCGTGAGGGCCGCGGTAGCATAATTGGTCAGTGCATTCGCCCGGATTGCGAAGGGTGCGGGTTCGAGTCCCGTCTGCTGCCTGGTCCACGTGGAATTTTTTCTAGTTATATTTTCTTTAGATTTAAACATCAAGCAGTTACATGCTTTAAAAATAATAAAAATTACAAATAAACAGTGTTTAAATTCAATCATTAAATCATTTGCGTCTTCTTAAAGTCTAAGTATATTTGGTTACTTTTCACCAAAATGGACATAGAAACATAATTTACAATTACGAAAACTATGATAGTTTTCGTGAGCTCAAACTCGTACTAAGGGTACGGTTAGTTCGGTAACTCCACTCAGATCACTCCGATCCTTAAATATAGAATGTAAAGATCTCTAAAATCTCGTAGGGTTCAGCCAGCGTTTGCAATGTAGCGCCTAAAATGCGTTTGTTTACGACATCTCATTAGATTAGATTTCAGTGTTTCTCTATATTATGCATGTATAACCTATACACATACTAATAAACTTTCCTCTTGAATCTCCACTCTGTCTATTGAAAAAAAGCGGCCAAGTGCGAGTCGGGCTCACACATGAAGGGTTCCGTAGCAGTAATTAACGTAAACTAAAAGTAGTCTTGTAGTTCGGTGTAACTTTGATCGATGTTTTAATAATAGTGTATTTTTTTATTAAATTATTGATAAGTAAACATTATAGTTCACGGTTTATGCATATGGTTTATGTTTATGAAATTAAATAATTTAAATAATATATATATTTTTTTATATTTGAGTTATTTGAATGAAAGGTAAATTGTGGTTTACGATTTATGACGTATAAAAAAAACTACTTCTAGATCTTGTTCAAAGCAATTTTCGGTGGAAGTTTGCATGGTAATGTACATTATATATTTTTTTAGTTTTAACATTCTCATATTTTAGAAGTTGAAAGAGTCTCTCGCGCAAAATATTCAGTTAAGAAAAAAATTACATTAGAAACCCCAATATCATTTTTGAAGACTTATCCATAGATAACCCACAAGTATGGGTTTGATGAAAAAAAATTTTTGAGTGTCAGTCTAAGTATAGGGAACCCCCAAAATTTATTGTATTTTTGAAGTTATACTTCTTTAGCCGCGTTATGAAAAAATTATGAGAGTGCAATTTTAAGATGCGCGCGCATCACTGTAACACAAAAGTAACATAATGAAGTTAGCCGCGGGCGCGTTATGAAAAAATGATGAGAGTGAAATTTTAAGATGCGCGGGCAACATTGTAACAGAAAAGTAACACCATGAAGTCAGCCGCTAAACCGCACATTACTCGTAAGTCTCGAAAAAAAGCTTCCAACAAAATAGTAATAGGATCTCTTAGTCGCACATGTCGGGACGCTCGTCGCCTCTGATCACTGTTTTCATATTTATAATATTTATCCACATGTTTCTAGTTTCTATATTCATAACACGTGTTATAATGTTATACAAATGCGAAATTTATATGTGCTAATAAATTTTATTCAGTAGTGATTTAAATTGAATATTTTGATTATTTATTAAATTTTTCAAATTAAAACTGAACTTTATTGACTGCGTTGACTATCCTTTTCCAATCCTTTTATTATCTTATTGTAATTAATTATCTGCATGCAATTAAAAACTATTTTTTAATAATTCCAAAAAGAAGTATAACTTCTCACGCTCGTACTTAAGTACACGCACCCATATTTTTTTTCTATTTTTGTGTGAAAATCTTCATCGAGTTCACAGAATGCATCTGCTTACCAAGTTGCAACAGTACAGTTCTTATAGTTTCGGAAAACAGTGGTTGTGACATAAGACGGACAGACAGACATGACGAATCCGTTTTTTGCCATTTCGCTACGGAACCCTAAAACCGCGTTAAACAAATCAGTTGCGTAGTAAAGATCTAAGCAATACATATAGACCGACAGACAACGGAAAGCGACTTTGTTTTTTACTGTGTAGTGATGAATTATTGAGTTATAATATTACTAGTAAAACTTAGTAAAAACACAGAAAATATCTGTAAGTATTTTGCCACAAAGGCCTATTGGTAAGCTTCTCTGCTGCGAGATCCTGCTCCTGCTGGCTAGCAGATACAAATTGACCGGTCGGCAGCGGCGTAGCGTGGGTGTCGGTCGCCCGGGGCGAAGGACAATTTTGCCGCCCTCTTATTTAAATGGGTGAAATATTTTTACTATTTATTGTAAAATTTTGCCGCCCCCTAAGAAGTGCCGCCCCTGCCGGCCCGGTTACACTACGCCACTCCAGCGCCGGTCGGTAAAGAGGTTGTGATAACAGACTCTCCTCCGACACGCTCTGGAGCGTCACACACAGGAATCCGTCCGGAAGAAATCAGCAACGCTATTCTTCAATGCTTGATATCGTTGGGTACGCTGACGAAAATACAACACTGTTGTGGTGAGTTACCCAAATCACTCAGTTCTGCTGCGATGTAATGAGGTTCACCGAATCAACAACATCCTGCCCCTCTAGTATGATCACCGAAACGGGATATGATAAAGCGATATATAGACAGTGATGTCGATTCTAGCATGATTCTCTAAACCTAAACTTAAATTTGACAGCAGTATATCCTTCTCATTCGCTATACAGAATGAAAAGGAGAGACTGATGTTAAATTTAGTTTTAAGTTTAGAGAATCACGCCAGAATTGGCACAAATTAACTGTCAGATTACAGTGGAGTTTGACAGTTGAGATTCGATAAAAAGCTTATCATATCCCGTTTCGGTGGTCATGCTAGACTCTAGCATGCCTCTAGCAGCTAGAGGGGCTGAGCTTAGTAAAGTTTCCGAGTGTAAAACTGTAGATTTCAGGACATCGTCAGCTCCAAAGTTAGCTCAATAGGTAAAGATATACCTATTGACCTAAATTTAGAGCTAGTAACTAAACTACTAGTGAGTATATTTGTTTCTTAGATTTTCACGCACATCACTCATTAAATAAAACTAGTTTTAAAGGGTTAATGCACGAAACTTTATTTATTTCTTTAAGTTTCGCAAGATTCGCAGATGTACTAGTTAGTAGTTGAATCGAAACCATTTTTACGAGGATGGAGTACAATTAAAACATAAAACTTTCTTCAACAATTTTATTTCAAGGGTTATTTCAAATCGTTTGATAAAGCTACTTATAGGTACATAGTTAATCAAGTTATTGGTATTAATCAAAAGCATAGATATTCAACTTCAGTACATTCATTCATTTATCACTTTTCAAAAGCTAATTAGATGTGATAAGCTTAATCATGAAAGACCATTGTCTATTTTTGTATTGTAATACCGCGGTTACCTATATAATACAGTGTGTCCTCATCTTGTAGCACCTAGCCAAAGTAAATAAGCATTTTATACTTCTTAAAACTTTTTCCGAGTTAAAGCCTACGGCTTACCCGGCTCATTAGCGAGCTGTAACCTTTCTATATATAACAATGTACTCTATGCTGTAACCGTTGCATGCACTGTAACCAAAAAGCATAGTGTGTACGTGGTTCGCTAATCTGCTGCGAGCGGTACGTGTGCGGTTTGCAGCGAGCCGACATTTACAGCTGAGCTACAAGCGTACACACTAGAACCTCCTACTATATTACGCATGTTACGGTTACAGCTCGCTAATGAGTGCCCGTCTTAACGTTCCCTTCAAGTGAGTAGATTTAACGTAGGTACTTAGTTCTCCACATTTTACCAGCAGCGCCCTCCTGTCAATGGAATCCTAGTGCCACAAGATCTTACGACTAAGACTGTAGGTATTTTGTTATAGTTATTAATCTTATATTGATATTTATTAGCACTATGCTAATTTGTAACTTAGGAAATAATGACTGTATTCAGATACGTTAAGTTAAATGAAGTCTCTGAGGAGAGCTTCGTTGACGTTAATGGAGACGCTGGGCGACGCGTGGCTCGCATTGAATTCTGACATAGTACCTGTTATTATATTATTACTTTTACCGTTTTTAAAGAAAAGACCTCTGTGACAGATAGACCTACTGAAGTCCGAGACAGTTTGTCACACTTCAGATACGGAATCGTACGTCTAATACACCGAAAAGACCGAAAGAGACCACGCTGCCACACGCGACACACAACTTCTCCGTAAAGTGTCCGTAAATCAAAGAATTATAGTGAATGTACGAAAGTGCTACGGATATCTTATTTTTAAACTAAAATATCTAACAAAATTAAATTGTCGTGTCATCAAATTTATCGAAAACATAAATAGACTTCGAATAAAGGCATTACAATATATATGAGGTAGGTACCTATAACTACTAATATAAGACACGTATGAATTAATTCTCAAAAATGGTAATAACATTTCACTTAAGAGATTAGGTACTCCTACAAGGGAGTTTGATATTAATTTATTTATTAACAACAGTTTCGAAACCACATTTAGGTACCTAGATTAGATTTATAATAATTCATCAACACAGGGTCGGATTTAGAGGTGTGAGGGCCCTGGGGCAAAAAAAGCGTGGAGGCCCCTAACGAGGGTGTATTTTACGGTTTGCACCTTTACGGTTTGCGCTTACCACACGCACAAGCTTCACCACAGTTTGGCCTGCGCAAGCATCTCGCACGAAAAAACTGTACACTTTGTGCGTTACCACACGGTACAGTTAAGTACGCGCAAGCCTTATCGAAATCATTGGCATGGAAACAATGTAGGTAGTAGGTATTAGGCATAGGTATTTAGTTGCAAAATTATGTTATTACCTCTTTCATTTTATTTATCATTCTATCGTCTTTCTTTTTATTTCGGTCGGAATAATCTTTATGGTGGCCACATACGTACCGGTATACCTGAACGGTATACCGAAACTGAAGACTTGTGCAAGTATACCGGAGCGTGTGTGTGACAAAACATGCACAAGTTTCCTGACTTGCACATGTCTGGTAGGCAGATCAAAACTACGATCTGTATACCTGCGCAAACTAGTTTGTGCAAGTATACATGTGCCGTGTGTGTCGGAACGCTTCAGTCGCGCGCGCGCCAGTGCTTCGGTCGGTTGTGTTGTGTGTGTTGATTTTCGCGCCAAAATGTCTCTCGATTCACGCCGCAGTAATAGAGAGAAATTAGAAGAGTTTATAGATCTATACAAGCAGTTACCATGTCTATGGCTAGTGAAAAGTAAAGAATACCATGATCGTGACAAAAAGAACGCTGCATACGATCAATTGGTAAATGTTTTGAAAGAAATAGAGCCGGACGCGAATCGGGAATCGGTGATTAAAAAAATTAATACCTACAGGACAAATTACCGAAAAGAACGGAAAAAAGTCGAAAATTCGAAGAAATCAGGGGCAGGCAACAACGATGTATACGTGCCGACTCTGTGGTACTACGATAAATTGCATTTTGTCCGCGACCAAGAGACACCAAGAACATCTCAATCGAACTTGACTGAAGAATCAGAGGAATCTACGGTAAGATTTATGTTCTGGCTTCACAAAAAATTAAACAAAATAAATTCAATTCTAATACTATTTATTTATTAATTTTTAATTTATGAAATTATTTTGCCAAGGAACACTGCCTTCATTACTAAAGTAATCCATAAACTGTTCCCGAATATTCTTTGCATTGAGTGCAGTATTCCCATATCCCCTTCTATTTAATGGGATCATGTGGTCACCCGCATGTAACCCTGGCAAGATAGTTCCATTTTCTAAATTTTCTTGGTCAAAACATTCAGAAGGCATGTAGTGATTACGTGAATGAGCGATTAGAAAGTTGTGCAAAGTACAACTCGCCATTACTACAGATTCAATATTATTTGGTTCTATATTAATTTGTGTGTGGAAAATTCTGAACCTAGCCGCCAATATACCGAACGCATTTTCAACTATGCGCCTCGCTCGAGACAAACGGTAGTTGAAGATCTTTCTATTTTGTGAATTCAAGTCCGCTTGTCTAAATGGCTTCATCATATCACACCTCAAAGGAAACGCATCATCAGTTACGAAAACGTATGGCAATACTTTTAAGCTGTTGTTAATTTTTTCTTCCATCGGAATCTTTAATAAATTTCTCTCAAGTTTCTTGAAGAAAACAGTATTTTGTAGAACACCGCCATCTGATACTCTGCCATTTGTGCCAAAATCACACATAATAAATCGATATTTGGCATCCACAATTGCTAATAGAACCATACTATGCCGCCCTTTGTAATTGTAATAATAAGATCCGCTTTCACTCGGTGGAATAATATCTATATGTTTCCCGTCGATTGAGCCGATACAGTGAGGAAAATTCCATCTGTCTTCAAAGGTTTTTGCGATATCTTTCCAATCTTCTTCTGTTTTCGGAAACTGAAACAAATATTAATAAAAGTGAAGTGAGTAAGGTCCCTGTAGGTTACTAAACGTTTGAAGTGTACTCACATTAATTTGTACAAACACACACACCCTTCACATGCACAACACACCACATACACTTACAACACACAACACTCACGCACAACACACCACACCACATACACGCTCAACACACAACACTCAAGCATTTTGTACACACTACACTCAAGTAAATAGAGATTTTTGTATTGTAATTTTTGTACTTATTGTTACAGACAGAAGAAACTGAGAGAGCTGAAACTGAAAATAGTGAAAATATCATAGATAATAATACATCAGATTGTGATGCTCCTGCAAATATTAGTACAAGGAATACAGATGATATTACGACACCTAAGAAGACTTCAGTGCCTGCTACTAGACCGGGAAGAAAGAAAATTAATGAACAAGATCAGCTAACCACAGATATATTACTATCCGTGAAAGACCATTTTAAACGTCCTGCTTCAGCAATAGAAGATCGGTACGATCTTTTGGGAAGATCTATCGCAATTAAATTAAGATCATTAGACAAACGTCAACGCTTGATTGCGGAGAAAATAATTAACGACACCCTATTTGATGCTGAAATGGGCAATCTGAATACCGAATCAATTCAGAATCGTCGAAGTTTAACTTTTATTTCATCGCCAACTCCTAGTCTTTCACGAACTCCAAGTCCTTCGCCCTCACTAATTCAACAATATAATACACAACCGTTTACTCACGCCGCTTCTGTTGTGCCTCAAACATCTCAACCCTACGTCTTTCCGATACAACAGTACAACAATCATCAACAAAGTTACACGATTTCTTCTGCACCCCAAAGTCAGCCCTGCGCTTCTCCAATTCAACAATACACTCAACATCAACCTACTTCTCCTGCAGTACTAAACCAGGCCTCATCACCACAACAAGAAGAATTGGATACACAACTAACAACAGCAACATTTTATTCAAATTTTATTCAGAATTGACTTAAATATTTCATTGAAAATTAATTAGACTTAATTATTATTTCATGTATCTGATTAAGACTCTGCCTCTCTATTTCTTTGAATAAAAGTAAACTTTTGATTATAATCTTGTGGTTTTACTTACCTTCAAATAGTCTGTGCGAAGTACTTCATAGATAGCCTTACATGTCTCAGGGATAATGATGCCTAGAGCTTGAGGTGATATTATTGTTGAACACTTCAGATCTTCGTAACTTCTACCAGTCGCCAGGAATCTCAAAGTTGCTGTTAACCTCTCATGCGGTGTTATCGCTTGGCGCATTACAGTGTCATTCTTTTGTATCAATGGCGTTACTAGAGACAAAAGTTCCAAATATGTATTCTCATCCATACGCAAATAATTGTTCCAGTCCTTTCGAAGCAAATTTTAATTCATTTAAAAGGTTGGTGTGGGAATACATTTTTCTTTTTAATAACCATTTTTTACACCATACAGAACGTTTCTTTTTGCTCTTCTCCCTTTTCTTAAGAGCCAGCACCAAACCAACAATAGCCAAAGCGTCATCATTTGTGAGTGGAGATAGAACCGGTGGCATATTTCACAAAAAACGTATTGCACAACACGACTTCTTCGGTTTGTCACAGGCGCAGAACTGAGACAGTCTCAGTTATACTTGCAGCGTGTGTGGTCACTATATACGTCAGGTATACTTGCACAAGTCTTCAGTTTCGGTATACCGTTCAGGTATACCGGTACGTATGTGGCCATCATTAGATTTAATTTTCCAGAGTGCAGGCAGATATTTGTACAAACTAATTAATTCAGACGTGAATTCGCGATTGTACGTACGCAAATCTGCCATTTTTGAGTGACGATGACGAACGACCTCATGAAACGACGAGCGAGCCTCGACACAAAGTACACTCGACTGTGGCTTGAACACTGAACGCCCAACCACACGCACAGACAAGTACGCGCAGGCAAAATTTCAAGCAAGTCGAAAAATGCGCAGGCCGCGCTGTGGCCCACAGCGCGGCCTGCGCATTTTTCGCACCCCACAGCCTGTGGGGTTGGCACGTGATACAGTTTTACCAACTACACGCACAGTGTTCCGTGTACAAACCGGCCTACGCAGGCAAAGCTCGTGCGTGTGGTAGGCCCATTACATCCGGCCCTGCATCAACATAATAATTTAATATTAAAAAGAATAATATTTTTAAAAACAAGCTCTTAATTAAATTTTCGTTATTTTTGACATTAGAGAATGTAATTTAATATAAATAATCTTGTAGCGACATTTACTTGCGTGGATGTCAAGTAATATTATTGTCTTAGTATTGTTATTGTTTGTATTATTGTATCTTCGCAAGTACATCTCAAGATAAGCTTTTTTATTCTATACATTAGTACAATAATCATACTGTGGTATTATTGCTACCAGTAAATATTTTAGCAGGTTAAAGAGTTAGGTAGGTGGCCACTGTTGAGTTTTATATTAACATTGTTTTGAATTTATGAATATTTATTTACATATATACAGTTTTCAACACATGAAGTTCCCTTAAAGTGTTTGTTTTCACTCAATAGTGAATACATATAAGTTTATATATTTCTCTACCCCATTATACCACCTACTAATGTTCTGTAAGGTGCAGAAAGTAATAAAAAGAAATGATATACTGATCGATATATGTACGATAGTCTCACCAATTACAGCGAAATTTGTCAAAAGACACAGGTCACAAAGAAACAGTTCTATGGTATTACTGTACGTATTGATTCACATTCTCTTTGGTATGTTTTTATAGGTACCTAATACAATCGCTTAAAATAAGTTTAATCCTGGAGTCATACCGGAAACACTCCTGCCGGCCAATTCGTTTTGATATTTACAGTGTGTAACTAAAGATAAAATTGCATATCCACCGATGCTTTTCAGAACAAGTATCTTAGTGGCGTTATAATAAAGCAGCAGTGGATCACTAAATAGCTCGTTGATTTTCACTTCCATCTGTGAAAAGCACTTAGTGAATAGACCCCTACAGATATGTATTTCACTTGAAATTAAAAGTAAGTTCATCATTTGCCCTGTAAAATGGATCTTGGTACCTAGCCTACCTATAGAGAAACTGGATCGTTCATTATTGATCTAAGCTTCGTGATATTTGACATATCTTATCAATACCATAAATTCTCTTTTGGTTTGATTTCACAAAGAAGCGAGCTCAAAATTTAAGGAGAGAAATACGGCATTTCAACTCTAAAAATGTATAAAAACTCTTAAACAATGATAATTATATTTGATAATAATAAACTTAATACTTGATAAGTGATGTAATGCATTTTTAAAGTCACTTCAATAAAATAAATAAATCTAAAATATTCTTTTAAATGTATCAGTATATGTATACTATCCGTAACCCTAGAGCAGTGTTTCCCTTCCTTTCCAATACTGCTACCCCTGTAACGTATCAGGAAAACAGACTTTACCCCGACTTTAAAATGTTATCATAGCAAACAATACAAGCAAATTTTAATATGTTTATCAATCACAAATTTATTATTATTTATCAAAACAGGCTACATAAAAACACAAATTGCAGAACAGTATTACAATTTTACCTTGTTTCATATTTAAACTATGGATTAATAATAATAATCATTGTGAAGGTTGGAATTGTCTTGCATTTATATTTTTTTTGTAAGGTTTACTTTTACTTAAAGTGCATCTCAAATCCTGTGTCACAAGACGGTTTCTGGCCTTTGTTTTTAATGGAGGTAATTAAAGTTCAACTTTAAGCCACCCTCGCATCTGTAGGTGGTGGCAAAGAGTATTATCATTTTTAAACTCACTCAGCACCCCGCGGTCTCGCTAGCAAGAAGCAAGGTGTAGTGTATTTTCTTATTATTTAGATATGACCAAATAATTAGGTTTTTTGTTTCCCCCGAAGTATAGCTGATTTACCCGGGGGGGGGGGGGGGGGGGGGGGGGGTAGTCCTACGTAGGCTCTAGCAAAATTCTAAGTAAAATAATAATAAGACACATTTCTTTATCACCTAATATCCGTTGCAAAGCCAATAACTTCTTCCACAAGAGCAAGGCACACACTAGACTTTTTGACAACAATACTTTAAGTAATAAATTTTATGTCGCAGACTCGACTGGACAAACAAAATGTCTGACGCCTATAATGGGTTACAAGTCATACACAACTCGGTTGCTTTTTCTTTTAGTAAAGGGCCATCAGAACGTTGCAAGTGATTTCTATGTGACGAATTAAAAATAAACTTTCTATGAATATTAGAGTATAATAGTTATTTATTATACAAGAGTGGAAAGTTCCTTTTTAACCGCGTGCTCGATTTGGATGACCGAGCAAGCGAAGGATTCTAAAGTTGAATCACGAGCGCAGCGAGTGATTCTAAATTAGAATCCTGAGCGTCAGCGAGGGAAACAAACGAGCACAAGGTGAAAAATCTTTCCACTCGAGTGCAATACGTAACTTTTCATCCCACCTCAGCGAGGAAATGACAAAATGAAAAAGAAAACAATTTATAATGACAAAATATTTAAGCAATAAAACGTGAAAAACTAGAATGGCGCGAAGCACGCAAATAAAACAAAGAAACCAAGAAGGTTCCAAATTTAAATTTTTTCACAATTTAAAAAGTTCTAATCATAAATTTGGCACCATAGAGGTTACATTAAATAGGTTTAATGACGTTTTGAATTTACAATTATATTGAGTACTCATTATATGTGATGTTCTAAATTCAAATCTACTTTGCCGCTCAAGCGAATAAAATAGAATTTTCCAGCCAGATTTCGAAGCGCAAAATTACACTTTCCGAGGTGGTGGGATGAAAATAAGATTTAAGATGCAGTAGTAAGTAGGTATCTTAGGTACTCCCGCAGCTTTTGTTTTTGATTTTTGACATCAGCCTATCCTTTTCATTCCTTATAAAACTAAGATAAGGACAGACTTCTGTCAAGTTTACGAATTGCAAATACGAATAGCTAAGTGAAGTGCCGTCATAATTACAAACAAGCATGAGATCCGCATACACAAATCGGCAAGCAGTACCGCAGCCAATGGACGCTTTAAACGCTCGCGATACCAGAGGTCTGAAATAGCGACATTTGTTTCATGTTATGTTCGTTTAATGTTACATGAAATATCTTGTCATTTAATATTTCTTAATCTCGCAATTTTAGATCTCCAGAAGCACCATCCGCGTAATGCCAACACTCTGGCGTAGTATTCTTAATCTAGGCGTGCCCTTGGTACTCTATGACATTCGAAACAATAGAATATAGAGTAGGAATCAGGCGCAGCAATATTAAAATTAGACATCGATATCCCGCAAGCATACGTTTCGTTCGTTCAAGAGGTGATTTATTCCAGAAGCAGTGAGATAGTTGCAAGTCTCAAGTATAAATCGTCCGGACAGAAATCACCTCGTACTCTGATCACTTTTACTTCCGCTTGATAACGATACGCCGCAGAATTTTATGAATTTCGTTCATTCAAAAAGTGATCTGTTCCCGTATCGGAGAGTTTGTGGCAAGACACAAGTATTTATCGTCCGCGTAGAAATCCCCTCGTACTCTGACCATTTTCACATCCGCTTGATGTTTATATGCCGCAGGCATACTTTCTTTCGTTTAAGAGCTGATCTGTTCCCGTAGCGATGAACTGGAAGCAGGACATAAGTATATATCGTCCGGATAGAATCTCCCCGTACTTTGACCACTTTCATACCCTTCGACATCCCACAGGCATACTTTCGTTCGTTCAAGAAGATCTGTTCCTGTATCGGAGAACTTATGGTAGGACTTAAGTATATATCGCCCGGATAGAAATATTCCCGTACTCTGACCGCTATTACTCCCGCTTGACATCGATATCCCGCAGGCATAGTTTCGTTCGTTCAAGAACTGATCTGTTCTCGTATCGGAGAACTGGTTGCAGGACACAAGTATATATCGTCCGGATAGAAATCCCCCCGTACTCTGATCGCTTTCACACCCGCTGGAGCTGCCCTGTATTCCAACTCGCCTATGAGAACGTCGTCAGCGTATACGGACCATTCGTCACCACCACGGATTATTTTGAACGTGCACTGTAGAAGAGATTAGCAAAATTTAAGATACGATTAGAATGACACATGAATACTATTGGGTAATACTAAAGAAACGAGATTAGACAAATACCTATTTTCATTTTAACTAAAAAAATACGAGCGAGCCTTACAGAAATCAAGTATGATGTAACATTTGAAACCTCACCTTTTATTAGTAAAAAAAGGAACAAAACCCACTACAAAAGGAATAAGCCATTTGAACATTATGTTCTAAAATCAAATCAAATAGCGCGCACTTTCGCGACTTCCTGTTACACACTTCCGTCCCATTTCACGAAATCACTCCCACAAATTGCAGGAAAAGGTGAAAGGTGTTACACATCAAAAACTAAACTGCTTGATTTTTACATCTAAAATTAAAGAATGTGTTCAGTTAATAAAATAGATAATAATCCTTTTAGATTGGGAACCCTAGCACTGAAGCAGTTCAATGCTTCCCAATATGAAAATACTGAATGCATAAGATCACCTTACCTTACTACCAGGCACGAGTCGGGCGGTGCGTTGCCTCCTCTCAGGTCCCCAAGCACCAAGCCACGCGTTGAAAACAACTAGCTGGCGATCCTTCTGAGACTCCACGTGCGCGCGAACATTCGCGTGCATCAGGATGTTGGGGAACGGCCACTCGCGCGCGTAATCCATGAGGTCGATCGCGAACGAGTGCAGCAGCGGACGCAACCTGCCATACCACCCTCATGTTACAACCAAATACCGGGATATCATCAAACTACAGGGCTACATACAATCCTAGAGAATTTAACTTGCGCGTGTATTAGGACGTTGGGGAACGGCCGCTCGCGCGCGTAGTCCATGAGGTCAATCGCGAAAGAGTGCAGCAGCAGACGCAGCCTACCATACACCCGTCATATTACAACCAAATACCGGGATATCATCAAACAACATGGTTTTAAACCTTGGAGTTTAACGTTCGCGTGCATCAGGATGTTGGGGAACGGTCATTCGCGCGCACAGTCCATGAGGTCGATCGCGAACGAGTGCAGCAGCAGACGCAGCTTGCCATACCACACTCATATTACAACAAAATACCGGGACATAATCAAACTACAGGGTTTTAAACCTAGACCCACTTATTAATAAATGAAGACTAAGCCTGGAATAGTTACACTATGTTTTGTCTTTGTTCATTGAATGACAAATGGCACTTGAGTGACAAAACACGGCGTAAGTAGTCTAAGCTTATTCCCTGTTTATTAATAAGGAGGAGAGAGTTTAACGTTCGCGTGCATCAGGACATTGTGGAACGGTCACTCGCGCTCGCAGTCCATGAGGTCGATCGCTCAGGTCGGTCGATCAGCAGCGGACGCAACCTGCCACTTACCACCTTCATATTATATCACCAAAAGCCCGGCATCATCATACTATAAGTCGATCTTTCTAAAGAGTAGGACGTGCCACCACACAGTACCCTCATATTATATCACCAAATACCCCGACATCATCAAACTAGAAGTAATTTTTTATAGAGAGAGGTTAGACTGACGCGATGAAGTTCCTGAACGGGGATCGCGCGGTTCTGCCCTTAACAGCGTAGAGGGTATTCGCAGGGTTTTTAGGGGATAGTATGCCGTAAGCGCTCGTTAGCCGCGCGGACTGCTAAACGGCTTCTCCGTTTCGCACCTGTGAGGCTAGCGAGAGGTTAGGTGTGAGGTCCGTTCGTTAGTGTACCCTAAAACGCGCCAACTTCTGTAAAAAGAGGTTTTCCTGCGTAATAAAAAAAGGAGTACGTGCGTAGGTTCACATGCACCACACCAGTTGCTTCGATAAAATGGATCTAAAACCAAGACAGGAAGTACCTACCACTGACAGCTAAACAGTTATGTGTGTGTTGTACATTTATCCAAATCCCTTAAAATTGTGGCAGCCTAAGTCGTGGCGGGGGAGCCCTTTTATTGCCCTTTTCTTTTACTACATGTATAAAAAATTGGCAAATGTAGTAATAGCAGGTAGCTGATATTAACGAGTTATCTACTCGCAATTAAGTATGATAATTTCTCAAAAATCATCTCTATGAATAATGTTTGAAGTAAATGGAACCATTTAATATTTACCTCCCATGGATAACTATTTGGTGTCCTTCTGGAACTCCATTGGACAGAGTTGCGATAACATTAGGTCGCCAGCAATTTATCTCCAACGATTCTGGAGGAGCGTCTACAGACGGCCTCAATGGTACCTGCAACCATAGATTTATTATTATATAGATCGGCAATGTAAAAGAGACAGATAGTATCTGAGTATACGCTTCTTATCACGAACCATTATCGAATTAGAATAGGTTGCGAGTGCGAAACGCCAATGTCAAATTTTGTATGGAAAGGACAATGGCGAACTCCCATACAATTTTTTTTTTAATTTATTTTTTGCGTCTATAAATGAATTGCATTAATAGCAAGTCTAGATTTATAGATATTCTACTTTGAAGTTTTGGAGGTTATGTCATACCAAATACCTAATACAAAAACGAATAGTAAAAGTAGTTTCAAAGTATTTTTATATCAAAATAAAAAATACGTGGAACGGAACCATAGAAGTACAGTTCCGTAGATTAGTATAGAAAAAAAAATGTTTTTTATAATTTTTTTTCGTAGCGTAGGTACTGACCAACCGCGTCAAAATACTTAATAATAGTTAACAGACAAGTGTTCGAATACAATGTCTGTGCTGTAAGAAGTTGTATAAGTAACTTAATAATTTGAAATGGCCCACAGCAATAATAAAGTATAAAAAAGGATTTCTATAGTGTACCTATTAATGGGATATTAATTAAATATGAAACACTTTTTTATCTATTTTTTATTTCACATCTTTGAACATAATATCGTAGATAGTAGATAATGAAATAAAATCCACAGTATGGGACAGAATCGTGTCCAAATCCACAGCAAGAAGTCACCCAAAATATCAGATTCGGAAGTCTTAGGCAAGCACTACTCAACAGTAGCAGGGAAAGATTTCGAAAGTCCAAATTCAAACCAAGTCACGTAAAAAACAAATCTCAGAAAAAACAATACGCCGATTTAAATCTTTGCAATACGCATGCACTTATGCACAAGCAACGATAATGTCAACAGAAACAACAACAATTCGATGACAAGCATGACAGTGACAGTTATAGTTTTAGTTAGAATTGACGCCATACTCTTTTTGTATCGTAGAGATTATTTATTTATTTGTTTCATAGGTTTTCACGCACATCACTCATTAAATAAAACTAGTTTTTACGGGTTAATGCACGAAACTTTATTTATTTATTGACGTTTCGTAGCCTTTACAGGCTACGTCGTCAGAATCAAATTTTATTTAATTTTGTCGAGCTACCTTCGAAAGACTTTTTATTGAGCGTTCGGTTATTTCATTGTTCGATTTTTAAAATTTTTATTGTCTATGTATGAATTTATTACTTAATTTAGTTAATAAAGTACTTTACATAAAATTCTTTTTGTAATTTTGAGTTTATTTATTTGACCCTAACTACCGTAAACTACCACCGGTTCCAAAATTGGGAGACCTTCCTGAGAAGAACCGGCGAAACCAACTCAAGAGAAGCTTTCTATCTCCTTCTTATGTTAAATTATGCAAACAAAAAGAACTAATAGTATCTATTGGTCTTGCAGACACACTGCAGGAAGGTCTCCCAATTTTGGAACCGGTGGTAGTTTACGGTAGTTAGGGTCAAATAAATAAACTCAAAATTACAAAAAGAATTTTATATAAAGTACTTTATTAACTAAATCAAGTAATAAATTCATACATAGACAATAAAAAATTTAAAAATCGAACAATGAAATAACCGAACGCTCAACAAAAAGGCTTTCGAAGGTAGCTCGACAAAATTAAATAAAATTTGATTCTGACGACGTAGCCTGTAAAGGCTACGAAACGTCAATAAATAAATAAAGTTTCGTGCATTAACCCGTAAAAAACTAGTTTTATTTGATTGTTTATTTATTTATTTTATTTATTTACTCTTTATTGTCATTTTACAACAAATGGCGGACTTAATGCCACATGGCATTCTCTACCAGTCAACCATCGGGCTAAGCAGAGACATTATGCTCGCATTATAATTATTCATTATGGTTTCAGTAAAATATTGAAAAAAAATGTTTCCCGATATTTTTGATAGATCATTAAATACAGTTTAAGCGCAAAGCGATGCAAAACATACGAATAACATATTAAATGTTGATTTCATCACTAAAGTCACTTAAAATAAATGGCTCAACAGCCATGATGCCAAGCCACAATAAAAAAAAAAAATAAATAGTCAATTGTGTTTCCCTTTTTTGTTTTTAATTCCTGACTTAGACAACCCTCCTCAATTATCAAATAAATCTTTTGAGATTATTTTATTAACATTTCTTATAATGACATCTATAGACGCTAAAGATTTCCTTCAACAAATATTTCGCCATTGTCCTTTGAACAGCAGCGCCACAAAGTACGTAACGAGAACTAAAAATCAGTACACATTTGACAGTGACATTTCGGACTCGCAAACGTTGTTTAATAAAAAGCTTAGCTAATGTATGTATGAATGATAAAGTTTTGGGTCAAACGTTAAAGCGCCCATTCAATATTGATTCGTGCTAAGGGTACTGTAATTGTACATTTGACGTATATCTAGATCGAATTCAAGTATTCGAATTTGATAATGGTTCGTGCTAAGGGTTCTAGCCACTCAGCAAAGGCCCCCCCCTTTGATGATCAGATGTCAATTAATAAGTTTAAAAACCTGCACCTGTTACCAGTTTGGATCTTAACTGAGACTAGTTAAATTGATACCCCAATTACTTAAGCTACCTATTTCTCCGAATTGAAAATGCGAGTGAAACCGCAGGTAAAAAAAAACGTTTATCTTTCATCTAAGAAATGAGGAGTTTGAAAATTGAGTTTTCACCTCTACTGGCGGGGCCGCCAAAGTAGGATATTCGGATGTTTTGCCAATTTGTAAGGTCGCGTTTCTCACACCCGCCACCTGCACCCATGTAGCAGCAAGTGGACTGGGATTTCTGTGACTAAAACTGCAATAATGCTCCCCGTCCACCGCCCATAGAGTTTCCTTCTCTTCAACTAGCACCTCTATCGTGAAAGGACGGTCCATTTTAAATGGAAATAATCTGGAAAAATTATATAATTATTAATCATCAAGCATCGAGTAAAATCAGCGTAGCCAACTTAAAGTGCTTTTCAAATTTAATGGCGGCTTTTAAGTTAGCGCAAATCGCGAAGCAGTAAACAAATCGCAAATTTAAATTCCAGATAAAAGTTTAACTGGACCCTCCCCTAGGAAAATCATCTACGAAGTAACCAGCAAGCGGAATTATGCGAAGGTTTTAGTTCAATGACTTACAAAACTCCATTTCATATACTGCGTCAGAAATTGCTAACTTCAAAGCCGCCAGAAAGTTTGAATGGCAATCCTAGTAGGTATATTAGATTTTTGACGTAAGCCCTACCTACCTAAAAGCGGTGGTTTCCTCTAAGCCCCATTTGTCATGGCGGCGCGTGTTGCGCACCACATACTGCTGCGGCAGCCGTACGTTGAAATGTACCGAGATGTCGCCGCGTCCTTCTGGATCTCCCACGCCTATGTTCACAGTGAACCTGATGCCAATGTAAACATAAGGTATACTATTGAATGGCAATCCTAATAGGTATATTAGTGGCCGTGACCCTGACATAGTAATTGTTTAAATAGCATAATTGCTATTTCTTCTTTCAAATGTTTAATACTTGTAAAAGTATTTATTTGACATTGTGGATTACCTACAATGCGAAGAGATTTTTTTTCTAGTAATCTTTTCTTTAGATTAATACATCCAGCAGCCAGCAGTTAAATGCTTAAAAATAAAAACATAACTATAAGGTATACAAATAAATGTTAACAGGAAACCCATTCTCCATCAATCCCAACAAAAGTTGGCCTAAGTAGGTAATGCTAAAGTGACGTCATACCGGTGGAATTTTAATGCATGTATTATATTTTAAGCATTTAGCTGCTAGATTTACATTTATAAATCTCAAGATCAATTTGTCTTAAAAAAAACACACGGTCACGGTAATATATATATATATATATATATATATATATATATATATATATATATATATATATCTGTTACGCTCAAAGATCGAAACCGCTCAGTGAGCGGAAAAATAGCTCACAACGCGTTGTGGTCACAGTAAAACATCCACATGGCGAAATTCGTGTTATGGCTCCAATAAAAATGCGCACGACGCGTTGTGGTAATCACAGAAAGACCAAATAGCGAAATTCGTGTCGTGGCTGACATGCTATTCGATCACAACGCGTAGTGGCAATGAAGAAAAGCCATGACGCGTTCTGAGCATTCATTGTTTTAACCATATCACGACGGACAGGTTGTAACTTGTCGGTGTCGGCTCGGGTGCAAAGATGCATTGAAACGTCAGTTTTATTCATTTCTTTTCTGTTTATGAGATTTTATTCGTCATAATTAGCGCTGACATTAAAATTCACTCTCATAAACAGAAAAGAAATTAATAAAACTGATGTTTCAATGCATCTTTGCACCCGAGCCGACACTGACAAGTTACAACCTGTTCGTCGTGATATGGTTAAAACAATGAATGCTCAGAACGCGTCATGGCTTTTCTTCATTGCCACAACTAGGAATGTTCCGATACTATCAAGGTATCGATACCTACTTATTTCGATAATACTCAAATCTTTTTTCGATACTACTTAAATAATACTCCTAAAGTATCGATACTTACTGATATCGATAATTTTAATTTATTTTTTACTTTGAGGAAACTAAAGAAAAAACAATGAATGTTGAAGAACAATAATTAAAACAAAATTGAGAAGCAAAAAATCTTTTATTATAAACGTTTTGCGTCACGTTTTTTTAACATTTTAGGAATCCAAAGAGATTATTTAACATTTTAGGAGAGCAGTCGCAAAAAAGAAAAGTATAGGATCCTACCTTTCGTTGGTCCCTGTATTTGCTTTTTCTCTAAATTGTCTTTATCCACAGAAATTCCATGAGTCTCAAAATGCTTGAATAAATTGGGGACATTGCCACATTACTTCACAGACTTAAAACATTGTTTACATTTTGCAATTGTTTCGTTTGTTTTGGTAAAATTTTATTGATTTTGGTGGTGCCATGATAACATTGGTATAATAAGCCGATGATTACAATAAATAAAATTACTCGAAAACAATCACTTGTATATTCAAATGAAATCTCGACTTGACAATTCATTATGTTGACAATGATGACAACTTAAATGGCGGGTGGGCAGCTCTCTCGTTTTCGACTCGGACTCGGATGAAGTCGGACGAGTTCGGCTCGCCTGGCGCGAGACACGACGCGTCACCCACCACGCCGCTACGCGATGAATACCGGTAACCGAGCGAGAGGGCTTTTGCTCTCTCATACTGTCTGATGCGTTCGGATTTTTTTTTATATGGGCATGCTGGTTCGATTTGATACCAAGTACTTTTGTTTCGATACAGAGTATTCATCGCAAGATTGATTCGATGCTATAAATACTTGGTACGATGCTATAAATACTTGGTATCGAATCAAAAGTATCGAACATCCCTAGCCACAACGCGTTGAGATCGAATAGCATGTCAGCCACGACTAAGGTTGCCAGGCCATAAAATGCAAAGGCCGGACTGAGCACTATGTAAGGCCTGACATTTTGCCCTAAAAGCCGGACATATTTTTTTATTGCCAAACAATGTTTTTACAGATGGGCTGTTGAAAAAAGTATTTATATTTTATACGTGAGAATGAGATCGCAGATGGATGCTCTCTTGTCCGCTCGGACGCTCGTCCGCCCATCATTGTACGAATCGCCACTCTGACAAAAAGCCTGACAAAAGCCGGACAGGCCAAACACGTACATATTTGGCCGGACGCGACCGCAAAAAGCCAAACATGTCCGGCTAAAGCCGGACACCTGGCAAGCCTAGCCACGACACGAATTTCGCTATTTGGTCTTTCTGTGAATGCCACAACGCGTCGTGCGCGTTTACATTAGAGCCATAACACGAATTTCGCCATGTGGATGTTTTACTGTGACCACAACGCGTTGTAAGCTATTTTTCCGCTCACTGAGCGTTTCCGATCTTTGAGCGTAACATATATACACTTCTGGACACATCTATTGGCCCACCTTGTATTTTCAGTTTCGTTTGGTCCTAGCTAAAATTTTATATTAGGTCGAGCAAAAAGTTTTTATGCAGTTTTGAACCTGGCACATTCACAATTGCATTCAATAGTCTTTTTTTGAATTTCGAACACAGAATTTAAAGAAACAAAAGACAATTTGGAGTCTTTTTGTTGATATCAAACAATCGAGTACTAAGAAAACTTTATTTTATATGTTTACTTGGATTTAATTCTTGAAAAAGTGATTGATATCTTTGGTTTTGCAACAAACATTACTTATTCTTAACATTAAGGTGAGGTTCTATCAATAATCTATGGATACTTCACCTGAAGTCGCCGCCCAAGCTGTGGCACTTATTCAGGCCGGACACAGCCAAAGAAACGTGAGTGCTCAACTTAATTTAAGTCGATCTGCGGTCCGAAATGTTTATCGGAGGTACCTAGAGACTGGCGGCTTTGTTCGTCGCCAAGGAAGGCCACGATCTCGGGTCACAACTGAAAGGCAGGCTCGATTCATCGTGACGACCAGCTTGAGAAATTGTCACCTTACCTCCATTGAGATACAAAAACAAATTCGCGACTTCCACGGAGTATCTGTGAGCGCTCGAACTGTTCGGAGAAGGTTAAAAGAACGCGATATGGTACCACACAAGCCAGCTAATAAACGCGAGCCCACCGAACAGCGCGCCTTCATTTCGCACGCAGTCATTTAAATTGGACACAGCAAGATTGGAGCCGTGTACTCTTTTCTGATGAGTCTAAAATTGTGTTACATGGAAATGATGGAAGGAAGAAGGTTTACCGACGTAAGGGAGAGCGTTTCGCACAATGCTGCTTTGAAGAGAGGGTTGCTTATGGCGGTGGCTCATGGACTGTCTGGGGCGGTATATCCGCGAGCGGCAAAACTCACCTTGAGGTTGTTACAGGACCACGGCTGCCAACATTCAATGCTGAAAGGTACATTCGTGAGTGCTTAGAACCTCACGTGATACCATACGCAGACTATGTGGGCCCAAATTTCCTTGAATGGGAGATGATCCCTCAAAATTTCATAGAGCTGTTGATAAATTCTATGCCTAATCGTATGAGAGCTGTGGTAGATGCCCATGGAGGCAACACGCGTTATTAAATTAAACCTTTATTTGATAAAACATGTTTTTTATTCAAAAATCAATTGCCTTTAACAAGGCGCATATCCGACTTCTTAGGCGTAGCTCCATGTCGTATGGTATTCTGAATCCAAATTTAAAACAATACGATCGAAAAAGATGGTAAAATGTATCAGGTTTAAAACTGCATCAACAGTTTTTGTTCAATCTAACAATCATATTTCGGTAGAGGCCATCGAAACCTAAACTCTAAGGTGGGCCAATAGATGTATCCAGAAGTGTATATATAATATTACCGTGACACGGTCAAGGTTTCAGATAGTATTGGAACCATTCCACAATCCGGGCAGATTACTTACCTATGACAGCTAGAAAAACATTAACTATTTTTTTAAAACTGGCCAAGTGTTTTTCTACGTGTCACGTACGCGCAATGTAGGGTTTCGTGGTTGACCATAGCAATGTTAAAAAGAGCAAATTGCAAATACAGCTAGCTATACCTATATTAGATTTTGTTAACTACTACAACATTCTACATCATATTGAAAAACAGGTTTGTTTACCATGGCAAATCTTCGCTGGGTGTACCCGTGCAAACTATGTGCGCTCCTATCGACAGCTGTTCGTTAAGTGTCTGAGTAAACTTCACATCACGTGCTTCCGCTAACTGATTCTGCAACGAAACAAAATAATAGCATTAATATGTATGAAACGATTGTCGCACATTCATTAATGATAATATAAATAGAAAAACATTTTTGTAAGTAAGTGGTACCTTATCTAACAATAAATAATGGACAAAAACACACACTTCAAAAGTGTAAAAGGATCAAATTAATTATGTACTTGCGATCAAGGTCGCGTTAGGCCCCGGACTCCGGACACTTTTGATGATTATCTACTTTTGTGATACCATACACCGGCTCTGATCCAAATAAACTCAGTGCTCATAAATGTTTAACAGTTATCAATAAAACGTAGATTTTTTCTTCTTGGTACGATACATGTGAGTGAATGTGATCTCATTAATGAATTTATTAAATGTTACAAAATGCTAGGATGCCTTTATAATTTTAAAATTGATAAATTTACTAGAATAAGTAAGGCAGGTACGAGTAGAAACTATTTTTGGTACTCAATATTGAAAATCCGTAAATATTTTGGTAGATAATACTTGCCTACCTCTTAATATTTTGACAAGTGCTATAAAATGCTACCTTGTTGCACACGTAAATGAGATTGAGACAAGAAAAACAAAAGCACTACTATATACATAATATTTGGTATTTTGCTTTGTTTTGATGTATTAAATGGTAGTGTAGTACATGTTAGTGTTAATAACACTAATTAGGTACTTAGATTGATCTCGGAGACCAATCATTTATCTAGCTAAGATTAATTATAACTTGCATAGCATACTATGTATCGGGCAGGAATCGAATCGCAATCAGTGGTTGGACTCACTAACCAGACAGTCACACACTCACTAACCAGATATGAACATCATAATGAATGAGTACATACTTATCAAATCAGTACGTTACGTGTACCTAACTTATAATGAAATTCTTGACCATTTTCGACAAACATTGAGTCACAATGCTCGAACATGATGAGGTCATCGAGACGTGAGCCACCTTTAATTGGTGTCAGGGTTTATTAACTATCAAATAATATAGGTACAGTAGTTTATGAAAGGTATAGCATAGCTGGGGGGATTAGTAGAATAATAATTTGGATGGTGTTGTGTTCCTGTTAGTAAGTAAGGTTTCCAGGACTCTACAAGGTATAATAGAAGGCAAACAGTGACTGAAATGTACCCGTGTGTGACAATTATTATACTTTTTTTAAATATCGTTGTGACAAATCATCATCTTGCACGCAAAATTGTACATGTCCTACAGTTATTACTAGTCAGTTTATTATATTGTTTCTATCTTAACCTTGGTATCCGTAGGTTAGTCATGAGTAGGTAGGTACGGCCTGGGTCGTTTCATTCATAGTGATAACTGGTTCCCACGTCATACTCGTGAACGCATACTTTCAGCAGTGTGTCTGCTCTTTAATACTAGACCAGGGTCGATAATTTTTGAGACCAAAAAAAATTATAGTATGATGAAACCCATTAGAAAAGGTAGAGAATATAACAAAAATGAAAGGAAAAATAAATTACGGGCGATCTGAGGTCGGGAAGGGGGAGGGGGTGAGTTTTTAAGGGTAAAAAATGGTTAATCTCGATTTCCGGTAAAACTGCAAGTCATATGAAAAAAAGTTAAATGGCAAAGTTGTAGGTAATAAAAAGATCTACAACTTTTGTATCGACACTTTTTTCACATAACCTCAAAATTTATGTGAAAAGTGCGAATAACCGAGTTTTTGGTTTTTATTTTTTGCAAAAAAAAAAATTTTTTCACGAAATTTGGTGAAAACTTACCTTTGTATGTCCCAAACATACAGTAATTTTTTTGATTTTAAATATTCATTTTTTCACCTTATTTTGACTTAATATCGAAAAAGCACCCTTATTTTCAATCGAAAATTCTCACGTCAAAATATCTGCTTTTTTAAAAAAGTTGGGGTGTTTTTTGTTTGTTCAAATCTCTACTTTCTGATGGTATAAAAAAAATATACACTACTATGGTAAATGTTCTCAGAAACTGCAAATTAATAATGAAAAAAACTCCAATCCGAAAAATTGATTTGAATCATTATGTATAATTTTGAACTATTTATTAAAATTTACACTTTAATTACTCGAAAAACGTAAGAATTCATGTTATATTGATTGATAAACAGAAAAATTACAAATCCATAAAACATGCAAAAATAGTTGTTGTAAGTAGGTATTAAAAATAGGATTTTCGGATTCGAGTTTTTTTCATTATTAATTTGCAGTTTCTGAGAACATTTACCATAGTAGTGTATATTTTTTTTATACCATCAGAAAGTAGAGATTTCAACAAACAAAAAACACCCCAACTTTTTTAAAAAAGCAGATATTTTGACGTGAGAATTTTCGATTGAAAATAAGGGTGCTTTTTCGATATTAAGTCAAAATAAGGTGAAAAAATGAATATTTAAAATCAAAAAAATTACTGTATGTTTGGGACATACAAAGGTAAGTTTTCACCAAATTTCGTGAAAAAATTTTTTTTTTTGCAAAAAATAAAAACCAAAAACTCGGTTATTCGCACTTTTCACATAAATTTTGAGGTTATGTGAAAAAAGTGTGTGTATATTCGTGCTAAATTTGAAGTAAATCCATGCAGTACTTTTTGAGTTTATCTATATTCTAACTAACAAAAACAAACAGACAAAAAATCTAAAAACTATATTTTTGGCTTCGCTATTGATTGTAGATCACACCCCAAGTAGGTATTATTCAAAAAAAATATTCAATGTACAGTTTTGACTTTCCTACCATTAAAAGGGTGATTGAGTGCTAGGACGGAGAATCTCGCGAATAATTTAAGTAAAATAATTAACATTACAATGATAAATATGGACAGATTTTTCACCTGTAGGTACTACCTATTTTGACATAAATTCTCGGGGTTTTGTTTTTTAGTTAGCATTCAGTGTCAGTACTCAATGTGATTATTCTTTCATATAGATAATTGAATACAACGATTGGTAATTGAATACACTATTATTCGTAAAAATGGTTTGCGTGCAGACCAACAATAAATTAACCAAATGCTTTCAGCGTCGGCATCGTCGTCAAGATCAGCTTGACCTGGATATCCTTCGTGAACTGTTTAATCGATACCACCTCTAGGAATAAAATAACTTTATTTACAAATAATGCCTATTTTCGTTTAAAAATTATTATTACTATTAAATCATATATAGGTACGAGCCGTGCCTGTACATTTTTTTATAATTAGTACCTTTTTGAGCTTTTGTTACCGACGCATAAATAAAATAGTAATCGTTATTTATGATATTAGTGCGGTAAGATGGTTATTACAAACGAGTAGACGAATGATGAATGAGCCCAGCCTAATATATGTAATGAAGCAAACTATTTCTAATAAGATAATGGCGCGCATTTTCAAATGGTGCCATGTGCGAGTGTTGAAAATTAGATACTAAATAAACAAAAAAAAAATGATGTGGTGTCGTGGGACACCAGGTAGGAACGAAGTTCCTTCAGCTAATGTAGAATCGCCCCCTATAACTTCACACATATTCAGTGTTGGTGTAATATAACAATATTTCAGTGATGCACCCTCGTCGCTCTACCACCCCCTATAACTTCACACATATTCAGTGTTGGTGTAATATCACAATATTTCAGTGATGCACCCTTGTCGCTCTACCACCCCCCATAACTTCACACATATTCACTGTTGGTGTAGTATCACAATATTTCAGTGATGCACCCTCGTCGCTCTACCACCCCCTATAACTTCACACATATTCAGTGTTGGTGTAATATAACAATATTTCAGTGATGCACCCTCGTCGCTC
Organism: Chilo suppressalis; assembly: GCA_902850365.2. Lineage (NCBI taxonomy): Eukaryota > Metazoa > Arthropoda > Insecta > Lepidoptera > Crambidae > Chilo > Chilo suppressalis. The sequence continues at coordinate 14,490,431 of OU963900.1, forward strand.
TACCACCCCCTATAACTTCACACATATTCAGTGTTGGTGTAATATCACAATATTTCAGTGATGCACCCTTGTCGCTCTACCACCCCCTATAACTTCACACATATTCACTGTTGGTGTAGTATCACAATATTTCAGTGATGCACCCTTGTCGCTCTACCACTCCCTATAACTTCACACATATTCAGTGTTGGTGTAATATCACAATATTTCAGTGATGCACCCTCGTCGCTCTCTCTCCTGCCGTAAGGAACTTCGTCGCGCCTGCGCACGTCTCATTTAACGGTTTTATTCCACGCATTTTTTCTTACGGTTTTACTATCACATTTTTTTCAGTTCGGTCGCGCAGCAAAATCCCTATCCCCTCCAAGCCTGCCGTAAGGAACTTTCGTTCCAATAAAACCGACTTCTAAATCGAAAATGGAACTAAAAAGTAAAAAATAATATCTGGTTCATGATTTGGAAGTCGGGCGAGTCAAGATTGAACGACTTATTATTACCGATCAGAAACGAAAATCTATTTAATGTTTCAATCTTGATCCCGCAAGACTTCCAAATCATGAACCAGATATTATTTTTTACTTTTTAGTTTCATTTTCGATTTCGGAGTCGGTTTTATTTTTTGTTTTTTTTTTTTTATTTTATCCACTAGTGAAAATTACATCGTCCAAGTATACAATAACACAATTGACGGAGAAATCGGTGAACATGCATAAAAAAACATCGTGCGTGCCTTTGAAATTTTAAGGTTTCCCTCGATTTCCCCGGATTCCACCATCAGATCCTGACTTGGTTCCAATGGCACCACCTCGGAAGTGCACTCTTTCGAATAAAAAAAGAATTTTGGAAATCGGTTCACAATTGACGGAGAAATCGGTGAACATACATAAAAAAATATACAGTCGAACATAGAACCTCCTCCTTTCTCGAAGTCGGTTAAAAAGAAAAAGAGACGAAAGCTTCATCCTTTAGTATTAAAGTGAAACAAATAGATTTAAAGGTGGAAAACCTTTAAATCTATTTGTAATATTTATATTTATATTGTAACGAGATTCGACCGAAATTTAAAAAAATCCGTAAAGGGTACGCACGGTTCCACGTATGAGAGCGTGCGGTAAAACGTTTTACCGCACGCTTAGTTGTATAACCCGTAATTTTGAACTTTCGAACAATGTAAACAACCTCTATAAATTTAATGGATTGTGTGAGCAAATGAGTTGAAAAAGTTTTTTTTGTTACTTTTTTGTCACTGATACGTTTTTAGCAAACTTCCTGTAGCATTTATTGTTTGGTTTCCAAACAATAAGTTTAAGTGAAATAATAGGTACTCGCTTTCGTATTAGGATATAATATAACTGTAATTAAAGATGGCCTCATCATGCGCTAAACAGTTTTTTTTTACATTTTCTACATACGGAATTTACCTACTACACAACACAAATATTTGTCCAATCACATAATAATCCTCTGAATGCAAAACCACAACAGTCTATCATGCTCTACATTAACTAGGAACTCACTCGGAAATCCATAGTTGTACAGTTACAAGTAGAGCACAAATCAATTTTTTTTTTTTATTATTGTAAATGCCTCACGTATGCGTGCTAGCACTTAGCAGGGTCAATTAGATTGATAGATTAACCTATGTCAGCTGAGTGTAGTCGGTTAGTGAAGAATTATTTTTTAACTGACAAATATGTGCCTAATTATGTATGAATTTAATAAGTCGAGGAAGTACAACTTTTTGGATGTATTAAAATGGCTTAAAATGTACCTACCCTATATCGAAAAATTTTATGCGTTTTAACTTTTCTCCCATTTATTGGGATCAAGTTGAGCGTCCAAACTTCTAAAATTACTTATGTTATATGTTAGTACAGTGCGTTCATAACTTCTTATGCAGGACCGCGGCCATACAGCTGCGACGCAGCTTTATATAAAGCAAAGCTGGGTCCAAATCTCCCTATAGCGAGACGTAAACATTCAAAAGTTGTAGTGACATCATTTCGGTGAACGAAAGCCAAGGTAATCCTCCACAGTCTGAAAATAAAACGATTCATAGGAGAAGCGGACACTATCATCTCTCCGTGTAAGAAGACGAGTAACAGAAGCTAAATTTTTCAATATTTTTCTTATTGACTTAAATTCATGCCTTCTTTTAATTAGGATCATTTGGACGTAGTTACGCGAAAACGTTCCAACCCACAAGTCACTCGAAAATGAGTTACCATAACCAGGGTACTATTTTTGCCATATTACATCATGTGCACACAAAGATGCTAGTATTTTTAAGTTAGTTTCATCAATAAAGTTTAACCCAAATGTTCCAACCCACCATTATGCCAAGGACGTGTACTCAAAATAAAGTAAAAACATTACATGCATACTGAAACATATTGTTAAAAACTCTTAATAGAATAACATATCGTTATAATGTTCCACTTGTCTTGGAACATTATACTAAATTCATAAAACGCACATTTAATGGTTTCTTAAATGATCCATGTGGGTTGGAACGTTTTTGCAAAATCTTTATACATTTTTTATTTCTGCAAAAATGTTCCATGTAATTTGAAACCTTTTAGATTAATCCATACTGTTTTTTTAAGCTGCGAACACTGTTCTAAATAAATTGAAACCTTTTATTATAATATATTATTTTCAAATTTTTTGCTATAAACAATCCACATATACTTGATCCATTTTTGCTATTAAATATGTTCTAGAGAAAAAGATATTTTTTACCAAAATAAATAACTATGGTATATTTGGACGTAGTAACGCGAAAATGTTCCAACCCACAGCAACCCCAATTTGCAATTTACACACTTTTTCCCTGTAATTATTTCAGGCAAATACTATTGGTTTAACTATGGAATGCCAAACTGATTATTGAATGATATGCATATTTTTTGTAAATACATAATACAAGGGGCATATAAATAGGTAAAACGAGTTTGAAATGTTTTTGCTAAATTAATTTTGTATGAACCTTGTTAAATAGCAATTATGCATAAACTTTCCAAAACGAATTTAAGTGTATTATTTTATAAAAATAAACCAAAAAGAAATATGTAAAATAATAAATAACAATGAGGAACATACAAAAACAACAAAAAAATATATTTGAAAATGTATTACAAAAAAATAGAACGTGATCTTTTGAGCTTAGAACCTATGCCAAAAATTTGTTGATATGGTTCCAAAAGTTATCAAAAACTTATATTATAATATAAACATTCAATTTTCATCATCGTATTCTATGATCTCGAAGTCCGGAACTCCACCAAACCCATCAACATCATCAGTGCTTCTTCAGAACTTTGAAGCGTTCTATAAAATTGAAGGCAATCCTCGGGTATGAGCAATCGGTTTGTCGTTAGGCCACAATAAGCAAAAATCAGATTCTTTTATGTATTGCAGTTCTCGTTTTATTCTTTTATCAATTTTCAACTCATTGAAATCGTCTTCCATCGTAGACCGCATAAAAATAGAAAACATTTTATCTTTATCCAACTTAATTTCTTTTGTATGTAGCCAACTAACTTTAGATGAGTCTGTAAACTTCTTCCTATTGATAATCTTCTTTTCCAGTTTAGTTGTACTAAAAAAATCAGTCTTTGTCATTTTGTAAACTTGAAGAGGTTTAACTTTTTTACTTAGTTCTACAATAGTGGTATCCATAGTGCATTTAATGATACTGGGCATTGTTATGTATTGGTAGAAGGAGAGGTAGAAGAGGTGCACAGGAAGTGGATTGCCTTCAATTTTATAGAACGCTTCAAAGTTCTGAAGAAGCACTGATGATGTTGATGGGTTTGGTGGAGTTCCGGACTTCGAGATCATAGAATACGATGATGAAAATTGAATGTTTATAATATAAGTTTTTGATAACTTTTGGAACCATATCAGCAAATTGGCATAGGTTCTAAGCTCAAAAGATCACGTTCTATTTTTTTTGTAATACATTTTCAATTTTTTTTTGTTGTTTTTGTATGTTCTTCATTGTTATTTATTATTTTACATATTTATTTTAGATATATTTATAAAATAATACACTTAAATTCGTTCTGGAACGTTTATGCACAATTGCTATTTAACAAGGTTCATACAAAATTAAATTTAGCGAAAACGTTTCAAACTCGTTTTACCTATTTATATGCCCCTTGTATTATGTATTTACAAAAAATATGCATATCATTCAATAACCAGTTTGGCATTCCACAGTAACACCAATAGTATTTGCCTGAAATAATTACAGGGAAAAAGTGTACCGCTAAAACACAAAATTGCGTTTATCTCAAAATGGGGTCGCTGTGGGTTGGAACGTTTTCGCGTAACTACGTCCATTTATAAAGTTGTTTATTTGAGATGACTTTAGCAAAATTATGATTTATTCTCTACATAATTATCATTTTGAGACGTAAATGAACGTAGTACCTATATTCCGCCATTAAGTTGTTCTGTAGATTGATTGATGAGGAAGGGTACTACTTTTATTTATTCTGTAGTACTTCTTACTACAAATATATTGAGATCGTCAGAGGGGTGGTTCTTTGTAACTTATTTCCATCGATCAAAAACGTTATGGTTAAATTATGTCGGAAAAATAGTGTGCAAAAAAAATATTGAAAGAAGCTGTTTGTATTGTGTAACGCTGAGCATTTATTAAAAGTACAGAAATGCTAATAGTGCTAATTAATTTAGGTACTTTTTTCCATAACTTTATTTTTATATCGATATTCGATTGAATATGCATTTACCTAAAAAATATTATAGGTAGCGTAACTTTGTTTTAATCTAAAAGCGTAACCTATATTACGAACTGTACCCTTAGTACGAGTTTGAGCTCACGAAAACTATCATAGTTTTCGTAATTGTATATTATGTTTCTATGTCCATTTTAGTGAAAAGTAACTAAATATACTTAAAATTTAATAAGACGCAAATGATTTAATGAAAGAATTTAAACACTGTTTATTTGTCATCATCATCATCATCAGCCTATTAATGTCCCCACTGCTGGGGCACAGGCCTTCCCTATGGATGGAATAGGGAGATTGGGCCATGACCCACCACGCGGGCCCAGTGCGGATTGGTGGGTGCTAACGACTGCAAATGCAGCCGGGACCAACGGCTTAACGAGCCTTCCGAAGCACGGAGGAGCTCGAGATAGTAAATTTTTGGTCACCCATCCAATGACCGACCACTGCGAAAGTTGCTTAACTTCAACGATCGCAGCCGAACGCGCTAGCCACCTGCGCCATCGAGCTCCTCCATCGTTTATTTGTATTGAAACTAAAACAATAAAATCAGTACCCTTCGTACCTACGAGTGCGAGCTCACGAAAACTATCATAGTTTTCGTAATTGTAAAACTCGGAACTCGAAGCGCCTACTTGTGTAAAAATTAAAGTATGCATAAGGAACTTCTAAATATTAATGAAAAATTAAACAAACTCACTTTTATGTCATTGATTGTTCTAGTTTTTATCGTGTGTAATCAAGACAACACGATCTGTTTTTTACTTTTTTTCAGTTGACAAGTTTTTATTTAATGGTTTTTGTACAAGGAAAATATGAAATAAAAAAATACCTATTTAATAAGGACAGTTGTTGGGATTTCTATAGTGTTTTAAGTTCGTTCACGAATGCTAGGCACCGTTTCAAATTCTGAATAAGCGGCTTGCAATATCGAGGTGTGAATCATTATTAAAGGTGCGTTTACCTTTCGGATTTGTTAGTCATTTTTGTTATCAGTGCTGGCCTCAAGAAAATATTTTTAGAACGAGTGTTCGGATACAGTTCAGTGTTCGTTCCTCATTTTAATATAATATAAAAATAAAGGCCATACAGTAACTAGATTTACCACAGTAACAGGGACAGTTTCATCAAGAACATTTTCTTCGGCGGTCGATTGCTGCGTGCGACCAAACAAACGATGGCAAAAAGCACCGCAGTCACATCTTTTACCACAGACCATTGTTGCCACGAAACAGATTAAAACAGGCTTAATACACAGTTTAATTCACAGAACACTTATAAATTAGTTAGCACTAAGCTAATTATATTAGTATGTTTCCGGGGACACATTATCACGAAAATATACGCTCGCGCCGCGTCGTGCGTACTCGAGTGTCTGGCTGGGTCTGTCTATCTAACAAACAAAGCTACACAGCGAACGGTGTTCGCCTATAAAACGTTGTTTTGCTTGGTTAATTTTATGTTTACTGCATGTAATCAAAGACGCTGATTCTATCGCATTCTAGTAAGAAAAAACTAATACTAACTTAGACTCGATATTTAAATATGTAGGTAGATTTTATGATAAAATGACATCATGACCGAAGAAGAATTTATCTAGGTTGGGGGTTAGTTTCCTCATTTTATTAACCAAGATTATTCAGCTTTTTTAAATATCCTTTTACTACTGCTAATAAAACTTTATATTTAAAACAGCTCCACATGGCATTCATTGCTTCTTGTAAATTTCATGATTTTCGACAGATCTTTAACAGAGGAAGTACTTAGGTACCTTAAAGATTACATCTATATAAAAAAAATAAGTACTTAAGTAAATATGTGCTTAATTTTCTCGTTCATTATGAACATGACTGTTCATTTTAAAAATAATATTATTTAGCCAATCGTGATCGTAGATGCCTTTTCAGTTGTGGTGTTGTAGATTGAAGTTTCAAATCTCAAATCCCCAAAAAACAAACAGCTTTCCACTACCTACCTGCGAGAGATGTTGGAATTTTAGGTCGAATCGTCAGGAACGTTGTTATAAAAAATATGTTCGTAAACTTCGTCGTGTCTTTACATTACGCTACAGCCTTCGATTAGTGGTACCTATACCTATAGTGATATAAAATTGTAGGTGAGGTAAGTATAGTTGGAGAATAAAGAAGGGTAGACTTTATTGACGTTTAGACAACGAAGATTTATTCCAATGTAAAAATTATTGCATCATTTATAGGTATAGTCATCCTAGTAAACTGTAGTTATCCAAATTTCCCCATAGTATTTAGCTTAATACACATTTTACAATAGCAAATCTACATTGCAAAAATCTGCCTAATTTGTGTGACTCGTTCTTATAGAAAATCATTAACCCCTTTGTACATATTCTGTGGTTATCCCGCCAAAAATTTGCACCCTAAAGTGTTGCCCATAAATTGAAATTATTTATTACTACTTAAACTCAAAGCAAGAGAATTTATAAAATAACCTATAATGTGTTTTTAAACTACAAATTGTGTTTTGCAATACCTGCACTTAGAATATAGTACTTAATACTCTGTGTTAGGTCAAATGACAAAGAATAATAATTAAATGGGTAGGTACTTAAGTAACATGTAAGGCTTAGCTCTTCTCATATTTTAAAATAAAATAGGACTCCTTTTAGGTAGGTACCTTATAGCAATACATTAATCATGAACATACCTACTATATAAACCATTTTTATAGTAGGTATATATGTTTATTTTTATAGTAGGTACGCATATAAGCTTATGCGTGGTTTTTAAAATAAATCCCTGACAAATAAATGAAATAATTACCGACTTAGCATTTCTATTTCTGATATGTACCTAATAAGTTATTTTGAAATGACGAAATGCTAAGTATCTACTTGCAACAATATGGTGTGCTTTATGTTAAATAAGTGGTCTGTTAAAGCATACAAAACTAACAATAGTCCACTTAAAAACCAAGTAAATTATAATTGCGCAAGTTCACATCAAAATTAAGTTTAAGTACTTAGGTAGGTATGGTGTAAGTATTTTTTTTTTGTTAAAGGTTTATTTTAATCCCTAACTAAAAGCTCTAGCTTCATCTCCTCGGCGGAGTTAATTAATTTCTAGTACAATGTTCTTTATTTAAATATGTATCATAACTAACCTTAGTGTACTCTTTCAGTTATACAGAAGTATTTAGTTAATGGATTTCAATATGTAAGTATGCATACTAAACAGGTAAGTACTTAATTATACGATATACTTAAGTTCTATCTTGTTTTTGTTACAAGTTACTAACCTCAAAATCCAAAGCATCTTCAGCAAAATCATATTCAATAAAATCTCTAGGTATTGTTCCTTCTTGGACATCATAGTCCATTTTAACACAATGCACACAACTGAACACCCCAACAGGCATATCCTTTTACCGATGTAGTTAATTAAATTAACTCAAACTTTTCACTTCAGCTTAAAGGCGAGCTCAAATGAATCATCTCGACACAACATTCCTTCCACTATATCTAGTCTGTTCGATAAACACATAACAAAACCAGTTATTTATGTTGTTATCTTATCACATATTTAATGAACGGCTATTATTATTTTAATTGACACCAAAGCACATATTATTTAAATTTTTGGATTTATTTAGTTATACTTATTGAAAATATTATACATTCAAAAATGTACCTTTTAACTAAACTTGGATCATAATTAGACATTGCGTTGTGATATAATTGTTATGTTTAACTTTTGATGATAAAATAAACAAAAGAAATAGAAACAGTGCTAGCTAGCTATCATCTGTTTAGTAGAGTACTTGCTCAGCTGCATAACATTTAACCTACGTTTACTCTATCGATTCTAGGTTGAGTAAATTTGGGTTACCAGCAACTTTTTGGTAGAATAAAAAATATCTTTGGTAGTATATTTTTCTAAGACTGTGACTTGCCAACATCTCATGTAAAAAAGCTTTATAGACGACTATGATATATTTGTATAGTACTAGTGGATGCTCTCGACTTTGTCTGCGTAGAAATATTTTGTTTCCCGTATGTATGGGAATATTTTATCCTTTTAAAGGACGGTTTCTGGGATAAAAACTATCGTATGTGCTTTCTCGGAACTTAAACTATTTATTTTAAAATTTTATCGAAATCGGTTCTGCGGTTTAAGCGTGAAGAGGTAACAGACAGAAGTATAGATAATTCTTTCGGATTGAGACGTTAGAAGGGCCTTGTGGGCCGGGGCAGGCGCGCCATAATATGAGTGAGCAAATACTCATAACTTGACCAAAACTTGGTTCAGATTGCGTCATAGCTCTCCGTTGTGAGCTTTTTTTATTTTTTTTAACGTCGCGTCGTTTAATTGGCTATTATTTATTATGTGAAAGTGTAGTGGGGGCAAGCCGGCGACAACGATTCCGGTACAAACGGTCTTTGATCACCCTTGTTGTAACCTCTTTCTGTTGTGTGGAGAGATGAGATTGATGGTTTGATGGGGTTGATAGCAGCTGGCAGCAACAATAACTTCATTCGTACCTACTCGTGACAGGCTGAGGAAATATGTTTTCGTCTTTTGTTGCTTGGGTATAATTATAGTAGTAATAAGGGTTTAATTATGAAGTACCTACATATTTTAAAATACTTGAGAACATGAACTTTAGTCATTTTAAAAGTTCTGTTGTAGTCACTAATACATCCTGGCATTTGCGCTGAGCAACCCATTGGTACAAATTCCCTCTATAACTACAAACTTAGCATTTCCTATTACTTGTAGAAAGTTCTACATTTAAAATCCCCACAGATTTTGTTTTGCCATTAGACGCTCATACTTGTATTTTAGAAAATTAAATCTTGTGCTACAACTTTGCCAAGCTGTTTAATCTGCACTTCTATGAGATCTGCTGGCTTCATAACTTTTTAAGGTGTTAAAATCTCGAATCCTAATATTTTTTTCTTTTCATAGATTCATCAAGAAGTCGCAAGTGTGTGGTTTTTAGGGATACCTAGAAAATTATGTACATACCTGTTGCGCTTCTTATTAACCGTCTTTCGCATTGCTGTTTACCTGTATTACCTGTTACCCGGCTAGACAAGATATTTTTTATTCAGTTTATCAAAGCAGTGAAAATTCTTCTTAAATTTTGATCATACCAATTTCATAGGCGAATCGCATTAAGGGCTGATAGGCTATCTGAAATAAGTTATGTATTTTACTAATATCAGTATTTATTATCATCATGTGTATTAATTTCCCCACTGCGGAGGGCATACTCTTTCCCTTTGGATGGAATAAGGAGATAATATAATTTGTATTAGCAGCTACTGATTTGTGTAATTTCATCAGTCACCTGTAGGTATCCATCACTATAAAAAAAATAAGTCATCATCATCAGTGTTATTAATGTCCTAAAGGGAGATTAGGTCGTGATGTGACTAGGGCTTTCAAATACCGGATTTTTTCGATACCGGTATCAATACCGGTATTAGCATGTTCAATACCGTGATCACGGGATCACGGTATTGAATATGAACTTCAAATCAAAGAATATTAAAAAGCCCGATTTATTTCAAATCAGTGTTGATTTCTGTTACATAGGTACCTACATGAAAAACAGGCTAACAAAATATTAAATATACATTATTTTTTCTACCCTTCCCGGGCAGTCTTTTGTTAATAAATAGTTCGGCGGAACTAAGAATTTGAGATCCACTTTTTTTTATTAAACAAAAGATAAACTATTAAAATACAACAAAAATGCCGTCCCAATAATTAAAATTCGCATGGCAATCAACATTAAAAAAAATATATAGGTAAATTACTTAACAATCATCTATTCATTTACTTTGTACCATTTATATATTTACTAATCAAACAATACTAAATAACAATATTCAAAAGAATCGATAAATGGAATCAATATCATCTTAAGATTTTGGCATTTTTGCAGCTGAAAGTGTGATCTTAAAAAGGACAGAGGGTTTAATGATTTATCAGATAGCGAACTTCTCAATTTGTTGCATAAATAGCAGACCGAAAAAAAAGCTCGCTCAGCTTCTACACTTGTAGGTACTACAGATAGTAAATATTTGTAAGCTGCAGATAAAAATATTTCTCGACCGCCCCCACTGGTTTCGAAGACACACACTCTTATTATTGATTCAAAATCAGTGCCTGTTGTTGCAGTTGTACGTTCAGGTAATTTGCATATTTCCCTCTCCAACTGTTTCTGGATGGACGCATCGTCATCTTCAACACTTGTATTTAACGATGACGATGAAGTAGAAGGTTCTTCTTCTTCTTCTTCTGTAGCAACACTAGCAACCATCTCAATAAATGCTGCGGTATTCAGTTGTTTATTTTGTATTTCAAACGAGTCAGTAAATTAACGATAATTTTAAACAATTCATCAGATGTTAGTTTTTTGAAAATGTCACCTTCGTTATCATTAGCACTTAAATAAGTTTCAGGGTCATGCAAGTATTGTAACACTCCAGATATAGAGAAACGTCGCTCTTTTATACGTTTTCGAAGTGCCTTTGCAAGGTTTTGGCTCATCTCATTAGCCTGTCCATCTAATTTTCTTAACATAAATTTTAAAGCAATATCAGCTTTTAAAAGTATTATATGCTGAAAACCATATATGTAATTATACCGTTTTGTGTGCCAGCTCTTCAGTTTACGTCACTCGCGTTCATGCTTAACATTTCGTCTTTCTATTCATATAACCCTAATAAAGAATTGTTGATTTGTAATACCGTAAAATCACGGTATTGACTGATCAATACCGGTATTGAAAAATACCAATAAAAAAACCGTGATTACGGTATTACGGGATCCCGGAATACCGGTATTGAAAGCCCTAGATGTGACCCACCACGCAGGTCCAGTGCGGATTGGTGCGAACCAACACTGCAGATGCAGCCGGGACCAACGGCTAACATTCTAGTAGTAGGTATATTCATTCAAGATAGTATTTTTTAAAGGGAAAACTGGACAAAACTAATTATATTATACCTACTTAAATTGTTTCCAAAAATAGTTCCATTTGCATTTCATCGAATATCAAGTCACAACGATACTAAAGAAGTTTTCACTTCAATGGTTGGTAACAGATAAAGCCGCCAAATTGGTTGGTAGTAATACTTATATTAATATTAATAAATGTGAAAGTTTATATGTTTGTTACTCAAGCACACAAAAACTTGATTTGAGACATAGAAAACTTTTTATCTCGAAAAAATGCGAGGTTCCTGAGGGTTTCTGAAAAAACTAAAGTTAACGCGGACGAAGTATAAAGAAAGAAGGCCAGAAGCCTAAGCACGAACTTTGACAGCTCCGTAATAGTATCGCATCGTCTAAGTGTCTATGAAAACTTATGAAAACCAGAACAAACTGGCCCGTTCCAATAAAAAATTAAGGATAACGACGACGAAGAACCGAAGACGATTATACAATTATCTCTCAAAGTCCGTGCTTGGGCCTTAGATTGAATGACTCATCAACGCCCAGCCTAAATCATTGGACCCAGAGTTGAATTTTAACACAGATGTTTCCTATTATGACGTAGTCATGAAGGCCTTTTACGCATTTTCTATCGCCTGTGAACATCAAATGTCCGTTTTTTTTCACTCTAAACTCTAACTTAACAAAAATATATTACCCACTGTTAATCTCGGAATCATTCTGTGTTTTTGCATTCTGGAGCTTTTTTATAGTCAGCGAGTGTTTTCGACCAAGTTTGTCGATATCGTCCATTCCTCTTTAACACGCACGCAGTGGATAGACTCTGGACAAGTAGTTCTCCTTGCGGTAAACTGTAGGTAAATTTAACAAAAGACGGTAAGAAATCTAATATGTACATTAAAACAATATGTCATGCGACTGTTTCATGATATCAATATTGATGGTGTTATGCGCAAGATACTATTGGTGTTAAAGCGACACTTTCATTAACCACATTATAGAAAGTAGCCACAAGGACGTGTACGATGAGAACAATCTCCACAGAAGGAAGCAGGATGAGAACCACCGCTGTTCTTCAAAGTGCGAACTATGCCGGACAAAGAGATCCTCTCGGAATCGTATAATCACATTCGGGCTGCGACAGCCCGAATGTGATTATACGATTCCGGCACGGAGTACCCCCACTAGAGTCCGCATCACGCAAATTTTGTTTGAAATCAAAATCGCCAAAGTCGGCGGCGTGCAGGGAGATCAGCCGCGTTGTGATTGGACACGTCAAGGTCAGATGATATACTCAGTGCAGCGAAGTGATGAGGGTAAGATCGATTTAGAAAATATCGATATTTTCTATCGATAAATAAAGGACACCCGGCATTATGTGCCAAAGTTGTATACTTTTTTAATTTTTTTATCTGTGTTTCATTTTCAGACTAGTAACTACATACTAAATAAAATATAAGCAACACAAAAAACACGTAAAAAAAATATCTAGATAGACAATAATATGCTGTTTATGACAACTTTTAAAACTTAAGGCGCCTTACTCATCGGCTCGGTACAGGTTCGTTTTGTTTGCGGGAGTGACTGTCAGTGGTAAAGTGACGAGAACATATGTAACTGTTTACAGTTGGAGTCCAATCTTTACGTTTAGTTGCACTTATCCAAAGTTCCTTCATCTTGGCACATTTTGGAAACCTATGAAATAAATAAAACACGTAATGTTACTGTATTTTGATTCTCGCATCAGTCTGTAAGATATCACCTTAAATATCTCTTTAAAGATTTTGCTCGTTGCTGTTCTCGTGAAAGGCACATGCGATATACAGACTTAATGAATTTAATATTAATACGGTGACGTCCGTGGCTCTTGACTTAGCACACGCAAAATAACCTAAGTATAACCAAATTATTGATTTTGAAGGAACTTGGTAAATACTTATCAAATTTTATGCTAGCTACAACCCGCGACTTCATCCACGTTAACTTTAGTTTTTTGAAAATCCTAAAGAAACCTGATATTTTTCCGTTACAAAAAGTATTCTATACAACGATATTTTATACCCTAGATACGACAACATGTACAAAATCGTGGCCGAAACGTGACCAAAAGGTACATTTGACGATTCACAGAGGTCCGTAAGATGATCGCGTGGTCAAAAACAATGTAATGCATTATTTAAAAAAAAGTCACCTTTAATGCATACGGCATAAGCTCTTAATTAAAACGCATGCATCAAAGATTTATGGCAGTTCAAAATGCAAGTTCCTAAAATTTTACGACTTATTGTTATATGCGAAAGAAAATAGACCTTATTTTTTTTAACTTTTCGCGCTCAATTCTGAATGTGCTGTTAGCTATTATAGCAGGTACAGACCGCGAAGAAAAAAGACGGCTATAGGGCGACGTATAACCGACCATGCTTTTGAGTATCACAAATATGTTATATTAAATCAGTTTATAGTAAGTATTACAATAAAATTTGCTTCAAATGCGTTAAATTTATAATAATAATAAAAACGTTTATTTGGCTCAAATTATATAAATAACTTATTGTATTACATAAAGATGACTATGTACCAAATTATAAAAACATTAATTAGATACCTGTCGAAAAAACAACACTTTACGTACTATTAGTATTTTTTTCACATTTTTACGGAGCTCTGCGGCATTTTGACTTTTCATCGGTCCGCGCGTGACTGTAAACCAAGAAGTGCTTGAATAAAGTTTAAGCACTTCTTGATTGGGACACATTTTGAGCGATCGTGGTCTATCTAGGGTATTTAATTTCGTTAATTCCATGTCTTTATCTAGGTCATAAAGTATGCGCACTTAATTTCATACAAATCGGTTTAATCGTGTAATAGTAACAAACATCCATACAAATTTTCGGGTTTAAAATTTTAGTACGATATGATTAAAAACTGTTGGTTGTATACTCATGATATCTGTTATTGTATACGATGAAATAAATAGTTTTTATTTATTTTTTCTATTTCCGTAGCTGACAAACTTATCGATAAACTTACGGGTACAGACATGAGCTGCGTCAAGTCACCAGCAATACACGTGCCGGTGTGAGAGCGGAATAGCATATATGATGTAGCGCATGCGAGAAAGGGATAGTGTTAAAAGACATCAACGCGTTCACCAAAAAATAAATACAATTAAAAGCAATTTCATATAAGAGTATTTTTGTCTTTTTGTAATGCATTTAAACTTATCGGTGAAAAGTAATACCATCTTTTTGAAGACTGGAAGTTTTACTCCACTTTCCACATAATTTAATTGCACAGTACGGCATTTTTTCTAGTTTTTTAACGCAAAAACGAGAGAAGCACTTCTGCTAACGCTCGGCTTCGGAATGAAACGATGTATAGCGACGTCTGTGGGCGTGTCTCACGCATACGTTATATACTACTTAAGCTTGGCGTAAGCGCTTGCCCTTGTATGCGGACTCTAGTGGGGGTGCTCCATGGATTCCGGCAACGAATTAGAAATAATATGGTATACGAACTGAGCTAAAATGTTCACGCAAACTGCGATCAAGTGGGCGCAGGGCGAAAAAAATGCGATCAACACGCCGATTACGGAATTGGTTAAGATTTCGGTTTACAGTGCGATTCAACTAAGAATAGGACCGACTGGGCGCCATATTGTGACGTCATAGCTGTCAACTCAACCCGGTTAGGCAGAGTGAGCAAAAAAGTTTTTCTTTAATTAAAACTTATTTACCAAAATTAAGTGAGAAAAACATATCAGATTTTTAAATAACATTATTTTACTAATATTAAGAAAAATAAAAGATCGTTTTTAATAATATTTATTTATTAAGGCAGAATGAGAAAAAACATTAATAGGAATCTAGCTCTTTTAATATCATTCATCCTGCACTACCGTCCGGTCAGAGTAGTCATCATGATCACTGTTGCTTTCGGCTATAAAATAAAATATCGATTATTGTAGGTTGTAAAGTAACAAATTTATTTAAAATAAAAACGGTATTTTTATTACCTGTATTTATATTTATTATAACTAAAGTTCTTAAATTTCCCTTTTCCAGTACTCATTTTCTATACGTGCACATAATTTATTTCCTTCTTTTGTTTAGAAACGTTTGGCTTTTATTCTAAGATTAGCTCAGTACTAAAAAAGTGTACTAAGATTTTTTTGCAAACCGTACTTTTCAAGCGACATTTGACAAATGGAGGTCATTGGCTTTCCTATTCTTATTTGAATCGCATAGTAACATTACCTACAACATTCTTACCCAATGGATGGATAGCCGAATTAATTTGCAGGTATTTGATTTGTCAAAGTATGTTGTTTTGTCTGTGTGCGTGTCGCGTTAGTTTTGAAGTTTAATAGATGTGGTTGGACCCAAATTTTGTTAGAGAATGATGCTTCCATATCATTTCTAATTCGTTGGATACCGGACACTCTTGTACATCTTGTACATTCATGCACGTTGCCGTCAAATTCATTGCACGCCGAAGTCAGCTGTCTTGATTTGTGTACGATGCAGATACGATCCGAAGAAAGCATGCCTGAAAAAAATAGTTCAGAGTTCAGACAGGGGGCGAAGCGGGAGCGAGACTCATTTTTAAGGTCCTGTAAAGAAAAAACGGAAGCCTTATTCACTATGTTGTGCGTCTGTCTGTCAAGAACCTTTATCTCGGCAACGCGTGCAAGTATCGAATTGAAATTTAAACCATAGACTCACACAAAAAAACTTCTAAGTTAACGGAAAAAAGTGATACGGCTGAATACTTTGCGTAGCTGGACTCGCCCCGACTCGCAATTGTCCGGTTTTTGTAATAAACACAACTCTATTTTTGACAACCTCCGTAGCAGAGTGGTTTGTACGCCGGGTTGCATGGTGTCACCGACTCGAGAGGTCCCAGTTCGAATCCCGTTAGGGGCAGACGTTTGTGTGATGAATACGAGCATTTGTACTTCAGTCATGGATGTTTAACATGTATTTCTATATAAATATCTTACTTATAATTGTACAGTATATGTATTCTATCCGTTACCCTAGTATCCCATAACACAAGCCTTACAGATCGGGCTCGACGTGCTCTGTGACGTCCTTTCTGCAAAAAGGTCTAGTTCGTTTTAGTAAAATTACTATGGAGTTTGATAGATAGACGCGATAAAAAACCGTGGTATAATGTATGTATGTAACGTTGAATATTCGCCGTGCGCGAACGTTGGCGCCGCGCGCGCCGTTGCGTTGTGCGGTAATAAATATATCGAATGAATACATTACAAAATAATTACTTGTATTCGTCTACTTCCACTTGTTTAATTTTCACGACAAAATGCAATCTAAGCTACCATGCATCGCCAGGGGTCTCATTTATATCTTTAGCATAATTCAACATAATTAACTCATAGCTTAGTATGAAACCAAAATAAACGCATAATTCGCATTTTAACTAATAAATATTAATAATAATTTTATGAAAGATGTTTTCATTTATTTTTATATTTACGTTTTATCCAGATCATACAAAAACTAGTTATGCTTATATTATTACCTCATTAAATGCTTTGGTATTTACGACCGCACTTAGAGCCGTCAGTTAAATTTAGAGTACTTAAGTGTCGTTAAATTCTATTGATAACAATAAAGGAAAACAATAAAGCAAGGAAAGCAATAGGCTATTACTATTACTAATAGCAGATTGTTTTAATGAAACTTGAAAATTTAATTGACGTGCCTGAACACGGTTACCACTTAAAAATAGAATAAACCCTTGTAAAGTACATAACAAAAAAAAAGTTACAAAATACTCTAGTTTTGATTAAGTAGTAAATGCATAACAAACAAAAAATAATAACCGAGATGTATATAATTATGTACGCGTATCTTACTAAACTTCCAAAAATTGCACCAAACTCTTGGGTGGATATTCTCTTTTGTTGTGTTCAATAAATAGTAAAAAAAAAAAAAAAAAAAAATTATTCGTAAAAATAAAAGTACCACGAAATTCGGAAACAACCATGGTGTTTTTGTATTGAACTCTAAACACTTTTAATATTGCTATATTTGACGAAGTCGACCCTGCTTATGGTCCAAGAGACGCGGGGCGGCGGGCGTGCACGGATACACACAACATTTCCGAAGCGGCGGGATATCTCCAGATATTTAAATCTTCGTGTTGTTATTTCAAAAGTGTCAGATTTGTATAAGTATTACGAATGAATTAATGTAATAATTTTTACTCATAAAAAATAGACTCTGACATTATAATATGTACCAACATTTATTTCAATGTAATATCCAGTCTTGCCATAAATATATAGGCAACAAGGAAAAAGATATAATAATAAATTTATTTAATTCGCCACATTTAATAGCATAATTTTGGCTAGACTTCTTAACTTTTTATTTCTTAAATTCCATGTTTGTTGTATGCATAGCCGTAAATTGATCTCATGTGTAGCGAAGATAAGGCTGCAACCGCGCCAGCTCTAACGTTGAAAGTCTATCGCTGTCGCAGCCGACAGGCTACCGATTGATTGGTTAAGCGCATTCCCCTCCCAAGTCCTGTAGACCATTGGAGGGTCGACTTTACAGTGGTCAAGCTATTGTGGTTTGCGAGTTTTAAACAAAAATCAGCTCTAATGTTGAACGTCTACCGCTGTCGGCAGCCGATAGGCTACTGATTGATAAGAGGGTCGACTTTACAGCGATCAAGTCAAGCTATTGTTGTTTGTAAGCTTTAAACAAAAATTACAAGGCCTCACTATTTTAGATATTCAGTAAATAGTTTAATACATAGTACTATACAATAAAAATTATTGAATCTTGAGTGTATTATAACATAAAGGTACTATTTTGACGATTTTTGTTTCGGAGGTGCCTGGAACAAAACAAAATAAACGTTAATGGTGGGGTAGAGAGTAGAATATGTACTTATTTTTCTATTAATGTGCAATTTCTAAACTGCAAAGGGGACCCCTTTGTGAAATGTTCAGAATATTTAAGAAATAGGTACTTTGCACCAAAAATATATTACTTGATTACGTGATTTTATTTAAGTCTAGAATGTCACTTATTGTCACTATAATCTGTTTTTTAATCGCAGAGCCAAAAATGACATTAACTATGTTACCGGTTAATTGCAATTATAAATAGTTAACTACTATCAGTTTTAATTTTTTATTAGAAAATATTTTTATTTCATCCATTATAGTGTTATACACTACACATATTATTATTTACATAAAAACCCCTAAAATAGCCGTATACAAAGTATCATGAAAATTAGATCGTTCAACTACAACAGAAATTCTCATAAAATGAAAACTACGGGGCAAAAACGAATTAAATTTTCACGGGACCAAACAAATAAGTACATGTTAACATAAATAAAAAAACATACCCACCAAATTGAGCACCTTTTAGAAGTCAGTTAAAAAAAATGCATGTGAGAATAAATAGCTTTTGTACGGTAGCAAATGCTAAATGAAGAGAGTAATGAGAGGCCTAGGTAAAGATAAAAATCTAAATTATATTAATATATTTTCAATTTCTTTATTAGTAAATCATGAATACAACTTTATTAACACACATTTAGATTTGAAGTTCATAATAAGATAAGCATATTATACCAATCAGATATGAATTTTCTGAAAAGTCATCATAAGATTCGACATCTATTACTATAGTAAAAGTTCGCTAATGTCGAGTATATGACACAGCAGACCGTTACAAATTTTAAGTGAGTAACAAATGCCTTTATATGATTTCTGCCGCCCGTCGTAGCTCTCGCAGCCGCCCCTCGCAGCCTGCCGCCCCGAGTCATGGACCCTCTTGGCACTGTAGTGGGACGAGGATCTTTATGAATGTGGCTAATATTGGACTTCCGGAACTTCGCCGTCTATATAAACAGTGGCGCCCTCCCTGAACTGACACTCACGTTTATAAAGATCCTTGTCGCACTGTTGAATAAATACGCCCCTGCCACAGATACAGCGCAGCGGCTCACATACTGGCGGGGACACGCTGGACACACGGCCAGCTCGTATGACTCGATAGACCCGCCCTTCACCAACTCCACTCCTCTCTGTAGGGTAAATACGCCGCTGATACGGGCGGGTAAGGTCTCAACTCACCAGTTCCGGGTGCGCCGCCCGCATGTGCTGCAGCAGTTTGGCGCGGGTCACGTACTGGCGGGGACACGCCGGACACACGGCCGGCTCATATGACCGAGTCCCGCACTCGATAGAACCGCCTTTCACTAATTCCACTCCTGTTCGGTAAACGAGAAATTATGACAAACGTTCAGATAGTTATGTAGGTAAATAAAACAATTCCTTTTAAAGCGATCGGAGAATAAACAGTTTGCGAGTGGTGCAACAGTGCGAAACTTTTTTTCGACCATAATTGTAGATGACGTTGAGTACTACAATTTATGTCATTGTTCCAATCTCGTACAACAAAAAATGCGCATTGTAGGTGGCGCTGAAGTCTCAAAAAAAGTGGTTTTTCACTTTTTCACCCTGAAAATATCATTTTAATGGAAAACCTTAAATAGAAAAGTTGTTCCGTACATAATTACCAACAACTTTTGTATAATTTTTTTTTTAAATTACTTACAGTTTTCAAGTTACAGTGCAATACAGCGCTGTATACAACACAGTGCTACTAACGGTAATTTACCTTATCAAATATACCTGTATAAATTTAAAATTCTTACAATAACAAGCTTTTTGATTTATTTGCTATAACGATTACAATTGTTTATAAAAACATGTTGTTTTAAATTCATATTCTTGGAGTTTAACTTTATTATTAAACTTTGAAGCCATTATCATGTATTAATTCAAGAATCTGATTTTTTTTTCCAAATGTTGCTCCGACGCATTAACAGCAGGAAATAAGTTAATAATAACAATTTAGAATTTTTATCTCATATTTTTGACAAAATAATAATTTTTCTATCAACTACTTTTGTTCCTGCAATTAATTCATGCAAGAAAATGAATCCAAAGCTCTAACTGTCGATATTTCATGTCAATAACAAATCAAAATTATTACAATAATGAAAAAAAATAAAAAATAGTAAAACGTACATTGAAATGTGCACTGCAAATGTGTACTTGAACTGCCCAAAACCGCTCTATTGGATTTTTCATATCTGCGCAATTTATAACTTGAAAACGGTGAGTAATACAAAAAAATTGTTTATACAAAAGTTGTTGGTAATTATGTACGGAACAACTTTTCCATTTAAAGTTTTCCATTAAAATGATATTTTCATGGTGAAAAAGTGAAAAATCACTTTTTGAGACTTTAGCGCCACCTACAATGCGCATTTTTTGTTGTACGAGATTGCAACAATGACATAAATTGTAGTACTCAACGCCCTCTACAATTATGGTCGAAAAAAAGTTTCTAAAATGCATACAAAACAAGAAAAATGCGTTTCAAAAATTTTTTGAGGGTTTTTTTGAGTTTTTCAAAAAACGCCTACGAGTTGAACATGCCCATCGCCAAGGTGGCTTACTGACGTCATTTGGCAACAGAAAAAACAAGACTTAACCTTTAGGTTTTTTTTTCACTGAAACGATTTTTTTTTCGACAGATTGACTGTACTAGGTTGGCGAGGCTCGCAAAATAAGTTGGGAATGAGTTTACTCCGAATTTGGTGACAGATGTCATCGGTATTGTTTATCTAAATTAGCAGTGAAATGCTCTTCGCTTCACAAATAAAGGATCTCACAGACAGAGGCGGCCTGCGGCTGCGGCCAGCCCTTATTGGTCGATCGTGTTTGAACACTCGCTTAAACTGCAAGTGAATACAACTGGCGGAGTAAACTCATTCCTAACACAATTTGCGAGCCAGTATACGTCCCGCTTGCTGGCCGCGCGGTACACCTTGGGGCCCGCGCTGCACGCGTCCGACAATACACAGGGGCGGTGGCGGTGAGTATACGTGCCGGGGTGGTGGCGCCGCACGTGCACGTCCCGCTTGCTGGCCGCGCGGTACAGCTTAGGGCCCGCGCAGCACGCGTCCTACAATACACAGGGGCGGTGGCGGTGAGTATACGTGCCGGGGTGGTGGCGCCGCACGTGCACGTCCCGCTTGCTGGCCGCGCGGTACAGCTTAGGGCCCGCGCAGCACGCGTCCTACAATACACAGGGGCGGTGGCGGTGAGTATACGTGCCGGGGTGGTGGCGCCGCACGTGCACGTCCCGCTTGCTGGCCGCGCGGTACAGCTAAGGGCCCGCGCAGCACGCGTCCTACAATACACAGGGGCGGTGGCGGTGAGTATACGTGCCGGGGTGGTGGCGCCGCACGTGCACGTCCCGCTTGCTGGCCGCGCGGTACAGCTTAGGGCACGCGACGCACGGGTAGTGCCGCACGCGGCGCTCGAGCGGTAAAGACGCGCGGGAGCCGTGAACCCGCCACATGTGGTTCACTAGCATGCCGCGACGCTAAATTATAAACATTTAAGAATTAAAATCAATAGAGAAAAGGAGAACACGAAGAGATTCATTCACATTCGCAGGTTAGCGCGTTTTGCTGCGACCGTTAAAGTTTAGCAACTTAAGCAGTGGTCGGTTATTGTATAGGTGAACAAAAATTTACTATCTGCAGCTCCTCCCTGCTTCGGACGGCACGTTAAGCGGTTGGTCCCGGCTGCATCTGCAGTCGTTAGCACCCACCAATCCACACTGGGCCCGAGTGATAAGTGCTAGCTCAATCTCCCTATTCAATCCATAGGAAACGCCTGTGCCCCAACAGTGTGGACGTTAATGGGCTTATGGTGGTGAAAATGAGATTAAGATAAGAACCAACAAGCACAGAAGAGTACCCCTGCGGACACTATATTCTTCAGTTTAGTCAATTATCCAATCGCAAAGTGCGGCCTCACACAATCGCGCACACAGGGGCGTAAATCGAGTCATGAAAGCTATTGTGTATGCATTGCCTACACTAACACATTCTACCCAAGTTTCGGTCCACATCTTTAGTTCTTACCCTTACTGTATCCATGAAAACCGAGTCAGTAAAGGGCTCTTGAAACCTACGTCACACGAAAAGGAGTAACAAATAGTAACAATACGCATCGCTACAACAGCAAATGACTGAAAAGACGGTGCTAGCGTGTTTCCGTCAATACGTACATAAAGTGGTCATAATAACTTATTGATAATGCTACAAAATTACCAAACAACTTTTCTCGGAAGCAACGTTTATCGGAGCGGTCATTTGTACTGTGGTATAAATGAGGGAATACAATGTTTGAATTTCGTAATACCTTATTCTATATTATCTATTCACGGAAACGAGCTTGCATCGATGAAAGCTAAGCTTACCTGTCTTCGCCCGGTTTCTATTTTCATCGATATTTTTCAATTGTGAGCGATTGTATGATAAAGAAAGTGTTCCACTAATTCGTTAACGTTCACAGAGTACGAAGTTTAATAAACCGCGATTTCTTTCTTTCGTACATATTTGAGGCCAGTACCGTGGTAAACCGCGCTCATAAAAGGAAAACTTAAATAAATGATTGTTATGCCATAAATAGTTACCTTAAATGTCTGTTCACATTTTTCACACCGGAAGACACGGCTGTCTTCATTTATCTGCAATTTGAAATCATTAATGTTTCACAAAATATACTGAAAAGTTCATAGCATATTAATCATTTTTTAGAAATTATACATTTATCCAAGATATTAATTATTTTTTAAACAACAATACATATACAATAGAAGTTTCACTTCAAAAAGCTATTTTGTTGTTACGTCCGATAGGCTGCTTAGTTTTCATAGAAACTTTGACGATGTGATACGTTTACATTATTAATGTAAACGTATCACATCGTCAAAGTAATTACTATCTTTGGTTATTATTACAATAAAAATATAATCGTAATTGAAACAGATTACGCAATTGTGCAGTTTTAACTTAATGCCAGCCGTTACAAGGTTAATTAAGTGTCAAATGTAATCTATTTAATTGGCCCTACATAAAGACAAATGAAACTTCATGGGGGAACAATGCTTTATGCGAACTTACTTTCTTATCTGTATGAAGATTATTACGATGATGAGCGTAAATATGTTGTGCCAGTTTTCCTCTGTCTTTATACACCCGACCACATTCACATTTCAATGGTATTTTTTGGCATGTTCTGCAAACGAAAGACAAAAGGGAAATATTATACAATGAAATATTTGACTAAATTATAGTAAAAAACGCACCTTTGTCATCGGTAGGTAAAATAAAGATGTAATTAAACGGCTGGTGTATTCCTAGTAGTAACTCTTAGGTAATCTATAGCACAGTGATTTTAAGAGACATGGTGGATAGCAGAGTTTTCGCTTTAAATTGAACTGCGAATCTGGGGAAGTCACATTTACCCTACAGAGACCATAGTAAACACACACCACAGGGCTAAGTTCTACAAAGAATTCTAAAGTAACAACACTTCCTTTCATCATGAAGTAAGTATGTAACTGCCGCGCCTAAGCAGAATCGGCTCAAAACAAAGTGTAACGCATGACGCCTCTGCCACGCACAAATTGGCATTACATTTACAGTAGAATCCGTCTATTATGACTCCGCCTATATTGACCAACCGATTATTATAACGGTAATTACACTACGAAGTTGGGTCTTATGTTTTCATATAAAATTATTTGTAAAAAAGTTGGATATACATAATGACTTCCCTTACAGTGACATATCGTTTATTATGACCAATTTTTAATAAATTACACCTTCGGTAATGTTAGTTGATTTCTGAAGACGTTTGGCACGTGGCTCGTTTTTGTTTTGAATCTCAGTGAGTAATTGATACTTGAAGGTCACGCATTGATTTTAGTAACATTCTGTGCAAAAAATGACATCTCAACGCCGCCACCAACAATAGACTGTTAGTATAATTAAACGAAAAAAAGCAGACAAAATTACAGATTACTACATGTATCGTATGTACTTATTAAGAGCAATTTTTATTTTGATTTAATATATGTACTATTTTTCTCTATTAAAATACATAAGTACATATTTCTCTTATTTTTTCACACAACGTTTTGTATGACGTCCGCTTATAATGACTTGTTTTTCAATTCCCTTCAATGTCATTATTAACGGATTCCACCATGCATTCTCATGCACTTTGAATCAGATTTATTCGTGACTCGAGTCCTAATAATCAATAATACTTAGTTTAGGTACCTAATTACTTTCGGGGATTTCTGGTGTCGTCTATCTGGTTACTTTCTACTTTGTGTTTCGATGGTGTTGTTTTCCGTTCGGCTTACTGTTCTTAAAGTTATTTCTGCGACTGGAACCCACCGACTCATAACATCAGGTGGGATAATTTGCAGCATATTTTATCCTCGATAGCTTATTGATATACCCACGAACAAAGGACTTCCCTGCCTCGTCTCGTTTTTTTATTTGAATACATAATTATTATTGTTCAGGAATATTTATCATCAACTTACTTTAAATGTTGGTTCTTTTCCTCACGCGCTATTGATTTTTTACAATGTGTACAGGATGTTATGTCTCTTTTATTAGGAACACTCTGGATTCGCTCCTATGAATACAATTAATTATAGTTATCAAAACCTAATCATAAAGAGATTTATACAAATTAACTCAATACAACACAAAGATTTTTGGGAGCCAGCCACAGTCTTTACTACTAAACACATTCCGCCTTATTCCAAAACGCGGGCTAAAGTTAGTTGGTTTAAACCTAATGTTGTCTCTGTCTTCTTTATATCAAACAAAAGTGACAACATCAGTTTTAGTCTAGGTTTAAGTTTAGTTTTTACGTTTTGTAACAAGACGGATAAAGTGTAATTTGTCTACTTCACATTTTTTTACTTAAATCCTTTCGTAAACTTTTTTTTTATGTTGTTGTCCTAAAAATTAATTGATTTATTTTTTAGTTCACTAGAATTGTATTCTTTTCCGTACATAAAGTTTGTATAACTGGTTCTTTAGGATGAGCGCTGTGTCTGTGATACAGGTATTTTTATAATCTAGTACAGGCACAGAGGATGCGATAAAATATTTATTCTAAGCTATACTATATATTGTGCTGAACGGTTCTTGTAAAACTGGCTTTTGAAATATAAAAAATATATATATTAATTCAAGAAATCGGGTTATACTTACTTCGTTATCACTGTTTTGTTTATCAAGCCTATTCACTATGTGTGATTCCAAATCAATTGTCGCAGCAATGTCATCCTTATATGGAACGCCGTAGAGATTAAAATCTGTTTCAGATCTAGAACTGCCTGATATGTCAAGATTCGGCATTCGGTCCGTGTCGAAAAGGCTTGTGGAAAAATCAAGACCGTTCGAATAGTTCTGTAAACTCTCATCAGAAGGCAGCCTGTTGTCGTCTATATTCAAAGATGTAGTAGCTTGAACAACTTCTGGTGAAGATTCCGATTTATTCAAACTTCTAAAATGCAAATAAAATTCTGTTATGGGGTTAATTGCAGTTAAACAACGATTTTAATGAAAATTATAGTTTATCATACCACTTGAAACTGAGATTAAAACAAAAAGGGAAGATACGGCACTCGCGGCTCAAAAGTGATCCGCTTAAATTGTGATACATGATCACAATTTGCTGTAGTCACAATTGGACATTCAAACACGCTGCATGTACACTCAAATATTCTGTGTTATAAAGATAAAACAATGCCTTCGGTGCTTTTATAAAGGACACAAATAGTTCAAAATCCAATAACAAATGCCTCGGCAACACTTCTCATACGTAAAGCTGTAAAATCTTTTTTCATCCCACCACCTCGGAAAGTGTAATTTTGCGCTTCGAAATCTGGCTGGAAAATTCTATTTTATTCGCTTGAGCGGCAAAGTAGATTTGAATTTAGAACATCACATATAATGAGTACTCAATATAATTGTAAATTCAAAACGTCATTAAACCTATTTAATGTAACCTCTATGGTGCCAAATTTATGATTAGAACTTTTTAAATTGTGAAAAAATTTAAATTTGGAACCTTCTTGGTTTCTTTGTTTTATTTGCGTGCTTCGCGCCATTCTAGTTTTTCACGTTTTATTGCTTAATATAATTAACATAACCTAAAAACTGTACAAAAAAATCAACTAAAATGAGTGACATTAGCGACGATGAAGTTTATCTAACGCCAACTGAGTTAACTGAAACAGTTAATAATGCGCAAATGAGCCTTCTCCCTCAGCAATCACGAGAGAAGTATTTGAAACAGTACGATATATTTAACATGTGGCGACTAGCTAAAGGAGCAAAAACTTTCTCCGAAAACGTTTTGCTGGCATATTTTATAGAATTATCTGAGACCAAGAAAGCAAGCACGCTATGGAGTACGTATTCAATGCTAAAATTAACAATTAAGATGAAGAAAGACGTTCATATCGACACCTATCATAAATTAGTGGCATTTTTAAAAAGAGCCTCATCTGGTTATAAACCAAAAAAATCGAAGGTTTTCACAGCATCTGAAATTGCAAAGTTTATTAATGAAGCACCTGATTCCGTATATTTAGCGGCAAAAGTAAGTCAATACGTGTAATTTTTTGTTGTTGATAAAATTGTACATAGTACTTACAATATTTTTAATTTGATTAATTTATTTACGATTATAAATACTTCTTTTGTTACAGGTTGTTCTTATTATTGGTATAACCGGAGCATGTCGAACAAAAATATTTTGTCATTATAAATTGTTTTCTTTTTCATTTTGTCATTTCCTCGCTGAGGTGGGATGAAAAGTTACGTATTGCACTCGAGTGGAAAGATTTTTCACCTTGTGCTCGTTTGTTTCCCTCGCTGACGCTCAGGATTCTAATTTAGAATCACTCGCTGCGCTCGTGATTCAACTTTAGAATCCTTCGCTTGCTCGGTCATCCAAATCGAGCACGCGGTTAAAAAGGAACTTTCCACTCTTGTATAATAAATAACTATTTTTTTCAAATATCACGGTTTGTCGTGAATGTTACTAACGTAATCGCCATTTTGTTATCAAGAAAAGGACAACAATACAGCCTAGCCATTCGCACTCGGAAGCTGATTCGCCGATTCGCCCGCTCTGCGTTGAAGCGTACAGGTTCTGTCTTGCTCGCTAGATTGAATGTTATTTACAGACGTATGCGTATTTGAGAGTTGCTTATGTAGTTGAGTCGGATCATATTTTATTTGATACTAGTATGAGCGTACCGTATCTTCCTTTTTTATTTTAATCTAAGACTTGTAATAATTAAAGCTGCATGGTAACTCTCGGCGGATTGCGCTCTAGATTAGCAAATTCCATGCTGTTGTATTAACTGTAATTTTGCAGCAATACATTCCAAATCTACGCTCTGAGTGCAATTTTTTACTCTGGCGTTTCAATTTTGAGATAAAATGTATAAAGCATAATAATATGTCAAAATTGACATTTGTTGCATCTGGAGCGTGGGTTTATAGCGAAGTCCAGTTAAGCTAACTTGAGAATGTAACTGTTCCATAACGTTTAGTTCTTATTTTGTGTTAAAATAAAGTAGGGAAAATCGAATACAGTTAAGGGATAACAAGCTCTCTGGTATGATATAATAAAATACTTCGTTTATGATTCTGTTAATTGGAAATAAATTAATAGATAACAATATTCACTTACACTTT
Source organism: Chilo suppressalis (assembly GCA_902850365.2). Classification (NCBI taxonomy): domain Eukaryota; kingdom Metazoa; phylum Arthropoda; class Insecta; order Lepidoptera; family Crambidae; genus Chilo; species Chilo suppressalis. Next base: position 14,518,800 of record OU963900.1, read on the forward strand.
TCCCGGCTTTTTTGTGCAATATAAGGCCATATGACGTTTTAATCTGTAACCAATAAAATGAATGTCAGTAAGGCAATAAAATCTCAATAAATAAACCATTATTTTTTAGAAAAGATATTTCGTCAAATGTTGCCTGGAACCAAACTCTGGGTTGCTTGTCATGTGATCACAATCGGTACTTTGGGCTATTTGGTTTTCGCGGGTATCATCAGTGCGAAAGACGGAGCAAATATAAAAAAATGTATGAAGTTTTCTATATAAAATCAAGTGATGCCACGAAACCACGAAGTCAGCCATCAAGTGAAGCCAAACAATATCGACGTTTGCGGTCGATAACGCACAGGCGGCTCGATGGATAAATAGCGCTGACTTCCGCCCCCGTCAACACTATTAGGAGGTTTCCGAATTCGAATTTCCATGAATACGGCTGCTCGCATTTTGTAGATCGATTCCTAAATCGGCGGTGATAATAACAAAGTTGGGTTCCTTTTCCTGTCCTTGGCCTGGAACGCCTTCGGTTCCACGACTGATATCCACGTCCGCGTCCCCGTGATGAACTGGTGGCTTCTCAACTCTGCGACTTCCAGTGTTAATTTATTGATTTGTGTCAACAGTTTGTTCATTGGAAAATGACTACTGCTACCTTTGACACTTTGGCGAATTTGATGTTCTCCATTGTTTTGTCTGCTATGGCAGCTAAGTTGTCTAGTTTTTGGTCTTGGTTGACTGTCTGTTGACAGTCAATAAAGTTTTTTTATTGTCTCTTTTTAATTAATATCCACGGGGTCACGAGTATGAGTGAGGAAACAAGCCATCACAACAATAATTAATTTCATACTATATGTACTTGCGTACGCAAGTAACATATATTAAGTGTTTGCCTCCAAATTTCCCTTGCGCGATGTAGGCTTCCGTAGTTATTGATCGCAGCGCCGGTAACGCCATCTTTTTAAGAAAGTGATTATTTCCTCCATCCTTTTAGTTATAAGTGGGGCGTGTAGATGTCGCCGCCACATCGGTCGGGCATAGTATATATGGAGTGTTTGGCTCCGAATTTCTCTTGCGCGATGTCGTCGCTAAAATAATAATAATAATAAATATTTCCAACACTTACACCAATTAGCCTAGCCCCAAAGTAAGAACTGTAAGGCTTGTGTTATGGGATGCTAGGGTAACGGATAGAATACATATATTGTACATATACAGGGTGAAATTTAATGTTTAAATGAAACTTCGTCGTATATAGAGTATCTCTGAATTTTTTCGGATTTTTTAAAAATGATTATATATTTTTTTTTGTTATATTTTAAGTCCTTTCCTCCTTTTGGGTTCTAAATAATTATTCTTTTTAAACACGCATACAGAGTAAGTAAAAAACAACTAATAAGCACTACTAAAAAAAACGTAAAAACAAGACGAGCGGCCGGGAGCAATGACCGCTCTCGCCGTTGAATCGGTTGAATACCTACCTATCCGCGGTGCAAAGCGCAGTGTCAAGTTTATCCACCGCGCGTGCGTATCTTTTAAATTTGTGACAAGAGAAGATTTGCAAATAATGCCTTGATTAGTTCTTGTTCTGTGGCCTCAATATAAGAAGTTGGATATGGTGTATTGTTATTGTAGTGTCACGGAATACTCAGCAGAGCCACCCACAAGGCTTTACGAAAGTAGGTTTGGTGATTGATGATGTTTACAAAGTGTATACGGGAAGTTAAAGTAAAAAAATGAATAGGTACATCGGTCTCGGAAGTACTTTTGAATACCTGGTTATAAAAATCATTCTGACCCAAGTATTGAACTGCAATAAGTATTTCTTTTTGTTTAACATTTGCCTATTTCTAATCGTGACAAAATTATTATTAACTTTTAAAGTTTTTTTCTACTTAAGAGAAGATGACATTTGTGCTTATTATTTCAATAAAGGCATCTAAGACGACTTTATTGTATTGTGTGGAATCAAAGGAGTCAGCTGAACTCTGTGTAGGTACTATAGAGTTCTACCCAGAAGGGATAGAACCTGGGAGCGTAGATGTTAATTGAAAGATACTGATAGAGATAAGTTATTTATTTTGTTTTATCATTCAGGCTAATATAAAAGTATTTTATCTAAATAAGAGAGGAATTCTTGGCGCCTGAAGATCTAATAATCAATGGAACCTTCTATCAAAAGACAGACGATTCCTTATTTCAAATCTTAAAATCATGACATTAACTTTTTAATATAACTGCCAACCGTAGGCATTGCAAAAGCAAAGAGTTTACCTAAACAAGGAGGTTGTAACATCACGGACGTTACATCCCTCCGGCACCTCTAAAAAAAAAATTGTTTTGTCATACCAGATGACCGAACAAAATTTTTTTTTCCTACCTACTACATCGAGAGGGTTCGACGGTCCTATCTAAAATCCCTACCTGCTTAAGGACATAAATACAACTGGGAGGTGGCCTTTACTACAGACTAGCCCTCACAATAAGTTTGCAAAACTTGCAAAAAAAAAAAAAAAAAACTTTACGGGAAAAGAACCCTAACTGTTTGCAAAGTTTTATTGCAAAGACTTTACGGGAGCAAAACCTTAACAAAATCCCTCGCACATCTCCCTCCTAACCTTAACTTTACTTTACTTTACATCGACATCAGTCCGCAAAAACAAAAAAACAAAGCTAACCCTAGCTATAACTTAAATTACCCAAGCAATTTTTATTTTATCCCATCTATCAGCAAAACTTTACCCTATCCCATTTATTAAACCATTAAATATCAAGAAAATTTATATTTTGAAACTTCATTACTTCCCATACTAAGTAGATGTACGAAACGAAATTCAAACTATTTCCTAAGATTCGTAAACATTGAACTGGATTTGAGCAAAACCTAAAAGAATTTATAATTAATGTTTACTTTCGTACATCTTTAATAAAGATACAGACGTGATCCACCACTTTATTGTCTTGTACTTTATTAGACACCCATGATGCGCAAACGTAATAGAAATTTTGGGTAAGGACATCTAGCATCAAACAAGATTAAACCCAATTCCCATGGAATACTAAGGGTTCCCTACCCCCAAGTCAAACTACTGCAAGTGACGAATTTGACGAACGCGACGCGACCAAATTGAAACGAAAACGACGCGAATTCGTAGAGGGTGTCTCCATCATCTTCAGGGTGGATCATCGTCAGTATCGCTGACGTCTGCATGAGCGCCAGCCTGCTCTCTCTCGGGAAGTCCGCATCATGTGGTAGTACATAAAACAATCAAGAAAATATTAGTAAAATTCTTTACACCATTTTTCTTCAGTCGGGTAAGTTAATATTCATGAAAACATTAAATTTATGATAAGTCTTTATACCATCTTTTCATAGTTGGATGAATTTTCAAAATTTAACATTATTATTCATTTATTTATTTTTTAACCTTACAGGGAATCGAACCCGTTTCCTTTTTTATAATAAGGGAATTTTCTTTATGGACCTATATTATCCTATTATACATGATTAACTATATATATTCTATCCTAATGCTGAATTAATCCTATCAATGATCATATTCAAAGTCAATTGAATAATTCCAAGTTGAACAGAGAATCGAACCTGTTACCTATCATTTTTATGGTTATTACGATATCAATAATCCACCTACTCAACAAATTACACTAAAGCTAACAATTAAAAGAAATGAAAATACTTTAATGACATTACCTATTGATCTGTCATAAACAAAATGTGTAAAAGTTCCTTATAATATGTGTATTAAAAAAAATTTCTAATAAAATGACAAAGTTATATTTAATATGCTTTTGAAATAAAATTCTAAAATGACTATTGTATTGAACCTTATTTACATACCACCATTGCTTTAAAACATTCATATAAACAAACTGAAATAAAATCTCATTAGTAACACAATATTATAATACTATCAACCTATTCGGCATAATATAAATTTTTATCATACACCGAATTACCACTATTCCTTTCATTATTCTTTTGTATATATTGTCTTTTAAACTTGCACTTAATATGTTTGATTATTAATTGTTCATTATAAAAGTCTACTATCGCATTATTTCGAAGTAAGAAATCCTGTCCTAAGATGAGGTTATGCCTAATATTCTCTACCACAAGAAAATCGTGAATGAATAACACATTGTCTATTAATAATTTAAGGTTAACTTTCCCTATAACAGACAATTCTTTACCATCGACAGCTTTCAACTTCGTATCGCTTTCATCAATTCGTTGATGAATTCTATTAACTGTGTCCTTCGACACCACAGACACTGCAGCACCACTATCAATGAGCCCTACAAACTCCTTATCACGACACGTTATATTAATTAAAGGCTTGGACTCACTTGTATGCTGATTGCTGTTTTCTGACGACTGTGACTGGTGAACTTCTTCATCAGCCATCGTCATTAAATTTTCTTCGTAAAAAAATTTCTTTTGATGCTTCTTTGGTTTTTTCTTTTTTTTGTTCAAGTTACTGGAACAAAAAGTGCGGGGAATCATATGTTCGGGAGGGACAATGGGATGAGAAGGGACACTTTGGGAGGAAATGAGGTTGATCTCCTTCTCCTGTTCCTCTTCATTCCTTATTATATGCGAAATTTTCGCCGCTTCGAAGTTTGTCATTGGTGTAACAAACGATGGTTGGATCGGCAGATTTCAACTAATATCGACGCTTTCGTCCCCAAAAATGTCCTGCGCTTGTCACAAAACTTCCTTTAAATGCACTCTATTATTATATAATTGAAATGCGAAAAGATTTTTCGTATTTAAATTCGCATTTTTCAAGAACTGTCTAATGAAGCATTTGTCATCGATGACAGCTCCCGCTTTTGTGGCCAGCTCATCCAATATATAAAAATAGTGCAATGGCTCTTCTGACAAGCCTTGTCTTCGTGAGAAAAATTTTTCCAACGCATTTATCGATGATGGAAATTCCTCACAAATTTTCTTTTCTAGAATCTGAAAATTCTCACAAGACTCGTTAATTTTTTTATAGAATAACAATGCAGGTCCACTTAAATATGCCGACAACACAACTCTTTTTGTATCCTCGTTGAAATTATTGATGGCGGCGATGATATTAAATTGACGAAAGAAATCGGTAACATCACCTTTTCCGTCGAATGTGGTCCTGGTCTCCATCTTCATAAAACTACTTCTTTCTTGATTTAAAATTATTTTTCACTCGCGGTACTTGAAACTAACGCGGCGCGTCCACCATATAGAGTTCTACCCAGAAGGGATAGAACCTGGGAGCGTAGATGTTAATTGAAAGATACTGATAGAGATAAGTTATTTATTTTGTTTTATCATTCAGGCTAATATAAAAGTATTTTATCTAAATACGAGAGGAATTCTTGGCGCCTGAAGATCAATAATCAATGGAACCTTCTATCAAAAGACAGACGATTCCTTATTTCAAATCTTAAAATCATGACATTAACTTTTTAATATAACTGCCAACCGTAGGCATTGCAAAAGCAAAGAGTTTACCTAAACAAGGAGGTTGTAACATCACGGACGTTACAGTACCTACTCACTCAACGGCTGGCGGGCGCGGTCGGTCGTTGACCCGCGGTGGAATTTTAATGTTTTTCAATTTTTTAGCAGTGCTTATTTATTAGTTATTTTTCACTGTATATGTAAGTTTGTTTGTTTAAAATGAATAACTACTCAAAAGGAGGAAAGGACATAAAAATACACAAATTATAAATAAATACATGAAAAAAATATACTTCAAAAAAATCCGAAAAAAATCAGGCATACTCTATACACGTAACCCAACAATCTCACGAAGTTTCATTAAAACATTCAATTTCACCCTATATAAGTATATTTATATAGAAATAAATATTTTACATCCATGACTGGAGTAAAAATGCTCGTATTCATCACACAAACATTTGCCCCCACCGGGATTCGAACCCTCGAGTCGGCCATGAAACCCGGCGTACAAACCACTCGGCCACAGAGTCGTAAGATTGTCCACCTATTTTGAGGAAGAACGTTTGCACAATCAAAGGTAAGTTTAATTCTACTTACGAGAATGTCCTGCTGAAAGTATTTGAACAATGACGACAGCGATACCGCCCACGTCGAGTCCTGAGACGTATCTTGGTACCCTGAAAGAAAACAGATAAATCTAAGTATACCTTTCTTATCAGTAACTTATCAGTAAACTGTAACTACTTACTCCTACTCTACATCGGCCATATTATTAGCATGAAACAATTTATTAAAGTACCTAGTTCGTGATGCTGCTTACTAGAAAAAATCTTAACAAAATTCACCAGATTGAAAAAACAGCCTTTAGCGCAGAAATTCTGACCCTTAATGTGTAAAAGATATATTCTTTTTGTATTTGACAGTATGTGAAATGTATAGCGCTACGTCATAATAAATGAATAATAATACCTTGTGGTACACATTACTACAATGTTGTTGAACACTTGACGTGGGACTGACGTGTTCACAGTTCTGCGCCAGCAAATCTTCAGATACAACTGAAAAAATATATGTATTATACCTAAATTAATCACAAAGAAAATAATATTATTTCTTACTACCTAAAATCATACATCAATTTATTTTTTTACGAGCGGCTGCCCGTCAATAACGGTGTCCGCGTTAACTTGAGTTTTTTTAAGAATACCGAAGGAACCTAACATATTTTCGGGATAAAATGTATTCTATGTCTCGACCCAGATAACAAACTATATATGTGTCAAATTTAATACAATCCGTTTAGGCATTTTTGCGTAATTGAGTAACAAACATACAAACACACATACAAATTTTCGCATTTATAATATTAGTAGGATTTATTGAAAAATTAGGATATTGATATTGTAGGATTTAGTGTTCTACCCTTCCTACAATCTGGGGTCCTTTAACCCATCGTCTGTGTAGACATCTACTTTGTTTTTCACCGACTTTCCTCTTATTATTCGAATTATACTGTACATCCAGGCTTCATTTTTGTCTTAAATCAATCCTAAATAGTTTCTCTACAAACTTATCTATATATTAGATGTGTAAATTAAAAACCATTACTAGATAATATGATAAAACGCAAAATAGGAAAAATGAAAAAAAATATCTCAACCCCTGGCAGAAACGATCAACTTACACAGACGAGGGGTTAAAAGAAGCATGTCTGCAGGCTGGCAAGGTGAACTGCCACACCATTCATGGTGTGGCAGTTCATAACTGCTGTACCAGCTATCTTCGCGTCTGGACTAACACCACTTTAAATTTTAGGTGAGGTAAAGTCATTTGCCTACATAGCATGCTGACGCGAAGGCAAAATTCTATTTCGATCTATGTCTGTGGTCATAACTTTATAGCCGGGGTACACGAGCATAGTTTTTCAAGCTAGAATAGCAAGCTAGTTCTCTATTAAACTGTCCTGGCTTTCTGATCTGCCTTAGAACATACTAGTACTGTTTTCATGAGGCTAGTTAATTTTAAGCTAATACAATTGCTGTGATTGATTGGCTACACGTCCAAAATGAACAGCATGCGAAAAAAAACCTATTTGAATTTTAAATCAGGTACATACTTCGAAAACTGTGCCTATTCGGACTAGACGAACTAGAAGATGAATTACTTATTACATATATATTTTTTCGTGCTGAATCACGTTTAGACTTGTCTTGCTAACTTGGAAGGGTAGCGCTCCACAGACATTCATGGTCACGGTACAGTTGTACAAACTTTAAATAAATCTCCGTACTAATTCGGACAGTTTAAAATCTCAAAAACACGTCTAAAACACCGGCCAAGTCCGAGTCGGACGCGCGCACCGGGGGTTCCGTACAAACTCAATTTAATACCTTTACGCGTTCATGGGAAAAGAGGTAGTCATTTTCAATTTTTTTTTTATATGTGATGTAACAAAAAAATTATGGTTTTCGCTATTTTTTCTTTATCTGTACTATAAGACGTTACTTCGTACCAAATTTCAAGATTCTACCTTCACGGGAATGTGTATCTTTTGATTCCTTCGGCTTAGAAGTTTGATTTTTTCACAGCTCCAAGGGACATTAGACATGAGTATTAGATATGAATTTCAGTTTGATACCTCCACGCGTTCCTGAGAAAAACGATCTTGACAGACGGACGGACAACAAAGTCATCCTATAAGAGTTCCGTTTTTTCTTCTGAGGTACGGAACCCTAAAAAAGTGTGGTTCTTGCTTACTAGCTAACTGTAAACTGGCCTGGAGGGCCAAATGAGGTACACAGGTTAGGATAGTAAAATAAGCGGTGGGGAGCGCTCCTAGCCTAAAAAATTTAATCCGACCCTATAAAAATCTGTCCTGGCTTGTAAACTAGCTTATTAGCTCATAAATAAAAGCTTGCTAGCTTACTGCCACTAGCTTGAGAAACTAGGCTCGTGTAACCCGGGCATTATAAGCCTAATAAAATTATATGTAATACCGGCCCTTCACATGACTATTTGTAATTGCCATTCGTGAATTTGACAGCAATCTCTCTTTTTCATTTTCTATAGAGCATGATAAGGATATACTGCTACCAAATGTACAAATAGCAAATACGAATAGCCATAATAGTAACACTTTACCTGCTGAGATATCGAGAACTGGCTGTCCTTGTGGTATGCCATAGTCATCTGCGTACTTTTTACTGTATCCAAGAGTTAACGGAGCGCGTGTTGTGATCGATTTCACAGTGACTCCATACAATTCTTCACCGCATTGATAAAGCCAAACATTTGCTGTATGCTGATCTCCTAATGGCAAGAGGCTAAACCAATTTGATTTATCTAAAATACAGGCAAAGTATAAAACATTTGAGTGTGTTACGTATAAATAAATATAGTCGTTTTTAAAAGTTTGTCGTATGCAATTTTTACGATTTATGTTATTAGTTTTACTACCAAAAAATTAACAAACAAGTGTATTACAAAAAATCTGTATTTACCTTTATCAGTAACATCTATGTATGTAAAACTGTCATTATTCCTCTTAAGATATATTGGCATATTACATTTAGCAGATTCAATTATCATTTCATTGGCTTCGTCATTTGTTATTATATTATTTACACCTAAAAATTACTTCTAAAAATGTTTATTTCATTACATGTTACACAGCTAAAGTCAATAAAAATATGGTTAGGGTTAGCAACGGCGCGAATGCCACTTTGAACCGCAAGATGAGGAACTCATGGTGGGGCCATTGCAATGAAACCAAATGGACGTAGAAATTTTTCACCTTATTTGTCATGCGACCGTGATGTCACACTGGCGTATCCTACCAAAACACGGCTTACCCTCCCGGTATGCAACTTTGGCGGTTTCGCTTTCAAACAAAAATTTTGTAATGCAGTCTGCATTACTTCTGACCTAGAGGGAGTGTTTTGTAGACATGACCTACCTAAAGCGGGCTACTGACATCCCTGCCGCAAGGCCAAGGCCAATCTAGGCCTTACGGCGGTCTGAGCAATATCGGCTTGTCTCTACACACATGCCTCCTATTCAGTGTTCGCGTATAAGTTGAGTTATCCTATGACCGTCTAAAGTGGCTTTACTTGCACGATCGCAGGCAAAACGCGCCACAGAGCTCCAGGATATTATGCATAATTGATCATTCGCGAATTAAAACATTTCAAACTCCTTTTTACCTGTGACAGGACCAAATTTAACTATTGTAGGCAAAGTTCGACGAGGAACGACTGTACCATGTTTAAAATACAACGCAGAAGGCAGGACAGCAACTGCACGAGGTGGTACTTCACAATCTTGCAAATGTACTGTGCAAAAAATAAAAAAAAATATTAAATTAATTGACGTATAAAACAAGTAGACTCATAATTGCGCTCAAACAAGTCTGAAGCAAAATTACGCACATTCGTCTATTGTGCGTAACTTTTAAACAGTCGTGTTTCGACCGCGCTTTGATTACAACGCCCCGCGCAAAGACACCTGATCCACTCCTTAATACTCTGGAATGCCAGTGACGTATTTCAGGTAAGTGCCCCTTTAAACTAACAAAATTAAGCAACTATCTTGATGTTTTCTATTGTATTGCTAATTAATTACATTCTAATAGCTACAACAAAATATCCCTTCACATGGTAGCCCCACGCGACACGTGATCGTGTATGTCTACTCTCCCTTTCTTGCTTGTGTACAATCGACGCTAAACCTTACTGCCACGACATAACGTGATAATTTGAACTATGTTAGTCAATGTTAACTGTATAAGTTGATACATTTGTATGCATTATATGCATACAAAACGCCGCTCGGACGTTTTTTGGTGCACTTTTGTTAGGCGATTGGGAGTCTACATGTTTTTATATGACAATGTTTAGATTACAATAAACAATACAGCTGGGAGAAAGATTGCATTACTAATATATTACCAAATTTTTGATACTTTTGTGTTTTTTCTTCTTTAGTATGACTGATTTTGCTCTGGAAGTTGAAAACGGTATGTGGTGTTCTTTCTATGCTTCGATTTTGAGTGAACAATTCATCATTCATATTTGATTGTTTATTCAAATAACCATCTTCATTGTAATTAATGAAATTTAGGAGATTGTGGTCTTCAATAACAGATTCTGTAAAAAAAGAAAATATAATTAAACAGCTATCTATTTCGTATCGGCGATAATGCTTACTGTTTAATAAAGCTCAGGGGTTTCTTCAAGTGCATCTGAGTTTAAAATTAATATTGGCAGGGATTTTCACTATTTTTACAGAAAAAAATATTCATAGTTTTACTAAAAACCCACGAAAAAGATAATAGTTTTCTTATCTATTGTCACGTGACCCAAAACTCTTGGGATTGGCGGAGCCTAAAATGGCGTCACACGCAAGTAAACTTCCGGTTAAAGTGACATTACATTGTATCTTTTGACGTTTAAATTTAACGTAACGTAACGTAACGTAATAAACGTTTACATAAAACAGTCGTGTGACGTCACACACCAGTGAGACGCCATATTGTCCAAGAAAAACGTTTTCGCGGCAACTTGAAAATGGAGTTTTTGATTTGGTTATTTTTACTGAAATACACAACAAAATTATGAATATCCACTTTTTACGGACTCCATAAATATCAGTAAATAACGTGAGGTCTTTTTCTAAAACTTGTCAAATACCCTATTCGCTTTTGTAACAATTGGACATTCAAACACGCTGCATGTGCACTCAATATAACAATATTGTGTTATTAAAATAAAAAGCCTTCGATGCTTTTATAAAGAATACAAATTGTTCAAGATCAAATCACGAATACCACGGCACTAACACTATTCATACGAAAAACTATAAAAAAACATTTTAAAAACCACGGTTTGCCACGAATTGGGTTACAACTGGGTGCTGCGAGGCTGCCTCCTTCCCAATATGGAGAATTCCCTGCTTCGCCGACGACATATTGGTCGCGGCGAAGGCAAAGTCGGCAGAGGAAGCGATTCGTTTGGCGTCGGTAGGCACTGCGGTAACCGTCCGACGCATCCAACGAGGGCCATGCTGTTCCACGGCCTACGCCGCAGCATCTAACCGGGGCTTCATATCCGGGTGGAAGGGGTCCGTATACCGGTCAAGGGAAGCCTGAAGTACCTCGGCCTGGTGTTGTATCCCCGATGGAGTTTTGAGGAGCACTTTAAGCTCCTCGCTCCACGGCTGCGCGCCGCCGCAGCCGCACTCGGTAGGGTCCTCCCAAACGTGGGGGGACCAGGAGATGCGTGCCGTCGACTGTATCACGGGGTGATACGATCGATGGCACTTTATAGAGCCCCAGTTTGGGCAGAGTGCTTCAAACCCCGCACGATGGCCCTGCTGCGACGACCGCAGAGGACCATCGTGACCGGACACGGATGCTTCGGTCACTACCTGTACCGTGTCGCCCGTCGGGAGGAAACGCCGCAGTTTCATCACTGCGGCGCCCCGGACGATACGGCCGAGCACACCTTGCTGGAGTGCTCGGCCTGGGGCGGCAGCAGCGCTGCGACCTGATTGCGGCGCTGGGAGGCGGAACCCTCTCGCTGCGGAGCATGGTAGAGGCCATGCTCTGTAGCGAGTAGGCATGAGGCGGCTGCCTCCTTCTGCGAGAACGTTATCTCGCAGAAGGAAGCAGCCGAGAGTAAGCGAGAGGATGATCCCCTGGCCGCTCCCTCCCGCCTAAGAAGAGCGGACAGGAGAGGACGAGTGCGTGCCCTGGCTACGCCCGTCCTATGACCCTGCCCGCGGGGATCCCTAGTTGGCCGGTACGGCGAGGGATCCCGTGACGGCAGCCCCCATCTTGTAGTGCTGTCCTGCAAAGAGGGGGGCGGCGGCGGTAGCTACACGGGCACGCCCAAGTAGTCCTCCGCAGCGGACGGGGGGCGGCACGGTGGGCACTACGCAAGCAAGCAGCAGCTACATACAGCAAGAAGGAGCATGTGCATCTACTGGGCTGCACATGCTAGGCTTGTGGAGAAACTACAGCACGCCACATACTCGTATTTTAAAAGGTATTGAGGAAGAATACCCTCTATATAGAAGAATAGCTTCCAATAAAAAAAAACTTCAAGAAATTTATTTGTCGATGCTATTTATTATCATTCCTGATCAAAAGATGCTACTTTCCGAATATCCGACCAAAAAGTGCTATTTCCATTTTTAATTACTTAATTTTGTGCTTTTTAGTAATAACAATAATAAATAAATTTACCCTAAAAATAAGTGGCCTCCTCATGAATTACTTGAATAAAAAAAATACACTTCACATACATCATCAAATCAGCATTGTTTTTTTAATTTTATCTACATTTACTTAGCATGGAAATAGCCCTTTCGAACAGATGCTCCTCATATTAGGCTTGTTGAAAATATATTGATGTATCGATATATCGATATTTTATGTTCGATATATCAATATTTTTTGCCGATATATTTTGATTCGATATATGGATACATCGATACAAAATAACCAATATCGAAATTCATATCAAAAACGATATTTTTTAATTATTAGCGGCATATCACGATCTAACTAAATTCGTATCTGGAAAAATCTTACTGGATCTCAGATTAATGATATTCAACATATCTATGATCTGTGCTGTATTTAGTATTGTCTATTATTTGTAAATCTGTTTCGCTGGTGAATCGGTTGTGCTGATTTCCATTATATTCTGTGGAAGTTTGTGACTGTCTAGTCTTGTTTACGAAAGATGGCACCTGAGAAGCCCTGCAATCATTTTCATCATTCGAAAATAAGGTCTATTTTTAGGGAGATAATTTTCGTTCCATTATTATTCTGCGTGTCATATTTCGTGAGATACTGTACTGTCATGTAGTGTAGCGGCAATTTGGTACTTTGATAATTCTTTCTTTAATTAGAATTTGTATTGAACTATTATTACTGTGCTAGGCTGACCTAAATATATTTTTTGGGAAAATTGGTCCGATATATTGATGTTTTTTTCGCGATATATCGAAGCCGATATTGATATTTTTTAAAATATCGATATATCAATATTTTTTTCAACTTTCGACATCCCTACCTCATATCTATTCCTAACATATCAAACTAAATAAAAATTAAAGTATGCTGCCTGCATTACAAAAAAGGTACCATGACAGATACCCAGGTTGTTTATTTTAATAAGTACTTACCATTATGAACTTGCCCATCTTCATTCTCTTGTAATGGTATAATAACTTCCTCACTTTGATCCTAAAAAATAATAAGTTTATTTATACTGTATTAGACAAATTAAAGGTTGTAGGCAGACAAAACAGAAGTTAAAAGAACTTGTACAGCACACACGAAATTTATGTTAAAATCCCGTATGATGGAAATTACAATAACTAAGGCTTATCTTACAACCAAAGTTTTAAGATATTTGATTATTTATAACTTACACAAAATAAATCAAATGCACTAGCCATCATTGTTGTACTTTGAAACATATTTTTATATGCACATTGCAAAATACTTAACTAGATGAATAATTAATGGTATTTTTTATTGAATATACAATAAATAATAAATAAAAAAATAACTAATGAAGGAAATATTAAAAAAATACAAAATTTAAGCGGTTTTTTTCTTCTTCAAGAATCAAGACAGACAACAAACAAGACAATAGACCAATGAGAAGCCGGTACATTACTTAAACGGGCTTTACACTACACTACCCAATTTTAAAGGCCCGATTGAAAGGGTGAGTTTTAATTGATTTTGTACTAAATGTAATAATGTTTTCTGTGGTATACAATAAAGCGTTTTGTATTGTATTGTCGTGTGAGCGGGCCCCTAGCTAGGGTGGTAGCAATATTAAGGTTCAGTCCGACGTAGGGATTGCTACCCGGCGTCATTTTCAGTCCGGCCGGATACGACCATCGATTTCCATCGATCATCATTGATCAAATCAGGATGATTTTCACTTTTTCGTACAAAATAAGTGAGTTAATCAGGTGTCACTGCACTTATATGTAGGTAGTTTATAAAAAATAAATCACAAATATATGTATAGAATCGACTTTATTTCCTAACCAATGCTAAGGACAAATAGACAACAAGAAAATAATTAAAATTTGGTACCGTAAGAGTTACTAGTAATAGTTTTACGGCGTAACGAGTAGCTCAGTCTTTCCAGATTTCACTTTCACAGATAGATCAATTTATAAGTAACAATATTAATTATCAAGTAACTATAATATCTAATAGATACAATTTACCTTCCGTAATTAACTGAAATGAGATCTAAATCATTATTAAAGTATTTAAGAATGCTAACAAGTCTTATAAGTGTTTAAGACTGATACCATCATGATTTGCTGAATCTGTCGAACGATTGAATTTCAAAAATTATCACAATAATGAGTTTAGAACTCTTTAGTTTAATCAACTTACGATAAATAATTATTTTAAGTAATAATTGTAAGAAAATATAAGTATTAAAAGAAAATCAATATTAGTGTCGATTCTTGCATGATTCTCTAAACTTAAAACTAAATTAAAGATTAGTCTCTCCTTTTCATTCTGTATGGAGAATGACAAAGATAGACTGTTGTCAAATTTAAGTTTAGGTTTAGATAATCGTGCCAGAATCGACACCATTGATTTTGAAAATAAGATCGTAGAAAACAAATATTGTTAATTGTGTCATCAGCTAAACGACTTCTAATAGAGCTGCAAATATAGCCTGCGGCCGAAAAGGCGCTTTCAGCTTCTAACTTTTCCGTCCGTTTTTCCGGATTGCAATCCCTAGTCCGACGGCCTGTGCTGTCGAGGGCGCGGCCACACCGCACGTGGTTGCTAAACGTATGAGAACTCTAACGTTTGAGATTTATCAGTCTCTATACATTGTACAGTTGTATGTGGACATAGGTCTTATAAGTTATAAATTTTAAAATTTATAACATATAATTTATTATTATTTTTCAATTTCAATTGCAAAACATATTAGTAATAACGGCGAACAAAAATCATGTAAGGTTTGACCGTCGCCGTGTTCACCAGTTGGACAGTAAGGGAGTACATACACAAATTCTTATCAATGAAATGCAGGTAGAGTTACTATTGCCGCAGAGGATCGCACACCTCGTCATGTTGCCATTGTATTGATGACGATGACAGAGTGGTGCGGCTACATTTTGTACATGTAATGAAGGAGGGCAATTAACCAATTTACTACTTATGGTTATCACAAATCAATCCAACAAAGTATTTCTTAAGGAAATATTTGATATTCTTTGTATTTATTTTCTGTTTGAACCGTTGATCGTTGGCCATGTCAAGAGACCGGGAGCAATTTATTAAGGTGCTGCCCTTTGTGTATTAGGTGCTAAGTCTATCTATTGCACGAAGAGGACCGACTCCTGTTTCCATGAGGCTGGCGGAGGATTTTCAGCCGGGAAACAGCTGCACCACTTGAACGTGACGGACAGTCTTCGGTTGTACCTACCTACATTATTACTGGCGCCTGAAGTTGGGGAAGACGCTGGACCCTTTACCTACTACGGACGGATATTCCCAGACGAGTCACCTTTTCTTTCCATCCTAACTGCCAAGTTGCGACGGCCAAAGACTGAATTTGGGCATAATATAAAGATTATTTTCTGCTAAGCCAATCTTTTAATTCCGAACATTATATGAGGTTAATAGAAATCTCGTCCAATTTGATATGATATTTGAACAATGTTGACTGTTTGTGTCATGTACACAAACCAAAAATATAATCAGAAAGTAAATAAAAGTCCAGTCCATAAAGGATCGACTCAGTAAGTACACCTACATTATGCCATCACAAAGCGTACGAGGTATCTTTTTACCTCGTACCAGCTTTAGAGACAAATCTCAAACCTAAGAGTTTATACGTTTGGCAACCCTACGTGGCGCGGCCGCGCCCGACCGCACAGGCCGTCGGACAGCACCTTTACACCGCACCGATCGCCCTAGATCGGGTCCCCTACTCCTTAATTCACTTTACACCACCCTTAGTCAGGGTAAGGGTCCCTTAAAATTGAGTAGTGTAAATCCAGCATTATCTGTTCGTGTTTGCTATTTGTAAGCCAGACATCAGTCCGTCCTTATAATTCTTTATAGAACATGATAAGGACAAACTATTGTCAAATTAATAAATAGCTAACAAAAATAGCTATGTGAAGTGGTGGCTAATTCGTGTTTGCTATTTTTCATTGTGACAGTGGGTTGAATTTATTATGTTGAATATTTATGGAAGTGAAGAAGAACGACTGTTGTCGTTTATTTTCCTTAATGGCCTGCACGGTTTGTGCGTCAGCCACATACAAATGTAAAGGTAGCAAAATATACTTACCTGAAACGGAAAGGATCAGGTAAGTATTTACATATGTACATTTTAATGTTATGTTTCAGGATAAAATTTTAAATACATAAATAAATATCACATTTCATAGAATTATATATTATGTTATGATAGACGTCGTTATCTTGCTTGCTAAATCTAAAGTTATAAAACCAAGACTTTGTAGGAATGAAAGTTTGAATTTGTGAGTAATGCCATTCTTTCTACTAGAAACAGAACTTATTTCTTCCCAGGATTCACGTAGATCCGAATTAGGAAGAACTAAAAGATCATTAATAAAGTTTTTGTATGGAAAAATATCTCCACAATCCACAGCATCATTGGTAAGTTTAACAGCAATTTCATTGCCAAAAATACCTATATGACTAGGTACATCCACCATCCAGGCAAAAACTACATAGAAATCTTTTAAATCACATTGCCAGAGCAATTTTCTACAATATATTATAACAGGGTGATGGTTATATTTAAAAGGAAATTTTTAAGATATAACAGAAAATATAACGGATTTATGCAATTTCATCAGATTAATATATTCAAAAGCTTTTAATAATCCGTTGCAATCACCAGTGAAAACAGAAGTTTGAAGTGGTAGTTTAATTTCTTGGACCATTTTTGATCGTTGATGATAAACTCCAACACCAACGAGGCCTGAGGAAGGCTATTCGTTTGTACAATTTTCTCTATATAATTTTATATACAGATAATTTGATTGATAGATGGCTCAATAAAGATATACAATAACTGCAGAATACCTACTAGTCAATTGCCGTATATCTTACAAAAATCTAAATCAAACTGATGAAATGAACGGCCGAAATGGAGAAACTCACGGCCGTAAATCTTAAAAAAAACTGTTCTGTAATCTGTAATGTCTGTCAAAAATTTTGAGGTTGTTTGCTCTGTTTATCGTTATTAAATAAATTTCCCAGAAGAAATCTAAACTGAATTTTGTGTAAATGATGTGGTATAGCTTCATTCCTTTTAGTGCTACAGAAATAATGAGTGTTAATTGATGTTAATTACTGGATTTCAAATTTACAGTTAGCAGCATAATGGATGGCATAATAGACAAACTTTCTGAATGTTTTGGACATAGAAAATTTAAAAGTGAACTTCAAGAACAGGCTGTGCGAGCTATCGCCAGAGGTACTAAAAAGAATATTATTGTTTTATTTATGAGTATATACTTTTTATTTACTAATATGATTCGTCTAAAATACCAATGTTTTGTTAAAGAATAGTTAGCTACAAAATGTTGTTTTTGCAACATATTATTTTTATTATAGCTTTATTATCATTTGCAATATTTCAAATGAGTATTACTTGATTAGTATGCAATAATAAATCAACTTAAATTCCATCTTTAAAATTATGAAAAAGATTGCTTTGTACTTGACCTGAGTTGAATGTTTATTAAAAAAATGGTTTTATGGTTTAAATAAAATTCCTACCTGTAAAATAATCATATGGTTTATTTTTTTAGGTGTCCATGATGTCTATGTGTCAATGCCAACCGGTTCAGGGAAGTCCCTTTGCTTTCAACTTCCGGCTATGTTACAAGATAATAAAGTGGCAATTGTTTTCTCACCGCTGTTGGCACTCATTAAAGATCAAATTGATCATCTTACTAAAAGTAAAATTATTGCTGAATCTATAAATTCAAAAATGACAGCAAAAGATAGAGAAAGAGTTCTCAATGATTTGAGAAGTATGAAACCAAACACTAGGTTTCTTTATGTAACACCTGAACAAGCAGCTACCAACACTTTTAAAACATTATTAGAACATCTAGTCAAATACAAAAAGGTTTCATATATTGTTGTTGATGAAGCACATTGTGTAAGTGAATGGGGACATGATTTTAGACCTGATTACCTTAAGTTAGGAGAGATACGAGAGAAATACAAATGCATACCATGGGTAGCTCTTACTGCAACAGCAAGCGCAGAAGTTGCAAAAGATATATTCACGAATTTGAAACTGTTACAGCCAGTTGCAAAATATAAAACACCAAGTTTCCGAAAGAATTTATTTTATGATATTGTCTATCAAAATTGTATACAAGATGAGATAGGTCACTTGTTGGATTTTTTGAAAAAATGTTTAGGTGGAGATGAAAATGCCAAAGCAGTAAGTATTATGATTTTAAGGGTATTATGAACTGGTTAGAGAAATATTCATAGTGTAAACTATAACATCACATGATTTAACAAAATTACTTGACTGTGGTTGGTTTACCTTTTTTTTTATACAACACTACATTAAGAGCATCATGCTCGCTCTGCTTAACTAAAACAATTTGACACTAAGCAGTACTTTCTAAGTTGCGAAAATTAATAAGAACTACAGTTGTGTACATTCTTTTGTTTGTTGTTTTGCTATTACTGGAAATTCTAAGACATTTTGTATTGTTATTTTATATTGATCTAGCATGTTTATCTATAATTTACACTTATACATACACATAATTGCTAATGCTTACAGATTTTCAAACTGTGAACATGATATGACATAAGATGTTTACGTATTGACAAAAAGGTTTTAGTAATATGCTCAACAGAGGTATATTAATAGTAAATTAATTTATTAATCCTTTTTTGCCACTGTTTTTTTGAAATTTAAATTATACAAAATCTCTTAGTTTGGCATGCCCTCTGGCATAGGCCTCCTCCAGCTCATTCCAGTGTGTTTGATCAAGTGCAACCCTGTGCCAGCAGTTAAAACATATTATTAAATAATAGTGAAATGATATCTTATATTCCTCTCTATTAATATACTTATATATGTACTGCATATGTATTCTATCCATTACCCTAGTATCCCAAACCACAAGTTTTACAGTGTTTACCTTGGGACTAGGCTAATTGGTGTGAGTGTTGGAAATATTTATTTAACAACCAATCTCTTTAACTTTGTATAATGCTCAGTTTGTTAAATGTCCTTATAAATAGTTTGACCTATATTTAAAAACAAAAGGTGGGATCCATAAAAACAAAACTCTAAATCTATTTAAAGCAACAAAATTAAAACCCACTACTATACACCACTAGTACTCAAAATGTGTCCTAAATCTACAAACTGATGTTACCATGTAATTCCTTCTCCTATTTTAATGGTGATCTTAATACAGCAATAAATTTATGACATGCATGTCTATCTTTTCAGAAGGACAAAAATGTTGTTATTGTTTACTGTAGGACTCGTGATCAGACAGTTGAATTAGCTAATATGTTGACAAAGAGGGGACTAAAAGCATTGGCCTACAATGGAGGTAATTATGTTATGTCTTACTAGCTGATGCACTTAAAGAAATTTCTATTAATGCTACATTAAGTCACATTGTTGCATTCTATTGTTATTCCAAGGAGAATGACAGCATCAAATTTAATCAAACTTTAAAGTTTATTGACGTAACTGAGCCTGAACATTAGTGTTTGCAGTGACTGCCACTTTTAGCTCAAAGATTTAATTCTAACTAATTCTCTGACACTGAAAAACTGTAGTATTATTTTGTAATCTGTATGTTTGTAAAATGTCAACTCCCACACACTGGATGCCATAGCACAATAAAGGGGCATCTGATGATTAAAGTCTTTGTTTGTGCCTAAAATATCGGTAATGCTGGTTTATAGGCTATAACCATATATTATATTAGATATTTTTAGGCACTAGACCTATAATTTAGAAGCCTTCTCTACAAACATATTTATTATAAAGAATAACCCTTATCTACAATGCTCAGTGAGGAGTATGCCTTAATAAAAATAAGCCAGTCACTATTCTTATTATACTTTGTTAATAGGTATGAAATCGTCAGATCGCATAGCAGTCCAAGAACAGTGGTCTCGTGGTGAATGTACTTGTATATGCGCTACTGTGTCTTTTGGTATGGGCGTAGATAAGGCTAGCGTTCGGGCCGTCGCACACTGGGGCTTAGCTCAGAATGTTGCTGCTTACTACCAAGTAAGAAACATCATTTTGTAACACCCTTTACCTATACAATATAATGGCCAATGTGTTTTAGGGTTCAGTAGCCAATGGCAAAAAACGGAACTCTTATGAATTCGTCACAGCCACTTTTTTCCGAAACTATAAGAACTATACTGTTAAAACTTAGTAAGTAGATGTATTCTGTGAACCGCATTAAGATTTTCACACAAAAATATATAAAAAAAAACTAAATTTTGGGGGTTCCCCATACTTAGAACTGAAACTGAAAAAAAAATATATGTTTATATCTATAGATATCCCATACGTGTGGGATATCTATGGATAGGGCTTCAAAAATGATATTGAGGTGTCTTATATTTTTTTTTATAAACTGAATAGTTTACGCGAGGTATACTTACAAAGCGGTAAAATGTGTGCCCCCCCCCCCCCCCCCCCCCCCCTGTAACATTAAAAGAATGATGAAACTAAAAAATATATGATGTACATTACCATGCAAACTTCCACTGAAAATTGGTTTGAACGAGATCTAGTTAGTAGTTGATTTAATACATCATAAATCGTAAACCGCAATTTACCTTTCATTTCATAAACATAAACCTTATGCATAATAAACAGTGAACCATAATGTTTACTTATCAATAACTTAATAAACAAAATACACAATTATTAAAACATCGATCAAAGTTACAACGAACTATAAGAACTTTTATATTATGTTACTTGCTGCTTGGAACCCTTCATGGACGATTCCGACTCGCAATTGACCGTTTTTTTATTTAATAAAATAAACCTTTGATTTTTCTTTAATTAACATTGGCGAAACTTAAAAATGGGCTGATTCTCTAAAGTTAAAACTAAATTTGATAGCAGCGTCTCCTTTATTTTTAGTTTCTATAGACCATGAAGAGGCTATTCTGCTGTCAAAATCAATTTGAGCTTTAGATAATTTTGCCAGCCATAGCTGATGATTATATACTCTTTTATTTCATATTCTGTGGATACTTAACAGTTATCAATGCTTGTAGGAATCTGGCAGAGCGGGTCGTGATGGAAAGCCCGCATTTTGCCGCATTTACTATTGCAACAGCGAACGAAACGCTGTGGATTTTCTTCTAAAAAGTGAAATGGGACGCGCCAAAACTGAAGATCAAAAGAAAAGATGCAAGAATAATTATAAAAGTTTCGAAATGATGGTTAAATACTGTGAAGGTGTCAAGTAAGTGGAATAAGCGAACTGAACTACATGGCTGTCTATTTTGTGGGCGACATTTTTTGCTAACATTGTCGTTTCTTTATACAAAGTTTAATCTAACTACTGATTGATGATTACTTGCCTTTTATAACCCTGACATTGGCAGAACCATAATACACAAAATGGAAGTGGATTTATTACTTTTGAAGAAATTGCCTTTAGCGATAAGACCAGCACTATGATAAAAAATTAGTATATGTACAATTCTAGATCCTAACACCTAGCCGTACACAGGCGCGGTTCGAAGGGGGGTGTCACAGGGGACCTGACCCCCCCCCCCCCCAAATCTAAGTTAAATAGAAAAATCTCAAAAATTTGCCAAATTTTAAAAGGAAATTTCTAACAACGATAAATTTATAGTTTGTTGACATTTAGTGGTGTTTTTATGAACTACGTAAGATGGCCAAAATGACATCTAGTACTAGTTCAGAAACAAGGAACCGAACTACGTAGTTTTGGTAATCCTAGCAAAATCGAAATGCGTCGTTATGATAAAGATTGTATAACAATATTTTATAATTAATGCATATACTAAATTGTGTCTTGTGCAATAATGTTTATTTTATTCCAAATACCTATATTTTATTAGTGTAGTGAGTGACCCCCTCCAAAATTTCAGGCTGCGACAGCGCCTGGCCGTACAGCGCTGACTGAATGGAATTTCCAGTCTTAGGTAGCCATACACACTACGAGAAATTGTTACGATCAGACTGTACAGTTCGAACGGTACAGTTTATCGTACGTGGCGTACGTATAGGAAACTGTGCAGTTTTAATAACATACACGCTACGATTTATCGGTACCGTTCGGACTGTACAGTCTAATCGTAACGATTTCTCGTAGTGTGTATGGCTACCATTAGATTAAAATGTAAATATTATTTATTAGGAAATTAGTTTAAGATTAGTATTTGGCAATGATTGATGATGGATGGCGTATTGGTGATAGGTAGGTGAGGAGTTCATGTGGTTAGCTTAGCGAACTGCGATCATGAAAGTTAAGCAACTTTCGCAATGGCCGGTATAGGATGTGTGAACCAATCTCCTCTTCCAGATCTCCTTTGTTCTAATCTGTAATCTAGTGTTTGGGCATCAGGTGTCGGCACCGCACGTTCGCGGAGTACTTCGGTGAGGAGCCCCCGCGGTGCGGCGACCGCTGCGACGTATGCTCGGACGAGCGAGCAGTGCGGCGCGCTCTGGATCAGCACCAGCGACGCGCCATGTCGGCACGCATCGGAAGCGTAGCCTACGAACAGCACGACCCCGCCGACCTGTACGGCGAGGGCCGCTTCGGACAGAAGAGGTATACTATATCAAACACACAGAGTGCCATGTCGGCACGCATGGGAAGCGTCGCCTAAGAACAGCACGACCCCGCCGACCTGTACGGCGAGGGCCGCTTCGGACAGAAGAGGTAGTCTATATCAAACACACAGAGTGCCATGTCGGCACGCATCGGAAGCGTCGCCTATGAATAGCATGACCCCGCCGACCTGTACGGTGAGGGCCGCTTCGGACAGAAGTAGTTCGTACTTACGTACTTTTTACAATATAAGTCAGGGCCGGATTTAGGATTTGTATGCTTGTTAACCCATCGAAATTTTGTTATCTTTTATCCTATTGTGAAGGCCCCGGGCCACTTAGGATTTGCATGCTTGTTGACCCATCGAAATTTTGTTATTTCATAAGCTGTTGTGGAGGCCCCTGGGCCACAGCCCCACCTGCCCTGCCTTTAATTCGGCCCTGAGATTAATATAATCAAATAATCATGTATGTTAGATGTACAAAGTACTGTAGGCTGTAGGTAAAGATAAAAGAGCAAAAAAATATCAAAGGAAAAGATGTTTACTAGTGTTTACTAGTTGGAATTTGAAAGATTTTTTTTTCCGAAGTCTCTATTGTGGGGGCCCCCCGTTTGTGGAGGCCCCGGGGCTTGAGCCCCGGTTGCCTTCCCCTTAATCCGGCAGTGATATAAGTATTTCTTTAACTACGAGTTACTACAACTCGTAGGTAGGCAAACGACTCCAACCCACCTGATGTTAAGTGGTGGTACAGTCTAGACACGAAGTTGTCTGCCGCTTTTTTCGAGCAAATAATATACAAGTAGATACACAGCGCGTAAAATAAAATAAAATTCCATTTTTTTTATTTTTAATAAGCCACTCTTTGATGATATAATTTTTGTATAAGAAAAGTCGTAAATACCCTTTTAAACGCACCAAACATGCCAAATGTATTGTTTTAATGGTCTAAACCATCTTCGCATTATTGCCCTGTAAAGTGTAACCACTTCAAATCGAATGGACGTTTTCAAAGTCTATAACGGTCATAGGTGGCAACAATATTTGTGTTTTATCCATTAAATCATAAAAAGATGTCGTTGTATAGGTAGCAGCAAACTTCGTGGGCAGGTTTCCTTGTCTATGGTCGTTGCTCAAAAAGTTTGCCGGGGTGTATTCTCTGTTCACGAAAACGAGTTAGTGGAACGCTTTCTGGATCACAAAATCGCTTACAAAAGACAAGGATCGAAAAATCGCTTACAAAAGAAAAGTATTAAAAACTGCGTCACACGAGAAAGTGAGCTGTCATCGGCTGAAGTATTTTCAGGAATACAATTTGGCTCATAACAAGAAGTGGAATGCTTAGCTTTCTTCAGTGCTATAGAATATAGAAATCAAACGAACCGAAACCTGATTATGACAAGCTCATGATATTAGCAAACAGTTTTTCATTGAGAGATATTTATATGTCACTAGCTAGGGCACCCGCCCGCGACTTCGTCTACAGAGACGAAGTCGCGGGCGGGTGCCCTAGCTAGTGAAGTCAAAGTTTGGACGGTAAACTAATATTTCCACAGGGAAATATTAGTTTACCGTCCAAACTTTGAAATCCCGGTGTACCCCTTTTGGGGGTGAGATTTGGAAAACCCTTTCTTAGCGCATGCCTATATCATAATAGTTATTTATACAACTGTTGTTTATTAAGGGGTATTAAAATACGAATGTGGGTTTATCACACTCGGCATCAAGAATCCTTTATTAAAGATTCTGAAACAATGGGGCATTCTAAGAACTAAAAAATCATCAAAAGTTTCGGCGCTGTGGTAGTGAGAGACGCGTGAGATAAATTTTATATTTTTTTGAAATTTGAGAATAATTCCACACATCGATCAGTGAAAATTATGGCTGTCTGGTGAGTAAGCCCTTGACGCGGAAGGGATTTAAAAAGCGAAGGAGTATTATTATGAAATGTTGTACCTCCCGTTTGGATGTTGTTTTTACCCGGCTGCGAAATGCAAGAGCGCGAAGCGCGACGCGCAGACAGGGTTATGTGTTTAACAGTCTATATATGTATGTTTGTTCCTTTGTGGCACACTAGAGACCAAACGCCTGGACCAATTTTGATGATTCATACATCAATCGATTCGTCTCAATCATGGGAGTGCTACTAAAGATATGATAGTAATCAAAATTCAATATGGGCAAAATTAGGCGCCATATTGTGACGAAGTAAAAAAAATAAGTTGACAAAATATGTCGAGTGGGGTATCACTGTCTAGATAATCAAAAATCATATTTAGGTTCCTAACACCATTTTTCATTTTATATGATTGTTTAGCATCTACAACGCTTTAAAGTTGTATATTAACCACTTGCGCTTTTAATTTCAATCTTATGGTTTGTATGGATCTTTGTTACTCTTTCACTTAAAAAATACTGAATGGATTTTAATGAAACTTAACAGTAATATAGCTCGTATATGATAATAACATATACATAATAATTAATGTAGTTATTGAGTGAATTGGCCAAAATATAACAATAAATGTCACATAAGACGGAAAAAAAATCTCCCATCTGCGAGCCATTTTGGCCTACACTGCAAAAACAATAAAAGTTACATGAATGTAATGTAGAGTGAAAATGTATCTCTTAAATAGTTCTAAAAAATAGTCCGTGACACCATATATCTATTTTTAATGTGTAAGCCATTACCGCTAAAATAGTGTATCAAAACTAAAATATTATTTGATATCTATTTCCAAAATGCACATTTTGTATTAACAAATTATTTTTTATCAAAACAAATACTTTTGTCGCTTTTGGTATTTAAAGACGATAAACTTTGCCTTTTACACTATGTCATTTCGACAAATATTTAAAAAGATACAACGATGACAAAGTGATAGCGCGATGTACTATGTAGGAGTAGCATGCGGGATTACTAAGAGAAGAAATTTAATTAAGGTGTTTATAAACGTGGATAAAACCTAGGCGAAAAAGAAAAAAATGGGCTACTCGCAGTATCTGATCCTATACGAAGTACTTACAATAAAATTGTGATACAGTTCCTTCTTATTAAATGATGAAAAATAAATTATCATAATAGGTATTTATGATTATTGAATTTTAATGAAAAACTAAGAATTATACTGTTTTTATTTTTTTAACGATATTACTTAATGTTACAAAAAAGGTTTACTTAATATAATGACAAATAACCCATTTTTCGCTAGTAGGTATCAGCTCGCGATAATATTGGTTTTGTAATTATAAACGATAATTCTGCAAAATTGGAAGTAAACAATATAGATTTTTATAGGTAAATTACACCTTTCATCACCCTACGCCTATTCGTATTGCGATACGAACCAAGAACCAAGGTCCCATCTACTTCTATAGGGGAATTCATTATAATCGATTTAGCTATTAGGGCACAAAAGCGCAACAAACAAACTCAATTTCGCATCTATAATATTATATTATACTTACTAGTGACCGGGCATAGTACGGGCGGAATTTATTTTAATATTAATTTAATAAAATATAGCCTATGTCACTCGGACAAAATGTATTTAAATAAAGAAAAATGTAATAATAAATAATGTATGTATTTTATTTTATTTTTATTTATTTATTTATTGCACAAAACAGAGTTACAGCAAGCAAAATGGTAAAGGACACATAGAAAAACAATTGATAAAAAAAATACTGAACTCCACTAGCATGTGCAAACAGCATGTTTATACAAGTACACAGCAACTATACATTAAAAATCAAAAATTTTAATAATTACATTAACATAGAATTCATTAATAAAAATTTTAATGAGATTAAGACATGCACAATTCATTAATCAAATTAGAAATATAAAATTTTACACCAATCAAACAAAGTCATGATATCTGTTTGTAACTGACTGCAATCTCTTACCGAATCTATGCGTTTAAATATTTTCAAGTCATCCGCATACAGTAATGACATATTTTTTAGTTTTGGGATTAGGTCGTTAATGAACAGGACAAAAAGTAAAGGTCCCAAATGCGAGCCCTGCGGAACACCAGAACTTATGGAGACAGGCTGAGAGCGATATCCCTTCAAAGCAACCAACTGACTGCGGTTTAAAATGTAGGATTTCAGCCAGCGAAAGAGATTACCGTCCATGCAGTTCAACTTGTAAAGCAGAATTCTATGGCTGACTCTATCAAACGCTTTTTTAAAGTCCGTGTATATAGAGTCCACCTGGGCGTGGTCGTCGAATACTTTACAGATATAGCTGCTGTACTCCATCAAATTACTAACCGTCGACTTACCCTCCACAAAACCGTGTTGCGATTGATGAAGGTGAGGTCTAATATGATGGAAAAGGTGAGAGTAGACCATAGACTCAAACACTTTAGCGAAGCTGGACAAGATGCTAATAGGTCTGTAATTAGAGCAGTCGCTAGGATCACCTGACTTATGTATGGGTACAATATGAGCCAACTTCCATGTGTCTGGAAAGATACCGCTTTGTAATGACTTATTAAAAATAATATGCAGAGGTAAGGATAAGGCGGCCGCACAGCTCCTGATCAAAAGAGGAGGAATGCCGTCAGGGCCAGCACCCTTATTTACAGACAAATCTTTTAATTTTTTAAGTACGTCTTTCTCCAAAATGCTTATCGATGTCAAAGAGTAACCGGGACAGACTTTATCCTCTCTAAGAGTGCAACTACCAACATCAGGCACGAAAACTGAGGAAAAATAATCGGAAAATAGCTCCGTCGCTGCCTGGCCACCTGTAGCAATTCTATCGCCAAATTTCACTGTATCAGGACCTGCTGTACTTATTTTTTTGCTTTTAACAAAAGAAAAAAATAGTTTGTTAGACACATTGAGAGACTCCTCCACACTGGAGATATAGGACTCGTAGCAATCTTTTATGAGTTTTTTCGACCTGGAAGCGTAGCAAGCAAAATTCGTCATAGTCCCAAATTTTTTAAATTTCCTGTGAGCTGCTTTTTTTTCAGAAATACATGCTTTCACGGGCTCTGAAAACCAAACTGGATAATTCGACTTTCCAATACGCTTAAGAGGCGTATTCTTCATAATAATGTCGTTCAAAATGTTGTAGAAGCAATCGATATCAGAGTTGACGTCATCGTTATCAAGAACACTTCTCCAATCTATTTCCCTAAGCTGTTTAATGCATTCAGACATGTTACATTTAAAAAAATTAGGTATTTTAACTTTTTTGGAAATCATATCATTCGCTTTATACTCTATGTTTGCGTCAATTTCAACATGTGGATGATGACGATCAGGTGTACTCAATGGACAACATTCAGTAATTTTTACGTCTGGAAGATCAGTTATAACTAGATCAAGTATTCGATCGTTAGAATTACGTATATGATTAAACTGAGACAGATTTTCTAATTCCAAAAAATGCAAGAGCGATTTTGATTTTATGTCATAAGCCTCTCCAGGGATCAAACTAGAGGAGGAGCCACCGTCAGATGTCCACGTAAGCCCAGGAATATTGAAGTCACCGACCATAATTGTCTTAGACTTACTACTGAGGCTTAGTAATCTGTCAGAAGAGTGTTCAAAAAATGTTTGGTACTCGCTGGCACTTAGGTTTGGAGGTAGGTACACCAGGTAAATGTTTAATATAGAGCCTCGAAAATCACGCACTTCAACCCACAGATCCTCAAAATCACTTTCCAAGTCAGGTCGCCTTACAGCAAGAAAGCTTTTTTTAAGAGCTAAGAGTACTCCGCCACCAGACTTCTTAGTTGACTTAGCAGTTTCACGGTCTCTACGGAAAACGGTGTACCTGTCATCTACAAATTCACTGTTGGAATATGAACTATCCAAGTTAGTCTCACATATACAAATGGCATCATAATTATCATTCAAAATATTAATATACAATTGTTGTAATTTACTTTTAATTCTATTAACGTTCTGATAAAATATTAACATAGGAAAAACACAATTTATTTGCCAAATATCACAGTTAATCTAAAAGACCATGCTCACATATCTCTACAACTTATCAAGGCTAGCCATGTCCTTAATATAAAGTGCAGGAGATGTATCATCTTCTCTAATGTAAACCCTACCATACTTAATCCATACATATTTGTATTTCTTTTCCTTTGCAAGTTTGCGAGTCCCTGCATGTAATTCCTTGCATTCCTTCGAGAGGTGCTCGCCCACATATATAAGACATTTGTCACCATTAACACCAATATGCGTAGAGCTTAGCCTATTCTTGGGATTCTCTTTGTTGAACTTCCTTACAGCGGAAATTATGTCATCTCGCCGCCTTTCAGAAGGAAGAGTCACTAATAAATTGCGCGGTCTGTCGGAGGATGGATCCAGCTTGGCAACTCGACGACAGGAGCGAATCTCATTTTCCATAATAGGGAATCTTATTACTTCACACAACTTTTTGAATAGGGCAACAGCATTTTCCTTGCGATGTTCAGGAATGCACTGTATGGTGACGTTAAAGCTTCTTGAAGTTTGTTCAGCCTGTCGAAGACGCGATTCAAGTTTGGCAATATCCAATTGGAGTTTAGCATTTTCCGTTTCCGAGTCTTGAGATTTTTTCACTAATGGACGCCTGTTCAATTTTTATGTCTGTAGGTACCTTATGATGAATTAATATTTGAAACCGGTTCAGTAGTTTGACAGATTATTTGTTACAAAAATACAAATCTTGCCTCTTTATAATATCAGTATAGATAGTTAGGATACGAGTATTTAATTGATGAAAAAGATTTAAAAATAAAGTAAGAAATAGGTTTATTTGATTATATTTATAAAATTTACTAAGCATTTGTGCTTAACAGTGATAAGTTATTCGGTAGTTTTATTATACTTACAAAAAAATAATTGCCATGATTGCACTATTTGCAATACCTACTAGGCTGGTAGCAGCACGCTTGATAGGTGGAAGTACTCTTCATTCGAGCTTTACACTACCAATAAAAAAGGCCCGATCATAAAGTCTTTTATCTGTTATATGTGAACGCTTTAAAAGAAAACTACAAAGAGAACTATAAATTGATAATAAATGAGATTGCTATGGTGCTCTACCTAACGTTATGAAAATTTTATTATGCGCCTTTAGTTTAATCAAATATTATAAACTTTGCTTTGGTAATTACATAATTATTTAATTTAGCGATCTAAGGCAGTTGCCACCATTATCCAAAACAACAGACGGGAATTACTACTTTCTTAAAACCTGTGACATAAACGTCATTGATTGGTATTGTATATAGGGTGATTAACAATATTTGAAGTTAACTTCTGGCATCTAAATATTGGGTTTCTGTGAATTATGTAGATATATCAAATTATGAGACTAGGATATGACACTGCATTTGTGTGTGTATATCACAATCTTAGAGCCGGACGTTGACATGACAATGCAGCCACTGCCAATTTTAAATAGTCGACGAATTTTACTGCTAAACTACTAAAAAGAACATAAACAAGACATGAGTTTTTGAATAAGTGCTACTTTACTATAAAATTTACATACATTAGATATTTATGTAACGACTTGATTTAACTTCACACATTTTTGCGAAAATTGAGGCCCATCTGTAGCCTTGACCCCGCTGGTAAAGTCTATATGTCTAAATAAATCAATCTTTTAGACGACCGCAAGGTACTTAATAATTCCCGCGATATTAATTCCCTTACTGAAGTAACAAGACTACGGTATATACCGTCTTAAAATACTAACTAACTAAAAAGTGTGAAATAAAAAAAGGTAAATTTAAAAAATCAAAAAACCCGACTGCTTAATTATACTTCAAATAAAAACTGAAAAGAAAAAA
Source organism: Chilo suppressalis (assembly GCA_902850365.2). Lineage (NCBI taxonomy): Eukaryota > Metazoa > Arthropoda > Insecta > Lepidoptera > Crambidae > Chilo > Chilo suppressalis. The sequence continues at coordinate 14,549,956 of OU963900.1, forward strand.
ACAAGTCCAGTAGTCTATAATTCTGTTAATAAGGAACAAAGCTACTTTAACAGTCGGGACCCATTTTTGAAAAATATTATGTATTCTTGAATATCTAATGGGTCCCGACTGTTAAAGTAGCTTTGTGCCTTATTAACAGAATTATAGACTACTGGACTTGTTTTTTTCTTTTCAGTTTTTATTTGAAGTATAATTAAGCAGTCGGGTTTTTTGATTTTTTAAATTTACCCTTTTTTATTATTTATTATGATATTGGATGTTTTAATGTTGGCAATAAGCTGTTACAGAATCTTCAATAGAGGTTTTTAAAGCATGGGTGTAAAAAAATGCTATTTATATGCCAAATTTCAGCGCAATCCCTTTAGTGGTTTGAGCTGTGCGTTGATAGATCAGTCAGTCAGTCAGTAACAGTTGCCTTTTATATGAACAGATTTATATAATACTGTAACTTGTTATAGCTACAAAATACAAGATCTAAAACCCGCGTAGTATTTTTTTATCAATGTGATTAACGTCGTCTTTATTTCAGAGAAATGCAGTCATATTACGCGGATGACAGCGGCGAATCGGACGGCGAGAGCAGCAGACTTCGAGTAGCGGAGGAAACTAAATCTCTGATCATGAAAGAGTTCGCCAACAGGAAGAAACATTTGGAGCAAGATAGGAAGAAAAACGATGAGTCTGAATCTGCTAAATACTCAAAATGTCGAGCCGCCGACAGCACTAGTAAAAAGGTATGGTATGAGTAAATGAAACGGAGCCACTTTAGTTAGAAAAGTTTCTTTTCATTAGAAGTATGAGTCGTACTTTATTTTTCAAATTACATAGAGATAATAAATATGTATATTTTATAAAAATAAGACATGAGCGTATGAACCTGATATGATACCAAAACAAAAACACGATAAAATTAGGGTTAAAGGAATTTTAGTTGTAGAAATGTAGGTGTAAGAGTTACAATGCTTAGACTTAAAAAATATAGGTTATTATGTCTTTATTCTAGTATATAATGGCGTTAAAAATATATTATATTTATGGGGGTACTATATATTAAAACTGTACATAACTCCTTCATTCACAAACGTGTTTTCTGTGTAAATAATACAATAATAATGTATGAACGTGTTTATTGAAATGAAATACTTAAAATTATAACGGATTGTTTTTTTTTAGAATTTCTTCGTAAAAATATAGTATTCTGGCTTCACAAATTTTAGTTGATCTTTAATGTTAGACGACCTCCGTGGCCGAGTGGTTTTTACGCTGGGTTTCATGGTGTCGCCGACTCGAGAGGTCCCGGGTTCGAATCCCGGTGGAGGAAGATGTTGGTGTGATGAATACGAGCATTTGTACTCCAGTCATGGATGTTTAATATGTATTTATATATAAATATGCTTATATATGTACAGTATTTTATCCGTTACCTTAGCATCCCATAACACAAGCCTTACAGTGCTAACTTTGGGGCTAAAGGAATTGGTGTGTTGAAAAAAAAAGTTAGTTTTCATCTCAACTGATATCCTGCCACAGCTACCTGATACCCGTTCTTAAATTTTATCAAAAAATGCATGTATCAATTCTGGTAAGATAGATCACGGGTGAAGGTGCTGCCGGTGTACATACATAACACTTTCTTCCATTATACGATTTTGTGTTTTATCATTGAGTGCGTACATAGACCCTTCATCCATTACTTTTTTCATTCTTTACGCTTATCAATATGAAATGAAGGTGCTGTGACTTCCGAGTTGGCATAACGCCTTCAATCATGACAAAAAACTGAAATTTAAAAAAATGCGACCTAACACGTTTATCCACTCATGTCATTGAGGAAATGATTACGAATCGCAAATATTTATGATTCTGTCCCTCTTGCACATGATATCCTAAGTAACGTGCAAGAGACTCGTTCCTTTGATGGTTACCAGTTAACTTCTTGCCAGAGCGAAGTCCCTGTATGCCTTTTTATTAAATTATAAGAAGCAATATAATAAACATTAAAATTTCTACTATATAGTAAAGGCATAATAATGATAAAGTAGGCATAATAAATGAATTTTTCAGGTGAATGGACTCACAATCTCTGGACGAGAGGGTTATCTAACTCTCCTCTGCGACGCCCTGAACAATAATTTGTCGAGTATGAGAGAAGTGGACAAGCCAGATAAGCCGTTGTCCCGCTCTGACGTGGAACAATGCGCTGCCGATTTGGAATACGAAGCCTTTTCCGGGAGCACTGTCATCAGCCTCTATAGGCGAGCTATGACCAAACTCGTTAGTTTGATTTCGTAAGAATATTAACTAATATAAGATGAAACTCCTTTTTTTATTCCAATATAAAATATATACTTACTACATTACGTTTCTGACTGCTCCGTCATTATTACAGTACTCAACTCACTGTTTTTTTTTTGCAGATATCATCAATAAAAGATTGCAAAGAACAGCTTTATCCCCGACTCAAGACGTTTGAGCCTAGAAAACGTAACACTCTTAGTGAGTTCGTGAAAGATTATGAAGCTCAGAAACATAAAAACCAAGGGTTTATCACGGCTGCACAATTGGAAATGGGTATGCTTATATAATTTCTAATGAAACAGCATAATTTCTAATGTATGCAAGGGAATCTTCATCCAATACATTTAATCTTTTCTTTTTCCAGAAAATCAAGGCCAAGCCTCGGATTCGAAATCTCTCTCTAAATCTGATAAACACGCAAAACGGAAAGCGAATTCTTTTAAACGAGACTCTTTGCAACAAACAAAATTACAAACTTTCTTTAAGAAAGCATCAAACTGTTCACCATGTTCTTCTCCAGGCGCAAGTGAGGACGATGATAATAATCTCGTCATTGATGAACATGCCATTAACAACAATGACACTACATTAAAATTAGAAGAACCTGGCGTATTAGATAAACATAACGACACTACTTTAAAAATAAACGACACCTCAGAGGATGAAGATAACAAGGGAAATGATAAAAATACATTTGTTATAAATATAACACTCAAAGGCATACCTAGCAATAAGGACAAAACAGAAGAAAAGCACGAAAAAACGAGTAGTAACGATAGTCATAAGAAAGAAAGAAAGAAAATAAGCGAAAATGAAAAATCGCCACCAAAGATAAATACAGCAAAGAGGAAAATTAAAGCCTTATTTGGTGAATCATCTGAAAGTGAGGACGTGGATGACACAAGCAAGAAAAAACCTAAACACGAAGACAAAAAGAAAAGGAAACATTCAAAAGAAAACCATAAGAAACAGCACAAGGATCACGACAAGAAAGAAAAAAAGAAAAATGATCATACAAAAGAAATAGCCCAAAAAGCATTTAAGAACGAAGTTCCGTTTTCGAAGTCAGCCTCAGATAGCGAATCTGAAAAAGAATTAGTTATAGATGATGGCATTGAATCTCAAATTAAAGAGAGTTGTCCTAAATCAAATGAATCACATAATACTAAAGTTGGAGTACATAGTGATTGGAAAAATCAACTTGCTAAAACCAATAAAGCATTAAAAGAATATAAGAAGAATTTAAATAAGCAATCTGCAACACCATCGAAACATGATGTTGAAAAACAATCTGACATAGATGCCATACCGGCACAGACAGCAGACAGCCCTATAGATACTAATTCATCTTTAGTTGATATGGACGTGGATGATGTTGTATTGAGCAAAGCACATAAGTTAAGCAGAGAGGCAGATGCAGTATTGTTGTCATTGAAACAGTTCTCAGAGCAGCCACAAGAACCATTGGTAGTAGAAAATCCCAAGAAAGACACATTGCCTAGTCCCGTAACATCACAATCACCAAAAATAAGTGAAATTAAAATTAAGGTAGAAAATAAGTGTAAAGTTTCTAAGCATAATAAAAGTGTTTTAAGTTTAAATAAAAGTAAAGGCAAAGTTGATTTGGTAAAACTGAAAGAAAAACATAAAGCTGAAAAAGTTAGGAAGCGGGAAGATAATAAAGCAAAGAAGACAGAAAAGGTGGATGTTGCCAGCCTTGTTGTTAAATTACTAATGCCGTATTATAAAAATCAGAAAATAAGTAGCCGGGACTTGTTCAAGATAACTGCCAGACACATTGTACATCAATTATTGGCTATACAAGTAACAGGTGAGTCATAGACATGTTAAACGGTTCAAAAATATAATTCCAATAATTCTCAAATAACGACTGTTTAAAAACTAATAAGTTAACCCTTGACCACCTACCACCGGTCTCTGAGACCGCAACGAATTTAAGTCACCTTTTTTTATGTGCGTTTGCGAGCTTCCATGTAACTTTTCTAGATATCACAAAGTATAGAAGACACGACAAGAACTTGCTATCGACGAATAAAAACTTGCGCGCGTTTGCTCTGGGTAAGTAAAAACATTTCGCCAGCGGTCTCCGCCGAGCTCGCACGTAGGATTTTACCAAAAACCTGAACAGGGTTGATTAATTAGTTTAGATGCGGCGTCAAAACCTTATTTTGTAGAAGAGAAAAATATTAGGTACTAGTTGACCCCGCTTACTTCGTACGGGTAAAAATAATTTGGAAGAAATGACGGACCCGAGTCTACCGTACCAAAAGGGACGAACGTCAAATGTTTGACAGGAAAGAAGATAGAAACAGTTCTTAAGGGAAAATTAAATTGACGTTTTTACTATCTTCCACGCAATTTTTCCAGTTTCTCACTTTTTAAACCTTCACAAACATTTCAAGACGAAGATAAGATAAATCCGTTCAGCCTTTCTCGAGTTTTAGCGAGATTTTTTATACATATATACATTTACCTGTGAAAATGCCGTTTATCATTAAATAAGTTCACTCCCTTTTTTTTCTATATTTTTATTAATCAAAGTAATTACCCATGCAATTAATGCAGTTTTGCCAACGTAGGGACTTTTTCGCCGCTAAGAAGTTACTCAAATTCTGGAAAAAATAGAAGTCTGTAGGGGAAAGGTCGGGTAAGTACGGTGGATTACCTTAAACTTCCAACCCCAGCTCTTGTAACTAGGAGACCGTCTGCGTGTGCAGTATGAGGTCGTGCAAGAGCAGTGGAGCCGAACGATTGATCAAAGCTGGTTGGAGATGTGGGAGCTTCTTCATCATTGTATTCAGTTCTTCTCAGTACACATCCGCAGTAATGCTCATCCCGTTTGGTAAGAAGCTGTGATGAATGACACCGGCGCTAGCCCACCAAACAGCGACGATCACTTTCTTAGGAGTAAGTATTCGTGTGGAACATTCTTTAGGTGCTGAAACAGGATCTAACCAGCTTGCTGAGCGCTTGCGATTGTCAAACAGAATCCTTTTTTCGTTGCAAGTAACAATGCGATTCAATATGCCTTGGTTTGTGTGTCTGTTGAGCAGTGCAAGGCTCAACTTGACGCGACCCGAAATACGCGTTGCGCGAACGCTGGCGATCATTCAAATTGTGAGGCACTCATTTATCAAGCTTTTTTACCTTACAAATTTGACGCAAATTCACCAATATTGTTTTGATGCTAACATCGAAAGCTGCTGCTAATTCAGCTGTGGATTAAGAATCATTAGCTTCCACAATCGCCTTTTATTCGTCATTCTCGACTAAAGTTTTCAGTCGTGTTCATTTCTTAGGTCGAAATTTCCAGAACGGAAGCGGGCAAACTGCGTGCGATTGTTAGTAGGGTTCGCTCCGTAAACGTCGTTGATGTTGCGTGCCGCTTCTGCCGCTTTGCTGCCACGACGGAACTCATACCTCAGGCCTTCCCTATGGATGGAATAGGGAGACACGGCCGTGACCCATCACTCGAGCTCAGTGAGGATTGGTAGGTGCTAACGACTGCAGATGCAGCCAGGACCAACGGCTTAACATGCCTTCCGCAGCACGGAGAGGCTCGAGATAATAAGTTTTTGGTCATCCATACAATGACCGGCATTCCGAAAGTTCCTTAACTTTTACGATCGCTGGCCGAATATGCTAACCACCTGCGCCATCGAGCTCCTCATTTAAATTTACTTCAATTATATTACAAGTATATTCCCTATTAATTGGCAAACGAGTTTTATTTGAGAATTGAAAAATCGGAATTAAGACAAGTTTTTCAATATTGAGAAATATATTATTTGTTTCAGAGGAGACCGCGATTGATTTATTACTACAAAAAGCATTTAGCAAGGAAGTTAAAATAGAAAACGAAAGTGACTTGGCTGTTAAACTGAATCTTAACAATAATATGTAATGGGAATTATAATTTTAGAAATGTAATTTAATATTTATTTATTTATAAAGGCATGTTTTAAATGTCGTTAAATGTTGATATTCTTGTACACAGTTAAATAAAATAATTGTTTAAAGTATGGGTAAGTTATTATTTAGATAAATTCAATTAATCGCAGAAGTGACAAAAAACATGTAAATATCAAAATACATTATCATGTTTAACATGAGATTTTATTTTTTGCTTAAATATGGATTAGATATCTCTATACTTAAACTAAAATTACACCTAATTTTTTTTTATATTTTGTTTTAATAACGACTGTTCACCTGCGTGATCGAAATTGTACCTCTATTGGGTAGGTTGGTAGTCGCAGAGTGGATCTCCGCGACGGATGCTACTCCTAGTTCCCGCTTAACTAACCGCACTCTTACACGTAGGGGATCAGTATAATACACACAATTTAGCATTGATAGTTTCTATGTGAATTGAACAGGTTTATCTAAAATAACGTCCGCAGGATTTTACAAAACGAAACAAATTATAGTTATAGGTGAATTAATGAAGAGCACCAAAGAAGTTATATCAAACAGAGGTTTTTATTCTGGGCGCGCGTTCGGGCGGGGCCGATGACGTCACCAGATTGCGCACGTTCCCGGACACGATATCATAAGTGTTTATATCTTGAGCGCGCGTTTTCGAAGCGCCTCTAGTTCGGTGTGCGGACCGATTGCGAGGCGCGCGCGGGGTTTCGGGTTCGATGACGTCACGTTGCGTGCGTTCCTTAGAGACATTATAACATAATTGTTTATATTTTAAGCGCGCGTTTTCTAGGCGTCTCTCTAGTTCGGTGTGCGGGCCGCTTGCGAGGCGCGCGCGGGGTCTCAGGTTCCGGCGGTGCCGATGACGTCACCAGGTTGCGCGCGTTTCCAAATGATGGCTCCAGCCCAATCGTCTCCTGGAATTGATGAACGCGCTCCACAAGCTCCTCGTCGTTCTCGATCAACTCCTCGATCTGATTATCATAGTAAACATAACGTTACCTTTTTTACAGAAAATTTACAAAATGATTTAAATAAATTAGCCAGCCAATTGCACGCCAAGGGCGTTCATTTATCATCGACATCTAATTTTATACTTAGGTTGAAAGGAGCTAAATAGATCAACGTTTAGCTATTGGCTTATTTAAAGTTTCGATCAGCCCGTTGAAGATGACAGACCAAGACTTGGTTACATAATTTATATTTAATCCAGTTTTTTCCACTGTAGGTAAGGTTAATCTCGTTTACTTAGGCGTCCAATTGGATGGCTAATTAATAACTGGATGATACACAAATTGTATACTCAGCGACCTCACCCTTCCTTATCTAGTAGGAGTGGAGCTGAGATTCAAAGATGCACCAAGCCTGCTTCCAGGCTTATTGGTAATGTTAATAAGATTTAAGTCTTTATTTCAAGAAATAATTCAAAATGTACATCAATACTTTAAAAGAAAGTCGATAGCCATTTTGTTTAGTATAGATTGTGTATATCAATAAAATGGATGTTATCAAAACCTCAGCACCAGGTGGAAACGCGGAGTAAAAGAAATAAAAAATATCACGCGATTAAAGAAGGACAATTCTAAATAAAGGTATATGATAGTGGCAGCAATACTGGGCAGAACTCACAGACTGCAGGCAAGCAAGTAAATCCGTTCCTAAGGTAAACCTGCAGTGCAGCTATCACGTAAGTTAATAAGACTACGAGAAGCCTTGAATCGAATCGTGAGAATACTCATGGATCACAGCTATTTCTACAAACACCTTGCAAATATAGGTTTTTCTGACGGTTCATTGCGCAGAGCCTGACTGGAGAGGGGAGAGACGCCCATGTTTTGCTGGACTGTAGAGGTGTTGCAAGACAAAGGACTTCTCTGTTGGGAATTCCACAGACATTAGTAGAAGCCAGCAACATCGCCGGGACTGCTGGGCTTTCTGGAGGCGCTGGGATGGCAGGATTGATGCCATTACTCATGCAAAATAGGCACATGGTGTCGAGTTGCGGATACAGCCCGTCGTAGAGATCGTCTAATCTAAAACTGAACGCCCCTCCATTGTCTTACTCTTACATGTATAATCAGTGTGCAGATACAACACACTCAAATTAGCTAAACTCAATGCAATGTAAGCGAGTGGTGAATCACGAGCGACCAATAAAATAAATGTCTGCGAGACACTTAAAAGCGGCTCACTTTTAGTCTCAACCCATGGCCGTATCTTCCCTTTTTGATTTAATCTAAGTTCTTTCGTGTTTTTCAATTGCGTCGATGTTATTTTGAATAAATGTTTCATATTGCTCGGGCTGATCACATTGTCTTACTCTTACATGCACAATCAGTGTGCAGATACAACACACTCAAATTAGATAAACTCATTGGTCATTCAGTTGATTCAGTCGCCCGCTAGATACGAAGATGGCAGCACGCTTCGATCACTAATAAAATAAATAAATATTTCCCACATTCACACGAATTAGCCTAGACTCAATAGTGCAGTCATTGAAGCATTATTGCTCCGATTTTTTTTACTGTGAACCGAATTGCATACAATTTTGGAATTAGGTTTATCTTACCCTTAACTTCAAAAGTGAAAATGATTTGAACTCCGCAACCACCCTGGGGGTGGTTGCCACCATATCTCGGGGGTGAATTTTTTTTTCAAAATAACCTCGGATATCGATAGAAGGCCTAATTTTAAGCAAAAAATCATCTATAAAGTTTTTCAAAAAATCCAATACTTTTCAAGTTATTGGCAATTGAAAATTGTTTTTTTGCAAATATCTCCAAAAATATTCGTTTTATCGAAAATTTTATAAAGAACAAAATTGTAGCAGGTAAAACAATGAACAATTTGGTTTTTTATAAAGTATTCTAAATGCAAAATTAAGCTAGATATTAAAGATCAAAGCCGTTTTTTATTTTGTCTGAAATTTAATCGATGTGGTCAATGCCATCTAGCGGCGAGCAGATGCATTTTATGCATTCTAATACAAAAGAGTTTTGTAGTGCTTGAAATAAGCTTTAAAATGAGCACTATTAAAAGTCTTTTGCACGTAAAATAAGTGAGCTGTATTGCAAATAAGGGGAGCATCTAATGTTTTTTCTTTTAAATCAATGGGTTTAAGTGCCATTTCCACCAAAATTAAAATTAATCGTATTCCGCCTAGAATTAACTTTATTATGAAGAGTTTGATATATAGTATCAGTCTGGCTGCTTCAGAATACATATTTTTCAAAAGAGTCACGATTAAAAACAAAAACAAAATTTCAAATTTAAAAAAAAAAACCTTTTTTTTTCATATTATCTCAAAAATGACGACAGATACGTATAAAAGTGTACAGATTAAATATTTAGGTATTTTTCTGACAAACAATTTGGTTTTTTTGTTTTTTCTGTCAAACAAAAAATGACGGAGATATGATAGTTTAAAGAGCGCATGGCAGCGCAATCACAGCCTCTCTTAAGCCCTTTAAACCTTCACCGTTTTAGAAAAAGGTTTTTTACTATATATTGCAATGAAGGATGTTGTAGCTCTATTAATTACCTTTACAATGGTTTTTTATAAATTGTGATAGCATGAAAATTGAAGGAGTAATGGTCCAAAAACTTATCATATATTTTTCTACTTAGTAACTGAAAATTTCAGATAGTGAATATTTGGAGCAATGTGAAAGTACGCAGTATAATAGAGACCCACTATTGTAATGTGTATATACAGTTTTTTTTTTTTATAGATAGATCCGACAAATGACTCCAACCTACCTGATGTTAAGTGAAGGTGAAGTCCAGACGCGAAGATAGCTGATACAGCAGTTCTAACTGCCACACCAGCCATCCTCACCCTGCCGGCCTGCAAGTTGCTTCTTTACGCCTCTTTTAAAGGATCCCAGGTTGTAAGAGGGAGGGAACACGTGAGCGGGCCGAGAATTCCATTTACGGATAGTACGACAAAGAAATGAGTCACCAAATTTCTTTGTACGCGTTGGAATTGTAGCCACAGTTAGACGGTGACAACGTAAGCCAGCGCGCGTGGTCCTCTGAAGGAAAGGGGAAGGTGGAACAAGAGAGAATAACTCCTCAGAACACACGCCGTGGTACAGACGATAGAACGCGCTTAGTGACGCCACGTCACGGCGTAATTGAAGAGGCTCGCGGTGTTTAGTCACCTCCTCATCGCCTATGATGCGGATTGCGCGCCGCTGTAACCTATCCAAAGCATCGAGCAAGTACTTAGCGGAGCCATCCCAGAGGTGCGAGCAATATTCCACGCAAGACCGCACCTGCGTCTTATACAACAAGCACAGTTGCTCGGGCGTGAAAAAACGCCGCACCTTGTTCAGGACTCCGAGTTTGCGTGAGGCTGTTTTTATCACACTTTCGATGTAATTCTTTGGATTTAAGTCACAGCGAATCTCCATACCGAGCATGGTGATACTGCTCTCTAGCTCCAGTGGTGTGCCCTGAAGAGAAGGACATAAAAGGAATGGCGACGTTTTTGCCGTGAAAGCACAGACCTGGGTTTTCTTAGCATTGAACTCAACTAAGTCCTTGGTACCCCATACAGAAATGTGGTCCAAAGCCCGATTGAGCTCAATGACAAGATTCTCCTGTTTCCCCTTGGTTACCGCCTGCCCAGCCGCTGCTTGTCCGAGATACCCCGCATGCACTGTACTATCGTCTGCATAGCAATGAATATTCCCAAGAGGAATTAAGTCATTGATATGCAGCAGAAAGAGAGTGGGGGATAGGACGGAGCCCTGGGGAACGCCGGCATTCACTGACATGAACCGCGAACTGCTACCATCCGTAAGGACACGAATTCTACGATCATGCAGGAAGTCAGCTACCCAAGAACAGAACTGGGCCGGCAGACCGTATGCCGGAAGCTTGGAGAGAAGACTTTTGTGCCAGACCCTGTCGAATGCCTTGGCAATGTCAAGGCTAATAGCCAACGACTCGCCTCGCTTGTCGATAGCCTCACCCTAGATATGAGTCAAGTACGCTAGAAGATCACCCGTCGATCGTTTCGGTCTAAAACCATATTGACGATCATTGATCAGGGAGTGATCCTCTAGGTAGCGGGTCAGATGGTTGTTAAGGACCTTTTCTAGGACTTTACATAATACTGAGGTGACTGCTATTGGCCGGTAGTTAGCCGGGTCTGAGCGATCTCCTTTTTTGGGTACCGGTTGCACGTTAGCAACTCTCCAAGTTTCCGGCACACGCCCCAAAGAATACGAGCACTGGTACAAACGCATGAGCACGGGAGACAACTCCGCTGCACATTTTTTCAGTACTACTGCTGGGATGCCATCGGGTCCACTAGCTTTCCGGACGTCGAGTGATTGCAATTCGGCACGAACCTCACGCTGCCTGATTTTGATATCCGCACAATGAGGTAATGATGGTGGCGGTGCATTGCAATCATCGATTCGGGAGTTAGCCGCAAAGAGTTTTGCCAGTAAATCGGCTTTCTCCTGCAGCTAATGAGCTAGTGTTCCGTCTGGGCATCTCAGAGGTGGCTGCGAGGGCTGGCAGAAGTCGAATCGACCCCGGGATCCGTAAGAGCGCGGCCTCTGATCCAAGCACGATATGCCGCTTGCTTACGCGAAGCAGCTTCAGCACAGTCGTGATTGAACTAGAGGTTACGTGTGCCCTTACTGATGAGATTGGAATGAGGAATATAGTATTCCATACCCATTACAATCTCCTCAGTAATAGCAACGGCGCTGGCCGATAGGTCCTTGTCACTGAAGCAGCGCTGCTTCCAAGGGACGGACGCAAAGTAGTCACGCATACCGTCCCAATCTGCCGACCCATAATGCCAAATCCGGCGTTTTACCACCGTTGGACGCGGAGGCTTGGCCTGTGGCGCTTTGACAGATATCAGGCAGTGGTTTGAAGAGCCCAGGGGGGCTCTTACCACAACCTGATAGCCCTGTGGATGGGTCGTGAGCAGAAGGTCCAATAATGAAGGCGCTTGACTTGAAATATCTGGAATCCTTGTGGGCTGATCGACCAGTTGCTTCAAGTCCTGCGTGAGAGCGAACGCGTGAGCAGAGATCCCTGCATGGTCAGTTTTCGAGGAACTTAACCACAAATTGTGGTGAGCATTAAAGTCCCCCAAAAACACCAATTCTGCATTGGGAAATTGCTCCTGCGCGTCATCTGCTGCCCGACTAAGATGTTCGAAAAGTCTAGTTGTCTCAACATCGCCAGTGTGGGATCTGTAGAGGCACACGTAGACTGGCCTGGGGACCAGAATCGACGTGTACCCCCAACATGGAGAAGGAGGGATCTTCCAAGCAGCGGAGACGGCGACAACAAACATCCGCCTGAACATACAGGCATACACCGGCTTTCGCTTTGAAGGACTCTTCAAGCACGTAGCCGGGATAATTAAGGTAGCCTGTGTCAGCAGGCGGAAGTATTTGTGTCTCCGTCAGGAACAACAATGCTGGCCGTGCTGTCTCAAGATGGTGGTGAACAGCATTGAGGTTAGAGTAGAGTCCGCGTATGTTGCAGAACTCGACCTCAAACAGCGTTGAAGGCGTGGGGGTGTGCACCGCTGTACGTCCAAATTTTGTTTTGAGAGCTGCCATTATGGAAGTGATAAAGAGACGTGAAACGAGTGGACGTTGTCGCGACAAGACCCCCGCACCCCCCCGGAAGTGGCCGCCGGGACCCCACGCCCCGGTCACCAACCGGCACGACGGTCCACCCCGAGATTATGCGTGACATGATGGGGCAGCCTCGCGAACTGGTTAGGAACGCTCGGGCCCCTGTACTGTGCCACGGGCGGCCAGCGGGACAGCCGTTTCTACGGGTCTCCCTGGCCGGCGGGTCGATGCAGTCCTCCCGGCATCGGTTCGACGGATGCCTCGCCCTGGACCGAATCCGTCGCGACAACCTACACTCGAGCTCTGGTTGTACGCTGGCTGACCCCGAAACGCGCGAGAAGCACTTCACGGGTTTTTCACCATGCGCACGGTGGTAACAAACCAGGCGGGTGTTAGGCACCCTACCACCAGCAGAGCGGATGGAAGCTCCGATATCCCTTAGTCGCCTCTTACGTCACCCACGGGAAGAGAAGGGGCGGTGAGTTGTATTCTTTCTCCGTCACCGCACGGATAAAAGTGGATCCCCGGTAGTCCGACAAACATTTTGCAGGGCAGTGTCAAACTATCGAATTTGTCGGATTATAGAGTACTGCCTAAGACCCCCTATAGTCCGATTTTTTTTACAAAAGAGTACCTTGTAATCCGACAAATTACAGATCCAATGATAAGATTACAAATCATACTTCGTTATATATGTCAAATTTAATAAATTAAACAACACAATAGAAAGATTACGTTTTATTATAAAAGTAATAATAATAAATAGTGATGGTGCGTACAAGTTGTAACTTGTTCAATCGTGAATTAGCGAATACTTGTATATAATAGACGATGTCGGATTATAGGGGTGCCGTATTAGCCAGGGGCCGGATTACCGGGGCTCCACTGTATATACATAATATGGCTCATATATTTTGGAAACGTAGGCATGAATACATACCAACGTTTTTATATGTATGTGTCGTGGCCATATCGTAGATTTGCTCACTTCATGAAATGCTCGAGAATTTCATGAAATGGTCACATTTCATGATGTAGGCAACTTAATTTGACCAGATCATTAAATCGTCAACATTTAACGATATGGTCATCGACATTTGGCCGGATCGTATATGTAAGAATTTGTTTATTGTTATTTAAGTCCGAATGACACAAACAAATTTATCAAATTATTGTAACAAAATAAACAAATTAAAGATTTTTTTCCTTAATTAAACATCAAACATGTCAAGAACTTACACAATTATATTTAGAAAACTATCAAATATTTAGAAATAATAAGGTACTTTGGTACATATTACAATAGTAGGCTTAACTGTTCTTCCAGGGCCCAAACGGTAATATTTCACACTAGGTTAGGTTAGTGTTGTGACCTTGACGCGCGAGCCGAGCGAGCAAAGCGAGCGTGCCGCGGCAGCGGCCGGCGAAGCGCCAGAAAAAAAAACTATTAAAAGAGACCTTTTCTACAAAAGAAATTCAAGTACCACCTCTTGGGCCCTGGAAGTACAATTTTAGAGTATATCTTTGTACGGCATTGATTCTCATCCGCACTTTGTACCTCAACCGCAGTTTCCAAAATATAATATTTTGACAGCCAGTAATAGTCCATAGATTTCTTTTGCGTAGTCACCCTACTCTCCTTAATTTGTTTCGTCGAAAACCCTTTTGTTAACTTTCTTCATCATTAAATAACGAATTATGCACTTTTTCACTGCAAGAAACAACATTGTCGGCAGCGGCCGCCATATAAATATATAAACAAAGCGTTTGCAGCGCCTCTACCGGTAATTAATATAACTACTTTACAATATGATCAAATAATTTTTGCCATTTCATGAAGTAGCCACGCGTTTAGTTGGCCATATCGTGAAACGATTTCTCATCATTGATCTGCTCAAACCACATCATGATGTGGCCAATAGATAGTATAACATTTCATGAAATGCGACCATTTCATGAAATTCTCGAGCATTTCATGAAGTGATCAAATCTACGATATGGCCACGACATATATATATATAACACATTTGAGTGAAGGGGCCAACGAAAAAGAATTTTAAATTTAACAATTTTTTATCAAGGGGTAGTTTTCAAGGGTTAAAAGGGGGTTAAAAATTTGATAATTATTATAGAGAATATAAAATATTACTTACTCTATACTTACATCTTTTTATGTCATACCAAAGTAATTTTTTGTGATTTTTTCAATTTAGGGGTTGTTTGCAAGGGTTGTAAGATTTTCAAGGGGTTGAAAATGATTTTAATATGAGGTAATTATGTTAGAAAATACTATACAATTTCACCACTTACTATTAGACATGTTTTATAGCGATAAAATAGCTCAATGTCAATTTTTCCGTTAAGTGGTTGTTAACACCCCTTAAAAATAATAGGCGGAGTTCAGATCATTTTCACTTTTGAAGTTAAGGGTAAGATGAGCCTAATTCCAAAATTTCATGCGAATCGGTTCACAGTAAAAAATTCGGAGGTAAGACCGTATTTTTCGCTTCAATGACTGCACTACAAAGTAAGCACTGTAAGGCTTGTGCTATGGAATGCTAGAATACATATCCTGATACTTAAATAAGTATATTTTATCCAGAAATATTTAATAACATCCTTGACTAAGGTACAAATGCTCGTATTCATCATACTAACATTTGCCCCCACCAGGCTTAGAACCCGGGACATCCTGAGTGGAGACTATAGATTTAAAGCCGGTTGTTATCGTTTCCGGTCAGCCGATAACAACCGCTTTTTTGCTGACCACCCACAAACAGCGGTTGTTTACAGATGAAAACATTTAATTATGTTTTATTATATCCGTTTTATGTTCTAAGTGATTATTTTTGTTTATCTGCATACTACCTACCTACTTACTTCATACGTGTGTTATGGCACTAAGTATCTTTCAGACAAAAGCGGCTTACGGCCACGGCTGGGGTGAAGGCTAGATGTATTCGCTTGCAATGTAAGCGAGTGGTGAATCACGTGCGACCAATAAAATAAGTGTCTGCGAGACACTTAAAAGCGGCTCACTTTTAGTCTCAACCCATGGCCGTATTTTCCCTTTTTGATTTAATCTAAGCTCTTTCGTGTTTTTCGGTTGCGTCGATGTTATTTTGAATAAATGTTTCATATTGCTCAGGCTAATCACATATCATCAATCAATAGGTACCAAGAACACGAAACACAAAACGGACGTCGTAGGTACACATGTGAAACCGTTTTGATAAGTCTTACGTTTAGGTAAAGACAAAAAAGTCGTTTTTAACCATTTAAAGCAGTTATTTGCGCGGCAACTTCGGTAAACCTACAGATCAAATACCAATATGTACGTCAGAAATAAGTAAGTAGGTGCATTCGTTTAATATGTGTGTTAATATTTCATAATATTGAAAAATTTATATTTTATGCCATGATAAAGTACCTAGGTAGGTAGATATTAATTTAGAAATAATACTTATTTGTATATAGCAGCTCGTTATTATAAAAAATTGGAATGTGGAACTGTAAAAATTGTGTGAGACCTTTTTGTCTAGATTTGTATAAACAGTCGGATGTCAGCCTCTGTTTTTACGTTATTTTATGTTTTAAACCATGAGAGATTAGGTAATTATTGAGTCAAAATACCTATTTGTATCTTTATGGTATTGTTACGTGTCGGGATGGGGTTCGAAATGATATGCCCGTTCACGCTTGACAGTACTTTATACACCACACAGATCACACAGTTAACACACAATGTTAATCACAATACACTCGCTAAACACTGAACTTCACTATACAAGTCTTTAAACAATCGCACTTAAACAATTTACTTGCACTTTGATCGCTTTAGTATTCGTTTCGAAATCGTTCGAAACTCTGTTCTGCGCGGCGCCGATCGCCCTTATATACGCCAATCGTCGCATTCTAAAAAAGTCCCGTTAAATTGAGAGTTAACTAGCACCCGCGACTGCGTAGTAACTACTTATACCTATGTAGGTAACGCGCATAAGTTGTAAACAAGTGCAGGTGTCGTTGTACTTACTCCCTTACATCGCACTGCACAAGGCTCATATTAGAATGAGCCGCACCACTCGATCTTTATTGCGAACATTCCGTCGCGACCCGCAGTGTTCTAGTAAAATCTGTCTCCAATATTTCGAGGTTTTATTTCGAGAGTGTTTGTGACAGCATATGCTCGTATATTATAACAAATTCGACTCAGGAACTGTCGACTTATAACACCTTTTGGTTTTGAGTCGGATAAACAGGCGGTTGTCAATCGCCGTCTAGAAGTTATTATCGGCTACTTTGGATAATTATCCGATAACAACCGCTGTTTTACAACTATAGTGGTGACACCTTAAAACCCGGCGTAGGTATATACCACTCGGCCACGGATGTCGTCGAAAAGTACCAAAAAAGTATTGAAGGGAGTTCAGTTTTAAATTAGACGATCTCTGCTACTAGTGTCAGTACTGCAGGACCCCCGCCCGCGCCCCGCGTTTAGTCACAGTCTCTCGTGCAGGTAGTCTTGCAGCAGGTCGCAGCCACGTATCTCTAGCAAATATAGAGTTTACATGCACGTCACGTCACACGGCTTTCACCGTCAAACGTACAAACTAATATCACTTTGTCAGGATGTTTACAAGCAAGTGACGTCATTTTAGGTTCCGTAAATCCTAGGCGTTTTCAGTCACAAGACAAGAGACCAAAATACGTACCTCGTGCCGGTAGTCGTGCAGCAGGTCGTTGGCGATGCGCACGAGGTAGGCGGCCAGTTGCCCGCCCGCCGCTCGAAGCCGCGCGTAAAGCCGCAGCACCGCCGGCACCACCACCTCCGCCACAGTGCGCTTCATCTTCTGTATACGATAAAATGCCAACGCGAATCGCATTTATAAAACCGATAAAGCTCCTGAATTGAAAAAGATGTATTGAAAAGTATTTGAAAAGTTTTTAAAAACGTTCATACGTTATTTATTAGTGTATAGGGACTCCATAAAAAAAATCTGTTGCGTATATCAGAAAAGAAAAATCCTTTTTTATAATATGACGCGGACACGTCTCTCCAGCAAATATAGTGTTTACGGGCAGGTGACGTCAAACAGATTTCCACGTCAAACAGTACAAAGTAATGTCACTTTGTTAGGATGCTTACAAGCAGGTGACGTCATTTTATTCATTGGCTCCGCCAAACCTAGGCGTTTTTGGTCACATGACAATAGATCAAAAACACTTTCCTTTTACTACTACTTCAGTAATATTATCAACTACTTTTTTGTCAGAATAGTAAAATCGCTCCCAATATTCATGAGTTATTCAATCACGCGAAAACTACTGAACTGCTTTAGATTAAATTTTGAACGCATGCAGTTTATGACCTGGATTAAGACATAGGATACTTAAATCTAAAGAAAATATAACGAAAAAATTCCACGCGGACCAGGCAGCACACGGCATAATAGGCTTGTGTCAACTAACAATAAATCGAATGGGTTACAGTTTCTAAATATGAATTATGATATACAGATAACAAAAAATAAAGCTATTTATCATAATAATTAAAGATTATTATTATTTTAGAAAATAATTTCGAATAAAATAGGCATTAGATCACGTGACGGCAAACACCAATCAGAAAGACTGACGTCACCATGTGCAAAACATTACTTGTGGTTGCCGTTTTCGTACATTTCATTGATTTCTCATTCATGTTATTGTTACTTTGTAACATTTTATCAGTTTGTTTTCAGATAATTATTGAAAGGAAGCCTAATATATCCATGGAATTGGGATTTACCGAAGCAAATAATAATATTTTAACCAAAATAAAAAAATAATTGCATAACTACTCGACATAATTGAGCATATCATTTGGCAACTAGAACAAGAATAAGAAGTGTTTATTATTATGAATAATTATACTGAACTCTCAAATAGACTCTAAATCATACCATAAAACTAAATCAACTTACATAACCTCAACCTATTGTTATTATTTTATCAATATAATGCAATATAATTTATCCGGCTTGTACAACATTTTGATTTCATAGATTATGTTATGCAAAATACTTACATCAAAATGTTCATCACAAAATTATTCTTGTATTTGTTGATAAACAATGAATAGGTACCATCCCTCCTTGCAGGTTCTAACCATTTTTTCCGCATTTGTGGCATATAAATAATTTGCCTGGCGTTTTATGCTTGTCCTTTTACACTAGGACACTATACAGTACTTGTAATACGATGGATTCATTTTTATGTAAATAATTTTAATAGTCGGCGTACAGCGTATTGTTTGCTTTGCACGGCGTGACGTCATTTAAGACGCCATGACAGTCTAGAGCGTTTTCGAGGGAAATTTCAATAAGTTTTTTGAAATACAAAATACATATTGCTAATGTACTTTTTTATTTACAATACTATTTTTTTGGGGATAAATAAACATCAAGGTATATTATTAACTACTTTTTAAAATATAGGCAACTAGCCTATTGGTCAGTGCATTCGCCCGGATAGCGAAGGGTGCGGGTTCGAGTCCCGTCTGCCTGGTCCGCGTGGATTTTTTTCTAGTTATATTTTCTTTAGATTTAAACATCAAGCAGTTACATGCTTAAAAAATAAAATTTATAAAATAAAATACTTTTTATCCCGGCAAATGTGAGATTTTCAAAAAACTAAAGTTAACCTGCACGAAGTCGCAGGCGGCCGCTAGTACTACTTATTAAGGGACGGCTGTGACTGGGATATAGTGGGTGTGTGATATAGTGGGGCGACATTGAAAGTGGATCTTGGCTGTCACCCAACCAATTCTTAATTCATATTCAGATACATAGTACTTAAATCAGGCGCTGAGATTAAGCTTATCAAGTAAATCTGCAAATATCGTATAAATATACTCACATGAGATACAATATTTGTTGTGACGCGTTCTTGAAGATCATCAATGTCTGCATCACCGGAAGCTTGAGGTTTTTCTGAGAAAATATGTTTCATTTGTTTATTAAAAACTTAACAATTACACTCTTTGGCATTTGAAAGCAGGGCTTGGAATACCGTAAAAAATTTGGTAACGTTATTTTTGTTTGGTAAGGGTAACGATACTCTGAAAATAACGTTACTCCAATTAACTTACTATACTTCGATAACATTATACACACCTGTTAAAACTATTAAGGTTATCAGTCTTTTTGACTTTATGAGGTAACGTTACTTTTGCATAATTTTACCGGTATGTATCATTTACGTAACGTTAATTACCTATATTAGTAAAACCACAGAACACAGAAAGAGGTTAGAAGGGTGATAAGCGATCGCCAGTATGAGAACCGATGTCGCCGGCTCGCCCCCACTACACTTCCACATAATAGATAATAAGCCAATCAAACGATGCGACATCAAGCAACCGAACGAATCAGCGCTCACAGCCGTGACTGTGAGCGTTCATTCGTTCACACCGATTTTAGCTCTAGTGGTGAGACACTGAGTCGATGAAATATTATCGATATTAAATAAGTCAAGTGCGAGTTGGACTTGATTGTATGGATTTTTTTGTATCCTGTCAAAGTCAGTAAAGATAAAGAAAATGATTTAATGTAAAACGCATTACTACAGATAGTTATTTATTGACCTTGAAACTATATATATATATTTATGAAAAAGGTGACGCTTTGTTTCTTTTTTATAGTTATTTTTCAAAAGAAATATAGACTTATATCTATATTTTTTTTCCAATTACCACTTTAATTGAATCTGTTACGTGGTTAGATAATGGGAATTCACCGACTTGATGAAATGAAATGTCATCAAATAATGAAGCGCCAATAAACTTTTTGAAGTTATACTTCTTTAGGCGCGTTATGAAAAAATGATGAGAGTGAAATTTTAAGATGCGCGCGCATCACTGTAACACAAAATGCGTTACTTTTGTGTTTACCGCACATTAAGAAAATCTACCAACAAAATAGAAATAGAATCTCTATTTACTGGGTGCTAACGACTGCATTGTGAAGGCCTATCAAAAGTATTTATTAATCTGGAACAACGGAACCAAAGCGCGATTCAGGAGACTACAGCGCCATCTCTTGACCATTGGTGTAGTAGAACCAAAAACCACATCTTTATTTTTTGTAATAAAGTAACAGTTATCCACATGTTTCTAGTTTGTATATTCGGAATACGTGTTTAAGTTTTATACAAGTGCAAATCACATATGTTCTAATAAATTATATTCAGTAGCGATTTTAATTGAATATTTTGATTATTTATTTATTTTTTCAAATTAAAACTGAACTTTATTGACTGTGTCCTTTTCCAGACTTTTTATTAATTTATTGTAATTAATTATTTGCATGCAATTAAAAACTAATTTTAAACGATGCCAAAGAAGGATAACTTCTCACGCGCCTACATAAGTACACGCACCCATTTTTTATTTTATATTTTTGGGACTAAAATTTCTTTTTAGACATTTTTCAAATTATGTGCATGTTGTCGTTTTACAGTTTCTGCACTTTTGCATATTTTTAAAACATCACCACGGACGGATATATCAGGCCACCTTTATCTTTTAATGAAATAAATTTATTTTTGTTTCTTAGGTTTTCACGCACATCGCTCACTAAATAAAACTAGTTTTAACGGGTTAATGCACGAAACATTATTTATTTATTGACGACAGAATCATTCCGACGATGCAGACCTGAAAAGGCTGCGAAACGTAAATAATAAATAAAGTTTCGTGCATTAACCCGTTAAAACTAGAAATAAATTTAAGTTATTACTTGAATCTGATATTAGGGCTCCAGGGCAAATATCGCATTTCATTTTTTTTAAATTAGGACATAAACCACATTGCCTGCTATGTAGGCAATGACTTGTGTACTGATATCAGTAAGATATGATCAGACATGCTCTTTCTACTGACTGTGTGGACAAGTTAATTCTCTCTATAGTCCAGTCAAAATAGACAAAAATAAGTCATAACTTAGGGATAATTCGCATAGAGCTGAAAATTGGCAGAGACGTTAAATACATCATTATAAATAAAATGTCTAAAATCTCCTTCGAACCTACTTCTGCAAAAAAAAATTCCAGGTCAAATTTACAAAATTATGAAACACACTCACAAACTTTCGCCTTTATAATATTAAGTATGATAAACATTTACAATCAGCTTTTATTTATTTCTAAAAGTTACTTTAATTCTATTATTAGGTGCTAAAATTCAGTCGATAAAATCTATCGAAAATGTAAAATGTACGACGCAAGACACCACTAAAGTAGGTGCAATGACCTTGTACTGCGTCCCGGCACGTGCAGCGCTCTGTGATCCACGCGTCATTCTTGTGCGAATCGTACTACATTACGTGTTTTGAATGTCGTAGAGAGAATAGCGAGCGTACTTTGTCAGCAATGAATATTTTTGTGGTAATATATATGTGGTTTATCGTTTAATTAATATTTCTCGAATTTTTACTAAAATATCAGTCTAACTAAGAAGTTTTATATTTACCGATGATAAGAAATTCCTGCTTTAGGTAGATTTGATGATTGACTCCTTACTTTGCAAGTAATTACGGCACACGAAGGCATATTTTAAGCGGTAATGACAGTACTTTCTCACTGAGCGTTAGGGGGCAACTAAACGACGCAATCGGACGTTACGGTCAAGTTATGAGCATTTGCTCATAACTGTGACGCGCCTGCCCCGCCCACAAGGCCATTCTAGCCTCTTTCTGTGTTCAGTGGGTAAAACGATGTTTTTTTGCGTGTATATTTATACAATTCGAAAAAGAGGCGGATGGTTAGAGACCGCTATTATTAGCTTCTAACTTAGGCTCCAAGCAAGTAACAATTTATGACGCATCAAAATACTTAAAGAAAAATGTCGGAGAAGTAAATGGTATCTTTAAAAGTATCGTTATTAATAACGTTACTATAAACGTTAAAAGTATAGTCCTGTAAACGTTCAATTTAAGAAAAAATAAAAATTAACGTTACAATACGGTTACGGTAACGTTTTGTTACCTGTTTACCGGTATCGAAATTACAAAATAAAATAACGTTATTTAACGATATTTGAATGTGAATCGGTAACGTTAACAAGCCCTGCTTAAAAGTACTAATTAGATTGGAAATATCAAAAAACCGAAATTCTGCATGTTCATATACCGATTATGCGTACCTATCTATGATGCTGTGGCGTAAAAGGCTATAGTTTTTTTAAGATCGAGACTTCTTTGGATCCGAAAGTTTTGAACTGGATAGCTTTATGCATGGGCCGCACAATAGTGTCATTGGCGTGCAATAAGACCGCGTGGAGGGAGGCAGACAGTTCCACGTTGTCGTCATAAAGATCGGACGCTAGTCTATATTACAAACTTTAACATTTATAACATAATATGGTTATATTTACTAGGCAGCTTCATGCGTGGGCCGCACAATAGTGTGATGGCATCCAATAAGGCCGCGTGGAGGGTGGCAGGCAGTTCCACATTGGCGTCACAAAGGTCGGCCGCTAGTGTACATTAAAAACTTTAACATTTATAACATAGTATGGTTATACTTACTAGGCAGCTTCATGCGTGGGCCGCACAATAGTGTGATGGCATCCAATAAGGCCGCGTGGAGGGAGGCAGGCAGTTCCACGTTGTCGTCACAAAGGTCGGCCGCATGTCCGAGCAATTCGCGTGCCAATCTACATTGCACGTTCAACTTCTGCACTATGGATAGCCTTTGAAGCATCACGTCGTAGATCAGCTGGCGTGCATCGAAAGATATACCCTCTGCAATACAATAAAAGGTATTAGTAATTCAATTGTCAAATATTTCATTTATTTGGAAGGCAATACAATGTTATCGCGATACCATTTTTGAATGATAATGGAAAAATATCCTCATTTCATAACCAGTTAGGAATAAGTGAATAAAACTGCTTCTTTCGTCTACGAAACGAATTTTTTTATTAAGGATTTAAATCAAAAGTTTTTAATTCGTAATACTGTGCCTTTGGTCCATTTTATTAACCATTGATGGATGGTTCGTAATATTGTACATTTGGTTCACTGAACCATAGACGGAACTTAGAATAAAATATTACGAATTGAAAAACTTTGAATTTGGTTTCTAAATAAAAAATCACACAACATTATGCCAAAGCAAGAACAAAATATACCTAAATGATAACAATAATACGATTCGCACTCACCGCCTTCTTCCTTGTTGTAGTGTATAATGCAGTCAACAAAGTGATGGTAGATAGTGTCTGTGGTCATGCAGCAAGTCACGTAATATTCGGCCGGTTCGCGCACATCGTGGTCATCATCCGCTAATAACGCACAATATCTGGTGAAAATAAAATGCACAGTTTTTTAAAAATAATCCATACTAGTATCAAAAAATGTGAGAGGATGTCTGTCTGCTTGTCTGTTCTGTTACCTCTTGCTAAAACCGCTGAACTGATTTAGTTAAATTTTGGTAAAGAAATAGTTTGAATCCCGGGAATGGACCCAGGCTAGTTTTTATCATAAAAATCGCCATTAGAGGGTGTAAATGAGGGTAGAAGTTTGTATTGGGAGTCCAATTTTATTCACGTAAACGAAGTCGAGGGCACCCACTAGTTTTATAAATAATGACAGTGTGTCTGTCTGTTGCCTCTTCGGGCTTAAACCGCTAAACCGATTAGGTTAGAATTTTGTATAGAGACATCGGAAAAGGTCATAAGATAGTTACCCTAGTATCCCATAATATAAGCCTCACAATGCTTACCCTGGAGTTACTTTGGAGCTAGACAAATTGTTGTGAGTGTTGGAAGTATTTATTTGCAGTGGATTTCATTTATAACGACCTTGTTTGTAGCGACCATTTACCTATAGCGACGTTAAATCTAAGTCCCTTGAATTTAAAGCATACTTTAGTACAAAATTCATGTGGCTATAGCGGCTTTGGATGTAACGCCGAGTTCGGGTGTAGCGATTGTTTTTGATGAATCACTTGTAACAAATTCCTAGAAATCCCATGCAGATATTGCGAGCGGCCGCCAAAGACACAAAGATTTCTTCATTTCACAACCATTTCTTATCTTTTGTTTACATCCACACAGATGGTCAGCAAGTGGAGACCTTTACCTTATGTTTATAGATATCAGCTAAGTAGGTAGGGAAGCGTGTACGTTTTGGAGTTGTGGCTAACCCACATATCTACACGGTGGAACACACACACACATAAAGTATTAATATATTTATATATACACATACACCATATATATCAAGTACAAATAATAAAATATCATTATTATACCATACATACGTATAAACTAATATTGAAAACACTTACATTATAAATACATTATACAATAATAACATATTCACAATAAATCGACAAACATACAGACCGCACGTAAAAATATTTATTATTTATCAAAAAGTGTGGTATGCGCAGTCACAATCCGACTACTAGACGGGGAACCCGTGCCACTCGCTTACTAAATATTTACATGTTGATGTTATATGTTATTCGTTTTCCAACTGTTTACTATCTGCCTGTCACTCTGTGCTGTACTGCCTTCTAAATTGTGTAGTAAACGCTAATATAGAACTGGACTTATTCTTTATAACTTCATACAAGTTATTTATCGACCGCTAACGCTTAGCGCCACCACAACTGTCGACCCCGCTTTTGAACATAAGCAGAATGAGCGACGACGGACAACAGCCGAACGGCGACAAGCAAGAAACCGTTGGACATTTTTCAAACACGATGATGCCTGCCCCGGAAACTTTTAGAGTCGGTGTGAGAATACCTCCGTTTTGGCCGGAAAAACCAATGATATGGTTTTCACAAATCGAAGGACAATTTGCGATGGCCCGGATAACTGACGATAATACGAAATATTATTACGGACTTTCGCACCTCGATCGTCATAAGCAGTTGAAGTAGAAGACGTTATAACCTCTCCACCGACTAATGGCAAGTATGAGAAGCTGAAAACAGAGCTAATCAAGCGACTTTCAACGTCGAGTGAGAGAAAAGTAAAACAACTGTTGCAATCCGAACAGCTTGGGGATCGCAAGCCATCTCAATTTCTTCGACATCTGCAACACCTAGCCGGACCCAGTATTCCTGAGAACTTTCTACGCACGATATGGACGAGCCGATTGCCAAACAATTTACAAACAGTGATTGCGTCACAGATGACTTTATCACTTAATAACCTAGCCGACTGAGCAGACCGTGTACACGATATTGCTCCAGCATCACCGGAAGTGGCAGCGGCTAGTAGATCTACTACGCAATCGACACTGGACATAATGGCGCGGAGTATAGCTGAACTTACGAAGCAGGTCAGCGCCCTTACTGCGGAAGTGCATAGCCGTTCCGTCCTCGCAATAAGCAAAGCTACCAGGATAGACAGAGACATCGGACACCCTCGAAGCGTTCCTTATCCAACTACCGAAAATTTCCGCAGTGTTGGTATCATTTTAAATTCGGTAGTCAAGCCAAGAAGTGCATCAAACCCTGTGACTTTAAATCAGGAAACGCTCAGGGCAGTTAGTAATGGCGACTGATGATTGCCCACCGTCGTTGCCTAATGGTCGCCTTTTCGTAACGGATCGCAAATCGAAGATGCAATTTTTAGTGGACACCGGAAGTGACTTATGCGTATACCCTGGTTCTGCATTGCGTGATCGCCGCGACAAGACGAATTATCAACTCTGTGCTGCAAACGGTTCGAACATTGACACTTATGGTTATCTACAGTTTAATATTGATTTAGGGTTACGCAGAGATTTTAATTGGAAATTTGTTGTAGCAGATGATACTTAAGATTACTTGTGATTGTTATAAGTGTGCGTAGGTGAAAAACTATATTTGTAGGCGATTGTAACAATACAAATAACTAAGGCTGTGTGAGTTTATTTTAATGTAGTGGTTTACCTGGTCCCCCTCAAAAATTGACAGACTTTGCACTGAGTAAAATTAGGCGCGTACTTAGTCCAGTGGTTTAATGGTCTAAGTAGCTGGGTTTAGCAAAAATGTTAAAGAAAAGGCGGAAATCATTTATAAATGAATATAAACTATGCATGTGTACGTGTCTGTATTTCTTTACCTTTGCCTGCAACGACTTCCAGATATAACGTAGAAAATAAAGTGGTCGCTTCCTCGTCGTTATACCCGAAATCCACTGTATTTAGCAAGCAGTAAGTGTTGTGGACGTACTTGTAAAATAGCGGCGGTCGTAACCTCAGGTATCCAGCGAGCAGTAGCCTCGTTAGGGCTCGAGCAGCGCCACGCCGCAGCGGCGCCGCCGCCTGCGCTGAGAGGCAACCACAAACAGAGCCCAGCAGCGGCTCCACGATGCAAGTGTATCTACCATCAAAAAGTTCCTTTATACCCAGTCGCCCCCGCCGGCTTTGCCACAAGAGGCAAATGGGAATGTAGTCATTGCTACCGGAGCCAAATGGGAATTCAGTTATCCTCTTCAATATTTTTATTCCCGTTTGCCCCTGGTGGCACTCCTCGCAGAGACCTTTATTCCCAGTCCCCCCCACGCGGGGATTGCCTCCGGAGGCCAATTGGAGTGAAGTCATTGACCCCACTTCAGTTTTTTATTCCTATTTGCCTCCAGTGGCACAATCTCCGCGAGGGCGACTGGGAATAAAGGCAAAATGTTCAAATATGTATAGGATTACTATTAAAAATTTTAAAAGTCCTTACAAAAAGCCGGACATATCGGTAAATGTCCGGACATTTTAGTCATAAAATGCAAACATCACCCACTTAGTTATATTATACGCGTGGTAGCAGACGCTCTCATCGCGAGGGGGGTCTCCTTGTTGATTTTTAAAGATAATTTATATTTTGTTTTAAATTAATGAGAACTTAATAAGGATTATTTGACTTATTTGATATAACTCAATAAGTAGTTTTACTCATATTCCATCTAATTAAAAAAATCCGGACGGATGGGAACCCTAAACATGTACGAACGTCCACAGGCTTAAGAGCCCTTTCACATTTTTTGCAAAATGTCGTTATTTTTGAGCGCTTCGTTTACCCCCCTTGGAAAAGCTTTTGACTATTTCCAATAGAAGTAAACAGTAGATTTATTATTCCTTTTGTAAGTTAATGTAGAATATTTGCAAATACTATTTTCCTTTTTTGTACTGATCGTTCTACTGCAGCTAGTTTACGGAAAAATCGATAATATGTACAACTTCTAACGCCTCTCAATAATGTTCAGTAAATTAGATCAAATTACTTACTACGACATCAGAAATATGTTTTTGTTGTAACATAATGTATTAGAATTTTGATTTTCCATCTCTATAATTATTAAGAAAAAATCTAATCTCCGTGAGTTTTGTCAAAAAATAATGCAGGTTTACCTCGTATTTTGATATTGAATTAAATAGAAATACTATCAAAAACTTTCATAAAACTAATCTACCATCATTGAACTACTGAAATATGTATATATTTTTATAATTAGTTGATTAATAATTATTTTATAAGACTCGGAACATCACCCGTAAAATGCAAAATATACTAGTGCAAATCTACCTACGCGCGGATCAGTATGGCAGCGGCGCAATTTTGTAAAAGGGCTCTTAAGCTGGGCGCATATGAACAGTACCCAGATCAGGAATTCCGATTCGGAGACTTGAATGAACCTGCTTACATACAAAATATTTGACGAGGCGAACACTATTCTTTTTATTCAGAATGGAAAAAAAAAACCTAACGGAAAGTGTGCGCTAGGTTAACGGAATTCTGAATCTGAATTCCTTATCAGGAAACCGCTCATATGCGCCCAGCCTTATGCGGGTGCCCGGAACGAACGCCCATCGCTGAGACCCGCTCCGTGCTCCGTTGCGGATAAATGTCGATAATGGATTATTATTCTTGATAATAGGGAAGTTGGTGTCTTTCAATTAATTCGTTTATCAAAATTGTTTAATTTAATCCACATGGAAAACAAGCGCTAAATGGACATCAACTGGCGGAAACATAAAGGAGAATCATTAGACTTTATTTACGAAAAGATAACGCGACCATTGATGTCATTGTTTGATTGTCCGTCGCCATGTGTAGAAAGCCTGAAGGGAAGATCTTTCTCCGAGGTGTCTTTACTCGGGGTCCGCAGTCTGACCAATGTTGGTCGGGCATAATATTGTGAAAACAAACTTATATAAACACATGTTGGTGGCCGCATGCAGACATTTCTGTTTGTACTGCGCCCTCGAGTTGCGTCGCAGTCGCCGTACTAGTGCGGCCTCAGCCAGGGATATCGCCGCCACATATGTGTATATAAATACACACGCATATACACACGCACACACAAGCGTGCAAGCACATTCATACTTGCAAGTATTCTAAAAAGATATTTAAGTATTATCTAGTGCAATCGCATTTATTGATGAAAAGCGGTAACGACTTTTTTCTTCCTTCTGCTCTGTTATTAGATCATTCACATCACAAACGTACTCTAAGAGGATTTGAGCCTGGGGTCGTAACACAGGTTCTGTAACCTACAGCTCTCTTTTGGGAGAACTGCATTGTTTCTACTGTTTTGCCATTCATACTCTTGTACCAATTGTAATGTTACTTTGTGAAAGAAATAAATCATAGATTCATTCATATATCCCCACCTGGTGCACACGTCGGTGAGCGCCAGCAGAGCGTTGAGTCGCGCGGGCAGGGGCGCGGTGTGCTCGTGCAGTAGCGCGGCGAGCGCGGGCGCGGCGTCAGCGGCGGCCGCGCGTGATCTGACGCACAGTCGCCCGGCGCCGGCCACGCACGCGCCACGACGGCTGTCACACCATTCTGATATCGCAACGCTACTATTTATTAAAGATCTTATTTTTGAAGTGAAACTTTTTTAGGCACGAGTTAAAGCAGAGCCGAGATAGGAGTTTAAAAAAAATACTTTATTTTATAACTTAACCTATAGGTACAACTATTGGCAGCTCCGCGATGGAGGCCGGTTGATCTAATAATAATCTAATAAAATTAAATATTGAACGGATGTGTGTTGCAGTGTCAGCGATTCAACGTATGTGGAAATTAATCTGCTGACGCTGTAACATGAATTTAAAGAAAAACAATTTAATTAAGAAATAGCAAAAATTATAGTTAAGGCTAGGACTACACAATTATATTTTAGGATAGGTATACACTAATTATTAGGGGTTTTATCAATGTGCACACATATAACACCTCCATCCTTAGATGAGCCATTATCTCACTTGGAGAGAGAATGGCGATGCATATACAGGAGCATCGATGGTGGATCTTGCAGGAGTGTTGAGTGGTACTGCAGGGATACTGGATGATACTGCAGGAAGGCTGGATGAGACGGCAGGCTCCTCTAGATTCAGCTTCCCTTTGGACTGCTTTGTTTTCTTGTAGATTATCATCCCAATTATTGTCAGAGGTATGATAATGTATATTGGTACAGTAAGCGCAATATGGCTCGATGTTATTTCAGGTTGATCTATAGCTAGGGGATCTTCTCTTTCTATAAGATGCTGTAGGTCATGTAGTTTGCTCAATGAGATATCCTTTATATCTAAGGCTGGTACAGACTCGTTAAGGTGAGCGAGAGACAGGTTCAAAGATATCAGCTTGATAGGTGTCCCGGTAATATTATTGTATTTGTTGAATATCCTGGATGAGGGTGTTGATATTGAACAGCCTGCAGGGATGGTTACTAATACACTGCCCTTGTAGATGGAATAAGTGTCAGAATCGCAGCTTGCGTCCAATTTAGTTCGATTTGGTAGGCTTAATAGATAAGTAGCTTCATCCAACTGTTCTATTATCTCCAAGGTGTTTTTAATCTTCGTAAATTTGCACTGAGATGTTATCAGCTGATGAACTATGAGGGTGTGGATGCAATCAGGCAGGCGAGATGTTATCTTGTCGTCTTCTGTGCAGATATTTAAATCTGCTAAGTGCTTACACTCTCTCTCTAGGTAGCTGTATTTATTATCATTCATTGCTAAATAAGGTTTACGGGGAATGAGTATAGTTTGGTTGAGAGTGGGGACAGGATAAAGCTTGTAAAGGGTATAGGATGAGGTATCAAGGATAGGAACCTTGAGCACTATTACTATTGTGTTATCCCTAAAATAAGAGCCTGTGCTAATTAATTCGTAATAATCCCTAACTTCATTAGACTTAACGGGTACTAATCTATCACTACTATAATTTAATTCTAAAATATCTATCATTTCCTGGATGTTGGTGGGAGTTACGACTTCATGATGACATATTCCCAATTTCGTAAAGGCTAATATATTTTCTAAAGTAGAAAGAAATGTAAAGATGGTCTCTATATTATTTTTTAATTCTAAGTAAACTGAATCTAAATAAAGTGGCTTCCTATAGTGCAAATCATATTTTGAACTAATATTGTACATCTGATTTATAGAATTTTGAATATGGTTTTGATTTTCTATGAGTCCTGAGATAGTCGTATTGATCTCACGCAATGCCCCTTTATTGATAGATATATCTTTATTAACTCTAGTTACTATTTTATTCTGATTATCACTTAGATGTCTAATAGCAGAATCATATCGAACAGCATCATTGTAATCTAGATTCCCTGACATTCTCTTGATTAGAGATCCTAGTTCATTTATTAGGGCTCTTTTAAATCTTTTGTTAGTTAAGCTGTTATACATAGTTATTAAACTTTCAATGTTGTTCGATATGTATTGCTTCTTATAATAGTGCATATGATTATCGAACTCTACTTCCTTAAGATAAAGTTCTAAATTGTCCATATCCTTCTTTTGCTTAACAATAGTCCTAATAGAATCTTCTAATTTATCTAAATCTATGTAATGCACGAAGGTGTGCTCTAGATCTACAAGTTTCGTTTTCCCTAGTTTAAATGGAAGTATTCCGGGATTATTCTCAAGGGGGGTTATAAGAACTTCCCGTAGAGCTCTCACTGTCAGAAGACTCGCTAGGATCATCCTGGAACAAATTAATAGTATTTTTTAAAGGACGCCTAATATTTCGCCTAGCAATCCTTCGTCCCCTATCAATATTAATAGCTAAGGGATCAACATCCTTTACTATACGTACTTTATACCTAGGTTCTGTTTTTTGTCTCGTTTCTGTTTTTTCGAATACTACTTGGCCTGATGAAACAGAAGGCAAGGACTCGCGATCTTTGTTCTGATATGATATTTGCTTCTCATGTTTTTCAGAACTAATTTCGTGAATATTTTTATACAGAGCTTCGGTAAGTTTTTTATGCTCAGTAACATATTGTTGCAAGTATTCTTTGTTACGTTTAATCTCTAACGGATCCTGGCTATTTAAGTGCCCGGAAATAACTTCAAATGGTGTTTTGTTTGTCATAGAGTGAATTGAACTATTATATGCAATAACTGCATTTACTACTAACTCGCTAGTGGAGGATTTGGCGTATAATCCTGTCTGTATCCTTACATGCTCCAGTAGGGTGGAGTGAAAACGTTCTATTGTTCCGCTCGACTGAGGGTTCCGTATAGTAGTAAAATGGGTTTCTATTTTGTACATATCTAGTAACTCTTGTATAACGTTATTTTTAAATTCTTGGCCTTGGTCTGATATGATTAGCTGGGGTGTACCGTGGTGAGAGAAATATATCCTCAGAGCTTTAGCAACAGATATGGCATCAGCTGCTGTTAACAAATATGCTTGAGCATACTTAGAAAAGCTATCTATGATAGTTAAATACTTTTCTTTATTTATTGTTAATATGTCCATGAAAACTTTTTCAAATGGTTTGGTAGTAATAGGTACTAGTTGAAGTTCGGCATTTATAGGGCGTCTTTCGTATTTGGAACTGTTACACACGAGGCAAGTATTAACTATCTCAGAAACTGTTTTAGTCATGTTTGGCCAATAATATTTTCTTTTTAAAGCCGCGCAATTTTCTTGAATGCCCCGATGGTTACTTTTACCGACATGGAGTTTACTAGCAATATCTTTTTGTTTGCTTTCTTCTACAATATCCTCTAGAATAGTATCGCAAAGCAATAGGTTGTATGCGTTGTTTTTAAATATTTTTTGCAAAATTCTTACTAATGGTTCTTGATAGTCTTTATTAATTAAAATGCCTATCTGTTTATTGGGACTTATATACTCTTTGAAGAGTTTAATAATGTCTAGCTCAAAGTTATTTATATTGACTTGACTAGTATACCTAACTTTGCCTGGAAAGGAATATTTCGTTTTTGGTTTTACTATAGACATAGACTGCACGTTAATTTTCAACTGTACATTGAATTCGTTTAATGGTTTGTTAGTGTATGGCAATTCTAATATGGGGTCTTCTTGATTGCTATGGACTGTTCCTATATCATCGGCTACAGAAGCTGGGATATTATTTATCATAGAGCAATTGTCTAATACAACTGTGTTTGCATTTAATTCTATCCTAGACAAGGCATCGGCATTACTGTTAAGTTTTCCTTTTTTGTAAATAACGTCATAGTCATATTCCTCCAACCTTAATCGCCATCGAACAAGACGAGAGTTTGGCTCTCGTAATGACATAAGCCAGGTTAAAGGTTTGTGGTCGGTTATAATATGGAATTTCCGCCCAAACAAATAAGGTCGAAAATATTTGGTAGCCCATACAATACTTAAGAGCTCCTTTTCTATGGTGGAATAGTTTACTTCACTATCATTTAAGGTGCGTGAGGCGTAAGCTATTGGTTTGTCAGAGCCTATATTGCCCTGAGAGAGGACGGCACCAATGGCGAAGTTACTCGCATCTGTTGTGAGGTTAAATTCTTGGGAAAAATCCGGATACTGTAAGATCGGATCATTCATTAGGAGTGATTTACAGTGTTGGAAGCAATTTACGTACTGGGGAGTCATTTCAATTTTAACACCTTTCTTTAAACAGTTCGTTAGTGGTTTAGTGATTTTAGCAAATTGGGGGATGAATTTACGATAATAGCCTAAAAGGCCTAGAAATCCTTTGATTTATTTGGGTGTTTTGGGGATAGGGTAGTTTTCTATAGCCCTGACTTTATCAGGATTGGGTTTTATACCCTCAGAAGTGATTATGTGACCAAGAAAAGGGGTTTCTCGTTTTAAAAATTCTGACTTATCGAGTTGGATTTTTAAATTCACTTCTCTGAGTCTTTGGAATACGCTTTCCAGATTTAGTAAATGTTCCGGGAGAGAGGTTGAGTAGATTATAATATCATCTAAATATACTACTGTGTTAGACAAGCCCCTAAGAACGTTGTCCATTACTCTTTGGAACGTAGACGGGGCGTTCTTCAATCCCATAGGCATTCTGAGAAACTCATAATGTCCATTTTCGACATTAAAAGCGGTCTTGGGAATATCTGAGGGGTGCATCTGGATCTGATAGAAGCCACTGGTAAGGTCAAGGGTTGTAAAATAGTTACACTTCCCTAATTTATCGAGAACATCTGATATATTAGGGAGAGGGTACTTATCATTGATAGTTTTGTCGTTCAACTTACGGAAGTCTACGACCAGTCTCCATTTTTTCTTGCCCGAGGCGTCAGCCTTCTTTGGTACAATCCAGATTGGTGAAGACCATGGCGAGTTAGAGGGTTGTATAATCTTTTGCTTTAGCATTTTGCTAATTTGTTCCTGTACTTCGGTTTTATGAATATAGGGGTACCTATAACTTTTCGTGTATATAGGTATTTCGTCTACTGTATTGATTTTATGTTTAACCGAATTAGTAAATGTAAGGTCTTGACCTTCGTAATAAAATATGTCGTTATAACGTTCACAGAGCCGTTCTATACTCGCTTTCTCTTCGTTATTGAGGTGATCGGTTCTAATTAGTGATTTTACATCATGGTTGTTCTTAGTCGATAATATATCAAAATTGAAACACTCAAAGTTATTTATTGGACTACATGGCAAAGGTTCATTTAAACTAAATATTAAATCATTAGGTGTCTTATTAGAAACTTCTACATATGCCTTATTATCGCGAGCTATCGTAACGGTGTCATGTATATAACAACCGTTAACATTAGTTTCTGCGACTAAAATATCTCCATACTTATATGATACTGGTATCCTAAGTCGTTCTGTACTCATTGCTCTAATTATGCATTCAAATAGATTATTAGCACCAGATTTTAACATTTGGATTTTGTTTATAGAGTTTTCTGTTTTTAATATGTTTGCACCTAAATCAATTCGGGCTTTCAATTTATTGAGGAAATCAAGTCCTAATAGTCCATCAAAGGTATCGTGAAACTTGTATATAAAAAATTTAGAAAAGCCTGATTCCTTGAATTCTGGGAATATCGGCAAATTAATTGCGTAATCATTTTTTGTAGTGCAATGAATATTAGTTACAACAAAAGGCTCGTATACTATAGGAAAATTTTAAAAAAAACTTTCCACAGTCTCAGGCGATATAAATGAATGATTCGCGCCTGTATCAATTAGTAACTTTAACGGGGGATCAATAATCTGTATATACGGCAATACGCGACTGCTTTGCAAATTTATCTCAGTTACGAGGGTTCGTTTGTCTCCACGGACTCTTGAAAATTCTGATTGTCGCATTCCGGTGCGAAATCCTCCGTAATTTGTACGGGAGGTTCGTCATAACTAGTGCTCGGGCACTCAGCACTATACGTATTATATAACTCATAATACGGTTCCTGCGTATAATAATATTGTTCATTCTCAAACGGATAAGCTTCGTTCATATTAATCTCCCGTGTCTTAAAATATTTAGTTGTGGGATTTTGAAAGTTCGTGAGGTCTTGTCCTCCTGGTCTAAACTGTGGTTTTATTGCGCTTACACCACTCATGGGCTTCGGGTATTGACCTTGAGGTCTGGGTTGGATCCCGTAATTATATTGTGGTCGAGAAGTAAAGAACCTATTGGGATTCTGAAAATTGTTAATCGGGGGTCTGAAACCTTGGTGATTTTGTATTGGCCCATTACCTCTAAATGCCTTATATGTATTTGGGAACTGGTTTGGGTTTGCAGGTCTTTGCGGCGGCATCGCCATAGGCATAGCAGCTGGCATAATGAAAGGGGAAGGCTTACGTATCTCAACTTTATTAGAGCTAGCAGACGGGAATGTAGTCTGCATGTATTTAATATTCAGTTCCTTTTGGACATATTTAAGTGCCATTGGTAATGAGGTCGGTTTCATACATCTTACTTGTGAGCCTAATGGGTCTTTTAGCCCTGCAATAAAAGTCTGGAGTGTTTGTTCAACATAAAATGATCGCTTAACCTCTTTGGTCGAATCGTCAACTATATTAAGATTAATAAAATTTACGATTTTACTTAACATCTGCTGGCAACGTACGTAAAACTCTTGGGGAGTCTCGTTCTCCTGCCGTAATAACGTTAGGTCGCGATTAAGGGTAGTTTCATCCCTTTGATCCGCAAAATTCTCAATTAATGTCCTACGTATATCCGGCCGACACGTGTTGTTCCCACTTATGTTTAAAACATCCTCTGCGTCGCCTATTATTTTATTCACTATACCATTTAATAAAGTCGCATTTGCAATAGGATACTCTGGCACAAAGTAACTATTTGTCAAGCTATCACAAGTGGCTATAAATCTAAATAATCTATTGGGGTCGCCGTTAAATTGGGGAATACTTTTTAATAGCAAATGGACAGGTTGGATTCTTTCCTGTTCGTTATCCATTATTAAAATGTACGTAACACGCAAATCAAATAAAAGTACACAAAATATCAATCAATAAAGTGCTGGAAAAGAAAAGATTAATAACACAGTGACTTTAGCTAAAAATAATTTTTATCATTTACACACTCGGCGCGTGAAACGTGATAGCGCGGTGTAATACGACGAGTCTATTTTTATCTTTTCAATTAGTTAATTACGGCTTAACAAATGCAAGCTCTAGATTGTTTAGAATTCGTATAATAACTTGTAATATAAAATGTAACTAAAATCAAATAAAAATCTATCAGAACACTAGAAGTAATAGTGCAACGATTGGCTGGGGAGAGTCAAGGATAGCAAGAAAATGATAACAAGCACTTACAGGAACTGCATCATTTTGGTCTCCTTTCTGTGATGACTTCCAAGCCTTGTCCTTGTCCCGGCTACCGCGAAAGGTTCTGGATCCTCGCTACGACCGTAGAAACGGACTATTCCGTTTTCGATTTTCGGAAAACGCGAACGCGACGGATCCTACCGACTGCGCCAGTTAAAGCAGAGCCGAGATAGGAGTTTAAAAAAAATACTTTATTTTATAACTTAACCTATAGGTACAACTATTGGCAGCTCCGCGATGGAGGCCGGTTGATCTAATAATAATCTAATAAAATTAAATATTGAACGGATGTGTGTTGCAGTGTCAGCGATTCAACGTATGTGGAAATTAATCTGCTGACGCTGTAACATGAATTTAAAGAAAAACAATTTAATTAAGAAATAGCAAAAATTATAGTTAAGGCTAGGACTACACAATTATATTTTAGGATAGGTATACACTAATTATTAGGGGTTTTATCAATGTGCACACATATAACACACGCTTGACTTGGGAGGTGAACTGGTGTTACGATTTTTGCGTTACTATTAGTGTCATCGGTGACTTATCGGTAAACAATGATCAATACCCGTCATAAAATACATGAATCTAGTGCACCCAGTGCGGATTGGTGAGTGATAACGGACACAGCGCAGATTGGTGGGTGATAACGGACCCAGTGCGGATTGGTGGGTGATAAGGGACCCAGCTCGGATTGGTGTTTATTTTTCTATCAACAACAAATCTTCAGGTTAAGTTTATGATTTTCAGATCATTGGAGCTAAAATAGTTTCACTTTAGTCGTGTGGTCATAAGCACACTCACTTCTTATTTATTTATCTTTAACAAAGCTTCTACAGCGATTTCTGTAGATGTTATACAATAAAATATAAATTCAATCTGTACACATTAGATACCAACGGCGTCACTATATACCTATATCACGTGTATTATTAAAAAAGTATAAAAATCATATAATTAACCAACATAGAATTAAGTTGAGATTTGATAAAACATTACAAATGACAAAAAAAAAACGAATAACAAACACTTAATACCGTTATAAAAGGGTTTTTGGGAATTTGTCACATGATAACTTTATGAAGTGGGTGTGTGTGTACATATATGTATGTGTGTGTTTATGCAGCTATAATGCTATGCCTCGTAAAGTACTATATATAATAAGCTGGCGGGCGCCGCGCCGCGCCGGGCACTAGTCATTCGGGTACTTCAGTATGAGTGCTTGTAATTGCAGGCTTACACAGAGCGGAGAACAAAACGTACTTGGGAATGCTGAAAATATTCCAAGTGTCCTACAAACCGGTTTCCAAAAGGTTGTTCAGCAATAAAATTATCTGACGAGCCATTACCAGTGTTTTGAACAGTATAATTTTATTTAAATTATTTTCTTTATTAACACTTAGCAATAATAATCATCAGGATGTTTAGTAGCAGGCCATAAAAATCTAATGTTAACTGTCGAATAGGTTGCTGAAAGCATAATCGACTATAAGTAAACCGCTTGACTGAGTCCTCGCCTGCGGGGTATAGGGAGTGGGGGAGGACGAGAACGAGGACCGTGAGAGGTGCCGGCGGCGGGCACTTGTAATTTTGCTAAGAATACTCCTCTCACGGTCCCGGTTTACGTTCTCCCCCACACCCTTTACCCCGCAGGCGAGGACACAATTAAGCGGTCTACCTAAATCATTGTGTCAGTTGATAGAACTGTGTAATAAAGATAAAAAATTGGGCTGTCGCCATTATGGGTGTCTAGAATTTTTCGCTAATCTTCGATTCAGAAACTCAACTGGATTTAAAACTGCTATAAAAATTAACAAGCATGTTATATGAATAATGATTTGACAAATCTTTCAGAAACTGGGCGAAAGAATTACAAAATATTTCAGTAAATAAAAAAATCACACTTTTATATGCAAATAGAAAATATAATAATGAACGCTAAAACGTTTATAAAATATCTCACCAGGCGGAGGATTGACCAAGGCGGAGAGGAATAGCCTCATCAAGCCGGCAGAGGGCGGCGCGGGCGCGATCAGCGACAAGTCCGCGGCTCGAATCCACTCCTCTACTTCACCACCGTCTAGGGCACGTCGCTCGGCTAAACAACACAGTCATGTCACTTTTAGGTAGACCGCTTAACTGAGACCTCGCGTGAAAATTGCGGGCGGCAGACACTTTCTTGTTAAAATTACAAGCGCCCGCCGCCCGCACCTCTCACGGTCCCCGTTCACGTCCTACCCCCACACTTTACCCCGCAGGAGAGGACTCAGATAGATAGATATACTCTTTATTACTCACACATACAAAATTAAAGGGCTTAAAAAGCAGATAGTAAACTATGGTGGGTAAAGGCGGTCTTATCGCTGAAAGCGATCTCTTCCAGACAACCTTTTAGTCAAAGGATAGTTTAACAGTCATTTTTTTAATTTGACAGTTGAGCGTGAACAATATGTTTTACATGAAGGGAGGGCAGGTCATTTTGTCCTAAAAAACGCGTTTTTCTTGGATTTTACTTATCAAAATGACGCGAGCGTCTGTTACTGAGCCGGGCGACAGACTGATCGGCGGGTTAGTTGCACTTTTTTCCCCCGGCCCACTGGATTGTGGTTTGCGTGGAATCACTTTTTAGCGCAGCTCAAGTTATCGTTGATTTGTGCAGCCAAATAACGTAATTCTTTAGGGTGCTGTGCTTGTTTGCTTATGCTGCTGAGGCTTCGATTAAAACAAAAAGGGAAGATACGGCACTCGCGGCTCAAAAGTGATCCGCTTAAATTGTGATACATGATCACAATTTGCTGTAGTCACAATTGGATATTCAAACACGCTGCATATAAGTACACTCAAATATTCTGTGTTATAAAGATAAAACAATGCCTTCGGTGCTTTTATAAAGGACACAAATAGTTCAAAATCCAATAACAAATGCCTCGGCAACTTCTCATTCGTAAAACTGTAAAATCATTTTTTTCTCAAAAATCACGGTTTATCGTGAATGTTATTTACGTAATCGCCATTTTGTTATCAAGAAAAGGACAACAATACAGCTCAGCCGTTCGCTCTGGGAAGCTCATTCGCCGTTTCGCTCGCGCTGCGTTAAAGCGTACAGTTCTGTCTCGCTCGCTCGATTGAATGTTATTTACAGACAGTGTGCGTGTGTGAGAATTACATATGTGTTGAGTCAGATCATATTTTATTTGATGCTTGTATAAGCGTACCGTATCTTCCGTTCTTGTTTTAATATAAGTGCTGAGGTTACTAAATTTTTCAGATCTCCACTGCTTAAAAGATGAAGTGAGTGAAGTCAAAGACTTCACCGCCGCTTACCAATAGGCGAAAAATATGCTTTTTCGTCACCTGACTGAAAAAAAAACTGTTTTAAACTTAAATTAAAAATTATATTAATAAATTAATATTTAAATAAATAAATAAGTTATGCTAATTAATACGGATTGTTATAAAACACTTACAAAGTTGCATTAATTCTGTTGCCCACAGTAGATTACTGGGATCCAACTGTGCAGCTAATTCCGCACATGCTATCCGACAACCTAGGATACAAAAAGCAAAAACAGCTAAATTTATAATAATAGGTTTGAAATAAAGTTTTCATTACAGCAGTAATTTTATAAAGTTATTCAACATATAATGCATATATATTTTAATTCTGATAAAAACTGGCCAAGTCAAATCTAACCTACTTTAAGATCTCACATTTTTAAATAACAGCAATTATTATAGGTATCCAATATATTTTAATACTTGTTCATAATGTTATTTTGTTCCTATAAATACATTTTTGGATTTTGCATAGAACTTGGCACTCATTTAGATCTCCATTCTTTTGCGGCGAAGCCCACAGCCAAGCATAATTTTTGTATTGAACTTGGCTCTCCTTTTTTACATTTATGTTTTTAGTGGGATGTCATACAATTGACACATTTCATAAGCTATGCAAAAATTCGGTTTCATTGCATTTTATTGCGGTATAAATTAGACGTAAGACGCAATAAACGAGAAGACCTACCGTCGTCCCCAGAAGATGCCAGTCGTTTAACAAGATGGTCTCTCAAAGCGCTGCGGGCTTCGAGAGTAGTAAACCGCGACCACGTACTGAGCAGTTCCAGCGTCAATGGCATAAGACGAACGTCACGTTCCTGTATTGATAATCACATTTCATTTTATTCACATAATTATTCGTGTTTGCCCTTTATAATTTGGCAAACTTTGTCCTCATCGTGCCCCCCTAGCATGAGCACTGCGTTATGACATATCGCTCGTTTTTATGACGCCCAACTGTCAAATTACTATGGAGTTTGACATTTAGACGCGATAAAAAAACTTGATTTATCGTAAATTGTGCTGGTTATGCTACCGGGAATGGACTTTAAGGAATGAAAAGGAGAGACTATTATCAAGTTTACAAATAGCAAATACAGTAACCATACATTGCGCATAAACAAACATGTCATGGGCGACCGATCGGTGAAATTATTTGTTTTTAAGTTCGTCATCTGAATCAAATACAAAAAAATTCTTTCGTGTGTACCCGTTTTCTATGATACAATAAAGCTAAGGACTAAAATGCAAAGAGGTTATGATTTGATTTAATACAATTTCACTTTAACTTGGATTAGTTAAGGTTTTACTGTTACTAAGGTAATTTTCATCTATAGACATGTATATGATAAGAAATTAGATAAATACCTGAGGGCACCTGATTGTTGTTAAGGTAACTTTTACTTGTAATGTGCAGTTATATCTATGATATGGAATTGAATAAGTACCAAATTAAAAAGGTTTTATATCGTTCTTGTTCATGAATTACCATCTGGTCATTAATCATTATCCTTCTAGGAAAATTGCACATGTGATGAAGAAGGAGCTGATTTTCACTATTGTGAACTATGTAACAAAGTGAACCGATTTTCACATATGTTGGTAAGGGTACTATGAGGCTGGCATATTCGGAGAATGAAAGCCTCTAAATAAACAAAGAACAAAAAAATCATCATCATCAGCGTATTAATCTCCCCACTACTGGGGCACAGGCCTTCCCTATGGACGGAATAGGGAGATTGGGCCATAACCCACTAACGCAGCCCAGTGGATTGGCGGGTGCTAACGACTGCAGATGCAGTCGGAACCAAAGGCTTAGCGTGCCTTCCGAAGCACGGAGGAACTCGAAATAAAAGATTTTTGGTCACCCATTCAATGACCGACCCCCGCGAAAGTTGCTTAAGTTCAACGATCGCAGGCGAACGCGTTAACCACCTGCGCCATTGAGCTCCTCCAAAAAACATACCTGAGTGCTTTCGCTAAGCCTGTAGTAGTAGTCGAGGACGAAGGTGACATCTGAGTAGTCCAAATGTCTAGCGGCGCTCGTCAATATAACTAAACACTGCAAATCACGCTCGTCGCTCACAGCGCTGAGGTGCGTGCTTATTATATCCACTAGACGATGACTGCAACAACAATTTTCGGAAGGTAAACCATAGAGGTATAAGAATAGAGTAGGGGAGATATAGACTCTACTACAAATGGAAGTGTCCCTCTAATAGAAAGAGAAAGAAGATGAGAGACCGCTAGATTTCTCTCTCTAATCGCGCATGCGCATTGGCAACTGTAAGCATCTTACTATTTCGATGTGATGCTTCGACCAACTATTGCACAGACGACTGCGTATGCATCACAAGAGAGTGAGAGAGAGATAGCTAGCAGTCTCTCATTTTCTTTCTCTTTCTACTAGACGGACACTTTTAGAGCCGCCTTTCTCACTATTCTTATACCTCCATGAGTTAAACGGCCTTACTCAAACGCGTCTAATAAATTTGAAGTCGTGTGTTGTTTTACTCTATTATCATAGCAAAGAACGTGACAGCAATAACTTCGAAATAGATAATTATAAAAATAGTACAATTAACAACCAGCGGCCACCTGCAACTTCGTCCCCGCCAACTTTAGTTTTTTGACAATCCCTCAGGAACCTATCTTTTTCCGGGATAAAAAGTATCATATGTCTCAATTCAGATCATAACTATATGCGTACCTAATTTCATCCAATTCATTCAGTAGTTTTTGCGTGATTGAGTAACAAACATACAAACTGTCATATTTATAATATTAGTAGGATGCTTAGCAACAAATAGTAGTACAGTAGTCTTTATATTGTCTACAGTTATCAACGACACGTCTAGTTAATTCAATTGAAAGGCGATAGCGAGCACAAGCTGCTGCTGCGAGTACATAACGATATATAACCTATAATAATAGTCTTTTACAAATAAATATGTAGCACTAGTTAAAGTACCTTTTTGTAACAGTATTAATTAGGTCGATATTAAATTAATACTGTAGATTTTCGAATGACGTCACTTAACAATTTTTGAATAAGAGTACCTTGTAACCGACAAAATAGTAATCAAAAAATCTAATTGAATTTATATTCATGGACTATTAACAGCGATAAGCGTATCGGATTACAGGGGGCGCTGGATTAAGCCTGATTACGCGGTATTACTGTATATGTAACCCTTTTCCACTCATTCCGCTTATGAATATGCAGGAGTAAATTAAAATTAAACTGATTTTTATTATTATTTAATGAATACATAAATATTTAATTCTTCCATATAATAATTGTAATTGTATATATTTTTTTCCAAGTCAGTTAAAGTAAATGTCGTGTTCAGCATCAATTGAGGTGCAAGTTTATGTAATACAATAATTTCCAATTTGAATGTGTAAGTTGCAATTTGTATTCTGTCGCTGTATCATAAATAAATAAATGTAAAAAAGGTAATTATGAATTGTAATTTGAATAGTTTACTTGTAAGAGTTCCTAGATTTAACGACCTCCGTGGACGAGTGGTTTGTACGCCGGGTTTCAGGGTGTCGCCTTGTCGAGAGGTCCCGAGTTCGAATTCCGGTGGGGGCAGATGTTTGTGTGATGAATACAAGCATTTGGACTCCAGTCATGGATGTTTAATATGTATTTCTACATAAATATACTTATATATGTCTCAGTATATGTATTCTATCCGTTACCCTAGTATCCCATAATACAAGCCTACAGTGCTTACTTTGTTTACAAATTATGACGATTTTCCTAAGAGGTGTAAAAAATCATTTAACGAAGTCGAAGGCCACGTATTTTCCAAATCATAACGATCATTTTTTTCTTCTGGACCATACCTGGGAAATTTATGGTTATGGAGATATTGAAGGTCAAAGTCACAAATTTTTTTTGAAGATTTATACATTAATATTTTCAAAACGTTATTTAGAAACTTTTTTACTGACGCACCACACACATACACACAGGCACAATCTTTCCGTAGCGCTATAGGAGCGCACGCACTATACATTGCGTACTTGAAAAAAAATGTATTTTGTTAACTTAAAAATACAAATGATTCCCACGTATTATATTTTGTAATATAACTTTTTTGGGTGTACAGAATGCTTAGTTTCAATCTTTGTCAGTGGTTTTTTTACACCCTGTATGTCATAAAAGTAATAATATGTAATTTGAATAGTTTACTTGATAGAGTTCC
Source organism: Chilo suppressalis (assembly GCA_902850365.2). Lineage (NCBI taxonomy): Eukaryota > Metazoa > Arthropoda > Insecta > Lepidoptera > Crambidae > Chilo > Chilo suppressalis. The sequence goes on from OU963900.1 coordinate 14,594,432, forward strand.
CAGATTTGGAAAGAAGCGTGCAGGCTTTCTGCAGATGCCTGCGCATGTTGTGTCGGGTGACGGCAGCGAGAAACTGCCACGGCAACGAGTCCTCCGCAGCTTCACTGTCATACTTGCGGAACCGGTCCACTAGCACTTGTTGCACCAGTGACACTACCTGCTCCTGGACCTAATGTTTAGAGAAAATCAAGGGATGATTTCTTCCTAAAATACAGTAAAATCTTTACAGCCGTACTCAGAGCCGTCAATTCTACTAATGCCTAATATAATAAAAGCAAAAATTTGTCTGTCTCTTACCTCCTCACGCTGAAACCGCTAAACCGATTTAGGTGAAATTTGTAATAGTGATGGTTTGAGTATCGGGGAAGGAGATAGTATAGATTATATCTCAGAAATCATTCTTAAAGGTGTTGAAAAGGAGGGAGAAACTGACACGGCAACGAGTCCTCCGCAGCTTCACTATCATACTTGCGGAACCGGTCCACTAGCACTGGTTGCACCAGTGACACTACCTGCTCCTGGACCTAACGTTTAGAGAAAATCAAGGGATGATTTCTTTCTAAAATGCAGTAAAATCTTTACAGCCGCACTCAGAGCCGTCAATAGGGTATTTGACAAGTTTTAGAAAACGATCTTACGTTAATCACTAATGTTTATAGAGTCCATAAAAAGTGGATATTCATCATTATATTGTGTATTTCGGTAAAAAAACTAATTCAAAAACTCTATTTTCAAGTTGCCGCGGAAAACGTATCTCTGGACAATATGGCGGCCCACTGGTGTGTGACGTCACACGACTGTCATTAAAACGTCAAACCATATAATCAAATGTCACTTTAACCGGAAGTTTACTTGCGTGTGACGTCATTTTAGGCTCCACCAATCCAAAACGTATAGGGTCACGTGACAATAGACAAGAAAACTATTATTTTTATCGTGGGTTTTTAGTAAAATTATGAATATTTTTTCTGTAAAAATAGTAAAATCTGCCAATATTCATTCTAAATATAGATGCTAACAATTGGCACTTTATTTTTAATACTGTCAAATACCCTATTGTACTAATGCCTAATATTATAAAAGCAAAGATGTGTCTGCCTGTCTCTTACCTCCTAACGCTTAAACCGCTGAACCGATTTAGATGGAATTTGGCATAGTGATGGTTTGAGTCCCGGGGAAGGATGTATGGAATATATCTCAAAAATCATCCATAGAGGGGTTGAAAACAGGGGTCAAACTTTGTATAGTAAAAAATCACGCAGTCGAAATCGTAATTGAATATAATGCTTCATGAAGTCATGTGTTGCCCTATTCTACTGTTATCGCAGAGACGGTGACCGCACCAACCTTAATCAAACTTAAAAGTTGTTTGGTATCTCCAAGTGAAGCTAATATCAATACGCAGAAAAGGGAATGGTTTTTTAAATGAATTTCACAACTACGTTATCTTATTATCCGGCGCGGGTGGAAATATCACCACAGTAGAGTTCGCCTGCGGAAGTGAATGAACTGTTAAATTCGTGTAAAGTAATTTTTCCATCGCGTCTTATGTTTGTTTTATGTCACGGTATCGTAAAACTATTTTGGCAGTCGCTGGTAGGATATTAATAAATATCCCTCCCGCACTTTATTTCTGACGCGGTGTACAAAAAGAACATAATGTCAACTCCTGAGGTGCCATAGACGATTCGTCTTTTTATTGGTTCATGTAATCTTTCGTCTAACAAAAACCTCTAAAAATAGTAAAGTAATAAGAACGGTCTTATCAACTGGAATTGCATCACTTTATCAATATATTTTTTCTGGAGTTATTATTGTTAAAAGTCATTCCCCGCGGTTACTTTTCTGGACTAGAGCACCTTTATAAAGTCAACACAGGTAGTGGCATTAAAATAGGCCTTGATCTTACCTTGTTCTCAGGATCCGAGAGCTGGTGCATAGGTCCAGACAGGAACGCATCAAAAACCGCATCACACGGTAGGTTGATTAACAGTTCACCTAGCGCACTGATGGCAGCTGAACGTACAATAATACTTGCATCCCGGCACAACCCCACCAGAATCTAAAGAAAACATTATTTATTATACATTTTGTTTTAACCAATTTATAAATCAAAAGTAAAAAAATACTAAAAAAAAATCGCTGCCTGCCTTGTAGCCTAAGAAATACTAAAAGAGATTCGATACGATCATTCAGTTGTCAGCAGCAGAGAGGTAATATAGCATTAACATAAAACGATATTAAAAACCCTAGTTAATACAACAAAATGAACTTCATCAAAAATTATTTCTGTAAAAAAACTATTGAAAATAGTTAATTTTATTTTAAATCTACTTATATTACATACCCTTAGATCATTTACAGGCAACGTTAGAGTTGTCTGTGATCCAAAGCAAGCACATGAAAAAAAAATTCACTGATTTGTATGCTGAATATACGGTAGAAAATATTATCGAAAAACGACCATTGTCATCAAATTATGTATATTTACCATATTTATTATTAGTTTCCACTCTTATTCGTGCCCCTGTTAGGCGATATTCTACTGAGCTCAACCATGAAATAATCTTTAGAAAATCTATACTATTATATAAAGAGAGAGAAAAGGATACACTGACTGACAGACTACAACGCACAGCCGAAACTTTCTCTTGTAAAATATTACCTATTCACTGCAAATTTTAAATAAACATTATTGAATAGATGTACACTAAGCCTGTTACAAAAAAATATAACAATAAATTACAAAGGACAATGTTTAAATTGGCCTAAGAACCAACATCAATTTATCATTTATGATAATTCTTAGTATATTTTTTGCGATAATTATCAGTATTTAGATTATGACGGACACTTCCAGTTAAGTAATCTAAATTAAAAAGTTAAAAAATAATCTGAGACAATAAATACCATTTTATGTGTATAATCTATGGCAGCGCTGCAAACAAAACACTCTTTCTTCCTAATGCCGGCACTTCACTTGGCTATTCGTATTTTCTATTTTAAAACATGACATCAGTCTGTCCTTTTCATTCCTTATTAAGCATGACAAGGACAAACTTTTGTCAAGTGAAGGGCCGGCATAAAAATTTGTTACTCTGTGGTTGTGGTGCATGCAGTTTCATAGTAATCTGTGGCATTCGTGCATTTCGAAGAGTAGTTTAATATTCCGGAAAGTGCATTCCCGTTTCGGATTTCCTGTTGTGTGGAAGAGCTGTTCGGGGTAATATGGTCGCCCGTAGGTTTAGTCGGTGTAGCAGGCAGGTAAAATTGACGCTGTTCAATGCCTATTGTGTCAGTTTCTACACCAGTCAACTGTGGATAAAGTACAGCAGGAGGTCGTACACAGGGTTCAATATAACGATATTTTTCGTATTCTGATGGGCTGCCGAGATTTTGCAGTGCTTCTACAATGTTTGCGGAGGCTAGGGTATCGGACTTTTATGCTGTTATTAGGGCGCGCATAGCTTCTTTTTGGGAGGGACTGCGTTGCTCTGGTAACCGCATACTAAAATGTTTGTACACGGATTTTAACAATCCAATAGATATGATTTTATTTATTTTTTAAGCATTTAACTGCTAGATGTTTAAATCTAAAGAAAAGTTTACTAGAAAAAAAATCCACGCGGACCAGGCAGCAAAAAATAAATAAAATCATAACTATAATTGCTATTTCTTCTTTCAAATGTTTAATACTTGAAAAAGTATTCATTTGACATTGTGGGTTGCCTACAATGCGAAGAGATGGCGCTGCCTTGCAGCTTAAGGCTAGGAAAATTTCGACGCGGCTAATAGGGCTGTGGTAGCATAATGGTCAGTGCATTCGCCCGGATAGCGAAGGATGCGGGTTCGAGTCCCGTCCGCTGCCTGGTCCTCGTGGATTTTTTTCTAGTAAACTTTTCTTTAAATCCAATAGATATTGGCTATCTGTGCACACGGATGGGAATCGCAAATAGAAGATTGACGTTGTATTATAATAATGTAAATGTATTTTTAATTAGTTTTTATATTGTATCATGTTTTAAATATGGGTCTTAGCTACCTGCAATAAATGATTTTATTATTATTATTATTTTACACAGAGTAGGTGTGCAAAATATTAATCAATCCTATGCACTCTTGGATGATTTCTCATACAAACTTTGACACGAAAGGACATTGTTCAGCGTCCGTACATAGTTAGCCTAAGAACCAACAATCATGAAATATTCTTTTCTAGGTTCAAAATTTCAGTGTTAAGTAATTTAATTTAAATTAATAAACACAATAAAATAATTTCAATTTAAATAAATAAAGCAGTTGTTTAAAATTTACCCTATTGGTGGTATAGACTTAAAAGTGACAGCATTATCTGTAATCAATCTTAAAAGTTAATTGACGTTTCTGAGTACGACCGTTAGATTTATACTTTAAAAGTGTTCTTCGGGAATGTACAATTGACAGCATATCAGCAGTTTTTTAGTAGATTTTGAAATTAAATTTAAGTCAGATTAAGCCAAAAGTCAGTAGAAAGAGTTTGAAAAGCTTCTGGAATTGGAAACTTATCAACTGTAAAGATACTAGAAAGTATTACATTTTGTTGAAGTTACATGAGTGTTAATTTTTTCATGTATGAATGACATTATAGGTAAACATGCGCCTTATACAAATATATACACATCAATAATAGCTAAATAATGTACAAAGAAAACTGAAATTAAGTCGTATTTTATATACACCATATATTTAATTGAAATACTTATTTCTTCGCCCTTCTTTCACGCTCTATGTCCACGTCGTCTTTCATATCTTCGGTCAGTATATGTCCCAGGTACCGGAATAGGCTTACAACCCGAACAGGTGTACCGTTTAATTTTACATTAGGCATGTTATCCGGACCCTTTCCTGCCTTAAATACCAACATTTCAGTTTTTTGAGCATTGTATTTCAGACCATGGGAATTTATATAATTCTCACAGACTGAAAGTAGCTTCCTAAGGCCCTTAATATAAGGACTCAGGAGCACCATGTCATCAGCGTAACTAAGACTGTTAACACAGGTCCCACCCACGTGACATCCAAATTTGGTGCTCCTCAGTCGTCCCATTAAGTCATTCACATACAAGTTGAAAAGATCCGGAGATGTGAGCCCGCCTTGACGTACACCGCATTCCAACCTATAGCTATTGGAAGTCGCGTCGCCCCAGCAAACGTAGTTAGTTTGGTTTCCGTACCAAAACTCAAATATTCGTACAAGTTCTTCCACATTTAGTTTTTTGACATATTCGTAGAAGATGCATTGGCAATTGTTACAATGAATTAAATTTCGCTTGAAAATCGAATTAAAATAATTAAAATCCACTATGAAAATAGTGGTTCTGTTACAGTTACATTTTGTCAAATTCGTGATATTTTCGGACAACATAATCGTCCTGCTGAGACCGCTATTAAGAATTTGGTCCTTAAATTTGAGTCGACAGGGTCGACACAAAATGTGCCAACACCATCGCGTGTTTGACCGGGTCGTTCAACTGAAAGCATAGCAGCCGTGAGCCACAGTGTTGAGCCAGATCCAAATTTGTCAATTCTGCGACGTTCTCAACATTTGGGGTTATCCAGAACCACCAAATGGCGAATTTTTAACGTGGATATCACTGATATGTGGTTTCAACAGGACGGCGCCACATGTCACACAGCCAATGAATCGATCATTTCATTGCAAACCAAATTTCCCGATCGCATAATTTCACTAAACTCAGCTGTTAAGTGGCCAGCCCGATCATGTGATTTAACACCACTAGATCATTTTTTGTGGGGTTATGTTAAGGACAGAGTGTATACGGGGACAATCGAATCGATTGCAGCCTTAAAACTCAAAATCCATGATGTGATTAACGAAATAGTCCCGCCATTTTGCCAAACAGTGATTAAAAACTTTGATGAAAGAATCGACATCTGACAGCGTGCTCGTGGTGGACATTTGCAAGATATCAGTTTTCGTTCATAATTGCCGAACTTTCCTGTTTGTAATTCAATAAAAAAATCTTGTTTTAGAAAACAAAGTTTTTGTTGAAAACCCCTATACAATTTTATATTTACAAGAATACGCTTATATGTCAAGTTTTATTTTCTCTTCATTCTTTTGACACCAAGCTAATTTACTTTTAAACTTCTTCCTACTGCAACACATGCTATCGTAAATAGGTCCTGAACAAGGTCTACCAGCAGTAATCCACGACTCAAAGTGTAATTTGTACAAGTTATGACTATCTTTCACATAAATATTCCAACCAGAAATGTTTTTGCATTTACGTTTTGAAGATGGGGAAATCGCAGTAGTCTTAGCTCCTTTGGTTAAAATTGATACAATAGATTCATATAATAATATTATATCAATAAAGGAGAATGGTCATTTTACTTTGGGAGTTGGGCTAAGTTTTTTTCATTGCGTCTTATTGGAATAAGTGTACAACAATAGGGAATCAGGTGTATATTGCGTAGGAAAAATATCATTAGAAACTAAAGTAGTGGTTTAAAGAAAATATTAAATTACGTAAGCATTTTAAGGTTATGTCATATTTAGATTCGATTAAATTCGATATTTATACCATACTTAATTATTACTAGGTATACTACTTTAAACTGTATTTAATTAGGTTGTGACCTTTTGTCTTCTATTTTGGACTGGGAGTGAAACAAAAATTGAATGCACTTCGTAAAATCTTATCAACGGGCAGCGTATATTTGTAAACTGTTGCGTTGGTGAGCTGCTATCTATCTCTATTTATTCCAAACATCTCAGATTCAATAAATGTGGCGTTGTTGAGGTGCGGTTATATTAGTGCTATTTATACTTATTCTCTTTACGCTCAAGCTGCACCTTTGATGCTCTGTTAACCCAACAATGGATATAATATTATTTAAGGTTTAGGAATCAAAAATAAATAAGACAAAATATTTTAATAATGATAATCATTTATTGATAACACATTTATCCAAATCGACATTATTAATGTGATATTTTTATTTTATATTTTTGGGGTTATGCCGTATCCAGTGGAACTGTAGTGACTTCGCCTAAAATATCTTTTGTAACTCGCCACCATGTCCTGTTGAGTTTGAAATATCCAGTTAAAGCTCTGCTAAGTTCAATTAATACAGCAGTTTATACATTAAGCGTGCTCTAATCCTGGTTTATATATTGCCTTTTTTTTTAAAAAGAATTGACTTATATACCTTCTTCAAATACCTCATCTAAAAATGTAGCTGGAGCATGTGTATCGTTAAATCGCCCCCAGCTAAGGTACCAAACTACCGTCATTACGTGTGCGCAACATCCTACTGTCCTTTTGCCTACAATACAACTGCAGCAATAGCCAACTAAACAACTTAGTGACTTGGCTATATTGGTGTCACGGCTGACTAAAATGTAAACAAAATAGGTGCGTCCACCAACGTGTCTAGACTTAATACGTCCTCTAAGCAGATAATTGTTTAAACCTAATACAAGGGGAACATCTTCATCTATTTCTGTATTTATTTCTATGGAATATATCCCAGACGATCGAATATGTTCCCCATAATATGATCGCGCCTGCTTTAACTGATAAGTGCCTAATGCAAAGCGTTTTAAATCAGTGATGCTTAAACTGGGAAAGGTTTCCAAGTGAGGATGATTGCCATCAATTGCAGAAAACATTGCACGTCTTCTGTTAAGATTTTGAGTTTCTACAAACTCGGCCAAATGATTGGACTCATTAAGCCGATTTTGAGCAATAGCTACATACTCGCTTGCTTCTGGAGGATCCTGTATTAAGGGATGAAACTTATTTAACAGAGCACATGTAATTCTTAAATCATCTTTTAAATGAGTTGCAGCTCTGTTATTAAATACATGCCTGAACAATCTAAAATCTCGTTTTATACGTCCATTTACTATTTCAACCACCCAGCGACACATTGTTACAAATCTAGATTTGTTAGCCTGAAGGGTAGTGAGTTGATGTTCACCATCTAATAATGATTCAGGCATGTAAGCTTTAAAACCAAGATCCTCCATAAATTCAATTACGTCCCGAAACCCCCTATCCAGAATAAAAACATCATCCTGCCGGAAAAATGAACGCAGTTTTCCTTCTTCATTATTTAAATCATGCCTTGTTATTGAAGCATCATTAGTGGTTGCTTTATAGGGACCCATACAATCTATAATATATCCATCACAACACACAATCATAAAAGGTTTAACTAAATTATCAGATTTTTGTAAACTATATGATTCTTTTTGAAAACGATAATTGCTGCTGCTCTGGACAAATATATAAGTTGCGCCACACATAACAATAGCGGGTTTAATATCATTTGGTAAGATTGGATTACCAAACAATCCCTCCGGGATTATTTTATTTCTGCTGGCCACTTGCTCCACATTTACATGACCAAAGCCCAAATGTCTTGACACAAAATCTTCAACTAAACAACTTCTAGCTATATTCATTTTTCTCTCCAAGGTCCTACGAGACATTTGAAAGAGGGAACTTAATCGTTCATTGCTGTCCCCAGTTCTTAACTTGACTATGTAAATACAGAGTGCTAAACGGGGATTTTTGACACTCTGTAATAAGCTTGGTACACATGCCAAGAGTTCATCAAACTGTTCAGCATTCATTCCCAGCCAATAATGGCATAAGAAAGGAGCCATTGCAGAAATATTTTCAAAGTCAAAACAATGGGAAACTGCTCTCTGCATTATATTCAAAATGGCATCAAACTGTACACCAGTAAAATCTTGCAGATTTGATGTTAAATCACTCCAACGCCCATTATTCAAGTGATGTTGACATATTCTACAACATGTGGGAACATAGAATTTATTATGTATTAATAACATTTCTCTTATTACTCTGGGTATTAATAAACATTGTTGTTCCCAGCATCCTGAAAACAGACAACTCGATGAAGTGGCTACAGCATGCTTATATACTGATGACTGTATCTTAGGTATAACAGGTCTTGAAGGCTGAACAGGTAATGGACCAGCGGGAAATGGTGGTGGTACTGGGATCACTGGTACAGACTCTGTTAGTTCTACATCAATTTGTTCAATTTATGACCGATTCGCATCATGTAACTGTTGCCTTTGCACTTCCCTATTAGCTGCTCGCCAACAGGCAGCACAAACTCTTGAAATTCTTGACACCTATAAAAAAAAGATAAGTGAACTTGAATTTAATGAAAAACCATCTACAACTATTTTATGCAATAGAAATATATTTCTTATAATAATAATAATAAATCATTTATCTGACAAGATATGGTAAATTATACAGATCTCAAAAATATAACCAACATGACCTGTCGCTTTTATCGACGTGCAAATATTTATAGGTAGTTGCAGTATTATCCAGAACTCAATCTTTAAAAACCTTATATATTATTTATATACCATAGTCATGATTGAGTTAGTTATTATATAATCAATTTCATTAATATACTACATGACAATTGTGCAATGTAAAAAAAAAATGTCAAAGTCATGTTTCAGTTAGTATTGAAATCAATTTAAATAAATTATTATTAATATAACATTTCAATCATGCAATGCAAAAATAATAATAATGTCACAGTCATGTTTTAATTAGCATTGAAATCAATTTCAATAATTTATTATTGATAATAATATCTTATACCATACCTGATGTGCTGGAGTCCATCTAAGAATAATATTTCTTTCTGGACAGTGTAGTGAAACCCTGTACGATCAACTTCTTAATATGGATTTTCCACAACCAAAACAGACTTGTTGATGGCCATATTGTGGTGCAGGTACTTCTTCGGTGGTGTCACTAGCTTGTAGTAGCATAAAGCATTCGTTGCACACTATTCAATATCTATAACAAGTCAAAAATATTTATATTTATTTAAACATGTGAATGAAATTAAAACATTATCTCACGGTTGCGATTGTATAACGACATATTTTTAGTAATATAAGTAAATAATTACTTACAGAATCAGGTGCGATCTATGAGCTTAAAACATTAAGCATTGAAATGGATAGCATGTCCAAAGAATGTACTGGCTGTCGTCGTGGTACTGATATACAACAGTTAATACAACGTCGTTGCATACTGTCTGCGTTTTCTTGTGTAACACCAGATGCCATTGTAAACAAAAATAATTACAATAAACTAAGAGTCCAAATATCTCTGTCAGAGTCACTAAAGGTAACTTAACACTAAACCAACGAGTCCAATGCTCTCTTTCCCAAAAAAACAGTTATTAACGGAGGATTACTCAACTCAACATTAAAACTATTCTGCCACAATAGACTACTGAAAACACAAATTCAATTCAAAATTGAAAACTGTACATAAGTATTTTTTTTTTATTAATATGTTTTACGGCTCTGGATTCTAGTCCTTTTTAAGCCAAACGTTGAACATGTCAAAAACAAAGTAAACAAAACAACTGTCACGTATAACAGAATGTCATTGAGTTTATCACATCACATCATAATTTTCACTTCCACAGTAACTGTTTCTCTTCCTTGTTATATTTTGTCTACAGTATTTACGATGAATAGTGGCTTGAAATACTTGAGATCGTTAAGTAAGTCTTGCAACGTATTAGGGTCGACCTTATCGATTGCTTCAAGTTCAGCAACAAGTATTAGACGCTGTAGTCCGTACCGTCTACATTCAAAAATTATGTGCTGTAGGTCTTCATTTTCTTGGCAGTGGGGACACTTTGGATCATCTGTCATCTTCAGTCTATGCAGGTGAGTGCGAAATTGCCCATGACCAAATCTCAGCCTGTTTATTGTAGTAACGAATTTCCTAGATTGCACCATTTTGTTATTCCACCAAGGTTGGGCGGGCGGGCTTCCTTGGATCTTTTGATACCACTGTCCTTTTTCTTTGCTAATTTCATCCCAATGTTTTCTCCACAGTAATGCCAGGTTATGATGACACAGGGCTTTAAAATCTGTAAATGGAACCTTCATAGACAAAGAGTGGTCTTCACTTGGTGTACTTCGTGCAGCTTCGTCAACTCTTTCGTTACCAGTAATGCCACAATGCGCAGGTACCCACATAAATTGCACTCTCTTGCCAGATTCTTTTAGGTTATACAATAAATGCTTAATAAATAACACTAAATAATTTACATCATATCTATAACTATTTCTAAAGGATTTTAATACACTCTGAGAGTCAGAAAGAATAAGAAAATTATTGTTATGTTCTAAACCTAATATATATATAACAAGGCCTGATAGATAGCATTACATTCCGCTGTATATATACTACAATCACTGGGAATCAATATACACTTACTAAAATTTAACTGAACATCATAGTAAGCTGATGTTACTCTATCTTTAGACTTGGATCCATCAGTGTAAATTCTGTAAAAGGATTTGTTCTCTAAAAATTGCATTAATTCAGCATTGGTTCGAATTATGTCATCTTCTAAGATAAAGTTACAATTAAACAAGGCATTATAAGGAATTTGGTACAAAGGCCAAAGACTGTTTATATATAAATTTTCAAATGTCTTATGTATATGTACTGCTATTGCCACCAATTCTGGAGTATTACCAGATTTAAGTAGATCTGTGTTATGGTAAGAAACATTTTGCATATTCTTAAATCTCTCTAGGGGCAATAGTTTACCTACAATAAATGACATTTTAGATGATACATTTTTAATACAAAATCTTTCAGCTAATTTTAAACGACGTAGTATAAGAGGTGGGATGCAACTTTCAGCTTGCATTACATGAATAGGTGTAGAGCACATTGCACCTGTTATAATTCGAAGTGCCCTATTCTGAAGAATGTCTAGTTTTTTTAATAAACTTGTACCTGCATTCATGTAAGCTACAGAACTATAATCAAAGTGGCTTCTTATTAGACTTTTATACAACATTGACAATATTTTTGGATCAGCTCCCCAATGTACACCTGCTAATGATCTAAGTATATTTAACCCATGTGTAGCAGACTTAATGATTTTGTCAAAATGGCTTTGAAAGTTTAATTTTGGATCCAAACATATACCAAGAAATTTGTGGGTTTGTACCCATGGTAGAGGACAACTATTATATATAATGTGACTATTAACAGGTATATCAATACATTTCTTAGAGAAAATCATAGCAGAACTTTTACTGCTACTTATTTCTAGTTTAAGTCTATTAAAATAATAATTATATATTTCAGATAATGCCTTATTTAGTTTATTTACAGCTATAATTACATTATTATTTACAGTATATACAACTAGGTCATCTGCAAATTGCAGAAAATGTACATTTTCCTCCTTTAAAAATTGCTTGAGTTGACAAGTATAAATATTATACAAAAGGGGAGAGATAGTGGCCCCCTGCATGGTACCTTTGTATACATATCTTGGACCATGAAGAATATTATTGTGCTTTATATACATGAGCCTCTCATATAAGAAATTGTGTACCCATTTACAGAGTTTGCCCGGAATGCCTACATCATGCAGTACTTGTACCATAACAGCTGGGTTAACGTTATCAAATGCACCCTTGATGTCAAGAAATGCACAGACAGTCACAGAATGTTGAAGAAATGAAGTTCTTATGTCTGATATCAATGAAGTAAAACTTTCAGAGGCACTGCGACCTTTGCGAAAACCAAACTGTTCTGCAGGTAATATATTGTTTTGTTCTATATAATAATCTAATCTGAGTTTTATAATGTTTTCAAATATCTTACCTATGCAAGAAGATAATGAGATGGGTCTATAGGAATCACTATCCTCTATTGGTTTATCAGGTTTCAATATTGGGATGACACATTGGGTTTTCCAAGAAGGTGGTATTATATCATGATTCCAAAGTAAATTGAATATTAGTAGTAGTTTCTTCTGTGCATTTATATGTAATTTTTTAATAAGGGTATATCTGATATCATCAAGACCAGGAGTGGTATCTTTTCTGGATTCTAAAGATGTTATAAACTCATGCCAAGAAAAAGGTTCTATAAGGAAGTAAGCTTTAGGACTGCCATTACTGGTAAAAGACGACTTTAAAGTATTTAAATTAATTTCTTTTTCAGGTGGAGTAACAGGTGCATATTTATTGAAAAAGGAAGGAATCCATTCTGAATTTTTTGGCTTCTTAGAACAAGAAACTCTTTTGAATCGTCTAATGTAATTCCATATAGTGCTAACTGGAGTGTATCTATTAAAGGATTCACATAATTCTAACCAGCTGTTCTTTTTCTTTTCACTAAGTAGTCTTTTTTTAAGGGCATCTGTTTTTTTATATTCTATATAATTTTCCAAAGTTGGATGAGACCTATAATAATTTAATGCACGTTTACATTTGATCACAATTTCTTTACAGCTATCATCCCACCATGGAACAGGTTTCTTTATAAGATGTCGAGTGCTTTTTTTCAACTTGGGTACATGTTTGTTTTTTAATATATTTAAAATATTACAAAAGTCATTGTATATATTCAATGGATTATTCAGGTCAATAATGATATCAGCGAATGCAGATTCACTGTCATTATAAAAACTGTCCCAGTTAGCTTTGTTATAAAGAAACCGCTCAGTGGGTTCACCTATTTCATATTTTACTATTGAAATATGAATATCTATAACTGTTGGGTAATGATAGCTGCCCATAGGGTCTGAGTGTACACTCCAGTCACACAATGGAGCTAAAGAAGGACTTGTGGGCTTCTATTTCATTTATTTAATATAACTACTAGTATTAAAATATTTAATATATTTATTTACACAAACTAAAAACTAATTATTTACATAACTTTAATATTTACATCACACTAGATACATTACACAGACACATTAATAATAAGTCATAATCTTTTATAAGTATTCATCAATAAACTTAATTCACTTCATACGATAAATATGCCGGAGAAACGTAACTCGCATAGTGCAGTGGAAACGCGCCGTTTGTTCTACGCGCGTAGGTAGTTTCGCGTATCGTGCGAAAACCACCGCCTTATTGAATGCGTGAAGTCCAGTTAATGACCGACGTTGATGCGCTCAAATCTGTTTATCAGTTGTTGTTACCGATTTCGTTTGTTCGCTTATAATATTTGTTTCTACGTGTTGTATTGTGTTACCGTATTAGCCTTCTGTGTATATCGTGATAATTGTTACGTGTGATAAATTGTGGGATTCCCGAATACATTGGATTACCAAGAAACTGTATGTATTATTAAACAACACCCGTATATACACACGTTTATATCCACACTGGTGACCCCGACGTGATGCTAACTTGGCAATGGTCACGGATGCATCCGACGTAGCGTTAGGCGCGGTCTTACAGCAGTTAAAAGACAATGTCTGGCAACCCTTGGCATTTTTCTCACGTAAGTTAAGCCCAGCACAGCGAAAGTATTCGCCCTACGACCGCGAACTTCTAGCCATATATGAAGGTATAAAATATTTTCGCTACATGCTAGAGGCTAGACATTTCACCGTGTTCACTGACCATAAGCCGCTTTGCTTTGCGTTTAGTGACCGAAAAAGCAACTGTTCGCCTCGCCAATACCGTCACCTCGACTACATATCGCAATTCACGACTGATATTAGGCATATATCTGGCCAAAACAACGTGGTTGCTGATACATTATCCCGTATTGAGGAAATTCGACCAACTATAGATTACGAAGCGTTGGCTAAATCCCAGGCAGTAGACGCCGAATTGGCTGACCTTCTTAACGAACAGTCATCACTTCGGTTAAAAAAGATGGTATTGGATGGAGCTCACGTCGAAATATACTGTGACGTAAGTACATCATCACCGCGACCATTCGTGACAAAGCCTTTGCGAAAGCAAATATTCGATTGCTTGCATAGCCTCAGTCACCCAGGTCCAAACGCAACAGCCAAGTTGGTAGCAGAACGTTATGTATGGCCAGGCATTCGTAAAGACTGTCGAGAATGGTCGCGATGTTGCCTGGAATGCCAACGTGCAAAAATAAATCGCCACGTGTCTGCTCCAATCGGTACGTACGACTTGCCACGCGCCAGATTTTCACAAGTGCACATTGACCTCGTAGGCCCCTTGCCACCATCCCATGGCTACCGTTATTGCCTTACCGCCGTAGACCGCTTCACTAGATGGCCAGAAGTAATTCCAATTATGGATATGACGGCTGAAACTGTAGGGCGTGCCTTTCTATCGGGTTGGATTTCACGATTTGGTTGCCCAACCGACATAGTTACCGACCGTGGGCGACAATTTGAATCTCATCTGTTCAGATTTTTAGCGAAAATAGCAGGTTTTAAGCATCGCAGAACTACAGCCTACCATCCCGCTTGCAACGGCCTAGTTGAACGATTTCATCGCCAGTTAAAAGCCGCCATTGTTTGTCACGCAGACAATAACTGGACTGAGTCTTTGCCACTTGTGTTGCTTGGTATCCGTTCGGCGTTCAAAAAGGATTTGCAAACCTCTTCCGCCGAGCTACTTTATGGCGAACCTTTACGCCTGCCAGGGGAATTTTTCCAAAACCAGGTAGATACTACCACAGACATAAGCGACTTCACGGCGCGCATCCGATTATTTGCTCAAAAATTACAACCATGCCCCGCTTCACGTCATAGCAACAATAAAATTTTTGTTTACAAAGACCTGGACTCTTCCAGTCATGTATTCCTTAGGGAAGACTCACTAAGAGGAGCATTAAGCTCTGCCTATTCCGGGCCTTTCGAAGTCTTAGATCGGGGGGAAAAAGTTTTTAAAATTTCGATAAAAGGGAAAACTGTCACTGTATCTATAGATCGCCTTAAGCCAGCGTATATATTTACCGAATCAGTCCCTAAAATTATAACAAGTAAGGAAACAAGTGAGAATATTAACCCGAAAACGGGTGGGGTGAAGGCGCGTCGCCAGTGCTGCAGAGTGGCTCCAGTCTACGGTGAGTCGAGACAGGTGGAGTGTGACGGTGGGTCCGAGCTGCTGGTGTGCAGGGCTGCCACGCCGGTGTGCTTGCGGCCGACAAGTGAGGTACCGGTCGTGGGCTGCGGAGACCAGGTCGGGATGATGCCGTTGAGTGCTGCCGAAGGTCCAGGAAGCGTCGTTGAGAGCTGCGATGGAACCTTGAGGCTGATGCTGGCTTGCTGTGTGGCTGCTGATGTTGCTTGACCTGATGAGGAAGGGGTATGAGGATTGATGGCTGCGCTGCGGTGGTAGAAGGTTGCTTCTTGCTGCTGCTGTGCTCAGTCGAGGGTCACCAGTGTAGTGTAGTGTAGGAAGGCCAAATGGGAAGATCTTCCTCCGAGCTGGGTAATGTTAGCTCGGGGGCCGCGGCCCGACTGATGTTGGTCGGGCATCGTATATATGAAGAGTTAGCTTCCGAATTTCATTTGCGCGATGTAGGCTTCCATACTGTTATTGATCGCAGTGCAGGTAACGCCATCTCTTGAGGATGGTGAGTAATGATTTCCTCCATCCGTTGTCTATATGTGGGGCATATAGATGTTGCCGCCACAGACTTATACAAGAGACATCTATTGCTGAAGGATTTTGACCTATGCGGCCAACAGTGGTTGGAGAGCCAGAATTCAGAATGCAAAGATCACATTCATCAAACATATTGTAAATTTCGTTTCCTCGTCTGTTACACGAAAGGCAACCAAATGCTACGTGATGCGCATTAAAATCGCCAGAGACCAGTATTGGCTTATGAAGATCGTTAATAATCTTTTTCAATTTATTACATTGGAAGTTTGACCTCCCTTGTTTCCGAGGAGGACAATAAACACATAAAATAGACATATCACCATTACATGTATATACTGTAACAGCCACAGACTGAAGTTCTTCATAGAAAGGAATTGAAGGAACAGAGTACTTAAAAGAATCTTTGATTAAAATTGAAACTCCACCTCTGCCACCTACAGAGATTTTGTTGATTATATCATAATTCAGAATAGACAACCTACTACGTTCTGTTAACCAGGTTTCGTTCAATAAACAAATGTCGACATCATTTTCCTGCAGGAAATTGATGAGGAGTGGTTTTTTGTTAATAAATCCTTCAACATTATATTGAGATATTCGTATGTGACTTTTATCCATTATTGATCTTTTTTTAAAGTTTTAATAAGTATCTCTTGGATAACATTACTGGTTAAAGCTCTCTCATCGTTTCCTATGGCAACCAAAGCGCCAACAATAGCCTTACGAATAAAATCATTGTTAATTATTTCATCAATTATCTTTTCGTTTGATAATTTTTGCAAACTATCTTTTTCCGCTGCGCTGTTAGAAGTCAAAACGGTTGAGGGGACAGAATTGGAGTTCAGTGTTTTTTTCAATGGTAATGTTTTTTTTGTAATAGGTAATTTAGGAAATTTATTTTGATAATCAGTTGTTAAATTAGTATCATTTTTATTTTTATTAGATAATATAGCATTTGCATAAGATACTTTGTTCTTCTTTTCTTCCATTCTTTGTTTTTTGATTGGACAGTCTCTTGATATTGAAAGGTGTGGACCCTGACAATTCACACATTTAACAACTGTATTGTCTGGACATTGTGAGTAATGATGCTCTTTGGAACATATGGAGCATATTTGAATAGATTTGCATATCTTAGCGCCGTGATTAAATTTGAAGCATTTATAACATTGCAGCAAAGGTGCATTGTACTCGTGTACTCTAAAGCGAAACAAATCTAAGAAAACATGCTCCGGAAGTACATTTGAGAGAAAAGTTAGGCTTACAGTTTTAAAAACTTTGACAGTACCATTTTCCTTTTTAGAGAATCTGCGCACTGCAACTATTTCATAAGGAGAACTTAGTTTTTTGAATAACTCTTCGTTGCTGATGCTTGTGGGTACAAAACGCAGTATTCCTATGGTTTCCACCATAGCAGCTGGTATATATGCCCTGAATTTATGTTTGTTCAAAAATTCTTCGTTTTTTAAAAAAATATTAGCATTATTAGGCTGTGAGAACGTAACTGAAATTTTGGTCGGGTTGACTCTTCTTATATTAGATATGCCCTTAATTTCATTCTTGAAGAGATTGGTCGTGACGATAGGATTATTGTTACCCAACTTTTCATCCTCCTTACAGCTTTCGACGAAAACACTGTAATTAGCACTCACCGCATTTTCAGGAAACAACCTTTTGTATCCGCTTTTGATGAAAGGCTTATAAAAATCATCAGATGATCCTGGATCTACTTCGGTCCTATTTGGAGTTTTTCTTTTTTCAGTCCCGCCGGGCGGGTCGTGCCCGTCCGGCATGATGATACATTTAACTACACTTTTAAGGAATTATGAATACTATTTACAAAGATATATACAGAAAACAAACTTAAAATAAAACTTTTTGAAAAGAAAATCAAAAATCGCGCCTAGTGCGTTCAAAAGCCCGCCAAAAAGTCCCTAAAAGTTATCTAAAAATCTAAGAAAACATGCTCCGGAAGTACATTTGAGAGAAAAGTTAGGCTTACAGTTTTAAAAACTTTGACAGTACCATTTTCCTTTTTAGAGAATCTGCGCACTGCAACTATTTCATAAGGAGAACTTAGTTTTTTGAATAACTCTTCGTTGCTGATGCTTGTGGGTACAAAACGCAGTATTCCTATGGTTTCCACCATAGCAGCTGGTATATATGCCCTGAATTTATGTTTGTTCAAAAATTCTTCGTTTTTTAAAAAATTATTAGCATTATTAGGCTGTGAGAACGTAACTGAAATTTTGGTCGGGTTGACTCTTCTTATATTAGATATGCCCTTAATTTCATTCTTGAAGAGATTGGTCGTGACGATAGGATTATTGTTACCCAACTTTTCATCCTCCTTACAGCTTTCGACGAAAACACTGTAATTAGCACTCACCGCATTTTCAGGAAACAACCTTTTGTATCCGCTTTTGATGAAAGGCTTATAAAAATCATCAGATGATCCTGGATCTACTTCGGTCCTATTTGGAGTTTTTCTTTTTTCAGTCCCGCCGGGCGGGTTGTACCCGTCCGGCATGATGATACATTTATCTACACTTTTAAGGAATTATGAATACTATTTACAAAGATATATACAGAAAACAAACTTAAAATAAAACTTTTTGAAAAGAAAATCAAAAATCGCGCCTAGTGCGTTCAAAAGCCCGCCAAAAAGTCCTGTACATAAGTAGTTAGTCCAGTGCTGCCAACTCTACGTCTTTTTACGTAGATCTACGTATTTTAGGCCTTTTCCGGAAACCTACTAACTTCAGTCCCAGAATCTACGTATTTTCTTAATTTTTTTCAAATTTGTAAAATAACTTAATTCACTAGAATAAAGAAGAATATTTTCCGTTACTTTACTTAAAAACTACTTATACAAATGTTTATTTCTTATAAAGATGTATCTTACACTCTCGTATCTTGTAGAAAAGGTTCCCGTTATTGGTTTTGTTGACTAAATTAATGCTGGACGCAGGATTTGTGAAAGCAGAAACGACAAAACTCTTTGACTTAGTAGGTACATTCGTAACATTAAAAATTGTATTTTTAAACTTTTAATATTATCAATGAGTACCTACTCACATCGAATTGATCTTTGCAAAAAGAAATGACTTTCAGTTGATAAAGTTACAGGATTTAGCAAGTTTTAAACATACGTTCATGTGTAAGTATGTTTATTTCTCTTGGCAATTTAAACCACAACTTTTCTAGTCTTTTACCAAGTGTATCATGATAACTACTATATTTTTCATGTGATCTATTAGAAGTCATGGTTTTATAATATTAACTTAGAAAGTTTATTTCCTACGTGCTTGCGAGTGTTTGTTTTCAAATGTTTTGATGTCATAGCATAGATAAGTCTATAGACTAAATAGCGTTTTTGTATAATACATTTATTTTTCGATCTGATAGAACGATTATTAACAATTTAAAACATAATTCCAAAAAGTGTCAACTAGCCCATTTAACAACAGTTTATCCTTGTCATTCTCTATACAAAATTTAGAGCACTTAATTTAAATTAAGAGCACCATCCAGAATCGACACCCACCAGTGTCTGTGTCTGATGGTCTACCACAGCATGGTAAATGCTTCCAATGCAGCGACTTCTCCAAGAACTCTTTGTTCTATCTCCCGTTCTTAAACAAATTGTATAACAAAATACTCATTTTATTCGGTTTCACCTAACTTCTTCATTTCACTCAGAAAAAAGTACGTAGATCTACGTACTTTTCATATCCAAAATTTACTAATTCTACGTAATTTTCTCATCGGGCCTACGCCTTTTTCAAAATCCGAGTTGGCAACACTGAGTTAGTCACTCGGAACAAACAACAAACACGTTGACAACAAGTTGACAGCTACCTACTTCACTTGCCTATGGTATATATTTCGATTTGATTCTATAGGAATCGATTCCTACACAATAATGTTTTATTTTTCAATGCAAATGCTTAAAATGTTCAAACCATGAGTTAATTTATATATGATCAAGTAATTATATATAACATAACTGATAATTTAAACAAAAATATATTCCCTTTTTTAATCTAAGATGTGAATATGTAGTACACATATAAAAGTTTTTGTATGCGATCTACTGTTTGATGAACAAAATAGTCCGCAGACAAAAAATTATCTTTTGCGCAGCCCATTAAGTTCCTTTTAGTTTTTAGATGCAATGAAAGAGCAATCCCTGGTAGGTACAGTGAGATAGTCAATACACAGGTCTTACAAATGATAACTTTATGAATTTAATGTTATTTATCATGATATAATATTGGTAAAAATGCTCGTATCCATCATACAAACATTTGCCTCACCGAAACCAGGCCCTCTGAATAGGCGATTTGGTGAAAATAATCTATCCATCGATCCATACAAAAATCAAACAACTCGCATCGAAGACCTCAAAATAAAAAATGACTACGAATTAACGAATGATCATTATTTCGTAGTCATTTACGGTGTTTGGTAAAAATGTTTCAGGCTATTTACAATTGTTCTATGCTTTCAATTATAATAAACGTTTTATTTTTTCTTTTTGAAGTGAAACTTCTTTACGCACTCTTGACTTGGGGAGTAAGCTAGCGAACGTAAGCGTTAAGAAAAGTGTGATCGGGCGAGGCGAAAGGGAGTTGAGTGGGGGATGTAAGCATGAGAAAGCAGTGCGCGTGCACATTTTCTTTCTCTCTTCCTCTCATAGCCAAATACGTTCCGTATATCTAAGCACAGTGCAAGCCTATTGTCTGTATCACAGTGTAGGAGCAAGAGCGCGCGCACGCATTTTCTTTCTCTTTTTCTCTTACAGCTAGTAAATGAAAGAAGTTTCACTTCAGTTGTGTAGTCATAAGCACACTCGTTTTTTTATGTTAAGAATATTTAAATAAAGAAATATAATCGATTTTTTTTCCTACGATAGTATCGACCAGGTGATACAACTTTTATCTATGGTTATTGGTTATTTACTCACTTTAATAGCCATTTATTTGTTATTTTAAATATCCGCATAATATTTACATAATAAACACACATATGAAATGATAATTCAGAAGAAGATTTTTGATACATAAATGCGTCAAGCGCAATCTAGGCGGATTTGCCCATTCTCCTTTAAAATGATCGTTTATAAAAATACATTGCTTGCTATAACGCGTGTCAGACATATCACAAAAGGACAATGTTAAATTTGGCCTAAGAACCAACACTAATTTGGCATTTATGATAATTCTTATTATATTTTTTGCGATAATTATCAGTATTTAGATTGTGACGGACACTTCCAGTTAAGTAAGCTAAATAAAAAAGTTAAAAAATAATCTGCTACAATAAATACCATTTTATGTGTATAATCTACGGCAGCGCTGCAAACAAAACACTCTTTCTTCCTAATGCCGGCACTTCACTTGGCTATACAAATTTGCTATTTTAAAACATGACATCAGTCTGTCCTTTTCATTCCTTATTAAGCATGACAAGGACAAACTGTTGTCAAGTGAAGGGCCGGCATAAAACTCGTTACTCTGTGGTTGTGGTGCATGCAGTTTGCATTCGTAGTAATCTGTGGCATTCGTGCATTCCAAAGAGTAGTATAATAAACCGGAAATACTTTCTCGTTTCGGATTACCTGTTGTGTGTGTTTATTTGCGATTGTTTTTCCTTTAATTTAACTATTTCGGCTATCTAATGCCATCGATGTTACCAAAGAGCAGAGCCCTTATTACCAAGTGCTAGTGAACAGGTGTGCCACAACATCCTGAGAGGATTATACTGCCAAATTATTTAAGAACACCTGATACACATTCACGCTGCATATTTACACAATATACCTACATGTGATATACAAATAAATACAATAAACAATATGATACAACTATGTGAAAAATAGTCAATTAATAAGAAGCAAAACTACAGTTTTTATTTTATTCATCATTCCTACCTAACCAAGTTTTTCCTAATAGTTATTATTTAAAATCGCACCGAATAAAATGAATTAGTTGTAATATTAATTCACTTCATACTCAGTTTATACTAAATTCATAGGTTTCATTGAATATTAAACATAACCTCAAAAAATTTTTAGTTTTCCTAATAGTTTAAGTTCTCAGAAGTGTCCGTCAATAATTTTTGTTTTTACAGTCATTTACTTACGATTTTGCACCTAGAAAATAATATTTCATGATTGTTGGTACTTAGGCTAACTATGTATGGACACTGAACAATGTCCTTTGCAATTAAAATTATCAATAATATTCATTAAAAGCTTATTACAATAATTAAAATATTCGTCAATTTCTTTCGCATTTCTTTTACCCCAGCGCACTCCAGTGTGGTGTAAAGGGCCAGTACTGGGTTTACCGTGAAGTTCAGTTACACCCTCTAGGTTATATATACTATTTTTAAAGGTAAATGGTCCGACCACGACACTTCAGCAGAGACCTTTGTAGACACAATTGTGGCCCAAGCAGCCTTTGTGGTAACGCAATGGTCTAACCATCGCTGCGCCCCATTAGAGTCGCTAATGTACGTGAAAAAGGATGAGTATATATCAGATTTTTCAATATCTGCGCACACCTACTCCTGCTCACGACAAAAACTAAGTAGTTACTTGCCAAATAGTGCATCTGGATGCGTATTAAAGTCCCCAAGTATATAAGCAAACTGTACATTATATTCTTCAATCATGGAGCTTATTAACGCTAAACAGTTTGTAAACTCGGTCAAATTATCGGGCCCATCGGTCGGCATACATACAGTACGTGCATCTACCACAATTCGAATGGCATTAATGCGGTCACATTCACATTCAATTACGGTGACATTGGGAAAGATTTTCTTTCGCCAAAATAATGCAAGTCCACCATACGGCCTTCCTCGTATCACCCCGGTCGACGTGTCTACTGAGGACTTTGGAGTTGCTGAGAATTCTGGGTGCACCGATTGTACGAAGTCTCACCTCCATACATTGTTCACCTTTCTCATATATAATAAAACTCTGCTCTCCGCCGTCCGCTCTCGAGCAAGCTCGATCGGTCGTGTGTATGGTATGCGCGAGCCATCAGATGCATGTCTATCGCGAGAACTTTTACTCTTTAGTACAGTTGCGTTCATAGGAATAGTTTTATTTGTGGTGCAGTCCGCTAAAGCGTTTATCGGATTTTGTTGGTTTGTAGCTTTTTTGATTTCAATCTGGTTTATTTCCCTCTCCACCTTTTTATCAGTGTATGAGCTTTTTAGTAATGTCTTTATGTCTTCCATATTTGATTTTAATGCTTCTATGTCTTTGCTATCCCTTTGTACGTCCATATTTTGTTGGCCCATTTTTAATATGCTAGTTGACCCTTTTTGAAAAAAGGTTTTAAATGGTTAATGTTATATTAGACCGAAAAAAAAATGTATTGTATTTTTTGAGACCTAAAAAGCTACAAATCTTTAATTTTACAATAGATTTTTTGAAAAAAGGTTTTAATTGGTTAATGTTATATTAGACCGAAAAAAAATGTATTGTATTTTTTTGAGACCTAAAAAGCTACAAATCTTTAATTTTTCAAATAGATTTTTCATGGACATACAAAAACGCTGTCGGCCATTTTAGTCAATAGATTATCTATGCTATGACGTTAACTGCAGTAAACAAAAACTCGTAAGCACGTAGAAAATAACATATCTGACTTTATGATAAAAAAAACATGATTTCTAATAAATACCACGAAAAATAAAGTAATTATAATTACTGTATTGTACGAGAATATAAAAACACATCCTTGAAGACTCCAGGAAAGTTGTGCATTAAAGTGCCGAAAGAAATTAACCTACGCAACTCTATTACACTTATTCATATGTTGTATCAGTTTTATGTTTATTACTACATTGTAATACTAAATACACTGTACTTACATAGATGCCTTGTCGTTTCTCTGCTCCGCAGAGCAGAAATCGGTGTTTAGTGCAATAAATTCACTAACCATCAATGCGTCAATTCTTGGCAGATTTGTGCTTTCTGTTTTCACAAAGCCGGCATCCATAATTAGTTTTTTCAAAAAAAAACAGTAAACGGAAACTTTTCTAAAGTTAAAAGTGTTTTAAGATAAATTTAGTCAGACGAAAGAATCCACCCACAGTAACACGCGAACGACATTTAGTTGTTTACCATAAGAGACGTCACAATCATGGCGGATGTGGCGAACAGCGTTTTTAGTGTTTAAAAAATATAGACTAAAAAATATTAAGATTATAAGTTTGCGGCGTTAGCTTTCGAGACGTTAGGGTCGTGGTCGGCTGACATGAAGCGGTTTATGAAGGATATCGTCGATGCGCGTGCAATACCGCGAAAGAGCAGTTTGTTAATACCGCGTAACTGCTTTTGTACGATTTTACAGGAGGCGAAAAAAACTGGATATCTTAGTCATTTGCCTATATTTTACTGACTAAACTAAGTAGTAACTTTTTCGTGACTTACTCTGTAAAAAAATGACGTAAATTCAACCATAACTTGTTTAGATTCCGCGAAAAGTCACTTACGCGGTTTTGTAGCACTAAATATCAGAAAAATCAATTTATTATTAGCAAATACGCGGAGTTGAAATAAAACATTTTATTGAAAGAATTAATTTATTACGACAAAATAACAAAAATAACTTCAAAAATATAAGTTTAGACTTCTTAAAAAAACTTATCTGATAAACAATTATTTTTACTACTTAAGTATATAATATCCATAATCAAATTATAAAGAAACCTTTTTTTATTATTATGTTCCAGAGTGAGATCGGTCCCTTCTCATGAAAATACAATACCCATTTTTACTATATATCCAAAAATCACTATCTTTGGAATGTCAAATCAATATTCTTTCTTAAAATTACAGCATAATTTTAAGTCAATACTTATTTTTTGAGATCTACTTAAACATCACTTTTTTGCCATTGCACTTATTCTTATCAAGGCTAACTATTATACTTACACACTATAACAAAAATAAAGTAACAAAATAATCTGAAACTCAAATTAAAACTAGTAATGAATCACAACGTTTAGGATATTAGAAACATTATTTAAAAGGCAAGTTATCATAAAAGTTATGACAGTCTCTTGGTATGACACTCTTGAGCTCCTGCAGATGATGGTACTTTGTGGTGGTTATTGGTTGTCTAGATTGATAAAGTGAAGGCACACTATCTATTGAAAGTATTTTCTTTGGTCTTCTAGGCAAAGGCGTAAAGTTATGTGTGAAGTGGAGCTTATAGTCTATTGTACCATTTGGATTATACCTGAGTGCTCTTATGTCAACGACACAGTGATCACCCGCCCCACGACCAGGCCTGATTGATTCGTAAATCAGATAGTCTTTAAGACCGAAGTCTTTAAAAAAAGTAAAATCTGGTGTAATAACTTCATAAGGACTTGGTACTTTCCTTGCCTCTTTCGTAATAGTCGCATATTGAGAGGGTAAAAACACTTCTCTATTTTTCAATTTTCTCTCAATCACAGAGTGAACTGAGTCCACTTCCATCTGCGTGTGGCCTTTCTCCAAGTATTTCTGAGTTATCACTATGTTCTTGGCCATAGCTAAACGCAATAATGCATTCGATACAATATTGTTTCTATTTTGGGCGGTACAGCCATCTGTAAATATTACGACATCCTTGGGATCATCATCTATTAATTTTGTCAAATAGTCCACAAATAATGTAGCATAGGTAGTCGATTTTAAGTCGCATACCGTTTCGTCGAACCAGTAACACGTGACTCTATTATTCCCCAGGTTGTAGACTGTAAAGTTATGCACGGCTAGTTTTGTTTTAAAATATAGGGCACTGGCATTGAGGCAAGGACACAGTTTTACAGCCTGAAGATCTGCTGTTATTGCATGTATATTTCCTTTCTGTGCTGCTTCTTTGTCAGAACTTTTTTCAGCTCTGGCTAAGTCTTTTAGTTCAATATGTTTGGTATACTGCGCATCTGATATATTGCCTGCTTTGTGAGCGCAACACTGGTCGCATGCATCTTTTTTTGGTTGAAATATTGCGATATTCTCTTCAAATAAAGCACCTTCAAATACCTTTCTTGAAGCCACCGGTTCATTTCTTGAAACTGAGTAATCTACATAAAGACGATACAATTGCGACTTTGACTGTATGATGGGCTCCAAATATAATTTCGAGGAAGATTGTCTACAATAATGAGACGGCAGCTTCGGTAGAGCAATCAAATATTTTTTAGCTAAATCTTTTTTGGGTTCTTTGACAATTACTTCTCTTTGTTCAGGTTCAAATTCACTTTTATTCATCTTCTCTCCTAGCCAGTATCTAACGGTCCATTCTTTTATACCTAGTGTTTCCAGAAATGTTTTTTGGCAAACTCTTTCCTTTTTATCATTCACCTTTAAAAAATATTTTTTGGTATCGCTTCGCCTTGAATTTGAGCCTTTAGTTTTCCTGGTGGTAGGAATCTGATCCACCATTGAAGATACGTACATTTTCTTTTCTTGCCAACTCATTTTCCAATAGGTTTTAAAAATTTCTGACCTGACTTCTTCTGTTAATTTCGAACAATACATAGCTTTTCCACTGAAACATCGCATTGACATACATATTGGACCCATTATTCGTGCTGGTTTAGGATTATTTTGTATAAATTTAAAGCCATCTTTTTTAAATCCGATGTACTCTTCTCCTAACATTCTCTGTCGCTTATTTTTCATCCTTTTCCAATTTTTTTGATCCCCTTTGCGCTTTTTTTTGTTTGTTTTCGACTTTTCTTCTATTTCCCTTTCAGGGAACCATTCCATATTTTCTGGCGATAAAGGCTTTAAATTTGTTATATCTGAGAGGGCGACATAAGAAGGATCTGCGACAGAATCGTCAGACGAAAAATCAAGTCCGTCATTGTGCTCTACTACATTAACATTCAATTCAAGAGGAGTAATTTTATTTTCTCTTTGTGTTGGTACAGTACTTAAAAGTGTTGTAAATGTATTAAATTCGGATGTTATATCGTGATTTTGTTCTTGCTGTAATATATTATCTGACGAAGGTTTTGAATCTGATTGCAATGGTGGTTGATTGTGGTCATTATGTTTTCTTATTATTTCCTCTTTCTTTTTCAGTAAAATGTTTCGCCTTTCTAACAGATCTTTCAATGAAATCACGTCGTCGGCAACATCAGCATTTTCAAAAGGAAAACTATGATTGTCTTGATTTTCCATTATTATTTGCACCTAAAAATAATTTTAGTATGTTAGTATGTAAGTATTGTAAATTTAGTATTGTAGAATAAAATACCGCGTAGATGAAAAATTTTATCAAATCATGAAGTTTTAAAACCGCGTAATTACAAGATGGAGGTTATGTTTGCTAGAATCATTAAAATAATTAAATAATTACACGAAGCTACATTACCTAAGCTTAAACTATTGATAAACATACACGTTAAACAATAAAAACATACTTACATGGGGGTTTTCCACGGTAAAACAGTCGTAATCGGGAACACGCCCTAACCGCGTTGTAACTTCTTCGCCGGTTCGGTAAATACGCGGACTTGCTGCCAACTTCAGACGCACTGCTGTTCCGCGGTATTGTTGCGATGTCAAAATCAAGGTTCCTTATTGGCTAATTCAAAATGTGTCTAATCCACTACAAGCCAATACGCGTTATGAATCCATTGGCGAGATATTTCAATTTTGCGCCTTTTGCTGTTACGCGGTATTAACAAACTGCTCTTCAGCGGTATTGCACGCGCATCGACGATATGTCGAATCGACTGATTCTCTCCTCGGGTGATCAGAGGGCTGGCAGCTATTTCGCGCAGAGAATCAGTTTAGCCGTTAAGCGAGGTAATGCTGCCAGTGTTCTGGGTACCATGCCCCAAATTGGAATTTTGGATGACATATTCCTCTTGTGAATATGTATATATTAATATTCTAGGGTTAATATTTAATGATAAGTTTTTAGTTTGATATTGTTGCGACGTAAAAATATTTTTTAAAATTAAATTTCTACAACACTTTAGAACGAGAACATTGATTGTTAGTTCCTTTATTTTTGTCGTTACGAACACACTCGGCGGTGATCACAGTAGGAGGAGAACGGATCATCGTGCAACGCGCGAAGTGCACGAAATCCGAGTCGAGACTGTAGAATGTAGAACTGAGAGAATAAAATAAAAATGGTATCTGTGTTTTCAATTTTCAAAACTACCCTCATAAAATAAAGACATAGCATGTTGAATTTTTAAATAGTGCGTCAACGCACGCCTACACTTTATAGAACACTAAGGTATATTTTTTTAGAACACGAATTGGTATGGCGCTTGTCCTGATTTGTTGTCCGATCGGAGTACGCGTATGTTGAATATGTGATTGAATCATTTTGTGGTTTCAACTCTTAAGTATTTTTGATACATATTTGTCAAACGGCTGAACTGATTTTAATGATTTAGGTATTAAATGAAAGGTATAGATCTCTCCAGTATTAAAGCGTAGGTACATATATAAAATGTGAATAAAAATCAAGATAGCGACCGTGAGCTTTTATGTTGGGACTTATTGCAGTGCGTTAGGGATTTCATTATTTTTTGCTCGAAAGTGGAAAATAAGTACAAGATTTTTATTTATATTACATTTTTTACATAACTACATGTAAGTATATCACGCCTGTCTCTCAGAGGGGTAGGCAGAGATTATGGAAAAGAATACAGGGGTTAAAATCGTAAACGGAATGAGAGACGAAACAGCACGTAGATCGCGTAGACATACACATATAAACGACTAAAATGGCGGCATGCACGCCGCGCCGGCCGCTGCCAGGTAGCGAGCGGGAGAGTGAGGGGGAGGGGAGAATGCTGTGTTTTGCATCTACTCATCTATTCACAGAATTAAGCTATAATTAATACTTGCTAGGTAATAATAACAATTTGTAAACCTAAATATATACTTTTTTACCTAAGTAACTATGCATATAAAAAAAACAGGTACATACCTAGCTATATAAATATTATTAAGCAGTTTTTGCTGATGTAGATGAGTTCACATAATTCGTTTTAGCTTAGTAATCACAACAAAATACGTATTTTATTGATTTTTTGCGTACTATCCGATGTACCATACATCTGTTTCCAAATTTTTTATCACATAATGCCAGCACTCATTGAGCACTAAATTATTAACCGTTGATTATCATAGATCTTCGATCCAGAGTGATGTATTCAACCCGGTCATTTGCTCAGACTGCCATACTAGCAGTTTCGATTGCTAAAAAATAAAATATTTAGTGTTTTTTCGAATTTTTTTATCACATACTGCCAGCACTCACTGAGCACTAAATTATTAACCGTTGATTATCATAGATCTTCGATCCAGAGTGATGTATTCAACCCGGTCACTTGCTCAGACTGTCATACTAGCAGATTTGATTAATAAAAAATAAAATTTCCAAATTTTTATCACGTACTGATAGCACTCATGAGGCGAACGAGAGAACGAGACGAAGGCGAAGTGCGCATCTCCCCGCTTTCTGCGGCCGCACATATTAATAGTTGGTGCAATAGGACGACCGACACAACCGGCCATCAGACGCGACAGTACTGGGACGTTTATATAGGTACTCACCCCTACATCATTGGGTGACGGCGAAGTGCGTAACTCTCCGCTTTCTGCGGCCGCAGATATCAACAATCGGTGTAGAAGGGAAACCGACGAGCGGCGAACGGCCGCGCGTTCGTCACACACGCATCTCGCACAAACGGCCATTAGACGCGATACTTCCCCATCGCCGTTAAGTTCCTGCAGACAAAAGTAGCCAGGTATTGTTTCTAGTATCAAGTCGAGCGGATTTGAATAGGATTGTAGATCGACTGGGTGGGGTAGTTGTAAGAGACGAATTTTAATGAAATCATGCATTGTTAAATTATATTTAAACACATCAATTAATTTACACAAATAAAGTTAAGAATTTAGGCGCCTATCATTTTCGATCATTCAATTTCATTTCAATTGTTTAAAATTGGGGTGTAAGGGGTTCTAAATACACCTGCAAGAACCCAAGCCAACCTCACCTTCACGTGGTGCACCCTGTTGACCAACAGACGAGGCTCTGGCAAACCGACCGATGGCGGTATAACCATCTAATGACGTAGGGGAGGAAAATCTCACTGGTGACGGGCAGCAGCGTCATCAGTAAATAAACCTACGCTCTGCGATCGCCAACCCGCCTGCCCAGCGTGGCGATTATGAGCAAAAATTTCTATGCACAAAAAACACAAGCCACGGCCTCCAGTTCCGGGCAGCCCCGCTATTCCTGGTCACGGTGGCGACCGCCGTAACGGTGGGGCGGAGGGTGCCAAGAATCTCCGGGCTACTGGAGGCCACCACAAAAGACTGACCCTGGCGACGTACAACGGACGCACGCTACGGCTTGACTCGCATCTGGCGCAACTCGAGGTGGAACTTGGAAAGATTAGGTGGCACATTTTAGGGTTAAGTGAAGTCCGAAGAGAGGGGGAGGACACCATAACCCTCGAATCGGGCCACCTAATGTACTTCCGCGGGGGAGACCAACAGTCCCAAGGTGGCGTTGGGTTTTTGGTAAATAAGTCCCTTGCCGATAACGTTGTGGAAATGTCCAGCGTGTCGAATAGGGTAGTGTACCTTATTATAAAGCTCACCGAGAGGTATAGCCTCAAGGTGGTGCAAGTGTACGCACCGACCTCGACACACTCGGACGACGAAGTGGAGGATATGTTCGATGATATATCGAGGGCCCTCCACTCCACTACTAAGACCCACTACAACGTTGTTATGGGGGACTTCAACGCTAAAGTGGGAGTACAGAATTGCAGCGAATCGGTAGTAGGATCCCATGGATTTGGAAGTAGAAATCATAGGGGGCAAATGCTCGTCAACTTCCTCGAACAGCAGGGGCTCTTCTTGATGAACTCTTTTTTCAAGAAAGAGCCCCAAAGGAAGTGGAGATGGCAAAGCCCCGACACTATGACTAAAAATGAGATCGATTTCATCATGACGAACAAGAGGTACATATTCAGAGACGTCTCCGTGATCAACAGGTTCAATACCGGTAGTGATCACCGACTCGTCCGGGGCTCTCTGAATATCAACTTTAAGGCCGAGCGCGTCCGTTTGATGAGATCTAGGCTCTGGTTGGAGGACTTTGCTCCAATCTATAACAGGATCTGAAACGTGCCAGTCAAATCTGGAGAACCGATTTACTGCCGTGGAAACCACATCAGACGTAAACCAAAACCTCAAAAATGTGGTTCGGATCCTCAGGGAAGAGGGTACTGGATTATGTGCAACGCAGCGTAAGGGCAGGAAGTCAAAGCTTTCGGAAGAGACTTTAGGGCTAATGAAGGAACGACGTGAAAATCCACCCGTCACTTCGTCGGCAAAGCGCACTCTAAACCAAGAGATCAGTAAGCACGTACGACACGACCTCCGATGCTCCAATACTCTCTCGATCGAGAGAGCGATCGAGCAGAATCGAGGGTCCAAAGTGTTCGTACAATCTCTTGGGAGAAGCCATCTGACGAAGTTGACCACAGCAAGTGGGGAAGTTGTGGCTTCAAAGCCGGCAGTCCTTTCGGAAGTGGAAGACTTCTACAGCTAGTTATACGCATCACATGCATCTCGACCCGATCCCGGAAATGAGGATTCTAGAGCCACATTAACACGCCACTTCACTGAAGACCTGCCAGTCAGTATTGGCGAAATCGAGATTGCTCTTGGACAGCTTAAAAATGGAAAAGCCCCTGGAGAGGATGGTGTTACAAGAGAACTCCTGAAGGCTGGAGGTAAACCCGTACTGAGGGAGCTCCAAAAGCTTTTTAACACTGTCCTGTTCGAAAGGAGAACTCCGGAGGCGTGGAGTAGGAGTGTGGTCGTCTTGTTCTTTAAAACAGGGGACAAGACCCTAATGAACCATCGACCCATGTCTCTTCTAAGCCATGCCTATAAGCTGATCTCAAGAGTGATCGCGAACCGTCTTGCGTGAAGACTTGATGACTTCCAACCACCGGAACAGGCTGGGTTTCGGAGCGGATACGGCACCATAGACCACATCCACACAGTGCTGCAGATTATACAGAAGACTGAGGAGTACAATCAGCCCCTGTGCCTAGCATTTGTGGACTATGAGAAGGCCTTTGACTCGATGAAAATCTGGTCTGTCCTGGAGTCCCTGCAGCGTTGCCAAGTCGACTACTACGATACATCCAAGTGATAAGATGTCTCTACGAAGCCGCCACCATGTCTGTCCAAGTACAGAATCAGCAAACAAGTCCCATACCGTTGCATCGTGGAGTGAGACAAGGGGACGTTGTTTCCCAGCAATTGTTCACTAATGCAATGGAGGACATGTTCAAGACGCTGAACTGGAAAGGACATGGCATCAACATTAATGGCGAACGCATCTCTCACTTGCGATTTGCAGACGACATCGTCATCATGGCAGAAACCCTGCAGGACCTACAACAGATGCTGAATGACCTGGCTGACTCTTCTATACGCATCGGCCTACGGATGAACTTGGATAAAACCACGGTCATGTTCAATGAACATGTTCTACCGGAACCGATTGCAATACACGGTGCCGTTCTCGAAGTTGTTCAAAAATATGTATACCTCGGGCAGACATTGCAGTTAGGTAGAAACAACTTTGAGGACGAGGTGAATAGAAGAGTTCAGCTAGGTTGGGCAGCGTTTGGGAAGCTACGTGAAGTCCTGACATCGTGGATCCCACAGTGCCTAAAGACGAAAGTCTTCAATCAGTGCGTCCCACCTGTGATGACATACAGAGCCGAGACGTGGACACTGACGGTACGGCTGGTCCACAGGTTCAAAGTCGCTCAGCGCGCTATGGAAAGGGCTATGCTCGGCGTTTCTCTGAAGGATCGCATCAGAAATGAGGTAATCCGACAGAGAAGCAGAGTTATCGACATAGCCCACCGGATTAGCAAGTTGAAGTGGCAGTGGGTTGGCCATATTTGCCGAAGAACCGATAACCGTTGGGATAGACGAGTTCTGGAGTGGAGACCGCGTCTAGGCAAACGTAGTGTAGGACGCCCTCAGGCACGATGGAATGACGATTTGCGCAAGGTGGCTGGCAGGAGCTGGATGCGAGTAGCCCAAGATCGATCTGAGTGCCGTGCATTTGGAGAGGCCTATGTCCAGCAGTGGACTATGATGGGCTGCTGATGATTGATGATGATGATGTTTAAAATTCACAAAGGGAAACATTAAACTTATAAATAATGCCATGCCTATGCCCATCTTCAAATTTCTTTATAAATGAACAAACGAATCAGTATACCCGTAGAGCCTGCTTCATAGGCGGACGTTCACTGGCTACGCAATCTGTGAGAATGGCGAGAGCGCGCGTTCGTAGCGTGCTCGACACATCGTTCACGCGCTCGTAAACAGCGCGAAGGATCTCCGCGTGGGGCACTGTGTGCGGTCTCTGGCGGAGTAGACCTGCCACATCTTCTTCCGTCACCTCTTGGTCATCCTGTGATGAAATTGACAAATCAAATTATATTGAGTAAGGGGCCGTTCAAGTATTACGTGAGCAGCAGGGGGGTCTTTGCTTTACTTATTTTTGATGACATGGGGGTCAAAATAGTGATTACGTTAGCATCACGGAGTCGAGTGTCCTGGACTGAAGACTGTTAATTGGAATTAATATATATACCAAAAATTCGGAAGAAGTTTGTTTTGTTCGTAATAGTACTTCATAAGATTATAATATTTGAACCTTACTCTATGTTGAATACTGTGTCAATAAAGTTCCTTTAAATGAATATTATATGCGTTAAAGTCCTCTATCCTAAGATTATTTAAGTACTGCTGCTCATGAAGATCATGAAAGCTCATGAATCAATAAATAAAAACAGAATACATTAAAGGAAAAATGCATATAGGTACGAATGTTTACGTAAGCATTGGAGGGGGGGGGGGGGAAATAATTGTAATAAAAACAACCGTGTATCCTTGTCATTCTCTATACATAATGAAAAGAAGAGAGTTTAGAGAATCATGCCAGAATCGCCACCAGTGTTAATCTAAATAACAAGCATGTTACAACTACTAATGTTATTGTGAGTTATCGGAATTTAACGTAGAAAATCATAAAGTGGGATCTTCGTGGCAATCCTAGACTGATATCAAAAGATTAACTTTAATCTATGTTTACTTGACTAGCGATCCGCCTCGGCTTTGTACGGATGAATTTTGTTTTAACGCGATTACATATAACTTATGCTCAGGAACAATGCAGTATGCTAACGCCGAAAGAATTTTTGAAATCAATCCAGTAGTTTTTATATTTATTCACTACAAACGTAAAAATAACCTATTTATAATAAATAGTATTTTAAAGGTTCTTTCTTCCAATCAGATGATTAAAAATTTACAGGTAATTTAAAACTTATGAAACTTATGTTTAGTTGGGCACACATTTTTGCTATTCCTAATACGCCAACTTACATTATTTGGCGGGATGTCTTGACTACTTTCATCATCTGTCGACATTCCAGTGGGCTGAGTCTCTGCTGTATCATTAGGTGTAATTACTGAGTCCCCAACTCCCGAATCTGACGCTTCCGATTCTTGATGTTCGTTGTCTTGAATTTTCGATGTATCTAAATAATTAAATGTATAGTATATTTTTGTAACTTTATAACAGAACCAAAGATGAAAATATCCTGTCCTCCATCTCTTAACAGAGGAAGTTTATAGTGCGCCGTTACTTTATTATGTAACTAGTGAGACTGATTAGACACTGTGTGTTGAAAACATAAGCGTTAGATTACAAAATTTTATTGTCTACTAAGGAAATTACAAAAATTTCGTTTCTATTGTAGGCACATGTTTACTATTTGATCTGCAGGGAAAAAATGGTGTACGTCAATAAAGATTTTTTTTCCCTGCAGGACAAATAGTAAACAGGACATTTAAGACATAAAACATGACAGTGGAAACGTACACAATGGGCGGCCTTATTACTAAACAGCAATCTCTTCCAGGCAACCCATGACAGTGAAATAAATAAATCCAACAAGCCAAAAATATTTACATTTTCCGATTAGTCAGAAAATAAGCTTTTTGGCATTTTTTACCTTGATTTTCATTATTTGTCGATTGCTCTGGGGTGACATCAGGTTTTTTTTCTTCAGGCTCATTATTCAACAAGTTCGACAGCATTTCCTGGTAACATAGATGTCGATTAAACTAATAGGGAATATTATGCATGTTTTCTTATATTTTTATTTGATAGTTTACAGCCCCTTTATACAGTTAAAAAAACAACATCGAAAAAATTGTATAGTGTCTAATAATAATTTAAAAATAGACACTGAACGCTTGGATGTGACGTCACAATACATTAAACCTACAAACAAGATCAATGATCTTACAAAATACTGTATTTTGCTTTCCATACCTTCACTACGGATGGAAGTTGAAACTTACGTCAATCAAATAGACAATATGTTTCATACATTTTTGGAAAAAAATTAAATGTCATATGGAAAAATTGCATTTGGTGTCTAGGTGGAACGCAGTTTTGTCATCTACGCACTCGCACTATAATCTCGTTGAATTTGGCCTATCATATGAACATCATGTTTGTTTGCTGTTAGGTATATATTTTAACGTCACAACCGTTCTCGTCGCTTTTCAAATATTTGAATTTCCCATAAGTTTAGCGCGGTTTTATTTCATTAATTTCTTGCTCGAAAGGCAATTTTACTAACAAAAATTTTCGGAAGGAGAACTTTGAAGTAATTTTTTTTTTATTTATTTATTAAGCTCACAAAACAAGTTACTATTATAAAAAAAAACCAAAGCAATTACAATAATAGAAACCAAACTGTAACTCTAAATATGTGGGCATAACATGATTAAATTTTTATGGGCTGAAGTTTACACTAAAGAAAGAAAGAAAAATATATAAATTGAATTTCAACAATTATCAAACAAAAAAAAAAGTCTCTTAAATAAAAGTAAAAATTAACCGATTTTTCTTTAACAAAGTATTAATCGTTGGATTTCTTTCCGAAATTCAAGGAGCCGACTACAAAAAATGTCCAAGGAAGAATGATCCCTATGCAGGTTATCGTATTGACGACACATATTTGTGACTGGATTATAAAAGGACGTGTTGTTTTTATAAACTTGCAGAGCAAATACCCTATGGGTGGGATTACGCGATCTAAATCTAATATTAAAACTAAGCGTTGAGGTAAGAAACGGTGAGTCGAGGAGTGAGTGTACAATTTTATATAGGTAAATTAACTGGTGATATTTGCGCCGGGATTCTAGGGAAGAAATTTTGAACCTTTCTAATTTCATCTCGTAAGATTTATATTTTCGACCTAAATTAAGCCTAAAACTGAGAATATTGAGAATCTTTCTTTGAACTCCTTCAATACGCTCAGCGTGTACATTGTAATGAGGAGACCAAACGACTGAAGCATATTCTAATTTGCTTCTCACTAATGAGAAGTATAGGTATAGCAGAGTTGACTGATTGGTGAATTCCTTAGTGCAACGTGAAATAAAACCAAGAAGTTGATGGCAATGGGAAATCAAATAGTCGTAGTGTGGACGAAACGTAAGACCCTCATCGAAATACACACCAAGATCCCTAATAACAGGTGTACGTTGTAGTGTAGAACCACTGATACGGTAATCAAAAATGAGTTTATTTTTAATAGAACCAAAGGATACAACATAACACTTGCTAGAGTTGATAAACATATGGTTATCGGAGCACCACCTATTAACTAGATCCAGATTGTGCTGCAGCTTAAGACAATCTTGGATATCCTGTATGGCATAAAATATTTTGAGGTCATCAGCATATGCAGCATGGACAAGTAAGACTTTCCGCTAAATCATTGATGAAAACCACGAAAAGCAAAGGCGCTAAGTGGGAGCCCTGTGGAACGCCCGAAGTAACTGAAGTACAAGACGAGAGATGTCCCTGCATACTTACAAGCTGACTCCTTTTATCGAGATAAGATGTCAGCCATCTTAACAGGTTGCCATGCACTCCATAGCTCTCTAACTTCTGACAAAGTAACCCGTGGCAAACCTTATCAAAAGCCTTCGAAAAGTCAGTGTATATGGAATTCACTTGATACCTTTTGGCAAAAGCAGAACACAAATAAGATTTATATTCTAAGAGTTTGCTTACTGTTGATCTATTAGCCAGGAAAC
The DNA here is from genome assembly GCA_902850365.2 of Chilo suppressalis. Taxonomy (NCBI): domain Eukaryota; kingdom Metazoa; phylum Arthropoda; class Insecta; order Lepidoptera; family Crambidae; genus Chilo; species Chilo suppressalis. Next base: position 14,632,126 of record OU963900.1, read on the forward strand.
CATCCTGATGAGGTGATAAAAATGGCTTGAAATATGAGTAAAGTGTCTCATAAAGGGTTTTTCATTAGGGACGCTACAAAAGTAGATCGATAGGGACAGCAAACGACGCCATTTTTTTCCCCGTTCTTTTGACATTTCTCTTCAGTAACGTTTGCCATTTCATCATGGAAAGATATACGATCCAACAACGAGTCGAAATTATTAAAATTTACTACCGAAATTCGGAGTCAGTGGCCTCAACTTTAAGAGCGCTACGTCCAATTTATGGTCGTCATAATCGTCCTGCCAGATCAACAATTGAGCGTCTAGTGGAAAAATTTGAATCCACAGGCACAGTACAAAATGTTCCCGTGCCAGTGAGACAAAGAAGTGCCCGTAGTGTCGAGAATATTGATGCCGCTAGCGCATCAATTGATGAAGACCCAAATCAGTCTCTCACACGTCGTTCTCAAGCGTTGGGCATCTCTGTGACGTCGTTGTGGCGAATTTTGCGAAAAGATCTTGGCCTACATCCTTACAAGATCAAATTGACGCAAGAACTGAAGCCGCTTGACCACCAGAAGCGTCGTATGTTCGTGAATTGGGCTGAGCAACAACTTGAAAATGATCCGGATTTTCATCGAAAAATCATCTTCAGCGATGAGGCTCATTTCTGGCTGAATGGCTTCGTCAATAAGCAAAATATGCGTTATTGGTCAGGCAGCAATCCACACGTACTCCATGAGTCATCATTGCATCCCGAAAAAATTACGGTTTGGTGCGGTTTATGGGCCGGCGGCGTCATTGGACCTTACTTCTTCCGTGATGATCAAGACCGGCACGTTACTGTGAATGGGAATCGCTACCGCTCAATGATAACCGAATATTTTTGGCCCGAATTGGATAATATGGACTTGGACAATATGTGGTTTCAACAGGACGGCGCCACAAGCCACACAGCGAATGTCACAATCGATTTATTGAAAACCAAGTTTGGTGAACGTGTTATCTCACGAAATGGCCCAGTCAATTGGCCGCCTCGGTCGTGCGATTTGACGCCGTTAGACTATTTCCTGTGGGGCTTCGTCAAGTCTATGGTCTATGCCAACAAGCCAGCGACGATTGATGAACTTCGTACGAATATCGAACGTGAAATTGCAGCAGTATCGGCCGATTTATGCTTGAAAACCGTCGAAAATTGGGTTCAGCGTCTGGACTTCTGCAAGCGTGCCCGTGGTGGCCATGCAAAAGAAATCGAGTTCCATACATAATGGCATAGAATGTACTTTAACAGGAATAAATTTTTTTATTGATATCCAAAATAGTTTTTGTTTTATTTAAAAAAACTTTTGTAGCGCTCTTATTGAAAAACCCCTTATATTAGAGATTCAAATAACTTGGCAAAACAAGACAAAATACTGATAGGTCTGTAGTTGCTGATTTGCTCTCTGTCACCAGATTTATATATGGGAATAACATATGCAGTCTTCCAAAGACTAGGAAAAATACCACACTCTAATGACTTATTAAAAAGTATGAACAGAGGAACGCTAAGCTCATCGCAGCAGCTCTTTATAAAGAGATTTGATCTGGGCCAGCTTCTTTACCAATATCAAGAGACCGTATTTCTGCTTTAATGCTATCATAGTTTATCCTTGCGTCTGACAAAAACAAACCACGATTAACTGTTTTGTTAGGCGAGTAGAGATAGCAATCATTTTTTTCATAAACGGAACTAAAGTATTTCGAAAACATTTCACATATCTCCTCCACATTTGAAGATGTGACGTCACCGTGTGTCATGGTTCGGGGTATGCCAGTGGATTTTCTTTTGTCGTTTACATATCTAAAGAAGTTTTTAACATTAAGTTTGACAGAACTTTCAACAGACTCGAGATAGGACCTATAACATTTGTTCAAAAGTAACTTACAACGAGCACGAAGCAAATCAAAAGAGTCATAATCACGAGGGTTACCATATTTTTTGTACCGCCTGTGATATTTAAGTTTTTCATTCATACAACGAATCAGTGCAGGACTAAACCAGAAAGGAAATTTATTGGATCTATTTCTCGCTAAGGGTGTATGTTTAAAAATGATTTAATTCAATATCTCGTAGAACTTACTGACAGAGTCATCAATATTTGAACAAGCCAATTATTCATTCCAGTTTACAGAATTCAGTTCATCACGAATATTAACAAGGTTGCATTTGTAGAAATTAGGTCTCTTACTGCGGGCTCGCGAGATCACACTAGAAGTAGTTTGGCAAGTAATATCTATAAGCAAAGGTGGATGATGGTCATCAATGTGACTCAATGAGTGTGCCTCATGAACGCTTAAAGAATTAGATGTGTATAAAACTAAGTCTAAGTAACGGTCATTTTTATTAGGATGTTATTAAACTGTTTGAGGTTACAGATATCCAGATCCACCATAATAAAGTTAATGTGAAAAAAAATAGACTTATTTAAATTACATGCATATTCCCTATTGGGATAATATTATTGTTATAATTTCTATTTACTACGCATTACTCACAAGTGCGATTTGACGATGTGATATCTTAGAAGTTGCCGATAATTTTAGCAACCATTTCACGGTACTGCGGTAGGTCTTGAGTGGTAATAAGCTCATTAATCCAATAACTAAAGAGACGCGAGCAGATCTCACTTCAGCACGTTCCTAAAATGTTATAGAAACGTAAAAAATCACAATACTACTGTATGTTTCTGGGGTTCCTCTGCTTTTCCTGTTTCAAGAAGGACAAAAGAATAACGAACCATACCTAATCCACCATCAGGACTTGTGGATTTGTTGGTTTAAAAAGACCTCTGACCTGACTGCAGGCATACTAAATCACAGATTTAGTGTGTTGCGATATGCTTGTCTTTGTCTTGCAACGCAATGAACAGGATAAGCATACGTATAGGCACCAGTCCGTTGTCTGGTAAAACGGATAAAACAATGGCTGTTAACAAGAGACCTTAAAGGTCTTTAAAAAGCACAGAGCTAATACTAATGTTAGTCTTGTTTTTACCCGACTGCGCAATGCAAGAGCGCGAAGCGCGACGCGCAGACAGGGTATAGTGTTTAACAGTCTATATATGTATGTTTGTTCCTTTGTGGCAAACTAGAGACCAAACGCCTGAACCGATTTTGATGATTCATACATCAATCGATTCGTCTCAATCATGGGAGTGCTACTAAAGATATGATAGTAATCAAAATTCAATATGAGCAAAATTGGGCGCCATGCGCCAAAATGGCGCCTAATTTTGCTCATATTGAATTTTGTGACAAAGTAAAAAAAAAAGTTGACAAAATATGTCGAGTGGTATATCATTATTTAGATAATCTAAAATCAGGTTCCTGACACCATTTTTTGAAGTTATACTTCTTTAGGCGCGTTATGAAAAAATGATGAGAGTGAAATTTTAAGATGCGCGCGCATCACTGTAACACAAAATTTTAACAGCATGAAGTTGATCGCTTTAGCGACCAACTTCATGCGTTACTTTTGCGTTTACCGCACATTAAGAAAATCTACCAACAAAATAGAAATAGAATCTCTATTTTGTGGGTGCTAACGACTGCATTGTGAAGGCCTATCAAAAGTATTTATTAATCTGGAACAACGGAACCAAAGCGCGATTCAGGAGACTACAGCGCCATCTCTTGACCATTGGTGTAGTAGAACCAAAAACCACATCTTTATTGAAGTTATACTTCTTTAGGCGCGTTATGAAAAAATGATGAGAGTGAAATTTTAAGATGCGCGCGCATCACTGTAACACAAAATTTTAACAGCATGAAGTTGGTCGCTTTAGCGACCAACTTCATGCGTTACTTTTGTGTTTACCGCACATTAAGAAAATCTACCAACAAAATAGAAATAGAATCTCTATTTAGTGGGTGCTAACGACTGCATTGTGAAGGCCTATCAAAAGTATTTATTAATCTGGAACAACGGAACGAAAGCGCGATTCAGGAGACTACAGCGCCATCTCTTGACCATTGGTGTAGTAGAACCAAAAACCACATCTTTATTTTTTGTAATAAAGTAACAGTTATAGGTAGGTATTCATATTTATCCACATGTTTCTAGTTTGTATATTCGGAATACGTGTTTGAGTTTCATACAAGTGCAAATCACATATGTTCTAATAAATTATATTCAGTAGCGATTTTAATTGAATATTTTGATTATTTATTTATTTTTCAAATTAAAACTGAACTTTATTGACTGTGTCATTTCCAGACTTTGTATTAATTTATTGTAATTAATTATTTGCATGCAATTAAAAACTAATTTTAAACGATACCAAAGAAGGATAACTTCTCACGCGCCTACATAAGTACACGCACCCATTTTTTTTATTTTATATGATCGTTTAGGATCTACAACGCTTTAAAGTTGTATATTAACCACTTGCGCTTTTAATTTCAATCTTACGCTTGTATGGATCTTTGTTACTCTTTCACCTAAAAAATACTGAATGGATTTTAATGAAACTTAACAGTAAAATAGCTCATATATGATAATAACATATATATAATAATTTATGTAGTTATTGAGTGAATTGACCAAAATATAACAATAAGTGTCACATAAGACGGAAACAAATCTCCCATCTGCGATCCGTTTTGGCCTGCACCGCAAAAACAATAAAAGTTACATGAATGTAATGTAGAGAGAAAATGTATCTCTTAAATAGTTCTAAACAAAAGTCCGTGACATTATCTATTTTTAATGTGTAAGCCATTACCGCTAAAATAGTGAATCAAAACTAAAATATTATTTGATATCTATTTCCAAAATGCACATTTTGTATTAACCAATAATTTTTTATCAAAACAAATACTTTTATCGCTTTTGATATTTGAAAGATGATAAACTTTGCATTTTACGCTATGTCATTTCGGCAAATATTTAAAATTTAGTTTTAAATTGTAACTTACAAAGTGATAGCGCGGTGTACTATGTAGGAGTAGACTGCGGGAATACTAAGAGAAAAAAATTAATTTAGGTGACCAATTATGCGAGACCCATTATTGAAAAATATTATGTATTCTTTAATATCTAATGGGTCCCGACTGTTAAAGCAGCTTTGTTCCTTATTAACAGAATTATAGACTACTGGACTTGTTTGTTTCTTTTCAGTTTTTATTTGAAGTTTAAACAAGCAGTCGGGTTTTTTGATTTTTTAAATTTACCTTTTTATTTTTGTATTATCCAAGGAAGTTGAAGAAAAGAAATAAATACGAGAAAAATTGTGAAGCTGTTTAGTGTTTAATTAAATGATGAGAAATATAAGCAATACAGTTTACTCACCAATCCATCTAAAGTATAACATAAATGCTGCAGAAGAACACTATAGCCAGATAATGCAGCTTTACCATATTTGCTCAATAGAAGACCTGAATAAGTGACGTATGATGCTCTGACAAGATTCTAAAACATAAACGCACATTTAATTGAATAACTTGCTCGAAATAATACTTTTATTTTAACATGCATATAGTGTGATATAATAAAGACTTAGGGACAGAAAAGGCGGTTGTACCAGTTAGGTACTGCAAAAGCTAGTCAAAATTAGTTTTAATTCAGAATCAGTTTAGTCTGTCTGATTTATCTATACAGTCAAGTATACAGTCACTAGGTGTCGAGTTGCGGAAACAGCCGTACTACTAAGACTAAGACAGGCAGCAGACGGGACTCGAACCCGCACCCTTCGCAATCCGGGCGAATGCACTGACCAATTATGCTACCGCGGCCCTGACGTAACGCGTCGAAATTCCTCTAGCCATTCTTAAGCTGCAAGGCAGCGCCATCTCTTCGCATTATGGGTAACCCACAATGTCAAATGAATACTTTTACAAGTATTAAACATTTGAAAGAAGATATAGCAATTAAGTTATAATTTTTATTATTTTTTAAAGCATGTAACTGCTTGATGTTTATGATATCTAAAGAAAATATAACTAGAAATAATTTTTGCTAGAGGAATTTCGACGCGGTCCGTGAGGGCAGCGGTAGCATAATTGGTTCGAGGTTGGGTTCGAGTCCCGTCTGCTGCCTGGTCCGCGTGGATTTTTTTCTATTTATATTTTCTTTTAAATGTTTAATGCTAAATTCCAATCTAAGTCATAACCAGTGATTGGATAGCCATGGTATTATTTAACTTAATAATTATTGAGTATCGATAACGAAGGGCTACTATCACTATTATTATAGTAAAAAAGATTATTATCAAATTTTAAAAAAAGGTGGATAGTGCGTGCTGGAGCAGACATTACTCGTTAATTTTAAGCAGACGTTCAGTTGCAAAGACTACTTAGCCGCGCCCATTCTCGTCAATAGACATGAATATAGAATAGATAGGAATCACATGTTGTTAGAGGCCAGCGTTTATCCGGTGTGCGCTGTTTTCTCAATCGATCGAAGCCTATCGCAATCGAACGACACAATCGCGCTATGGGAAAGTGCTTTGCTTCAAAAAGTTTTATAGAATATATCACCACGCGCGCGACTTGCGGCGATTATTCGTCATTCAAAAATCTGTATAAAATTATTCTCAATCAATTGCCTCTTTAAATTTTGATTAATACTGATTTTACTTTTAAAATATATACACACATTTGCGTTTTTGCTGTCAACAGATGCAGACACCAACTTCGGAAGAATGCATTTGAAGAGTAATTTAATTGCTTCTATATTTGGTTCTCCGTTTGATTCACATATCAAAATATCTATCATTTCATAGATTACTCTTGATATATTTGCAAGCTCTATTTTATCTGAAAAGAAAATTAGTTATTCAATCTTTGTCTGTCCATTACAAATATTATTAATTTACTTTTCTTATTTAGTAATCAATAATGAATTCTTATTGTATTAATGCTTGTTTTGCCTTTGAGGGCCAGGTGTTGCCCGTTTAACAAACACTGTTGATTTTTCAATAGAAAACGCAATTACTATTTATATTGTTAATATAAATTAAATCACCACCAATGCACCAATTAAATAGACTGCCGCAAGGAAAAGTTTACTCTGCTGCCCAATTTAATAATCTTGCTGTCCAAATAATTATTTTGCAGTGTGTCAGTTTACTTTGCTGATAAATAATAAGACAAGCTGCCTGCTTCTGTTCAAATTACTGACCATTATCATAATGTATTACCTTAATATTTATTTATTTATGCTAATGCTATTGATATATTTAAGCTTAGTTTTTCTCAAAATATAATCAAAGTAAATTATTTGTAATTTTTAATTAAAAAATACACTCACCAATACATTGCGTTCCTAAATGGAATGCATAGAAGTGAAAACATATTATAATATCATATTACCATGACAAAATCTTTCAGTTTGTTTAGTATTAGCAGTGTATCCTAGCTGCTACTTAAATAATATTAAAGCATAATAATAATTATTAACAAACATGTGCCTAACAATGTAGTTCCTGTTTTAGTAATTGTTTCTGTTAATTGTCAAAGACTTTCTCCAATTGTAGCCTCTCTACATTGTGAAATTCTAGTCCAACTGCTTAAATATATTTATATAATAATAACTTGATTCATATAAACCTCATGCAGAAGTGCCAATAACATATTTTTACTATCTAGGTAAGGGTGCCAATGAAGTGAACTCCATGTAATCAAAACAAATATTATAAATGTGAAAGTGTGTGTCTGTCTAACAACTCTTCATTCTTAAGCCCCTGAACCAATTTAAATGAAATCCAGTAGAGGTAGGTTGAGTCATATTATAGTTTTTATTCTAGAAACCATCCTTTAAAGAGGTGAAAATGGGGGTGGCGGTTTGTATGGGAAACAAAATTTCCACTCAAACAGTCACCTCCTAGTAAAATATACATAGTGGAGGTGGGGATGCCGATAGAAAAGCCCACAAAAATTCACCAATCATCTTTTTTAAATGATAGCTAGGAATATGATTTTCCAATGAGCTAAATAAAATATTAAATGTTTATTCGACAGTGGAAAAGCATAATCACTTACACGCTATACATTACACTATAATAATACACTTAGCTTTACATAAAAAACTGTAATTAAGTTTATTTTCAAGCAACACCAAAGTGGAGTATAAGCTATTCTGATTTTCCACTGTCCTTATATTACTATTTGTTATAAAGTAAATATACAATATTAATAATATTTACCAATATTAAGTTTGTTAACAATGGCTCCTCCAGTTATATCAACTAAGTTACTTAGTATATCTTCAAAATTCATGTCTCTTGAATTAAGTTGCAGTTTTTCTACTATGGCTCTTAGATCCATTACAAAATTCCTGAGCTCTCTTATGACAGAGTTGACCTCACGAGTTAATTCCTTTGTATTAAAATAATGATCCTCATTATCGCACATAGCTTTAGGAAATCCAAGACAACCAAGTGATTGTGCAAATAATTGAGAATGGTAAATATGATAAGCCTTGTAACCCGGGATAGATAAAAGCTTGTAATATAAACGTGAGGCTAGTAAAGCATTGTTTCTGTATTCCTTTGTAACAAGGTTTTTACTTCCATAATCTATATAATAAGCAATGATAGCCAGGAGTTTCTGATGCTCCACACGGTTAGATAAAGCTGGCCAAGATTTTTCATCAACGGTTTCTTCTGCATGGAGCCATTCATCGATTGATTTCATCAATTCTTTAAAAACGGAGCGTATTTCGATTGATTCAATGGCACTTTCATATTCAGGAGATAATTCTCCAAATTCAAGAAATTCTGAATAGTAAATTCCTTGTACCCAGTCATCGTTAAGTTTGTCTAGATGTAAATTGTTCAGTTCATATAATACCCGATTCATTATAATTCGAGACCGATTTTATTTTAATAACACATAAACTTGCGCTCTAAGCAATAAAAGATACTAAAGTATCAATTGGAAAATTAATGTAGGAAGGTTGTGTTGTATCTTGTGTGTGTGGTTGTGTTCTGTGACTTCTGTGTTTGAAATGTAAACAAAACAAAGATTCAGTGTGGCCAGATTAAATTTATGGAAAACACCGAAGCAGCTTAAAAAATATTGAAATATACCTCTGAGTACTTAAACCTATGGGGATGGCATACCTACGAAAAATGCAATTAGTCATTGGAAAAATGTGTATACCTACCTAAAGTTACTGGGAAACGTAAATGGCGCCTTTAGAATTAGATTGTGCAGCCCAAAGAGTAGGATTATAGTGTCGAATTTAGCAGGATTATCTAAACTTTTAACTAAATTTAATATGTCTGTCCTTTTCATTCTGTTAAGAGAATGACAGAGAAACACTGTTGTCAAATTTAAGTTTAGCTCTAGAGAATCACACCAGAATCGATACCTATATGATGCTGCCCCAAGGCTGACCCATCTTTGAGCATTTACGACTGGAGAGGGCATGGACGGGCGTCCCCTTCGCCAAAACGGTCGTGGCCAGTAGCCATGATCGTTATATAAAACTAGTTCACGCGCGACCGCTACCATTTTGGATCATTCCGCAGCGTGAGTCGGAGCTCCCACAAAAATGGAAAATTATATTGTTTTCCCGCGCAAAAACCGACCTGCCACTTCAATCTTGCTGAAACATGATGTTTCCTATCATATATAATTGTAGTTTTAAGTTCTAAAAAGTTAGCATTCTGGTATAAAATTCAATCAAAAGAAAAGGGGCGAAATCACGAATGAATGACAAAAATAATAGGTAGAAATTCATAGCGATGTGACGAAAAATGAATGGAGTGAAAAAATGGTATTGTGGCGACTTTGCACCATGTTGTTGGTCCATGTCGCCATACAGCCAGTGTCTATGGATATTCCGTAGGCACTGGCACATTAGAAATTAAGTTTTATAATTATGTTCTTTTTGATATTTTCTGTTGAATTTTTAATTGTCTTTCTAAAAATAGACTTCAGAGATAAAAATTTCGTCCGTACAAATAGTATTTTATAATTGTGAATATTTTCCAAATATAGTGCTGATAAGTTGACGTATCGTCGTTTAATTACTCCGTTCCGCTAGTGGGGAGCAGCGGGTTAACATCTCTAAATTGGTGACCCCAACAAGTGAAGAAATAAATAAGACGAACAGGAGTTACACGGCAAAGGCCTTCCGTATTATTGGAAACTTACTCGTATGTACATAATACTATCAAGTCAACTACAGGGGTGAGTTTTCCCATCATTACTACGGCCGGTAGTCAACGCATCAGCGATCGCTCGCAATTCGGGCACACGCTGCTGGAAATACACCACAGATGTCAATACATTCTGGGACGAGAGCGCCGTGACGTGACGCCGCCGTGTTAACATCTTACTGCGTCATCATTTACGATAGTGTTTTGTTTGTATTTTTGCTATTTTTCTATCTTTGTTTTACGTTTTAACTTTCAAAATAATTATAAATATTACTTTTATAATGCAATGTTTTTTTGAGGATTCTTGAATGAATATTTTAATTTTGTTTAGTTTAGTTTTGTGTCCGTCTCCTAAGCACGTGTCTTCCTGTCCGAGATCTGATCTGATTAAATCTATCTATACATACTTTCAGACCATCTGTCCGTAGCTTTCCTTCTACGGCTTTTACTAGCACGTCATCCGCTGCCAGCATGGAGCAAACAGTGAAGTCGATGATGGAGCGACTCGATGAATTGAGCAGATCTATAGCTGCTTTAACGAAAGCCCAATCCCAGCGCCCACCCCGCGCCCACTCCTCTTCAACGAGTGGGTCTTCGCGCAGCACTACTCTGGAGAGACGCAAGACCTTGTTGGTACCACATGAAGTTTGGTACGAAGGCAGTCCGGTGCAACAGCCCTTGTAACTGGAAGGCGGAAAACGCGGAGAGCAATCAGTAACGGCGGCAACTGATTGCGAGATTGATTCCAGCTCTGGCCGCCGCTTCTTCATCACGGACAAAGATACGAAGCAGCAGTTTTTAATTAACACCGGGTCCGACTTATGCTGCTACCCCTTCCGCTGGCTCACTAGACCGAGGAAACCCACCGACTACGAGCTCAGCGACGCGAACGGGAGTGGTATCAAGACCTACGGTACTGTAAGCCTCTCGCTCAACCTTGGTCTCCGCCGTAGCTTCGTGTGGACTTTTGTCGTCACCGACGTCAACACAGCCATCATCGGTTCGGACTTCCTGTCCCACTACCACCTGCTTCCCGATTGCCGATCCAAACGCTTGGTTGATGGCACCACCGGCTTATCGGCTGTAACAGCTGTTGTCACTTCGGAACAACCCAGTGTTAAGGCTGTACTTTCGGAAGACGACGAGTTCAAAATTCTGCTTTTAGATTTCCCGGAAATTACCAAACCTCCTGGTCTTCCGAGAGTCGTCAAGCACAACACCCTCCATTATATTAAAACCACGGACGGTCCTCCGGTCTCCTGTTATCCCCGCCGTCTCGCTCCACAGAAACTAGCGTCCGCTAAGAAAGAGTTCGAAGACATGGTTCGCTTGGGTATAGCAAGACCTTCTGACTGTCCGTGGTCTTCTCCTCTTCATATGACATTGAAGAAGGACAACAGCTGGCGTCCCTGCGGTGACTATCGTAGTCTAAACGCCAGGACCATTCCAGACCGGTATCTGGTGAGGCACATTCACGACTTCGCGAACGGCCTCAGTGGGGCAACCATATTCAGCACCTTGGATCTAGTAAAAGCTTACCATCAAATCCCAGTTGCTAAAGAGGATATTGCCAAAACAGCCATCACCACCCCGTTTGGCCTCTTCGAATTTCCGTTTATGACCTTTGGTTTGAGAAATGCTGGTCAAACTTTTCAGAGATTCGTCGATGAGGTCACAGGGGGTCTGGATTTCTGCTTTCCTTATGTTGATGATGTGCTTGTTTTTTCCCCTAATGGCAGCTGCCATAAGGAACACCTCAAGATCCTCTTCAGCCGCTTCAAGGAGAATGGGGTGGTTATTAACAACTCCAAGTGTACTATTGGTGCCAAAGAGGTTAAATTTCTTGGGTATATCGTGAACGCCGAAGGTGTACGCCCACCACCAAGCCGTGTACAGGATCTTTTAAATTTCCCCCCACCCCAAACAGTCCAAGGCATGCGGAGGTTCTCGGCATGATCAATTTTTATCGCCGTTTTATTCCGCACGCCGCTAAATATCAGGCTCCATTAATCGACGCCATTGTCTCCACAAACAGTAAAGGTGCGAAACCATTCCCTTGGACACCCGAGTTACTGGAACGATTCGTAGAATGCAAAAGGAGCCTCAGTGACGCCACTCTTCTTCAACACCCTGTGGGTGGTGCCGAGCTTGGCCTCTTCACTGACGCCTCTAATGTCCATGTCGGATCCTGCCTTCAGCAGAAGACCGACGGAGAGTGGGCTCCTCTTGCCTTCTTCAGCAAAAAGCTGACTCCTCGGCAGTCGCAATGGCCTGCATATTATAGGGAACTCTTGGCAGTGTATGAAAGCGTACAGCATTTTCGGCATATCTTAGAGGTCGAACACTGTACCATTTACACTGACCACAAGCCACTGCTGTACGCCTTCGTACAACGCCGGGATAAACTTCCCCCTCCCCAATTGAACCAGCTGTCATTTATTAGTCAATTTACGACTGATATTAGACACATCAAAGGGGAGGACAATGTAGTGGCAGATGCTATGTCTCTCATTAACGCTGTTTCCTTAGAGCAAGACTACACAGCTCTTGCGCAGGCACAGCAATCTGACGAGGAGTTAGCAGACTCGAAAGACGCGTGGAATTTGAAATTGGAACTGATTCCGATCCCTGGTCCCGACGTCACCTTGATTTGTGACACGTCGACAGGTCGGCCGAAACTTTATTTAACACCGCAGTTTCGGCGCGCCGCCTTCGACCGTTGTCACAACTTGAGCCACCCTGGGGCACAAACATCTGCTCGTTTGGTATCTAAGCGCTACGTTTGGCCAAACATAAACAGAGATTGCCACGAGTGGGCACGGCGCTGCATTCAGTGCCAGAAAAACAAGGTGTCACGGCACAACAAGTCACCACCTGGTCAATTCGACCTTCCATCCGGTCGCTTCCGCTATATTCACATCGACATCATCGGTCCTCTTCCATTCTCCAACGGGTTCAGCTACTGCTTGACGGCTATCAATCGTTTCACCCGTTGGCCAGAGGCTTGGCCGATGTCTTCGATAACAGCGGAAGAAGTTGCCGAGAAATTGATGCTGGGGTGGATTGCACGATTCGGGGTACCTAGTGTCATCACCACTGATCAGGGGCGTCAATTTGAGTCATCCTTGTTCCAAGAGCTTATGCGCTTTTGTGGCTCCAAACGCGTTCGCACCACTAGCTACCATCCCTGCGCTAATGGCATGGTGGAGCGAGTTTATCGGCAACTGAAGGCAGCCCTTCCCCCCTAGCATGAGTAACAAAACGCGATATGATAAAGCGATTTATCGACATTAACTGTCAAACTACAATGGAGTTTGACAGACAGATAAACTCGCTCCACCATGCCATTAGCGCAGGGGGATAACAGGAGACCGGAGGACCGTCCGTGGTTTTAATATAATGGAGGGTGTTGTGCTTGACGACTCTCGGAAGACCAGGAGGTTTGGTAATTTCCGGGAAATCTAAAAGCAGAATTTTGAACTCGTCGTCTTCCGAAAGTACAGCCTTAACACTGGGTTGTTCCGAAGTGACAACAGCTGTTACAGCCGATAAGCCGGTGGTGCCATCAACCAAGCGTTTGGATCGGCAATCGGGAAGCAGGTGGTAGTGGGACAGGAAGTCCGAACCGATGATGGCTGTGTTGACGTCGGTGACGACAAAAGTCCACACGAAGCTACGGCGGAGACCAAGGTTGAGCGAGAGGCTTACAGTACCGTAGGTCTTGATACCACACCCGTTCGCGTCGCTGAGCTCGTAGTCGGTGGGTTTCCTCGGTCTAGTGAGCCAGCGGAAGGGGTAGCAGCATAAGTCAGACCCGGTGTTAATTAAAAACTGCTGCTTCGTATCTTTGTCCGTGATGAAGAAGCGGCGGCCAGAGCTGGAATCAATCTCGCAATCAGTTGCCGCCGTTACTGATTGCTCTCCGCGTTTTCCGCCTTCCAGTTACAAGGGCTGTTGCACCGGACTGCCTTCGTACCAAACTTCATGTGGTACCAACAGGTCTTGCGTCTCTCCAGAGTAGTGCTGCGCGAAGACCCACTCGTTGAAGAGGAGTGGGCGCGGGGTGGGCGCTGGGATTGGGCTTTCGTTAAAGCAGCTATAGATCTGCTCAATTCATCGAGTCGCTCCATCATCCTCAAAAAAACATTGCATTATAAAAGTAATATTTATAATTATTTTGAAAGTTAAAACGTAAAACAAAGATAGAAAAATAGCAAAAATACAAACAAAACACTATCGTAAATGATGACGCAGTAAGATGTTAACACGGCGGCGTCACGTCACGGCGCTCTCGTCCCAGAATGTATTGACATCTGTGGTGTATTTCCAGCAGCGCGTGCCCGAATTGCGAGCGATCGCTGATGCGTTGACTACCGGCCGTAGTAATGATGGGAAAACTCACCCCTGTAGTTGACTTGATAGTATTATGTACATACGAGTAAGTTTCCAATAATACGGAAGGCCTTTGCCGTGTAACTCCTGTTCGTCTTATTTATTTCTTCACTTGTTGGGGTCACCAATTTAGAGATGTTAACCCGCTGCTCCCCACTAGCGGAACGGAGTAATTAAACGACGATACGTCAACTTATCAGCACTATATTTGGAAAATATTCACAATTATAAAATACTATTTGTACGGACGAAATTTTTATCTCTGAAGTCTATTTTTAGAAAGACAATTAAAAATTCAACAGAAAATATCAAAAAGAACATAATTATAAAACTTAATTTCTAATGTGCCAGTGCCTACGGAATATCCATAGACACTGGCTGTATGGCGACATGGACCAACAACATGGTGCAAAGTCGCCACAATACCATTTTTTCACTCCATTCATTTTTCGTCACATCGCTATGAATTTCTACCTATTATTTTTGTCATTCATTCGTGTCTCTCATTAACGCTGTTTCCTTAGAGCAAGACTACACAGCTCTTGCGCAGGCACAGCAATCTGACGAGGAGTTAGCAGACTCGAAAGACGCGTGGAATTTGAAATTGGAACTGATTCCGATCCCTGGTCCCGACGTCACCTTGATTTGTGACACGTCGACAGGTCGGCCGAAACTTTATTTAACACCGCAGTTTCGGCGCGCCGCCTTCGACCTTTGTCACAACTTGAGCCACCCTGGGGCACAAACATCTGCTCGTTTGGTATCTAAGCGCTACGTTTGACCAAACATAAACAGAGATTGCCACGAGTGGGCACGGCGCTGCATTCAGTGCCAGAAAAACAAGGTGTCACGGCACAACAAGTCACCACCTGGTCAATTCGACCTTCCATCCGGTCGCTTCCGCCATATTCACATCGACATCATCGGTCCTCTTCCATTCTCCAACGGGTTCAGCTACTGCTTGACGGCTATCAATCGTTTCACCCGTTGGCCAGAGGCTTGGCCGATGTCTTCGATAACAGCGGAAGAAGTTGCCGAGAAATTGATGCTGGGGTGGATTGCACGATTCGGGGTACCTAGTGTCATCACCACTGATCAGGGGCGTCAATTTGAGTCATCCTTGTTCCAAGAGCTTATGCGCTTTTGTGGCTCCAAACGCGTTCGCACCACTAGCTACCATCCCTGCGCTAATGGCATGGTGGAGCGAGTTTATCGGCAACTGAAGGCAGCCCTTCCCCCCTAGCATGAGTAACAAAACGCGATATGATAAAGCGATTTATCGACATTAACTGTCAAACTACAATGGAGTTTGACAGACAGATAAACTCGCTCCACCATGCCATTAGCGATGTGACATGCGGAAACGTGGACCCGGGCTCTGCCACTTGTTTTGCTCGGCATGCGGACGGCGTTCAAAAAAGACATCAAGTCTTCGTCTGCCGAACTGGTATACGGTGAGACACTTCACCTCCCTGGTGAATTTCTCGTTCCTCCTCCAACTCCAGCGAACCCTGCAGAATTTGCAGATTTTGTGTCCCAATTGAGACTCGAGATGGACAGCATTCGGCCAATTTCCGCATCACGTCACACCAAGCCTGCGTCTTTCGTCTTTAAAGACATGGCCACGGCAACTCACGTTTTCTTGCGCGACGATACTTGCCGAAGATCTCTGCAACCACCGTACTCTGGGCCACATCGCGTTTTGGAGAAGAAGGATAAGGTTATTACCATTCTTGTCAATGGGAGAGAAGCCACCGTCAGCATCGACCGGGTCAAGCCTGCTCACATCGACACCGAATCCGACGACTGCAAGGGTCACTCACACCCTAGTGCTGCCGCACAACCAGCACGTCAGCTGCAAGTTCCTGTCCAACCGTCTCCGAAAGCTACAGACACAGGACCTGCTTCCACCTCTACCCAACCCTATAAAACCCGGACAGGAAGACACGTTAGGTTTAAGAAATTTGATGATTTTGTTACTTAAGTAGTAGTTTATTTTTGTTTCTTTGTTTTCTTGTGCCTTGCTTTTCCTTACTCCGTAGGGGGGTGGTGTGGCGACTTTGCACCATGTTGTTCGTCCATGTCGCCATACAGCCAGTGTCTATGGATATTCCGTAGGCACTGGCACATTAGAAATTAAGTTTTATAATTATGTTCTTTTTGATATTTTCTGTTGAATTTTTAATTGTCTTTCTAAAAATAGACTTCAGAGATAAAAATTTCGTCCGTACAAATTGTATTTTATAATTGTGAATATTTTCCAAATATAGTGCTGATAAGTTGACGTTTCGTCGTTTAATTACTCCGTTCCGCTAGTGGGGAGCAGCGGTTAAACATCTCCAAAGTATTTTTTATACTGGAAAACATTCAACCAGATTTAATTAAGTGTATCTGCCGATATAAATAACATGTTGATAAAACAAATATACATCGACAGATCTTATAAAAAAACAAATATTCAATCATTCACGATCTATAACTTAACCAAACAAAGGTGTTGATTCTTGGTTGGAAAAGTGGCATGGTTCTCTAAGCTTAAAACTAAATTTAATATTAGTATCTTTTTTTCATTCTGTATATAGAATGACGAGGATACACTTGTAAAATTTAAGTTTAGAGAACGCTACCATATTCGACACCAAAACCTTTCTTTCGACGTTGAAATACGATAATATGTATAAAAAGTACGTTATATCGATGCCGGTAAATAGCCACACAAAAATTATAAACAAATATTAAGTGTCGATACTGGCATGCATTTCTCTTAACTAAATTTAACATTAGTCACTCCTTTTCATTCTATATATAGAAAGACAAGGATACATTGTTATCAAAAATTTAAGCTTTAGAGAATTATGCCGGAATCGACACCAAAATTAATTTACTATTTTTATTTTGTTTGTTTGTTTATTGGCAATACATTGGTGAAAACAACGTATACGTATAAGAAAGTAAATCAAATTAAGTAGTTAGTTATCACATCGAGCGACTTTTATTACCTTTTAATTAACAAACTTTTTTTAATAGCTTCCAAATATCAAATTAAGATGAAAAGGCCATCACACGAGCCTAGATTTTATGTAGTTACACCGTGATTATTATCGTATCGTGAAAAAAAATAACGTTTACGTTTTTCTCACGAACGTTTGTTCATGGATGGTGCAATTCGTATTTCTCTTTAGTCCAGGAGATAAAAACTAATATTATTCAGGTTCTGTATTAAAGGGAATTGTAGGTTTTTTAGACAAATCAAATAATTGTTTTCTCCATAACTTCTTAGTGTTTTTAAAACACAGTTTCTTTTAGATGTAGTAGCGTATATTATTGTAAGCCACAACAGTGATACCTAATTACTACAGTAGCTGATACAAAAAAGTGGGTGGGTGTACTTATGTAGGCGCGTGAGAAGTTATCCTTCTTTGGCATCGTTTAAAATTAGTTTTTAATTGCATGCAAATAATTAATTACAATAAATTAATAAAAAGTCTGGAAAAGGACACAGTCAATAAAGTTCAGTTTTAATTTGATAAAATAAATAAATAATCAAAATATTCAATTAAAATCGCTACTGAATATAATTTATTAGAACATATGTGATTTGCACTTGTATGAAACTCAAACACGTATTCCGAATATACAAACTAGAAACATGTGGATAAATATTATAAATATGAATACCTATAACTGTTACTTTATTACAAGAAATAAAGATGTGGTTTTTGGTTCTACTACACCAATGGTCAAGAGATGGCGCTGTAGTCTCCTGAATCGCGCTTTGGTTCCGTTGTTCCAGATTAATAAATACTTTTGATAGGCCTTCACAATGCAGTCGTTAGCACCCACTAAATAGAGATTCTATTTCTATTTTGTTGGTAGATTTTCTTAATGATACGCGCGCATCTTAAAATTTCACTCTCATCATTTTTTCATAACGCGCCTAAAGAAGTATAACTTCAAAATATCAACCTCCCGAATAAACATACATCAATAATATAGTCCATTCAAATAAGAAAAGAGTGTTTTGACATCGGTATCGCCTTTTTTAATAAAATCGATTTGTCCAGTCAATGAGGATTTTAACCTCCGATTTCGTTGAACCTCCATCGATTTTCATGAAAACAACAATACAACATTTTTCTCGAGATCCAAGAATATTATTAATGTTTCAGATTTTGGGACTATGCAGTCCTAATGGCACTGTAGTCACGGCAACTTAAAAGATCGATTTTGTGATTTGCCGACACCTTAAAGTACTTATCTGTTTTAGCCAAACAGCTTCCATGGAACTCCAAGTTTCTGGAAATTGAATGTCCTCAAGTTGTATCTAATGTCGGCCCAGATGAATAGTAATTAGGTATCACTGTTGTGGCTTACAATAATATACGCTACTACATCTAAAAGAAACTGTGTTTTAAAAACACTAAGAAGTTATGGAGAAAACAATTATTTGATTTGTCTAAAAAACCTACAATTCCCTTTAATACAGAACCTGAATAATATTAGTTTTTATCTCCTGGACTAAAGAGAAATACGAATTGCACCATCCATGAACAAACGTTCGTGAGAAAAACGTAAACGTTATTTTTTTTCACGATACGATAATAATCACGGTGTAACTACATAAAATCTAGGCTCGTGTGATGGCCTTTTCATCTTAATTTGATATTTGGAAGCTATTAAAAAAAGTTTGTTAATTAAAAGGTAATAAAAGTCGCTCGATGTGATAACTAACTACTTAATTTGATTTACTTTCTTATACGTATACGTTGTTTTCACCAATGTATTGCCAATAAACAAACAAACAAAATAAAAATAGTAAATTAATTTTGGTGTCGATTCCGGCATAATTCTCTAAAGCTTAAATTTTTGATAACAATGTATCCTTGTCTTTCTATATATAGAATGAAAAGGAGTGACTAATGTTAAATTTAGTTAAGAGAAATGCATGCCAGTATCGACACTTAATATTTGTTTATAATTTTTGTGTGGCTATTTACCGGCATCGATATAACGTACTTTTTATACATATTATCGTATTTCAACGTCGAAAGAAAGGTTTTGGTGTCGAATATGGTAGCGTTCTCTAAACTTAAATTTTACAAGTGTATCCTCGTCATTCTATATACAGAATGAAAAAAAGATACTGTTGACGCTTGAGTAAAAAGTTCTGCCTACACCGGAACGTCGCTCCATTTCCACCAGTAGAAGCAGCTTTGACCCACGTGATCAAAATACCCCCCTCTTCACTTCACTCTCTACGCAATTCAAATTTAGTACGCTCAATTTTCTTTCGCAATTTTCATTTATTTATTTTATTTGTAATTATATTCGCAATATACGCATTATTGAAGTAAACAACTGAGCTTTATTGAAGAGTACGCATAACGCCGAAACATTTGGACCTTTTTCGCCGGATAATACGCTAGAAGAATCAGCGACTGTTGCAACCGACGGTTCAACGTCTGTAACGAACCAGGAAATAAGTCGCAAGGTCGAGAGGTTCTACAAAAGCACAGCAGTAACAGCAGCAACCGGAAGTCCAGGAGCCACTAAGCATAAGCGCAAATCGTGGGAGAAGCCAGCTAGCCTTTGAAACGCGCATAAAGGTACAGCCAGCCATCCCGTCTATTCCTGCTTTATCTCCACTTCCTCTGTGTAATACTGTGCATTTTGTCTTATTCCAGTACTTAATTTGTTGTGTATATTTGCTACGAGCCTACGACTCAACCCGCGAAACAGCTGCGGCAGTTACATTTCAAATCGTAAGTACTCCTTCTTTACTACTTTTCACCAAAATGAGTGTAGATCCAAGCCTAGTGCGTGAAAAATCCCCTTACAAATGTAGCAATGAGAGCTTGATTAAGGATTTAGTAAGGAAACGCGGTATAGTTAAGGGTAGATTAACTAAATTTGCTAACTATCTCTGTAACATGAAAGTAGAGAATATTTCAAGTCAGTCTCGCATAGATTTAAAGTTGCGTATTCAAGGGGCTTCAAATTTATATAAAGAATTCAATGATATTCAGAGTCAATTGGAGGACTTAGCCGTTGATTTGGATGAGCAGTTAACGCAGAGAGAATCGTTCGAAGATGGTTATTACAGTATCCTAGCGCAGGCTGAATATCTATTGAACCCAAACCAACTTGCCAGCAACTCCAACGCTTGTAGTCATAGTAGTAAATCTATAAAGTTACCTACTATTTCTTTACCCTCCTTTAACGGTTTGTGTGAACAATGGTTAGAGTTTAGGGACACTTTTCTATCTTTAGTCCACAATTCTCAGGAGTTAAGTAATATAGAAAAGTTCCACTACCTTAAATCGTCACTTAGAGGAAGCGCGGAACTGGTTATAAATTCGGTTGAGTTTTCTAGTGACAACTATTTAATTGCCTGGGAATTACTACTCAATCGTTACAATAATAGCAGATTGCTGGTTCATAATCACGTTAAAT
Organism: Chilo suppressalis; assembly: GCA_902850365.2. Lineage (NCBI taxonomy): Eukaryota > Metazoa > Arthropoda > Insecta > Lepidoptera > Crambidae > Chilo > Chilo suppressalis. Next base: position 14,653,101 of record OU963900.1, read on the forward strand.
CTCTATTCACAATGCCAAGTATCAACAAAGAGTCTCCAGCTTTATTAAGAAAATTAATAGACACAGTTTTAAAGAATTTGCGTGCATTAAAAATTCTCGGTGAGCCAACTGAATCGTGGGATACCCTGATTATTTATATAATGGTATCTAAATTAGACCCAACTACTGAACGCGAATGGGAACAATACAAAGGCACCTCATTATCTGCTAATAATAATCACAAGGCACAGCTTAAGGTGGATAATTTAATTGGTTTCCTTAATGACCGGGCTGACATGCTAGAAACGTTACAGTTATCACATAACAAGACAAATTTTGAAAATAAAAAACACTACCCACAACAACATAGTCAATCAAAAGTTCACTGTAATGTTTCTGCCGGTAAGCCACCGGAACGCTATTCACGAGATGTCACTGGGAAAACCTGTTTGTTATGCAAGGCGAACCATCCACTATATTCATGCATAAAGTTTCTAAATTACGGTTACGATAAGAAAATAAAATTTGTTAGCGATATGAAACTGTGTGTTAATTGTTTGCGCACTGGTCACACTGCCGATTATTGCCGTTTTGGTCCCTGCAGAAAATGTAACGAAAAACATAATTCGCTAATTCATAATGACAGTAACATATCATCCGTGTCCTACAATGTAAATAACAATTCCGACGCAGTTCACGCATTGCACCGCACTGAGGATCCTGCGCCTGCGCCGCTCGCTCACTCCGGGCGTAAGCCCTCTTTCCCCACGCACTCCGTCCCGCGGTCGCCTGCCGCGTCCTTATCAGAACAGGTTTCAATCATACATGCGAATAAAGCACATTTACCTGATGCACAAACAATAGCGGCCAATGTTGTTTTGCTGTCTACTGCGTTAGTTGAGATAGCCGATCCTTATAATAATATTCATGTTGCCCGCGCGCTCCTTGATAGCGGGAGCGAACGTTGTTTCATTACTAAACAATTATGCGATTTACTTAAAGCGCCAGTAATACAGTCCACTCAACAAATAAGAGGTGTTGGTAACTCGGTCACAAATTCAACTCAAATATGTGACATCGAGATTAAATCGCGCACCAACCCGTATTCTACGCATTTGCAGTGTTATGTTCTTCCGGTAATCACTCCTTCGTTACCGGCTATAACACTCCAATCTTCTCATTTCGACATTCCCGACAATGTTCAACTAGCGGACCCGAAATTTTATGAATCCCACAAGATAGACATTCTAATCGGCGCAGATAAATTTTGGGATTTATTAAATAATAACAATAAATTAAAGTTATTAAGCGGGCCTTTCTTATTAGATACTAAACTCGGGTGGGTAGTGTCAGGACCTATTTGTACGCTTTTGCGACAAGATAAGTACATACAATGCAACTTCTCTCAATCAGTCGAGTCCTTGCCACGCCAGTTTTGGAAGCTCGAGGAAGTAACTGTAGCTCAGGGTACGTGTACTGATGAGGAACGCGCGTGTGAGGAACATTTTGTCACTACAACTACACGAAATAGTGACGGACGATTTTGTGTTCGTATACCTTTTAATAAAAGTACAGATACATTAGGCGAAAGTTATTCACAAGCTGAGCACCGGTTTTTTGCGCTAGAAAAACGGCTTCAGCGTCATCTCTATTATAAAAACCTTTATACAGACTTTATGCATAAAAAATCTAAAGATTTGTCTTTGGGTGAGAATATACATTCGAAAACTTTAGATTTAGGCTGGTTTCATACTACGGATCAATTTCATTTTAACACAGCATTTAAAAGAGATAGTTCTCAAACTATGACAAAGCGTTATATTATGTCAATGATATCACAAATCTTTGATCCGTTAGGATTATTAAGTCCATTTGTAATTTTAGGTAAAATTCTGTTGCAAAAACTTTGGTTAATAAAAATAGGTTGGGACGAAGAAGTCCCTGGGGATGTCAAAGTTTGGGAACGATTTTCCTCTTCTTTGCATGTTCTTGGTGACATGCGCATACCTCGGTACGTACAGGGAATGAAACCCGTAGGTCGAGAGTTACATATTTTTTGTGATGCCTCGGAGTCTGCGTATGGAGCATGCATTTATATTCGCACTATTAACATTGATTCTTCTGTATCTGTTCAGCTTTACTGCTCAAAGGCAAAGGTTGCACCCTTAAAGTCAATTAGTATCCCAAAGTTAGAATTATGCGCGGCGTTATTGGGTGCAAAACTGTTTAAAAGAGTACGTGAAGCCCTTTACTCTGTTGATTTTAACAACGTAGTTTTTTGGACCGACTCCACTATTGTGCTGGGTTGGTTACGCATGGCTCCTAACTTGCTAAAAACATTTGTGAGGAATAGAGTTTCAGAAATCCATGAAATTGTTAAGGATGTACCCTGGTATCATGTAAGTGGAGGTAACAATCCCGCTGATTTAGTATCCCGGGGGCTGTATTTACACAAACTTAAATCAGCCTCATTATGGTGGGAGGGACCGTCATTTCTTCATAGTTCTGAAATTGAGTACGGAACCAACCGTGAAAATAATTATAGTAAACAAGATTTACCTGAACTAAAGGTAAACTGCACCTTTTTGGCTAGGACAGAGATTTCTATTTTTCCTTTTCAAAGATTTTCACAATATACTCGGATGAAATATACGCTAGCGTATGTCCTGTGTTTTGTACATAACACGCGTAATAGATATCACGGCCGCCGCGGGCCACGCACTGTTGAGGAGTTGCGATTGTCAAACTTACATCTTATAAGGTTTTCGCAGCAAGAATCGTTTCCAGAGGAATACAAAATGCTATTGAACAACGGACATCTAAAAACTACTCACAAATTGATAAAATTAAATTTATTTATGGATGATGACCAAATCATACGCGTAGGCGGTAGGATGGAAAATTCAGCAGATTTTCCTTATGATAAGAAGCATCCAATGTTGTTGTCGTCTAAACACTGGTTTACATTGGTGCTTTTTCGGGACGAACATAAGCATTTGCAGCATGCCGCGCCGCAGGCGCTATTGTACAATATACGCGAACATTATTGGCCAGTTGGAGGTAGGGATCTTGCTAGGCTAACTGTACACAACTGCATTATTTGTAAGCGATTGAGGGGTAAAACTTTGTCACCCATGATGGGTAACTTACCGCAAGAAAGAATCACTCCGAGTTTTCCTTTTATAAATTGTGGCGTAGACTATGCAGGGCCAGTGTTCACATTAAACCGCAGAGGCAGAGGCTCAAGGTTGGTCAAGGGTTATGTTTGTCTATTCGTCTGCTTTGTAACTCGCGCCGTGCATTTAGAGCTGGTTAGTGACTTATCTTCGGACGCCTACCTTCTCGCATTAAAGAGATTCATCTCACGTCGCGGTAAACCTGATCAAATTTTCTCAGATAACGGTAGAAACTTTGTAGGCGTTGCAAACGAATTTGCGAAATTTTTGTCAACTTGCTCTGATGATATTATTGAATACGCAACTACACAATCAATTAAGTTCTCATTCATCCCCCCATACGCACCTCATTTTGGTGGACTGTGGGAAGCTGGAGTCAAATCCTGCAAGTATCACTTACTTAGGGTTATTGGAAATGCACATTTGACATTTGAAGAATTTAGCACAGTATTGTCACAGGTTGAAGCTATCCTAAATTCCCGCCCACTGAGTCCTATGTCCTCTGATCCAAACGACATTAACCCTTTGTGTCCAGCTCATTTCCTTATTGGGCGGCCTTTGACAGCACCTGCATCGGCTCACTACACAGATGTTCCTGTTCACCGCTTGACGAACTACCAAAGACTAGAGCAGCTTCGACAGCACTTTTGGACTCGCTGGAACAAGGAATATATCTCGGAACTGCAAATCAGAACAAAATGGACAGGAAATGGAGCCGATCTTCAACCTAATACATTGGTTGTAATCAAAGAGGATACCGTTCCTCCTCTGAAGTGGAGCTTGGGTCGTATCATTTCCACCACGCCAGGGAAAGATGGAATTTCACGAGTGGCAGACATTCAGACTGCTGCTGGTATTGTACGTCGTGCTTTCTCCAAAATCTGTCCCCTCTTCGACATAGAAGACAAGGTGTTGGACGCTGGTGCTTCCAAGGCCGGCGGCATGTTGACGCTTGAGTATAAAGTTCTGCCTACACCGGAACGTCGCTCCATTTCCACCAGTAGAAGCAGCTTTGACCCACGTGATCAAAATACCCCCCTCTTCACTTCACTCTCTACGCAATTCAAATTTAGTACGCTCAATTTTCTTTCGCAATTTTCATTTATTTATTTTATTTGTAATTATATTCGCAATATACGCATTATTGAAGTAAACAACTGAGCTTTATTGAAGAGTACGCATAACGCCGAAACAGATACTAATATTAAATTTAGTTTTAAGCTTAGAGAACCATGCCACTTTTCCAACCAAGAATCAACACCTTTGTTTGGTTAAGTTATAGATCGTGAATGATTGAATATTTGTTTTTTTATAAGATCTGTCGATGTATATTTGTTTTATCAACATGTTATTTATATCGGCAGATACACTTAATTAAATCTGGTTGAATGTTTTCCAGTATAAAAAATACTTTGGAGATGTTTAACCGCTGCTCCCCACTAGCGGAACGGAGTAATTAAACGACGAAACGTCAACTTATCAGCACTATATTTGGAAAATATTCACAATTATAAAATACAATTTGTACGGACGAAATTTTTATCTCTGAAGTCTATTTTTAGAAAGACAATTAAAAATTCAACAGAAAATATCAAAAAGAACATAATTATAAAACTTAATTTCTAATGTGCCAGTGCCTACGGAATATCCATAGACACTGAAAAAACCTACCAAATGCTTTTTTTGGTTTTGCAAATATATGGCAACACTTATAGCCTAAAGATCGGCCATCTTAAAATTGAACGCCAGTGTCATTTCGTCGCTAGTGAGAGTGTGTTGTGTTACCGATTGGACTGAGAAATAATTCGTCGTCAGGTTTGTACTAACGCAATTAATTACTTATCCGCACGTTCCTTACAATGAATTAACAAAAAATGCATGGTTTTATACTGAACAACTTGTTGTAAGTAGTTTAACTTAGCGAGAAAATAAACCGCTAAAAGTTTATTTTTTATGGTTAGGTTAACACATTTTGTTACTTCGGTTTTGTTACTGTAGGTGCGGTAACATATAGTTGGACCGAAAGAGTAACAAAACCGACAGCATAAAGCTAAGTTTACACAGCGGTTTTAACTGAGAATTAGATAGGTACCAACTACATTCAAAAATTACTTAAAACATCTTGCTAAGATTAATGGAAACTACATAGTTGGTTGTGTTTTATTGTGGGTAGGTAGATAGTATGATTTAAAATATTGGTGTTTCCAATCGGTATTTTTGTGTTAATTTTTTTCAGAAATATGCCATTAACAGCTAAAGAAAAGATGCGTAGGTATAGGGAGAGGTTAAAAAATGAAAATCCAGAGAAGTATGAGGAAGAGCGAAAAAGAACTTAGCAAGAATTAAATCAAAAAAGAAAAAAATTTTAGAAATGACACAAGCTGAAGCAGAATCAAAACGAAAAGAGTGGAGAGAAGAAAAAAGGATAAGCAGACAACGTCAACATAATATTAATAGACCATCGCCTATGCCTGTGTCTGAAAACATAACAACAGAACAAGAAAAGAGAACAGAGGAAAATAAAATTAAAAACTTAAAAAATAAACTTCAACTGTGTCAAAAACAAAACCTAAATAATAAAGCTTTAATTAAAAAGATGAAAACTAAAACTGAATGTTACAAAAAAAGAATTCAGAGATTACAACAACAATTCAGTAAATCCATAGCTTCCTTACAAAAATCACTAGATATTATTAAAGCCCGAAATGAAGTATTAGAGAGGGCAATAAAAACCAGTTTCTCAAGATGTACGAAACATTCAGAAAAACAGTTGTTGAAAAAAGTGGTTCACAATTCGAAAAATAAGCAATATACTTCTAAAGTGCTTGGATTGAAAGTGACAGCAAGACTTTAACCAAAGAAGGCAAAAAAGATAGAGATTCCAGAAATAAAAGCTTTCATCGTAAGAGACGATGTTAGTAGAATAACATCAGGTAAAAAAGAATGCAGAGTAAAGAATAAAAACAAACAACAAATTAGGTATCTTATTGACAGTACTCCAAATCTTCATAAAAAATACAGAGCAGAGGGAGGGCGTTATGGCATTACTACTTTTTACAAAAATAAGCCTTTCTTTGTTTTATCTCCTCATATCCAATCAAGGTCTACTTGTCTGTGCGAAAAACATGATAATATTAAATTTCAATACGAGAGTTTAAGGAGACGTCATATAATAAACGAAGATTTCGACAAATCATTGCAAGAATTAGTATGTGACACCAAAAACCTTGAATGTATGTACAACAAATGTGAAAAATGCAAAAACAAAACCCCACAATTTGCGGCAGATCAAGACATACTACAGACGGTTAACTGGAACCAGTGGGAACGCCAAGACCATGTATACACAAAAAAGGGTAGAACCACAGTTCACACAAAAAAGACGGTTCGAGTAACGAAGACTGACACAGCGCAAAAATTGATGGATGATTTTAGCCACGATATTATTGCTTTTAAAAAACATCATTTTAATAATATTCACCAACAAAGACAATATCAAAAAGCGGTCACTAATATGAAAGCTACTGAGGCCGTTATAATTTGTGATTTTTCAGAAAATTATCAAAGTAAACTAACGGAAGAAATACAATCTATGCATTTTGGTGCCTCAAAATCGCAAATCAGTCTCCATACTGGCATGATTTATTTGAAAAATAGATCACAATCTTTTTGCACGATATCTGACAATCTCACTCACCAACCTCCTGCAATATGGGCCCACTTGTCTCCTATTTTAGATACAGTTAAAGAGATGTGCCCAGACGTAGATGTTATCCATTACTATTCGGACGGTCCAACCTCTCAGTATCGACAGAAATACAACTTTTTTTTACATTACCTATTTACCAGACAACTTAATCTTTCTTACTCAACGTGGTCATTTTTCGAAGCTGGTCATGGCAAAAGCGTGGCAGATGGAATCGGTGGCACCATAAAACGGATGTTAGATATGAAAGTATGTCATGGCGCCGACATAAAAAATGCTAGAGATGCATACGAGGCAATTAAAAAATCTGAAACTATATACAAGTTCACCTTATTGAGGAAGAAGCTGTAAATACAATTACAAATAAAATTTCTGACAATATACGTGTGTTGCCCGGTACCATGAAAGTACACCAAATCATTTCAGACACACAGACAGACAAACATAAAATTAAATACAGAGATGTCAGTTGTTTTTGCGAACCGCTAAGAGGAAAGTGTTCTTGTTTTTCTCTTGGTGAACACTATCTACAATCAAGCAACGGTCATCCATTACAACCACTTCCATCCTGTGCAGAGTTGGATGAGGCTGACTTATTACATGATTTAATTGAACTTGAGCTTCCATCACCCACACCTTCATGTTCTATTCTAACAGAAGAAACCGCCTTATTCGATACAGTTGATAAGGAAGAAGGGAAAAAATATTTTATGGACAGTTCGAATTCGAACAGTATGCTAGACTCAGCACTGGATATTGACAAATTACCCCTAATTATTTTGCCAACCTCTCCTGGTCCTAGTTCTAAGCAAAATAACGTACACATTACGCCAAAATTTAGTTCATCTAAGAGAAACATGAAGTTTCAAAATTGCAATTTATGCAGATGCACAATACTCGGTCAGGTAGCTAAATGTATGGGATGTAAACAATTCTACTGCGAAGATTGCGTCGGCGGCGGTCCCAGTTATTTTGATTATATTTGTGATAAATGCTTTCAAAATAGTGAAGGTAGTTGCGCTTGACTTCTGTTTTAGATTAAATTATATTTTCAATTACGTTTAATGTCTCAGAATTTATCTTTTTTACAGATTGATTTCCATCCTCGATTGAGAGTCCATAAAAAATAAACTTTCAATCTGTAACATACACGCTACGCCTTTCAAAGCACAGCGGCCTCAACTACTGGTATAGGTAGGTGTATAAGAGTAGCTAAGTTTGTGATTATATTTCTATAACTTCTTCTTTTCATATAGCGAGTTACGCTCGCCTATCGTTAGAGTTTTCCAGGTTGACCTGAGGTTCCTAAATTATTTTATTTTAGTAATTTACAGATTGTTATCTCCTTCAAACGATATTGAGACAAATTAGAGTCATAACTGCTAAAAAGATGGTGGTTGTTGTGGATATAGATAAAGTTTTAACAAAATATGATTTGCTGCAGTATTATTACTACAATTTAAAGTGGCCGTGGGCTGAGACACATTTTATCCTTTCCTCTGAGTGTGGGAAATGCCATGTAAATGTAACACCAATCAGTGCTACGGGTATTCGGCCGTTCCACTTTACCTTATTAATGAATGTAAACGACTTAAAGATGCTGTTATGTCGTTTAGAATGTTGGTGTGATTATTGTGATGCGCTTATTTACGATCACTATCCAGAAGACGAATGCAAAATTTGTTCTTAAAGATAGTGAGAACTACTTAATAAAGATTGAAAAATAGTGCCTTTTATTATCTACTAAATTTTTAAGGTTTTTGTTAGTGAAGAATAATAACATAACTTGAAAATGTTGATTGTTTATAAAACTAATATAATTTAAAGAAGACCTATATATTATGTTGATTATTTTGTAAGAAGCCATAGCATGCTAAAAAGAACAAATTTTGACATACCTATGTATTAATAACAGGATTTAAATCATTTATAGGTATAAAAATAAGTAACTAATAAAACTTTGAATAATTTATAATAAATATATACTTACTGTGTTCCTTCTTATGGATCTCATTAGAAAGATATAGATCTCATTAGAATAAGATTTAAGCTCAATATTTAATGAATATCTAGATAATTATGTTTTAAGTTTAATTGTTGTGTTGAGGCAATGTTAACAGAGCCTAAAAATTTTGTTACCGTCGGATTTGTTACTGTCCCTATTTGGTTTTTAAAGATTTTATTTAATTTTGTTGAAAAATTCTTTACTTTTAAAAATATACTTGGTTTTAGTTATTAATATTAATTATTTAACAACTTCGGAATATGTTCTTAATATGTTAATGTTCTTTTTATATCATAAGCATGAAAAACAATTGTTGATTTGAAAACTGTGGTAACATACCCGAAAGATAAATTTATTTTTAACTGTTTTCTAAGATGTTTTTGTAACTTTTTGATTCGTTATGTGATATAATAAGACTGTATTTTTCAAATAAATATATAAAAGTGGTAGAATCCCTCATGGTTTTATTTATTATTGGACTCCAAATATGGTAACAAAACTGACATAAATTCATACATACCCTCACATTTTTACATTTTAACAAATAAATACTATTTCTACGAAAAACAAGTATGTTTTTTTTAAACTAGAAAGTATAGGTATGTTATTTCAGTTAGACAGAATACCCTACGGTGACAAAAAAAAATTTGGCATATTTTCATCAGTTGTATTAAATTTTTGAAACTCCTCTAAAATTAAATCACTATGGAATCAAAGGCGCAGCCCAAAACTTGCTACTATCGTATCTCAGTTCCAGAGTTCAAACTGTAGAGGTAAATGGTGTTAAGTCATCTGGATCTTATGTGAAAATGGGCGTTCCCCAGGGATCGATTTTAGGTCCGTTTCTATTTTTATTGTACATAAACGATTTGCCATTTTTTGTGGAAAAATTGTGTGAGATCGTATTGTTTGCTGATGATACTTCTTTATTATTTAAGGTTGACCGATACAAGAATAACTTTGACGATGTAAATAATGCTCAATCACAAGTATTGCACTGGTTTAATGTAAATAACTTAAAATTAAATGCAAATAAAACCAAATGCATTAAATTCAATTTACTTTATGTTAGAAGTGAAACCATTAGAATTAAATTAAACAATGAAAACCTAGATTTAGTTGAATCAACGATATTCTTAGGTATAACCATAGACTCGAAATTGCAATGGTATCCTCATATTTCTCTGCTAGCTGGTAAACTTAGTTCAGCAGCCTATGCGATACGTAAAATAAGATAACTTACTGATGTAGCTACTGCTAGAACTGTATACTTTAGTTACTTTCATAGTATTGTATCCTATGGTATTATTCTCTGGGGATCAGCAGCCGATTTTGAAACTATATTTATCTTGCAAAAAAGAGCTATAAGGGCTATTTATCAACTTAGTTCTAGAACATCTCTTAGAGAAAAATTTAAAGAAATCGGGATTTTGACTGTTGCTTCTCAATTTATTTATAATTGCATACTTTTTGTTCGAAGCAATATTAAGTATTATCTCAAACACAGTGACATACATTCTTTTAATACTAGGAATAAAAATAAACTCAAGATACCAAATTACATACAGGTTATCTGTAACCTATGGGTAATAAATCATTTATGGGTCAAGGTATACATTTCTATAATAAGATTCCTATTTATATCCTTGATTTGCCTCCTCATAAATTTAAAATACACATTAAGAATTGTTTACTTAAGAAAGGATATTAAACTGTCAATCAATATTTGAATGATAAAACGGCCTGGTTGTAATTTTACCTGAAGATAATTTTTCAAAAGTTATATTAAAAGAAAACTAAGGCTCCCAGCCTTAGAAAGAGTTTTGAAGAGAACCTTGCACTTACTCCCTTTCATATACTTGTTCATTTTGTTTCTTGCTATTTTGGGACTTATCTTTGCACTTATTGTTAGTAAATTCGTTGTCTATTGTTACATATTTGACATTATGTGATGGAAGTTGACCTCAACACATGTTTGCAAGTTTGATGTCAACTTTCAATTGGACGACGCTGTATGAAATAAAACAGGGAGAAAAAAGCAGCCCTTGCTGAGTTTCTTGCCGGTTCTTCTCAGTACAAGGTCTCCCGCCGTAGATTTGCGAGCCGATGGCGTAGCTTTTCGACATTCACAAGTGCTTGTAACAGCCTAGACTGAATAACCGATATTGATTTTTTTTTTTTGAATTGCGAAAGTTGCTTAACCTCTACGAACGCAAGCCGAACGCGCTAACCACCTGGGCTATCGAGCTTGGTATGTCTTCTCAGCCGGTACGCTCTTGACAGAGCGGTCGTGATCGCTATGAACTTGTAGTATTATTGGAGGGGGCAGACGTGATGTGATGCGCTTCACTATGTTTCGCCATTGCTGCCTGCTAGAGGTCATCCTTTGCTTGGTATGTACATACTCAATATGTATGCCATCAAAAACATAACTTGTAAAAAAACAAGTCAATGGCATGAAAACACAATATATTATATTAAATAAGATTGTTGAGTGCGATTGCAAAGTATTTTTTTATTTATTTAAAACATACAAAATTTTCAATATTGATGTGGTCAGTATAAAATGTTGTTAGGTGAGCTAATTTCGTAATAACTCAAGACAAATGACACGTGATAAAATTATTGACTTCTTAAACCACTGAGGAAAACATTATCAGTAAAACAAATAACTTTAATTCACTGAAGTATATTAATTCGCTATCCCCATTATATTAAACGAAGAATGGATAAGCTTGGGTCAGTTACGCTGTGTTTTGTGACAATATACTGCGTTTGCTTTTATTAAGGGTGTAAAAGCAATTAAATATAGGCAGTGTATCCGATAAAAGGCAGCAAAATCAGTTGGAAAGATTTTTTGCACAGCCATATAATTTGCAGAAAAATCTTTGAATTTTGTGCATAAAAATAATAAGTACTTATACTATAAATAAGCTTTTAGATAGATATTTATAAATGAAACATTTTGTTTTCATTATAAACAAACATTATGTTCATTCATCAAGAACTGTTCATCCAAATATCGTTCATTCTTTTAATGTCGCATCCCTAATTTTGTGTTGGTGTACGCTTGAACAATTGCATAGTTACATAAAAATTGTTAGTATGTGTGCGTTTTTTTTGTTTGTGTGACGTAATTTTTGAAGTGTGCGTTTATAGCAACAACACGCTCGTGTTTGTGGGAGTATTGCATATTTTCATTAGTGTGCTATACGTGTGTACCTCGTCCCGCACCAAAAATGGTGAAAAATTTTGTTTGGCGAGTGAACGCTATGGCGTCTCCAGTCGTAAATGCTCTAAGTTTCCATATGATTCCTTAATCAGAGCGAAGACCCTTGACTTTGGCCATGCCCAAACCGTAGCGATGCGTGACTACGAATGATTTTACTTTTCGACTAATTCGCAACTACTAATTTGGCTATTCGAAAGGCAAATTAGTAGTATACTAATGTCATTATTCGTATAACGACTACTAATTAGTAATACTAATGTCAAATTTACAAAGCGCAACGAATAAGGTTAGGTTACTCATTCGTTCGTTCATAATTTGACTTAATTCAGGGTGTATTCCGAAATATACATCAGTATACTGGCCAGTGGTAATGACGTCACGAATCCGACGCCGTATTGTACTGGTATGCTACCATATTCTTACCGGGAAAACGAATATGACGTATGACCGAGCGTGCGTGAGATGCATTTAAATTTTGTTTTTTATTAAAAAAACAATAATGGCATCCAAACAAAGAGAATTCCTTTTAATTGATTAGGTGAATAAAAAAATCTTCTTTATTCGCACTATTTTTAATATTTCGTCGATTTAAAACGTCCGTGCACTGGCCTGTATATTTCGGAACAATTCACCAGTATACTTAGAGCATTTATACCTGGAGAGAGCATGGACGGGCGTACCCCTCCGCCAAAACAATGTTATATAAAACTAGTTCACGCGAGACCGCTACCACTTTAAATCGTTCCGCAGCGTGAGTCGGAGCTCCCATAAAAATGGAAAATGATGTTGTTTTCCCACGCAAAAACCGATCTGCCACTTCAATCTTGCTGAAACATGGTGTTTTCTATCATATATAAGTATTTTTAGGTTCTAAAAAGTTAGTATTCTGGTATAAATGAATGACAAAAATAATAGGTAGAAATTCATAGTGATGTGACGAAAAAAGAATGAATTGAATGAATGGTATTTTTTATACTGGAAAATATTCAACCAGATTTTATAGTGTATTTGTCGATACAAATAGCATGTTGATAAAACAAATATATATCGACAAATCTTATAAAAAAAACAAATATTCGATCATTCACGATCTATAACTTAACCAAACAAAGGTGTCGATTCTTGCCTGGTTCTCTAAGCTTGAAACTAAATTTAATATTAGTATCTCCTTTTCATTCTGTATTAGTCACTCCTTTTCATTCTGTATAGGGAAAGATAAGGATACATTTGTTATCAAAAATTTAAGCTTTAGAGAATTATGCCGGAATCGACACCATAATTAACTTTCTATTTTTTTTTGTTTGTTTATTGGCAATACAGTGGTGTCGATTCTGGCATGATTCTTTAAACTTAAAACTAAATTTAACATCAATCTCTCCTTTTCATTCTGCATAGAAAATGACAAGGATACACTGTTGTCAAATTTAAGTTTAGGTTTAGAGAATTATGCCGGAATCGACACCATAATTAACTTTCTATTTTTTTTTTTGGTTGTTTATTGGCAATACAGTGGTGTCGATTCTGGCATGATTCTTTAAACTTAAAACTAAATTTAACATCAATCTCTCCTTTTCATTCTGCATAGAAAATGACAAGGATACACTGTTGTCAAATTTAAGTTTAGGTTTAGAGAATCATGCCGGAATCGACACCATTGATGTAAATAGCATATAGGTAGAAGAAAATAAATCAAATTAAGTAATTAATTATCAACAAACTTTTTTAATAGCTTTCAAATGTCAAATTAAGAGGAAAATGCCATCACACGAGGCCCTAGATTTTATTTTGTTGCACCCTGATTAATATCGTGTCGTGAAAAAAAACAACGTTTACGATATACACACGAACGTTTGTTCATGGATTTTGCAATTTGTATTTGTCTATAGTCCAGGAGATAAAAACTTATATTGTTAAGGTTCTGTATTAAAGAGAATTTTAGGTTTTTTAGACAAATCAAATAATGTTTTCGCCATAACATATATTAATTTAATTTTTTACTAGAGTTTTTAAAACACAGTTTCTTTTATATGTAGTAGCGTATTTTATTGTAATCCACAAAAGTGGTACCTTATTACTATTCATCTGGGACGACATATATTACAACTTAAGGACATTCAATTTCCAGAAACTTGGAGCTCTATGGAAGCTGTCTGGTTAACACAGATAAGTACTTTAAGGTGTCGGCGAGTCACAAAATCTATCTTTTAAGTTTCCGTGCCTACAGTGCCATTAGGACTGCATAGTCGCAAAATCTGAAACATTAATAATATTCTTGGATCTCGAGAAAAATGTTGTTTTCGTAATCAACTCCATTTAAAACTATAAATTCGATAAATACTCATATTAAACTTATGTGAAAAAAAGCTCCGTCTGATCAAAAAGTATATTTAAATAAAAACATAATTAAGAAACAAAGGTACTTTAAGAATTGGGGCCAATTATTGGGACCATTTGATTTATTCTAGAATATCTAATGTATATTGACTGTTCAATAGCCTAGATCTAACTAAACAGAATTCTATACTACTGGATTTGATTTTGTTTAGATTAGTAGTAGTTTATATTAGTAGTATTATATTTTTAGCAGATAAGCTTCCTGACTTATTAAAATTTACTATTTTATTTTCGATATTTTAGGGCAAAATGTTTTAATATATACATATACATATGGTGGTCGTATAATTAGACCACGGCTGTGGATAGTAGCTATTTCGTAAATAACCATACTAGTTACTAATACTCTTTAAGTTTTTAAAAAAAATGTATAAAAAAGTTTTTATACTTTTTTATTGTTGTTTCTAATTAGTTGACAATTATTGTTCATACCTTAAAACTATTTTAAATGTTTGTCCGTAATGTAATTGTTACCGACAAAGGAGGTCTAAGTATACTATCAATTACTCGTTGATGTTAATATATTTTTTAAAAGAAAATAAATGTCATTCTATCAATTTATGTCACCGCAGAGCTGGTTTTTATTTATATTATTTTCCGTTTTTTATTTCTTTCGTTTACAAAATTGGTCCTTCTCGCTGGAAATAATGATTACCAGGGCGAAATCAGCTCATGCGGAGGCACTCGCTACTGAGAATTCTGGTTTAGGTGTTAGTGCGCCCAACGCGGAAGCTCACGACCAGGCTTCGTGCCACATTTCCGTCGAAGCAGCCGCTGCGCCCAACCTAGCACCATGTTCTATAAACCCGAACTCTCAGCAGCCAGTAGAATCTTTTTCTCACAGCGTTGCTTCCAGGTCGTCGTCGGCTACAGTTCGAGCCCTTCGGGCGACGGCCGAGGCTAAATTCGCACGGCAACAGTTCGAACGCCAGGTGCAGTTGGAAAACGAGCGACGGCGCATTGAGGAATTGGAGCTTGCGGCCGAATTAGCAAGCTTGGAAGTCGGTGCCAGCCTCAAGTCTCATAATGTAAAGTCTACGTCTCGGACAGAGGCTTGGGTAGCCGACCAGGTACAATCCAATAAACTTTTATTAGGCAAACCAGGCGGTCTTGTGTAGGAAAAATGTCCATCTGAGGCATCCATTGTCACAAACGAATGTAAACATCAGTGTTCAGATATAAACAAATTAGCCAAAGCGATTACATCCGCCGCGAGTTCAAAGAAAATAGAGAACTTGACTCCTTTTAGTGGCGGTCATTTAGAATGGCTAATTTTCAAAAAGAATTACAATTTCTCTAAAAATTATTTTTCCAATTTAGAAAACCTGAACCGCCTACGTCATGTGCTCCAAGGTAAAGCACGTGATTGTGTAGCCACGTTATTATTGACCACCGACGACCCCAACGAAGTGATGAGTATACTGGAGCAAACTTTCGAACGCCCGGAGGCAATCGTCATGCGTGAGGTTGCGGAGGTACGTGGTTTACCTAGACTCTCACATGATCTTAGAGACATTAACAACTTTAGCTGTAAATTAAAAAATTGCATTTCAGTGCTAAATCTTTTAAACCAAAGCGAATATTTGTACTCTCCAGAGCTTACGCATAGTGTCTTAAGTAAATTAACTCCCCTTTTGCGGAATAAATGGCTTGATTTTGCCTTTACCAATGTTTCACTAGGAAAACCAAAATTTGTTATGTTATCCGATTTTTTAAGTCTAGAGACACACAAGTACAATCAATTTGGCATTACTGAGCAAATGTTCGTAAATTCTTCCTTTACTCGTCGTGAAAGTGTTAACATAATATCGACAAATTCACCTGTTATCAAAAGTACAAATGAAAATTGTGCTTTTTGTAACCAGAATCATACTATAAAAAAATGCACTAAATTTCAAAAACTTACCCCAGAACAAAGATGGTCATGGTTGTATGAGGTGAAATTTTGTTATCGGTGCCTTAGGGGAGGTTCACACCGATGGAAAACGTGCAAAGCGAAGCGGTGTGGTGTTGACGGCTGCCTTCGTTTTCATCATCCGTTGTTGCATGGGTGTGAGCCTCCACCATCCAAAAATTTTACGGTTCCTTCAAAATCATCCGACCAGAATATTACACCATCCGACAATACCATTGATGAAAAAGTCACGATAACGAATACGACCACTTCCTACTCTTGCTTACAAAGTGTCTATCTACGTATCGTCCCAGTAACAGTGTCCGGTCCTTTGGCAAGCGTCAACACTTACGCGCTCCTTGACGATGGATCCACAGCCACCCTTGTTGATTCTGATTTAGCGCAAACTATTGGGGCAGTGGGTCCAATGCGTCAGTTGCGTCTAGAGGGCGTTAGTGGAATGACGATCGCCACCGAAGTACAGCTTGTAAATTTCGCTATTAAAGGGGCTAAAGAAAATATAATCTATGAAGTTCGAAATGCCAAAACTGTAAAATCTTTATCCCTGTTTACACAAAATATAAACAGAGATTACATAACCAAATATCCACACCTGTCGGACTTAGCAGAAAGTTTAATTTTAGACCATGCTACTCCGAAAATTCTACTTGGAGCTGATAATTGGCATTTAACTATTCCCAGGGAAGTGCGTGAGGGCTCCAAATCTCAGCCGGTTGCTACACGCACTCTTCTAGGATGGACTCTACATGGGCAGTCGAATAGCTGGACCCGTCCAGTACATTTTATTAATCACGCAACCGTCCAACATTTTGACAGTGTGGACACACCCTTAGACATTCTTATCAATGATTATTTTAAACTTGGCAGTATAGGAATTTCTAAGGGTGATGTCAAAGATAATAAGCTAAATGAGCGTGCTTTAGTTATTTTAAACTCAACTTCGAAGCGTTTACCTTCTGGTAGATTTGAAGTAGGATTATTATGGCGAGATAACATAGTAAACGTCCCAGATAGTTATCCACACGCCCTCTCGAGGTTTCTTTCTTTAGAGAGACGTATGCAGAAAGATCCTCAGTTTATGTCTGGGTACAAAAGTTTTATTCAGGGAATGCTCGACAAAGGTTATTCCGAGCAATGTCTCGACACTTATGACTCTAGAAAACAACCACCTTCCTGTCCAAACGACAACAAAAATTATTGGTATTTGCCTCATTTCGGTGTCGTACACCCACAAAAGAAGAAATTACGTGTCGTACATGACGGTGCCGCGAAAAGTCTGGGAGTAAATTTAAACTCGCTTTTGCTCACTGGTCCCGACCTATTACAATCATTATTAGACATTTTATGTCGATTTAGGGAAGGCCGCGTAGCTATGAACGCCGACATAAGGGAGATGTTCCCTCAAGTGAGGATCAGGGAGCAGGACCGCGATGCTCTTCGTTTTTTGTGGCGTGATAACCCCAAATCTCCAATCATAGAATATAGGATGACATCTGTTATTTTTGGGGCAGCTTGTAGTCCATGCACCGCACTCTACATTAAAAACAGAAACGCATTAGAGTTCCACGATAAGTTTCCATCGGCCGTAGAAAAGATCATCAAAGATCATTATATGGACGATTACATTGGAAGCGTGGATTCCGAGGAAGAAGCCTCGCAGCTCGTTGCAGACATCGTTCATATCCACAAAGCTGCAGGTTTCGAAATGCGAGGCTGGGTATCCAACCACCCTTCTGCGTTATCGACCATTAGTGAAGACTTACATGGTGCTCCACAGATTTCAGATGTCGGTCTAGGGCCAGAACCCTTTGTTCGGACCTTAGGCTTAATCTGGCATCCGCAAAGTGACAAACTTTGTTTTAAATATTCGACAGTAGAGATTGAACCATGTCTAACAAAAAGAAAAGTACTATCTTACTTGATGAAGGTATACGACCCACTAGGTTTTTTACTTCCGTACACTATTGAAGGAAGAATATTGTTTCAGTCAACATGGAAATCCAATATAGATTGGGACGATGAACTTAGCTCAAGCCATTCTATCGAGTGGATTTCCTGGATTTCCAAGTTGACAGATGTTCAAAAAATTAAGGTGCCACGTTGGTATAGTGATGGTAATGATAGTATCATCGAACGGGAGCTACACGTTCTTTGTGACGCCAGCGAATTAGCTTACGCTTGCGTAGCCTATTGGCGTTTTATTTATGATGACGGTCGTGTTAAACTTTCACTAGTAGGCGGCAAAGCTCGTGTTGCTCCCGTCAAGCCCGTGACTATACCACGTTTGGAGTTGCAAGGTGCGTTAATTGCTTCCCGGTTTACAAAAACCATTTGTGAGGCTCACAGAAACAAGCCAAATCGCATATTTTTCTGGACCGATTCTACTACGGTTCTTAGTTGGCTTAGAAATGACAGTCGTATATTCAAACCCTTCGTTATGCACAGAGTAGCTGAGATTTCTGAGTTAACTGAAATCTCAAGTTGGAGATACGTTCCAGGTAGTCTAAACGTCGCTGATGCTGCTACTCGTTCGGGTAATTCCCTAGAGCAGTGGCTAAGTGGCCCGCCCTTTCTTTTGCTCAACCCAAGCGAGTGGCCATCAGAGCTTCATATTAATGTTAAGACATTTGAAGAGATTAGATCGAACTACAAAGATAGCGTTCTTTTTATCGGTGCTACATCGCATTTAGAGCCTCTATCGGTTACTACGGATCCATCCAGACACAGCTCCTGGTTACGGCTTGTTCGATCGACTGCAACCGTATTTCAGGCCTGTGACATTTTCCGGTCCTTATTGTGTAATAAAAAACATAAATTACTTCGTCGTGTCCAATCTCCCCCCGTTCATCTTCATCCCCCATTATTAGCATCTCATATCATTAAATCTGAGGATATGCTTCTCCGACGTTCGCAAGTGGAATCGTTCGAAGAAGAAATCTCTTGTCTTTTGACGTCCAAACCTATTCCTAAGCATAGTAAATTGTAAGTGGCCCGCCCTTTCTTTTGCTCAACCCAAGCGAGTGGCCATCAGAGCCTCATATTAATGTTAAGACATTTGAAGAGGTTAGATCGAACTACAAAGATACCGTTCTTTTTATCGGTTCTACATCGCATTTAGAGCCTCTATCGGTTACTACGGATCCATCCAGACACAGCTCCTGGTTACGGCT
The DNA here is from genome assembly GCA_902850365.2 of Chilo suppressalis. NCBI lineage: Eukaryota > Metazoa > Arthropoda > Insecta > Lepidoptera > Crambidae > Chilo > Chilo suppressalis. The sequence continues at coordinate 14,672,678 of OU963900.1, forward strand.
TGTTCGATCGACTGCAACCGTATTTCAGGCCTGTGACATTTTCCGGTCCTTATTGTGTAATAAAAAACATAAATTACTTCGTCGTGCCCAATCTCCCCCCGTTCATCTTCATCCCCCATTATTAGCATCTCATATCATTAAATCTGAGGATATGCTTCTCCGACGTTCGCAAGTGGAATCGTTCGAAGAAGAAATCTCTTGTCTTTTGACGTCCAAACCTATTCCTAAGCATAGTAAATTGTATCGCTTATCTATAATTTACCAAGATGGTTTGCTGAAACTTGACGGAAGAATAGGTTTAGTAGAAAAGGCGGATCAATTAAGTAATAACCCGATTCTGTTAGATGGAAAGCACCACATCACTCAGCTGCTAGTGAACTATTTTCATATAAAGGCAGCTCATGGTAATAGTGAAACCGTCGTCAACATGCTTCGGGAACGATTTTGGATTTTAAAATGTCGTGGCGTGGTCCGCAAGATGTCATCGCTGTGTCAATACTGCAGAAACAAAAAGCCAAAAGCGAGATTCCAAGACTGGGAAATTTGCCCGCTGTACGTTTAGGGCACCACAGCCGACCATTTATGTTTGTTGGACTGGACTACTTTGGCCCATTAGAAGTGGCGATTGGTCGGCGACGTGAAAAAAGGTATGGTGCAATCTACACATGCATGACGTCCCGTGCCCTACACCTAGAAATTGTGGCATCACTTTCCGCGGACTCTGCAATTTTATCTTTGAGGCGCTTCATCGCTCGACGGGGTTGTCCTTCTAAAATTCTCAGTGACAACGGCACATGTTTCGTCGGGGCAAACAAACAATAGGCTAGTTGACCCTTTTTGGAAAAAGGTTTTAAATGGTGAATAAATGTTCTATTAGACCGAAAAAAAATGTATTGTATTTTTTTGAGACCTAGGAAGCTGCAAATCTTTAATTTTAAAATAGAATTTTCATGGACATACAAAAACGCTGTCGGCCATTTTAGTCTATAGATTGTCTATGCTATGATGTCAATTGTAGTAAACAAAAACTCGTAAGCACGTAGAAAATAACTTATTTGAGTTTATGATAAAAAGAACACGATTTCTAATAAATACCACGAAAAATAAAGTAATTAACATTATTGTATTGTACGAGAATATAAAAACACATCCTTGAAGACTCCAGGAATGTTATGGATTAAAGTGCCGAAAGAAATTAACCTACGCAACTTTATTACACTTATTCATATGTTGTATCAGTTTTATGTTTATTACTACATTGTAATACTAAATGCACTGTACTTACATAGATGCCTTGTCGTTTATCTGCTCCGCAGAGCAAAAATGGGGGTTTAGTGCAAAAAATTCACCAACCATCAATGCGTCAATTCTTGGCAGATTTGTGCTTTCTGCTTTCACAAAGCCGGCATCCATAATTAGTTTTGTCAAAAAAAAAGTAAACGGAAACTTTTCTAAAGTTAAAAGTGTTTTAAGATAAATTTATTCAGACTAAAGAATCCACCCACAATAACACGCGAATGACATTTAGTTGTTTACTGAAAGAGACGTCACAATCATGGCGGATGTGGCGAACAGCGTTTTTAGTGTTTAAAAAATATAGACTAAAAAATATTTTTTAAAATTAAATTTCTACAGCAATCTTCTGCTTTTATGAAGTGAAATCGATATATTTAGGTTCCTTAGACCAAATACTGTAAGAAATAAACATTTATTTAATACAATTCGATATGAGTCAACTAGCCTATTGAAAAGCTTCTTTTGCTCCGAAATTGAACAATTTGCAGCAAACAACCGCATCACATGGGAGTTTATTCCACCCGCTTCTCCTTTCATGGGTGGCTGCTGGGAGCGAATGGTTCGCAGTGTCAAAACAGCGCTGAGCGTAACATTAAAGCAGAGAGCCCCGAAAGAAGAAACGCTGCAGACTATTTTCGCAGAAGTTGAGGCCATTATCAACTCCCGACCACTCGTGCATGTTCCCATGGATCCAGATGACCCAATTGCATTAACGCCATTTCACTTTTTACTAGGCACTCCCTCGACGCAAAAATTACCTAATACTGCAGACCTTTCCGATAGCGACTTATCTGGCAGAACAGAGTGGAGAAAGGCAATTCGTTTAGCCGATCACTTTTGGAACCGATGGGTTAAAGAATATTTGCCCACAATAATTCCTAGACGGCAACCACACACAAATTCCCCGCAAGTACCCCTTCAAAATGGAGACGTAGTCCTTATCGTAGACGAGACCTTACCGAGGGGCCTTTGGCCAATAGGTCGAATTACTGCACTACACCCTGGGCCAGATGGTACAGTGCGCGTAGTGGAAGTGTCCACAAAAGCTGGAGTTTTCAAAAGACCAGTTAGAAAAATTGTTCGTCTGCCGGTCATGTAATTTTACCATTCCCATTGTAATTAGTTCATTCATTTAATTTGTTATTTTAATATTGTTGAACTTTGTCCTTCTTTGTCGGTACTGATAGCAGTGTTGCCACACGGGGGGCGCTGTGTTACCGACAAAGGAGGTCTAAGTATACTATCAATTACTCGTTGATGTTAATATATTTTTTAAAAGAAAATAAATGTCATTCTATCAATTTATGTCACCGCAGAGCTGGTTTTTATTTATATTATTTTCCGTTTTTTATTTCTTTCGTTTACAGTAATATTGAAACTGCACTTGTGTAATAGGATTTATATTGGTTTTCTATTAAATGATAAATCGTTGAAAAATAAAAACGATTGCGGCGAAGTATCTTACATAATGTCAAGGACCATTGGTAGGGTTTCTAATTATCATGCTGAAAGATCCAGGTGACAGGCAAATGATCGTCCAAGTAGGGAATCATTGTGTGCTCTAAGACATTTTTGTAATGCCATTGATCCATTGTATCTTCAATCTTCCGAACGGATCCAACTCCACATCCGAAAAACACCCCACAAACTTTAATGTCATCTTGCTTGACTACATATACTCCTTGTGTATTTATAATTTTCATTTTCGCTTTCCATCGGAATTTACCATATTTATTTTTGTTTCATCTGAAATAACACTTTTTTCCGTTCTCGTACCGTCCAATTAACATATTTTTAGCGAATAATAATGGCTTCTCTTCGCATCTTCAAATATATTAATTTATTTTTTTCCTTACTTTATACTTTAACATACTGTATTCTAAATTTAAAGCTTCTATGTCTCCTAGAAGTGCCTTAAGAGTTTTGATGATCGGTCGGTCAGTAAGTGACAAAATTAAGAAACTTTCACTAGTTATAATTCAGAAACTACTGGCTCAAATTCAATAAAATTTGGGATATATCGAGTTTATACAATGCCTATTTGGTTACTGAAAACACAGGCTTCTAGTTTTATCGCCAACGAAGTTATAGGGAGTTGAAAATGGCCTGAACTGTTTCAAGAAAAGGATGGTACGGCCGTGCCGCTCTTTTTGCTTGACTTGGCGGGGGCACTGCCGTGCCCCCAGATTCCCGAAATATATAGGTTAATATTTTTTTATCATTTTCTATATATATATAGGCTAGCGAAGCACTCGTTGAAAGCATGGGATTGATCTTTGCCGAAAGCTTGAAATCATTGAGGTTTTTTTCTTATTGATGACACATGATAAAATTATTGACTTTTTAAGCCACTGAGGAAAACATTATCAATAAAACAAATAACTTTAATTCACTGAAGTATATTATTTCGCTATCCCCATTTATTATTACATATTAAACAAAGAATGGATAAGCTTGGGTCAGTTACGCAGTGTTTTGTGTCGATATACTGCGTTTGATATTATTAAGGGTGTAAAAGCAATTAAATATAGGCAGGTTATCCGATAAAAGGCAGCAAAATCAGTTGGAAAGATTTTTTGCACAGCAATATAATTTGCAAAAATAAACATTGAATTTTGAGCATAAAAATCATAAGTACTAAAACTATAAATAAGCTTTCAGATAGATATTTATAAATGAAGCACGATGTTTTCATTATAAACAAACATTATGTTCATTCATCAAGAACTATTCATTGAAATATCGTTCATTCTTTTAATGTCACATCCCTAATTTTGTGTTGGTGTACGCTCGAACAATCGCATAGTTACATAAAAATTGTTAGCGTGTGTGCGTTTTTTTATTTGTGTGACGTAATTTTTGAAGTGTGCGTTTATAGCAACAACACGCTCGTGTTTGTGGGAGTATTGCATATTTTCATTAGTGTGCTATACGTGTGTACCTCGTCCCGCACCAAAAATGGTGAAAAATTTTGTTCGGCGAGTGAACGCAATGGCAACTCCTGGTATAAATGCTCTAAGCCAGTATAGCGTCGATTCACGACGTTATTAGCACTGGCCAGTATACTGATATATATTACGGAATACACCTCAGTTAGTTTCCGTACGTTTGTAGATTCTGTACGGAAAGAGAATGGGCGTGGCGAAAAACGGAACTAACATTAAAATTTATATTTGGCAATCAAACCCAGCAATCTGTAAAACGTCAATACAACGTTTTGTATTGATACGTATTTGTTTGTTGTTGTGATTGCTTGCGATTTTTTGTATTAATTTAATCATGTCTAAAAGGGATAAGACTTTACAAATACGGTAGAATAGCACTACAGCGCTCTCCAATCTAAATCCCATTCTCCTTCTGCACAGACTTCTACTTGGCACCTGCTACGATAGTCTTGTATCTGTTATTAATTTTTTTTCAGTAAAAACTATATTTACCAGTGAATTTGTTTATTATTAGGTACTTGATTTATATTTTTAAGATAAAAAGTTCATATATCGATCTAATCATTATAAAAACAATTGAAAGTAGTACCCTATTAACTCTGCTAATATTCTCTTTCACTCGACGAGTTCACCCGACCAAGCCCGAGTCGACCCGGTACGTCAGTCGAGACTCGAGAGTCGGTTAGCAGTGATGCCAACATAGCAACTTTATAGCTAGATCTAGCTACTTTTTGATATCAGACAGCTACAATTTAACAAAATTTGTAGCTAAACTATTTAGCTATTTTTTCTAGCAACTTTTTATTTCATCATGAGAGATTAGGGTATGTACCAAATCTTTAACGAAAAACAAAAAAACTGAACGCGACTAAAAGAAAATAAATTAAAGATACTATGGTATCGGCCGTAGGTCGGCCTTTGGGTGCGGCCAGAGTGCACTCAGATTCAGATTCAGATTCCGAAAACAAGCGCGAGAAATAAACAGTGTAGTCTAAGCAGGTTGCCTGGTTTTTCTCGCGCTTTGTTTTCTGAGTCTGAATCTGAATCTGAATCAGGAGTGCAATCTGGCCGTACCCTTCGACTACACTGTTTATTTCTCGCGCTTGATTTCGAAATCTGAATCTGAATCTGAGTGCACTCTGGCCGCACCCTTTGTCGAGAATTCCCCATTTAATGTTGCGCTACGACAGAATGCACTATGACAGAACTTGGGTACTTATTTAATTTACTAAACCGAAGTAGTACGCACCACTCGTATTCTACCCAGTGTGTTTTTGTTTTAACCATATAAAACTTATGCTCGCTGTTTTCATTTAATTTGAAAATGGATTCACCCTTGAGAAAAAAAACATACGCACAGAAATGCAGACAGGTTGGTTAAAAGCAGCAATTGGAGACTGAAGCAAATGTTTTTTTTACTTTTTACGTTGTATTTTTAATTTGTATAATGAATCATTTTAATCAGATAATAAGTATGTGAGTTCTTCTTTTTAAACCAAAGCATATGAAACACAATTTTTCAGGCTAGTTGACCCTTTTTGGAAAAAGGTTTTAAATGGTTAATAAATGTTCTATTAGACCGAAAAAAAATGTATTGTAATTTTTTTAAACCTAGAAAGCTACAAATCTTTAATTTTAAAATAGACTTTTCATGGACATACAAAAACGCTGTCGGCCATTTTAGTCTATAGATTATCTATGCTATGATGTGAACTGTGGTAAACAAAAACTCGTAAACATGTAGAAAATTACTTTTAACTGAGTTTATAATAAAAAAAAAACATGATTTCTAATAAATACCACGAAAAATAAAGTAATTATCATTACTGTATTGTACGAGAATATAAAAACACATCCTTGAAGACTCCAGGAAAGTTGTGGATTAAAGTGCCGGAAGAAATTAACCTACGCAACTTTATTACACTTATTCATATGTTGTATCAGTTTTATGTTTATTACTACATTGTAATACTAAATACACTGTACTTACACAGATGCCTTGTCGTTTCTCTGCTCCGCAGAGCAGAAATCGGGGTTTAGTGCAACAAATTCACCAACCATCAATGCGTCAATTCTTGGCAGATTTGTGCTTTCTGCTTTCACAAAGCCGGCATCCATAATTAGTTTTTTCAAAAAAAAACAGTAAACGGAAACTTTTCTAAAGTTAAAAGTGTTTTAAGATAAATTTAGTCAGACGAAAGAATCTACCTACAGTAACACGCGAATGACATTTAGTTGTTTGTTTACCACAAGAGACGTCAAAATAATGGCGGATGTGGCGAACAGCGTTTTTAGTGTTTAAAAAATATAGACTAAAAAATATTTTTTAAAATTAAATTTCTACAGCAATCTTCTGTTTTTATTAAGTGAAATCGATATATTAAGGTTCCTTAGACTAAATACTTTAAGAAATAAACATTTATTTAATACATTTCGACATGAGTAAACTAGCCTATTGTTCTACGGAAATTCTTCTTAAACTATTTGTCATAAAGAAACATACTAGGACACAAAACTTAGACAGAAAGTAAAGTTCCAAACGGGTACGTGAATTTAAAACTCGTTTTGTTAAAAGTAGACTTTTTGAAAGGGAAAAATTAGTATGATATTTTAGTTTATAACTTTTTCTTTTTAAAATAAAGGTCTCAAACTCATTTTTATTCATCTACGGTAAGTGTTGATGTCCTTTCTTGTTATATGGTATCTTTTTTACCTACTGGAAGATTTAGCTACTTCTAGCAACTTTTTGGAGTAATAAAAACTGACAACCTAGCAACATTTTGTAATACCACGGCCAGAGTGCACTCAGATTCAGACTCAGAAAACAAGCGCGAGAAATAAACAGTGTAGTTAAAGCAGGATGGCCATAGTGGCAGCAGGCAACCTGCTTAAACTACACTGGGCCCAATTCTGGCGTGCCAACTTATATCTAAAACTAACTAAAATTAGATATACACTTGTCAAATTCAATTTGGTATTCTGCAATGACACTCTATCTCTAAATCAAAAACTGACTTTGCTAAGTTACTCAACTTAGATTTAGGTGATTATTTGGTATTCTGAAACGCTTTCTAAATGTCATATTTTCTCTAAAATTAGAAATGTCACACTAAATTTAAGAAGGACCTATGGAGGTCCTCTCTAAATTTAAATGTGAATAATTAGGGCCAATAATTAGGCAAATGATTGCTACAGATAAGTTTTAAACTTATTGTTAGGGTTTGATATGGGTTTGGTTGGTTAAAAAAAGTTATAAATTAATAATCAAATATGATGTTGATAATAATAAGTGGAAAGTTTCATTTACTGAACTGTTTGCCTCGAGAACTTCTTTTCTTTAGTTTGGTTGTTTTAATTACGTGTTTTTGTTTTTCTAAATCTACTTAATGGTGTCGGTGATATGCATTCCAATCACCAATTCCAATCCAAATGTTATTTTGACTTTAAATGTAGCTATTTTAGACTTTAATGTATAATTTATTCCTTTCTTTTTTTTTAGTGGTTTTGTTTTTATGAAGCAGTTTTTTATATTTGTTAGAAATGTTTTTATTTACCACTTTTTATAAGCTAATCATATTTCTTAAAATAACTAAACACGAACTAAGTTTCTGCTTTTTGTCATTGAGAAGTTTGTTTTTATATATGCGAAAGTACTTGTCATCTTCACCAAATGAATTATTGGGATTTGGGACCATCTCGCTAAAATCTGATTGAAACAATAAAGATAAAAATAGGTTACGCATCTCACATTATACAATAAATGAGAACAAAATCTTCACAAAACAACCGAGGGGATAATAACAACCACTTATCGCAACCGAAATTTATAACCGTAGGTATTAGATAGATGCGCTGGATTGCGAATTTACGATGCGAGACATTTTCAAAGATGATTAGTTTATTAGATTCTGTAGCAGAGTTAACTAATATAAAATAATATATTTTACATGGATTATGGACACATTCATGCTATTCCGGGCGGTAACCGACAGATAACCGAGCAACAAACGAACAACGCTCAGAAAAAAACTTGGTCTCGCCTCGGCCCCGCCACGGCCCGTTGCATGAACACAGCGCCAGCGCGGTGTCTGAAGTATCACTACGATTGCCGGGCAATCGTATTATTACTTCAGACAAAAAAAAAACGATTTTGCTCGGACGAGTACTTAAACCCTATTTACTTTATCTGTATGAGTAGACTGCATCACGGCACAACGGTACCTACCTAAATGCTCGGTCGAGGCACGTCTTTGTAAATTGCAGGTGCGTTACCGGCTCGATGACCGTGCTACGGCTGAAGCTCGGCTGGGACTCGACGCAGTCTAGCGTGACTGATCATCCTTAATAGATTTGTTAGGTACCAAAATCTAGTTGGTACCTATATTTGCATTTAATTTTAGAAGTGGTGGCTTTCCCCAACCATTTGCCAAAAAAATACTTAGAGCATGCTCTAAGAGTTCTCCCCGCAGATTTAATTTCCCCGAGTTCATATTTTTCCCCAAAATAAGGATAAATACTCCCAATCTAGAAACCCTAAGTACCACAGAGTAGGCAAGTATTCACTATAACACTAATGTGATTAAATGACAGATTTAAAAACTCATACTCATTAGTCAACACGTTAAGTGTGTAATACTTGTTGAACCAATAAACACCAATAAAAGAAATCGGCAATATTGTTAAAGTAAATAATTTATGTTTTAAATTTTGTGCCTTAAATCGTATTACAAAATACTTTAATAGAATACTGTCTACCTTTAAACATTGTATAGGTAATAAATATTTATTAGCCATGAATAAATAATCGTTAACAAATATAAAAAAAGTAACTTCATGCTTAAACGACAAAAACCAATAATAATTTGCTGTGATTTTTACATAATACATTCTTGGATCACATAAACATAAATCATCTTGGTGCTCATTACTTGATAATATGGAAATGAAAAAATTAAATGTGTTTGTTATCAAAATATCCCCTACTAGAAATACCGCTGACCGATTGTAATTGTGACTGCAATTGTGTATAATAAAGGTGAGAGAGTAACTTACATGATATAAAACGTTTTTCTCGATAATCACTATAGTCACAACTTTGATGCACAAACCAAACACAAGTCTACACTTCGCATAAAGTGAGTTACATAACAGAAAATACCCTTTTATAAATATAATTTCGTTATAAATGAAAAATAAGTAATTTAAAAGGAATATTTCACTAACAAATAACAAACGGGTAGCTGCACATACGATTGCTCGGATGGGCGCAAGTTTAAAATACAGAGCAGGTTGCATGACAGAGGTTGTGCGCGAGATACGCGCAAAACATGCGATACACATTTAAATAGAAAGAAATTTGCTTATCTGATTTACTTTTTAATTTTCTGTAAATCGCCATGGCAACGCACGGGGAAGGCTGGTGAAGTTTCGTTTTGACGGGCAAGGATAGTTCCATTTTTAATCCATATAAATTTGCATCCGCAATCTTTTGCAGCAGTCTTGGCTTCGCGAAACAACTTCTTCGTTTTCAACGTAAGATGTTCATTGACGTAAATGTTTCGCGACGTTCCCGATAAGTTTAGCTGGGATGTGTTCACACCCTTTGCCATTCTCACTGAGGCTAACACTTTATCACGTAAGACCCTGTTTGCTAACTTTAGGACAACATTCTTTGGCCATTTACTTTCAGCGCTGGCATGCGGTACACGATGGACAGCGATGATGTCTTGTTGACTGATTGGCTGTTTGACAAGTTTTCCGATTTCGAGCACTATGGCGGATAGATCTTCACCACGTTTTTCCGGCAGATTACATATTTCCAGATTACACTGGCGTGCCTGTTGGTCCATAATGTCCAATTTCATCTCCAATTCCGTGATACGCTGATTCTTGGTCTCGTCTGCTAACCTCTTTTCAAGAGTGTCGACGCGCTTGCTCAAATTATCCGTCTTTTTGTTCAGATCGTCATATTTCTCGCACATGAAGTTTAATGATTTCCTTATGTCATCGAATTCTTGGAGGAATTTATCATGTTTTGCGTCTTGCTTGGCAAACCAGGATTCCAATGTGGTCAAGATTGTGTCTTGAAAATTCTTGAAGTCGTTGCGGAGATCGCCATCTAATCTGTTGCGTTGTGTGACAAAGTTGGGAGGTGATTCTTGGTCCAATATGTTACTGATTTCACCCACACTCATGGCTTGTTCGTTATCAGGCTGCTGATTGAACGTGCTGTTTCGATTGTTCATCATGCGAAGAAAGCCTCTGACTTGAAACTACTCTGTGATGCACTAAGAACCACGTACAGAGCTAAAGCACTTAGGCGCGAGCGTGCGAAAGAGACCACGGCGCGCGGACGACTTGACGGAAATCTGTACCTACCTAAATGCTCGGTCGAGGCACGTCTTTGTAAATTGCAGGTGCGTTACCGGCTCGATGACCGTGCTACGGCTGAAGCTCGGCTGGGACTCGACGCAGTCTAGCGTGACTGATCATCCTTAATAGATTTGTTAGGTACCAAAATCTAGTTGGTACCTATATTTGCATTTAATTTTAGAAGTGGTGGCTTTCCCCAACCATTTGCCAAAAAAAAATACTTAGAGCATGCTCTAAGAGTTCTCCCCGCAGATTTAATTTCCCCGAGTTCATATTTTTCCCCAAAATAAGGATAAATACTCCCAATCTAGAAACCCTAAGTACCACAGAGTAGGCAAGTATTCACTCTTTACTGATTCATAATTTCTCATACAGTGAAATAAGCTTATGTTAAGTTTCCATATTTCAAAGATGATGAAGAACAACAAAGAATTACTGAAATAAGTCAAAATCACTGAATAATAAGTATTTATTGCTATTTTGAGTAAACCGATAATTACCGGTTCAATGCGTTTACCATATCTGTGAATTCAATTTACATGATCGTTTGCAGCTGTCAACTGTGATCTTAATTTAGTTAGTTCGCAATAGGCTAGTTTACTCATGTCGAATTGTATTAAATAAATGTTTATTTCTTAAGTATTTGGCCTAAGGAACCTAAATATATCGATTTCACTTCATAAAAGCAGAAGATTGCTGTAGAAATTTAATTTTAAAAAATATTTTTTAGTCTATATTTTTTAAACACTAAAAACGCTGTTCGCCACGTCCGCCATGATTTTGACGTCTCTTGTGGTAAACGACTAAAAGTCATTCGCGTGTTATTGTAGGTGGATTCTTTCGTCTGACTAAATTTATCTTAAAACACTTTTAACTTTAGGAAAGAAATAAACAGTAAACTTAGTTTTTTTTGACAAAACCAATTATGGTTGCCGGCTTTGTGAAAGCGGAAAGCACAAATCTGGCAAGAATTGATGCATTGATGGTTGGTGAATTTGTTGCACTAAACCCCGATTTCTGCTCTGCGGAGCAGAGAAACGACAAGGCATCTATGTAAGTACAGTGCATTTAGTAGTACAATGTAGTAATAAACATAAAACTCATACAACATAATGAATAAGTGTAATAAAGTTGCGTAGGTTAATTTCTTTCGGCACTTTAATCCACAACTTTCCTGGAGTCTTCAAGGATGTGTTTTTATATTCTCGTACAATACAGTAATGATAATTACTTTATTTTTCGTGGTATTTATTAGAAATCATGTTTTTTTTTATTATAAACTCAGTTTTAAGTAACTTTCTACGTGTTTACGAGTTTTTGTTTACCACAGTTCACGTCATAGCATAGATAATCTATAGACTAAAATGGCCGACAGCGTTTTTGTATGTCCATGAAAAGTCTATTTTAAAATTAAAGATTTGTAGCTTTCTAGGTTTAAAAAAATACAATACATTTTTTTCGGTCTAATAGAACATTTATTAACCATTTAAAACCTTTTTCCAAAAAGGGTCAACTAGCCTATTTCAGAATACCAATTTACTAAACCTAAACTAAAATTAGCACTCTAATTTTAAGTTTAGGTTTAGAGAATGTAACGCCAGAATTGATCCCAATGTATTTTTAGCTCTACACACTACGAGAAATCGTTACGATTAGTCTGTACCGTCCGAACGGTACCGATAAATCGTAGCGTGTATGTTATAAAACTGCACAGTTTCCTATACGTACGCCACTTACGATAAACTGTTCCGTTCGAACTGTACAGTCTGATCGTAACGATTTCTTGGAGTGTGTATGGCTACCATAAAATGTCTAGCAACTGGGCAATGCTATTATGCTAGTAGTTGGCAACACTGTCGGTTAGTCGCAGCCCGATACCTTCGACTCCAGTCGAATGATATTATCTCTAACTAGTCTGTGGATATAAAGTTCTATTGAGTTTTATCTTTGCCATTTTATTTTGAAAGGAAAACTGAAAATTTTACTTCACAGTTGAAGAGCGAAAAAAAATACCGGGCTAAACATGTTAACAAAAAATACAGTATCTTGGTTTTTGACTGACGCGGGACGGAAAGTTTCGTTTGTACTCGTAACCGGCACGGGTCTTGCATTAACTCTTGCCAAATTTGCTCCACATTCAGTGTTTTTGGATAAATATAAAAATTTCGCCCAGTATTACAGGTTTTATTTTTACATAATGAGTGATTTAAACTTAACCATTCCAGAAGCTATTTCAACCATTGCTTAACCTTGCAGTAATGGTACACCAGTGGATCTGTCTAAAGAAATTTTGGAGCGGTATCAATCCTGTTTGGATAAATTAAAATTGGCAGAAGTCCATAGGAAGCTTATTTCACCATTTAGTGTGTATGGCTATGATTTGTTCCATGCAGGTATGTTCAGTATTCTTTCAATCACGTAATGGAAAACATTTTGTAAATAGATCAATTTTCAAATTAAGATGGATTTGTATTGTAACCTTGGAAAATAAGCTTATTAATGTTATTAATATACCTAACATCAATAATTAAATATTATATTTTTATAATTATATAGGTATTTTTGGCAGATATTTAACTTTTTTGTAGGAAGTCTAAATTCCCGATTTGGTGCAGCTATTGGTATTCCAGTTAATTTTACTTACAAATCAATTGAAGATTTGGAAAAAGATCAGATCCAGGTATGAACTTAATTATGCAATAGAATACTTTCATTATAGTAATTTTTGTAATTTAAGGCTTATGATTATGATTTATTTAAAAACGAACTAAGTAAGTTTTTATTGTTTGTAGGTCAATCAGAAGGAAATTAAGTGGGCATCAGAAATTGGGCAAAAGTTAGCAAATGCATTAATATTACCTGAGAAAGTGCAACAGTTTGCAATATGTCGAGAAATATTAATGACCCAAAATAATAAATTTATGTATGAATCAGCATATCCGTTTGCATGTTTGTTTGCTGTCTATAATATGTCACAATACCTAAATAACAGACTCAATCTATATAAGGCACCTGTTTTTACTAGAATGACTCTATATTCAATTATAGGGTTGTTTGGATTAGGATCATATTTTTTAATTAAAGATATGACAGAAGTCAATTATGAAACGGAAGTTGACAAGAAACTATGTGAATTAGGTCCAGATTTTATTGAAAGTGGGGTAATATTTTATGACAAATTGCTTCAGAGAAATCAAGCATTAAGAGAACTAATGGGCAAGGAAGGTGAAAGGAAGTACAGTAAAATGGGAAATGAAAATTTCTTTATAAGACAACCTCGAATAGCACTCGTACACAGAAAAATGTATTTTGAAGAGCAACTTGAAAATATTCAAAAAAAGACTGAACAAAGGTATGAGTGAAATATAAAACAAATTTAGTGCAATTAAATAATTTTGAAGAAAACTAAATAAATAAAGTACTTCTAATTAAAAGAAATAGATAAAGCTTTTGGCTCTTTATTTTGTCTTTCATCAGTTTCATAAATATACTTTACCACTCACAATGTCAAATAAATTTAATAATGACCATAAAGATAAATTATGTGATATGTATGGCACTGGATGACACTTAAGCCAATGCTAATCTGTGATGGTCATATGTGACCATTGGTCACATATTTAATAAATTAACATGGGTAGATGCTTAAAAAGTCTCTTACATTTAAATCATAATTAAACTAGTTGTCATCTTATTATATGTAGTACAAAGGAACTTACATTTAACGTCGCTACAAATGGTCACTATAACCAAGGTCGTAATAAATGAAATCTTGTCTTGAAAGTATTTTTGGAAACAATTTCTAAGTGTGAATGAATGCTTTTAATGCAGTGAATATCCATTCATAGTTGATACTAGCCGTGCCCCGCGGTTTCACCCGCGTTTTCCTCGTTTCCGTGGAAATGCCGAGATAAAATATTGCCTATATTATAACCTCCCTCAATAAATGGACTATTGAATATTTAAACAGTTTTCATATCAGATCAGTATTTCCCGAGATTACCGGGTTCATAACAAACAACCAAACTTTTCAGCTTTATAATATTAAGAAAAATATAGATTAAGTTAAATTGTATAAGTCGCAGGCAATAGCTGTAGCTGGCAATAGTCTGTTCGACATTCAGCCGGACACATAAGAATCACGACTACAGGCGGGAGTGTCTCCTTAGCAGAGTTATTTTAGAAATGTATTTATTATACTCTTCAAAGATCTTATACTTACAATCATCAACAAATATATTATGAAAAAGATTATTACAGGATTTTATGTTGATAAAAAACTCTATGGCCCATAACTCATTAATAGAAACTAACTCTTAATTAAGAGCCCTTTTACAAAATTGCGCCTCTCTTGTTTAGGTAAACACGGGCGCGAGCGTGTCCGAGTCGCACGAGCGAGACATCGACGCGGCGATGTTCAGTATAGCGCGCTTTACCAAATTGATACTTTAATATGCAATTATTGATTATACAATAAATGCCATTATAAAATAAAGTTAATTTGAAGTGCTAAGATGGATCCCTACTGTAGCAACGAACGATTCTAGATAGGAATCCTGAGTGAAGCAAAGGATACAAGGATTAAGTTTTTTTACTATTGTGAGAAAATAAATAATATATTTATAGTACCCATTGGTTGTGTTTTGGAAATGACAATAAAGATTAATTATGATTATTACTAATTATTTTAACTTTATATGTATGCTTTGCATAACTTCTGTTTGTTCAAATTTTTTTCATTCACTCAGTAATTAAATGAAAAGTTTGTTCACTGTTATCGCTGAATGAAATCCCTTTTTCGAGTGGGAATGAGAAATAATATTTTATTTACTTGTGTTTTTAGTATTGACTTTTTTAATGATGATTGATGTTTGGTAATAATCAAATATCTCAGTAAAACTGTACTAAGTGTAGTTTTGTCTTTGCCTTCATAGTTCATTTAATAAACAGATTCTTTCGTTTTCTTTTTTTGACACAATGGTAAGCAGAAATTTTACGCCCCATTGTAAAAGCTAATAACAAAAATATTAGTTGAAGCAACGATAATTAATAACTAGGGAGGTACTTATAATAATAAAAATTAATACGGTTGTGGAAACTTACATACAGTCAACGATTAAAGTTTTGCGGTCGTAGTATATCCAGCCAGTTTTACGATGAATGCACTCGTAGCGTCGCTCGGGACGCGTGCGGCACAAAGCGACATAGGTCCGACCTCCAAAGGCGCTGGCGCCGTACTGAACGGCGCCTAGATTTGCACTAGTATATATTGCATTTTACGGGTGATATTCAGAGTCTTATAAAATAATAATTAATGAACTTATTATAAAAATATATACATATTTCAATAGTTCAATGATTGTAGATTAGTTTTATGAAAGTTTTTTATAGTAATTCTATTTAATTCAATATCAAAATACGAGGTAAATCTGCGTTATTTTTTGGGGAAACTCACGGAGGTTAGATGTTTTTTTAATAATTAATGAGATGGAAAATCAAGATTCTAATACATTATGTTGCAACAAAAACATATTTCTGATGTAGTAGTAATTAATTTGATCTAATTTATTGAACATTATTGTGAGATTTAGGCGTTTTAAGGTGTGCATATTATCGTTTTTTCCGTAAACTAGCTGCGGTTGATCGATCATTACAAAAAAATGAAAATAGTATTTGCAAATATTCTACATTAATTTTCAATAGGAAGAATAAATCTACTGTTTACTTCTATTGGAAGTAGTAAAAACCTCTTCAAAGGGGGCAAACGAGGCGCTCAAAAATTGCGATTTATTGCAAAAAATGTGAAAGGGCTCTTAACATCTTACACACGGGATAACTTCGAAAATTGAGATGAAACAAAAAGTATTTTACTTCTACATAAATACTCTTGATAACATAATGCTTAATTTCGATAAAGATTAATATTACCATACATATTTAACGTATTTTTTTTTCTTCAGACGATTTAATAATTATTTTGAAGACGAAATCGGTTATTGTGATTAAACCATGATAGCTAGATATATGTTCTCGCGGACTTTTTTGTAGGTCATAATGGGATCTACAAACCCGTAGTACATCATTTTGTTCTGTTGTCAATAGTTTTTGCAGCGCACGCAAAAATAGGTTTTCGATTTTACACCTTGTGTTACAAAATAGAAATTTTATTACGGATCCCTCATTTTGAAAAAAAAATAATATAGCCTTTAGCCTTCCTCGATAAATGGACTACCCAACACTGAAAGAATCATTCAAATCGGACCAGTACCTAGTTCCAGACATTAGCGCGTTCAAACAAACAAACTCTGCAGCTTTATAATATTAGTATAGATTGTGAAATAAAATTGGTGTGAATTTGTTTTACAACCATCTGCACAACTGAAAAATAGCAGAATCTATAAAATATACGCTATTCCGGTCAAGTTGACGTGAGAACTTCATTTTAATGTTGACTACCTCACAGAAACTTATCGGAAAAAACCAACTTTTTGTGCCAAACACTCCAAGAAATAACAGAATGCGTCACACCAACATTCTAATGTAAAAAAAAAGATTAAGACTGGTATTTATGTATACGACTGAAGGACTTGTATCCATGTTCATTCATAAACTAAAAAAAAGCAATAAATGTCCAATACATCCTGTTCTCCTTCGTTATCTTTATTGTAGTGTTGACTACCTCACAAAAGCTTGTCAAGAAAGCTGACTTGATAGATTTTGTGCCAAACACTCCAAGAAACATTACAATGCGTCACACCCACATTCTAATGTTAAGAAAGGAATATTAATACAAAGTAAGACGATGGCTGCATGGCTTTGCCTTTCCCAATAGGGAATATTATAACTAAAAAAAAATAGGAGTTTTTGGCGCAATGTCATCGAGTACGATTGGCGTTTCATTTTAATTATTCCTAAATTCGTTCAAAGTGGATATTGTGATATAAAATTGGTGTGATTTTGTGTGACAACCGTCTGCTCAACTGAAGAATTAGTGGAATCTTTAAAATATACGCTATTCCGGTCAAGTGGACATGTGAACTTTATTGTAGTGTTGACTACCTCACACAAGCTTATCGAAAAAGCCAACTCGAATCATTTCGCGCCGAACATTCTAAGAAACATTAAAATGAGTCATACCGGCATTCTAATGTAAAAAAGAAGAATAATATAACTTAAGATTAGGATGTATGGGCATTGTTCCCTTTGCCTTCCGTAAAAATAGAATTAAAAAAAATAGTAGGGATGCAACGATACTATCTAGGTATCGATACTGTATCGGTCATAAAGTATCGATTCCTACTAGGTAACTAATGAAAAGTATTGATAAATTTGACGAACGATAGAGAGTGAGTGACCGACCGAGTACCGATACAAGAACTTACTCCACGCTACTACTTGTTAAGCCAGGATTTACATACGCCAGCACTGCATATATGTAAACATTTTTTTCGCCAGTCCCGCGCTAGCACCAGCGCTGGCATAGAGTAGAACGAAGGCCTACTTTTCGTGCCAGTGCCCACACCCCGCATCCCCCGCGCCCCTTGCCAGCGTCAGTGGATCTTTTTAAACACGTTCACGCCAGTCGCTGGCGCCGCCGTTAAATGTCACCACGTGTTATTGATTTGCTGAAACTGTCGACAAGAAAATGTCTCGAAAGTGGGGTGATGATAACACATTACAATTTATACATTTATAAAGAAATGAGGAGTGTTTATGGGACATTCGTTCGCAGAATTGTAGAAATAAACAGATGCGAATAACCGCGCTAAAAAATATTTGCTCTTCGATGAATATGGAAAGGTTGACTATTGAAGAAGTGAAAGCTGTGACATTATTGAATATAATCTGTGTCATTATTGTTTCTATATTATAGTTATATAATCTGTGTGAGTTAATCTATGGTAATAAGTGTGAAATAAAAGACGGTGATGCTCTAAAAATAAATTGTTTAATTCACAAAGTTTAACATAATATGATATGGCGCAGTCGAATAATCAGAACCAGGGACTCGCTCCAACAACAAACAGGTCAGTCGGTATAAGGGCAGACACAACACCTAGTCTTGCCTTAACGCAACCTCCGCCATTATCATTTGAAGGGGACCTTGCAAAAAAATTTAAACATGGTTACGACAAGTAGAATTATACATGTGTGCAAATGATTGTCACAAAAAACCCTCAGACACAAAAGCGGCAATACTATTGCACCTACTTTTATTACAAAGGTGAAGAGGGTTTGGATAAATTTGAAACGTTTAACCTAACAGAACCAGAAAAAAGTGATTATGAGAAAGTTCTCACAGCCCTGAAAGAATATTGTCTTCCTAAAACTAATGAAACTATTAATCGTCACATATTCTTCGCTCGAAATCAAAAACAGGGAGAAAATTTCATTTATTACCTGTCAGAAATTAAAAAACTGGCTTTAACCTGTAATTTTGGCGATCTACGGGACGGCCTAATAAGGGATAAGTTAATAAATGGTATAATAGACCCCAAACTGAGAGAAAGACTGCTGCGGGAACCAGACATCACATTGGAGAGATCCATAGAAATGTGCAAAACAACAGAAATTGCTACAGGTTATTTGCACCAATTACAAGAGGAAGATACACAAAAAATAGATAAAATAAACAAAAAGCAATTTAATACCAACCAACAACCAAAAATATTTAAGTGTAGAAGCTGTGGATACGAACACTCTCATCGTCAATGTCCAGCATATGGAAAAATGTGTAGCTTTTGTAAGAAATCAAACCATTTTGCAAGTGTTTGCAGAAGTAAACAATGGAATGCTCATAAAATTAAAGAAATCTAACAAGATGAAGAGAAACATGAAATCTTACTGGGTAGCATCAATACTCAGGACTGGACGGTACAGGTAACTTTTAATGAATTAGGTAAAAAACTGTTGTTCAAACTTGACACTGGTGCAGGATGCAATGTAATAAGTAAGAAACTTTTGAATCAGTTAAATATTAAAGAACAATTAAATTATTCAAATGCTATATTGAGAAACTATAACAACTCTGTAATTAATTTACTGGGAGAAATAAGTTTATTGTGTTCGATAAAAGGTAAAAAACAATTATTAAAATTCCATGTAGTTGATTGTGACTCTGCACCTTTACTAGGCTTACCTACAATTAAAAAACTTAATTTAATTATTACCATGTGTCAAGTTCAAAATGAAGATATTATAAATCAATATCCAACATTATTTTCAGGAATAGGTGAAATAAAGGACTATGTATATGATTTTAAATTGATACCAAATTACATGGGTAAAGTTATTCCCTGTCGACCTGTGCCCATGAAACTATTAAATGATTACAAAAAGGAATTGAAAGAAATGGAGTCCAATAAAATCATAAGGAAAATAGAAGAACCAAGAGATTTTGTGAATGCTGTAGTAATTGTAAGAAAACCAAATAATTCTCTATGTATAAGTCTAGATCCTCAATACCTAAATTCTTGCCTGTTAAGACAACATTTTAAGCTTCCCACATTTGAAGAGATATCTGCAAAAATGGCTAATGCAAAAGTGTTTAGTAAATTAGACTGTAGCAAAGCGTTTTACCAGATAAAATTAAGTGATACCAGCTCAAAGCTTACAACATTTCAAACTCCGTTTGGCAGATATTGTTTTTTAAGAATGCCTTATGGTGTTAAGGTAGCATCAGAAGTATTCCATAAACAGTTTTCTCGCTTGTTTGAAGACATACCTAACGTAGAAATCTTTGTAGACGATTTGATCTTGTGGGGGGAAAATCAAACCATTCACGATGAAATATTGCAAAAGGTATTAAAAAAGGCATCTGAGCATAATATAACTTTTAATTCTGAAAAGTGTATAATAGGCAAAAATAAATTAAAATTCCTAGAGCACATTTTCACTGACAAAGATATATCAATAGATAATGATAAAATTGAAAGCATATTTAAAATGGAAAAACCAAAGGATATCACGGGGATACAAAAGTTATTGGGTATCATTACATATGTTTCTAAATTTATTCCTAATATCTCTGATTTAACAGCACCATTAGGGACCTTGTTAAAAAAAAAACAACATTATGATATTACATTATCTTATAAACCGGGTAAAAGTTTGATTCTAGCTGATTACTTATCAAGAAATTATTTGAAGACAGATGTTAGTGATGATTACGATTTAGATTGCAGTATACTTTTAATAGACCTAAAAGAAAAAATGAGCTTAAAAAGATATGAAGAGTTTAAAAAAGAAACCCACAATGATGAAGAACTAAAACTATTATATACTATAAGAGAAGGTTGGCCAATAACAAATAAAACCCTGCCTAAAATACTGAAACCATACCATATATTCCATACAGATTTACACATAATGGATGGATTACTTTTTAAAAACAATTGTTTAGTAGTGCCAAAATCTTTACAGCAAGATATGTTACAAAAACTACATTATAATCACATAGGTAGAGAAAAAACAAAAATTAGAGCTCGTGAATCATTGTTTTGGATAGGAATGTCGAAAGACATAGATAACTTCATAAAAAATTGTAATTCTTGCATAAAATATAGCCCAGATAGTCAAAAAGAACCTCTTATCCAACATAAAGTTCCTATCAAAGCATGGCAAAAATTAGGAGTAGACATATTTCATTTATATTCAAACAATTACTTATTAATTGTAGATTACTTTTCTAAATACATAGAGGTAATAAATTTACAAAGTTTAACATCAGAAGAAGTTATAAAAGGACTAAAGCAATGTTTCTCAAAATTTGGTATTCCATTAGAAATACAGAGTGATGGTGGTCTTCAATTTGCTTCGCAGAAGTTTAAACAATTTTCATTGAAATGGGGTTTCAAACACAATTTTTCCTCACCATACTACCCAAGAAGCAATGGCATGGTGGAGAGGCATATACAAACTATAAAACAAATGTTAAAAAAATGTGTTGATGATAAGAAAGATCCTTATTTAGCATTATTAGAATTGAGAAACAACCCAATATCAAAGTATATAAAATCTCCAAATGAAATGCTAATGGGTCACAAAGTTAGGGGCATATTAATTAATCTTACAAACAATAATAACCAAAACAATAAACAAATACGGTCGCAATTAATAAAAAGACAAGATGAACAGAAACTTTATTACAATAAACATGGTAAACCTTTAAAAGAATTTAAAATAGGAGATAAAGTTTTATTAAAAAAACCATAAAACAGGAACTTTTGATAGACAAGCAGAAATAATAGAACATGCAAATAAACCAATGTCATATAATTTACTTACAAACTCAGGTAACATAATCAATAGAAATAGAATTTATTTAAAAACTAGCCCAAAAAAAAAATGGTTGCCTGTAAAGTCGGTTTTACGGGCGAAGATTTTACGTGACAACGTCTTTTTCTCGGTAGAATATTTATTGATATGAATATAATTAAATTGCACAATAGGAACAAGGAATTGAATGAAAATAAGAATTGCACAAATTTTAACTATAGAAATATATTTTGTTTACTAAAACATTGTACATGTAAACTTAAACTTAACACGAGAGACTCATCGTAACGTTACCGAGCGTTACACTTTTTCATAAGTGACTCCCAGCCGCAACCTAATTTAAGACGTTGTCACGTCAAAATTATATATCTAATGAAAGTAACAATTTCGATTTAGAGTTTCCAGATGAAAATACCAATAATATTGAAGATAAGAAGGAGCAAATAAATAACAAAATATACAATCCTGTCAACGAAAATAATGATTACAATTTAAATAACAATAATCATGAGGATACTATTCATCCTAAAATGTCCAGCAGAGGCAGAGTCATAACACTTCGTGCTTATTTAGCTGATTATAGTCATACATACGAACATTGTTAATAAAAAATAGTTTACTTTAGGATTTAATTTTTATTAAGTCCTAAAGACTTGGGTGTTCATTTTTATTTAATCTTAAATAAATTATTCTTTACAATTCATGTAAAGTAGACCTAGTACATAATATAAGTGCATCAAATTAATATGTAAGTTATGATTATGATTCATATTACAGTGTTATTTGTAAACTTGTTTTATTATAAAAAAGGAGGATGTGACCATGGACGTATAAAAAAAGGCGGACAGAGTTTCGGCTAAGACAATACTGAGGCACCGTAATGGCGGCGGCTATTGATGAGTGAGTGAATTGTAGGGTTGCTAGGTTAGCCAATTTTTTACCAATAAAACACAGTAAAAACATGAAAATATTTTGATTGTTCAAAATTTTACTTTTTGCCCGACTGCGGAGGATAATGTTTTTCGAGCGTATATATGTATGTATGTCCAATAATTTGGCACGCCCTACAGCCTGAACGTCTTGACGGATTTTGACATGCGAGGTGTCATTAAATTTGATTTGTCGTGATTGTGTGAGTGGCACTCGGTATATTAAAATTTCAAAAAATCAAAATAACAGATTTTGATGCGCCAAAATGAAACATTTTGAAAAAAAAGTATAAGTATTTTTATAACCCGTCAAGCAAGGTATCAAAGTGAAGGGTTTTAAAAGAATATTTAGAAAATATACAACTCGTGTAATTAAAAAATAATGAAATTAAAATGTCAAAAATAAAAAAAAATGTACTAAAAAGAAAAAAACAAGTCCAGTAGTCTAGAATTCTGTTTAATAAGGAAC
The DNA here is from genome assembly GCA_902850365.2 of Chilo suppressalis. Taxonomy (NCBI): domain Eukaryota; kingdom Metazoa; phylum Arthropoda; class Insecta; order Lepidoptera; family Crambidae; genus Chilo; species Chilo suppressalis. Next base: position 14,695,966 of record OU963900.1, read on the forward strand.
AAAGTTACTTTAACAGTCGGGACTCATTAGAAATTCTAGAATGTATCGAATTTTCTCAATATTGGGTAAATCAACTAAACATAGATGGCCTGGCCTGCATTCTCTTTCATATTTCTTAAAATAAACTAACACCCATTGAGTACTGTTTGTAATTGAGGAGTTCCATTGTTTTCCTCCGAAAGTACTCATCAGATCTCCAGTAAATTAATATGCAGCCATCTCGCTAGTAAACTGATTAAAACAAAAAAAGAATCATCATAAACGGTCCACGAATCTCGGAGATCTGCGCGAACAACAATAAAAAAAAACAAATATGACGCATTGCGAAGCTCTTTCTTTTCGAATTTTAATCAACCTTTTGAGGTAATGCATACGTAATAACACGCCGGAGTCCTCCTTTAGTTGTATATAAGTCTTGAGCTTCAAAATGAAGACTAAAAATGACACTACTACATATTTGTTTGGAAATCATTCATTTTCCAGTAATTTCTCCATACTACATTTTCTTTAGGAAATCTGATAAAAAAGAATAATACATAATAGATTGAAGTTAATGTCAACCCAATTTCCCATATTTTAGGTAATATGGTTACATGAACATTGGCAACACTGGGCTTTAGACTAATCATTTTGTCCTTAGAATTAAAATTGATTTCGATTTCTAAAAACTAGAAAAAAGTGATTCAATTATTCATTTACCTATGAAACGTGATTCCTGGATTTTTTTTCTTTCGGTCACTACGGTTTTTACACTTTTTAACAAGCAAGATATCTTGTTTAGCTTATTTTTTATCTCCACGTAACGTGTCGGCTGCTTTGACGTTTGCACGCGTAGTGGCTGACTATTGTGTGAATGTGTGGGTGCCGGCTTGTACGTACAGCGACCTGGCCGACTCTGAGCGACACAGTTTATTGTTTACCGGGACTCTGTCCGCCTTTTTTATAAGTCCATGGATGTGAAATTATTGAATATAATCTGTGTCATTGTTGTTTCTATAATATAGTTATATAATCTGTGTGAGTTAATCTATGGTAATAAGTGTGAAATAAAAGACGTGATGCTCTAAAAATAAATTGTATGTTGACTCTGCTTTTAGGTTGAGTGTAGGGATGGCGATTCTTTCCGAAAAAGATCGATTTTTAAATCGATTCGAATCGTGACCTAATGAATCGATCCACAAAAAAATCGGGGCCTATAAGATCGATTTCTGAAAAATCGATCTTTTTTTTAAGTTTTTGTTTATAATGTAATCAAGTCTATTTTATTAAAAACAAGATACATATTACAATTTAACGATCTCTTATCAGTAAAATCAGGTGATTCGATGATAAAAAATATTTTTATTCAAAGATTACAAACAAACGTAACTTTTTTTTATTAAAAAGGGGAGAAGGAATCCAATTAAATAGCCATCTCGCGATTTTTTTTATAATTAACCCTTTTACCGGCAGCACCCTTATAACGGGTACATTCAAATAATTCTAAATACTTTTTTGGTTTATACCAAATAAATAAAATAAAAACGAAGGTCGATTTTCAAGGGCGAAATATCGATTCAGTGAATCGATTCTGTACTACATATCGATTAATAAAATCGATCTTTTTGGCTTAAAACATCGATTATTCGATTAATCGATCTCAGATCGCCATCCCTAGTTGAGTGCGTGATACAAGTGCAAATTTGTTCAATTTAGATAATTTAGTTTTTCTTTCTGTGTTGAGCTACTTTTTGTATTTTTGTATTTATTTATTTGTGTGTGTATGTAATAACATATTTATTTCGGTATTTGGTAAGTAATATATATATTTTTTACATAATTATAATTGGCGCCAAATATGGACGCTGACCCGCCAGATCCTGGAGGCGGCGTTAACCCTCCTTTGCAGTCCCAAGATATCTTTCCTTCTATTCAAAGTCAAGATAATTCAATTCATCAGCAATCAATAGAAAACGGTCGCAAAGCATTTCTAGCACAAACCATAATATACCAGCAAAAAAAACATCCTCGGCTCAAATTACGGCGTATGTTCAAACAACATTTATATTGCCAGAGTATGCGGAAAACAAAATTCAATATAATGTTGATGACATTGGACCTTTTATTGTACATATATTTAAAAAAGAGTCTGAACCATCACAAGGCACTGTCCTTCGCCCAATGCATTTTGCTAAATTTCTTTTTTCTTTTCATCATAAAAAATGTAGTTGCAGATGGAGTAAAAAAGGTTGGCAGAAACCGTATCTCTGTAGAATTTAAATCTGCATCTGATGCTAATTCTTTTATAGACCACCCTGCTTTGCTTAACAATAATTACCTAGCGTCCATCCCATCTTTTAACGTTTCTAGAATGGGCATTATCAGGAATGTTACAGTAGAGTGGTCCATGGAAGAATTAGTTCAAAATGTACGAGTTCCTGATGGCCATGGGAAAGTTTTTAGAGCGAGGAGATTAAACCGAAAGGTAACTGTTGCAAACTCTGCTCCCACCTGGATCCCTACTCAGACCGTGGTTGTGACTTTTATTGGCAAGAAGCTTCCAGATCATGTGTATTGCTATTACACTTCATTACCGGTGGAAATTTACAGGCTACCGGTAATCCAGTGTAATAATTGCTGTAGATTCGGACATATAAAGTCTCTGTGCCGTTCCAAACCCCGCTGCTTCGTATGTGGAGAAATGCATGAGGGTGAATCCTGCTTAAGTCAGGCTCCCCCCAAGTGCATACTATGCTTAGGAAGCCATTTAGCTACTCATTCCTCTTGTTCTGAACATGCTAGGCAAAGGTCTATTAAGTTGGTTATGTCCCAGGAGAATGTTTCCTATATGGAAGCCTCAGCAAGATTTGCCCCTGTTAGAAAGTCATATGCTGACTCCAGTCGTTTACCTTCAAATTCTCAAATCCACTTGAGCAGCTCTGTCCCTAGGCCACCAACTCTTTGTTGAAACAATCTGCGTTTTGGACGAATCGTTTATTCATTATAAGAATCAGGAGTGTAACATAATATTTAATATAATCACATTTTCGGTAAGAGCGTAACATTGCAAGCACAGTCCAGAGAGAAGAGAGCATGGAGCACCCCCACTAGAGTCCGCATCACACAAATTTTGTTTGGAATCAAAATCGCCAAAGTCGGTGGGGTGCAGGGAGGTCAGCCCCGCTGTGATTGGACGCGTCAAGGTCAGATCATATACTCAGTGCAGCGAAGTGATGAGGGTAAGATCGATTTTAGAAAATATCGATATTTTCTATCGATAAACAATTTAGAATAGAGGCCTAGTACTTTGGTGCGCAAATGCGTAATCATACCCTCTCCACTTTCTTACAGCGTTCTAATTACATGACGCGACTAGTAACTACATATAATTTAATATGTAAGCAACACAAAAAAAAACACGTCCAGGACAAGAAGTATTAATGCAACGATATTAACTACCCTAGATACAACAACACGAACAAAATCGTGGCCGAAACGTGTCCAAAAGATACATTGGACGATCCACGGAGGTCCGTAAGATGATCGCATGGTCAAAAACAATATGATGCCTTATTTAAACATTGAAAGTCACCTTTAATGCATACGGCATAAGGTCTTAATTAAAATGCATGCGTCAAGTTCGTAAAATTTTACGATTTAGTGTTATATGTGAAAGAATATAGACCTTATTTTTATTTTACTTTTCACGCGCAATTCTGAATGCGCTGTTAACAATTTAGCAGGTACAGACCGCGAAGAAAAGAGATGGCTAAGGGCGACGTATAACCGACCATGCATTTGAATATCACAAATATTTTAAATTAAATCAGTTTATAGTAAGTATTACAACAATAAAATTTGCTTTAAAGGCGTTAATTAAAAACATTAATTAGATACCCGTCGAAAAAACGACACTTTACGTACTATTAGTATTTTTCCATCTATATTTTCGCGTTTTTAAAATTTTATTAGGATATGTTTGACTTCAATCAAATAAAAACTGTTGGTTGTATACTTATGACATCTATTATTGTATACGATGAAATAAATAGTTTTTATTTATTTTTTCCATTTCCATAGCTGACAAACTTATCGACAATCTTACGCGTTGAGACATGAGCTGCGTCTGAGTCACTAGCTGCAATACACGTGCCGGTGTGAGAGCGAGATAGCATATATGATGTAGCCCATGCGAGAAAGGGATAGTGTAAAAAGACATCAACGCGTTCACCAAAAAATAAATACATTAAAAGCAATTTAATATAACAGTATTTTTGTCTTTTTGTAATGCATTTAAACTAACCAGTGAAAAGTAATACCATTTTTTTTAAGACTGGAAGTTGTACTCGACTTTCCACACAATTTAATTGAACAGTACGGCATTTTTTACAGTTTTTTAACACAAAAACGAGAGAAGCAGTTCGACCAACGCTCGGTTACCGAATGAAACGATGTATCGCGACGTCTGTAGGCGTGCCTCACGCATAGGTAATATACTACTTAAGCTTGGCGTAAGCGCTTGCCCTTGTATGCGGACTCTAGTGGGGGTGCTCCGTGGAAGAGAGCAACCAGAGACTTTTATTTTTAATAATAGCTATAACATCATAGTTTATAGCATTGGCTTACAGTATTGATACTTATCATATCCAACACTCCCTCTGAATTTCAAATTTACTACAAAATTTTAAATTGCACTTACACAAAGTATGAAATTATAACTTTACTAAGATTGTTTTACACAATGTTCTACAAATTCTTTTAAATATTGTTATCATAAGTTTACATAATATATCAAATCAGATTTATGTTAATTATACATTTTTATTACCACGTTATACAATAAAAACTTTTACAAAGGACAATGGGCAAAATTGCATGGACACTGCACCCACGTCCGCCACGGCTTAAACTACATTTGTTTGAAAGGTATCATAGTCATGATCATTTGTGCCAAAGCGCATCAAATTCCATCCAGGGAGTCTTTAGTTATTTTAAGTTAAATAGGTACAATTCCATAGGTAAAAGTAACTATAACGAACATAATATTTGAAGATACAAGGACGAGTATATAGAACGGATATATTAATTGACGACCACGGAGGTCGTCAATTAATATATCCGAGTCGAGTGGTTTGTACGCCGGGTTTCATGGTGTCGCTGGCTCGAGAGGTCCCGGGTTCGAATCCTGGTGGGGGCAGATGTTTGTGTGCTGAGTACGAGTATTTAAATTGATCCATAGATTTTTTATTAGCTCGTACGATTATAATGACGTACGCGATGATAATCGTGTTCCTATTTCTAAAGCGTGTTAGTTAAATATCAATGAAATAACAGGGAGCGCACAAAATGTAAGACATAGGACTGCATACGAGTAGACTAGTTGCAACGGCAACTGCAATATCACATCCTTCAACCCCCATACCCTGTTAGACGTTTTGAGGAGTCTCAGTAAGTGCAAGCAGCAAGCAAGCAGGATAGTCGGTAGGCTTTGTTGTTTAGTATTTTGTATCTGGTTGTACAGTAAGATATGCTTCACTCACTTATTATTGCTAATATTATAAAACGAAAGTACTATTGATATTGAATGAATTTCTTTAGCTATTTAAATATCATCATCATCAGCCTATTAATGTCCCCACTGCTGGGGCACAGGCCTTCCCTATGGATGAAATAGGGAGATTGGGCCATGACCCACCACGCGGGCCCATTGCGGATTGGCGGGTGCTAACGACTGCAGATGCAGCCGGGACCAACGGCTTAACGTGCCTTCCGAAGCACGGAGGAACTCGAGATAGATGTTTTTGGCCACCCATCCAATGACCGACCACTGCGGAAGTTGCTTAACTTCAACGATCGCAACCGAACGCGCTAACCACCTGCGCCATCGAGCTTCTCTATAAGGAGCTATTTAAATATGCCCGTGTGTAACCGGTCCCCATGACTTACACACAAAGGTCGTCTATAAGGACTATGTGCGGAAACCTTAACCCCTAATATAGAACATACCCAGGTGTATATCTTTTGACCCCCAGGTTATTTTTTTTTGGTGCCATAATAAGAAAGGCTAGTTTTTCATAGATCTATCGATTCATACTAATTACATTGTTGGCGGAGCTGGGTGCGTTTTGCCCATTGTCCTTTGTTGAATTTTTCTTTACACAAACCTTTTGTTAATAAATCAGCAATATTATTTACAGTACTTACATAATTAATTTTTATAATATTTTTCCTCACAAGATCTTTAATATAATGGAATTTAATATCAATGTGTTTTGTTCGTTTAGAGTTCTCGTTACACTTTGCCATCATTATTGCACCTTGATTGTCCACTAAAAGCACTGAATTTACACTGTCATTAAAATTTTCACAAATACCTTTTAAATTTACTAATTCTTGGGCTGATGTTGCAGCAGCTATATATTCAGATTCTGCTGACGAAAGCGAAACACATTTTTGCTTCTTTGAAAACCATTGGACAGGATTTCCTTTATAAAATATTATTCCACCACTTACACTTTTTCTTTATCTGCCCCCCAATCTGCATCTGAGTAAGCAATTAAATCATTTTCTTGACTTTTCTTAAACAGTAGTCCTCTGTATTTAGTATCTTTTATGTATCTCAATATTCTTTTTCCTGCTTTCCATGTCTGTTCAGTGGGTTTTTCTATAAAACGACTTAAATATGACACTGCATATGTAAGATCTGTGGGCCAATCGCCTAACCAGATTGCTTTGGAAAACGCTATCGCTTACGATTTCATTTTGTTATTTCTAGCCACCTGAGGTTTACAAATGCCTCGCATCTTTTTTTTTTTCTTTTACATTGTTAATAACAATATTAAAAAAAATGAGCGTGAGGTATTTGAAAACCTTCGGCGGTCAGAAATAACAAAATGAAATCGTAAGCGATAGCGTTTTCCAAAGCAATCCCGTTAGGCGAATGGCCCCCTGGTCTTGATGTCATTGTAATGTATATCAAGCTTCCCATCAATTCTCTGTAAGGCAAGTCTTTTCTTTCTTCTTCATTTTTTATATCTAAGTTTGATTCTATTGGTGTACTTATACCTTTGCACTCTGTCATTCCAAATTTGTTTAAAATCTTCTCTATTAGTTTAGTTTGCTTTATAATTAGTTTATCTTCTCTATAAATTTCCATACCCAAAAAGTTCTTTATTTCTCCTAAGTCTTTAGCATTAAAATGTTTCTGTAATGAATTTACTATATCTTTTGTGTCTCCAATTAAAATAATATCGTCTACATAAATTATCATCCAGCAATTATTCTTATAATATAAGCAATAATCATAATTTGATTGTTTAAATCCATTTTCTTTTGCAAATTTATCTATAGTATCATTCCAACACTTTGGTGATTCTATCAAACCATATAATGCACGCTTCAATTTTAATACTGTGTTAATTTTATTTGAACATTCTAAACCTTGAGGAACATTAATATAAACTTCTGAATTTAACTTTCCATTCAAAAAAGCAGTAGGTATATCTAATTGTCTTATTTCTAAATCTTCTTGAATTGCTTTAGATAACATCATTCTTACTGTCGATAGCCTAGCTACCGGTGCATACATTATTTCAAAATTATTATTTTGTTTTATCTGATACCCTTTGGCAACTAATCTAGCTTTTTTAGTTCCGTCTTCTTTTACTTTGAATACCCATTTTGTATCCACTATTTTTGTATTTTTAGGTTTATTTACTTCTTCCCATGTATCTAAGTCATTGAATGCTTTCAACTCTTTATTAATTGCATTTCTCCATTCCATATCCTTTGTCGCTTCCTCATATTCTATAGATTCTTCTTCTGAAATCATACAATAAGCAACATAAGTCTCGTAATCATTTAATTTATTTGGTTTTCTTATTTTTCTTCCATATTTTGATATTTTATCATTCATTTCATTTGTAATTTCTTTGTTTTCATTATCTATGTCTTCAATCATTTCATTTTCTTTATCTTCATTTGTATATACTTGTGTATTTTCTTGTATTACTTTTATGCCATCTGAGATTTCTTTTATTTCTCCCTCTGAATTATTACTGTTTTTATCTTCCAAATATACATATTTACTTTCATCGAATATTACATCTCTTGATCGTATTAATTTATTTTCATTTGAACACCACGATCTGTATCCTCCTAGATCATATCCTACAAATATATATGATTGTGCATTTGGATCTAATTTGCTTGTTCTTTTCAAATTTACTGCCCAACATTTACTACCAAACACTCTGAGTCTTGATAAGTCATTTTTACCATACCAAATATCTGATGGTGTTTTTCCATTTAATGCAACTGTTGGAGATCTATTCAACTCATAAGCTGAAGCTTTTATTGCTTCGCCCCATAAAAATTTTGGTAATTTTGTATCCAAAAACTTTGTTCTAACTTTATTCATTAAAGTTTTGTTCATCCGCTCAGATTTTCCGTTTTGGTGCGGAGTATATGCCATAGTATATTGTAATTCAATTCCTCTATTATTACAATAATTTTTAAATCGATCTGAACTAAATTCTCCACCATTGTCTGTTCTTATGGCTTTTGTTCTAACGTTAAATGTACTTTTTAATTCTTTTATGTAATATATTAAGTTTAACTCAGCTTCACTTTTCCTTTTTAATAAATAGACTTGAGTAAAATGCGAATAGTCATCAATGTTTACCTGAAAATATCTATACCCTGCTGGTGTTTCATCTTTTATAGGTCCTGATATGTCTGTATGTAATAACTCACCAATTCTTTTACTTGTATTATAATTATTGTCGAATGGTAATCGGCATGCTTTTCCTTCTATACATATTTCACATTTTTCCTTACTAACTGGTAGGCCAAGTATCTTCATACTATTTCTATTTAAGTGACCTAGTCGCTGATGCCAAGTATTCGCTGTAATTGCTTGGTTCACATGAACAGTTTCTATATCAACTTGTAGTAGTGTATATAATTTATTTACTTGAGGTGCTTGAAATCTTATTCCTTTATAATTATTATATAGTATTATGCCTCTTTTATTTATTTTAATTTCAAAACCTTTGTTTATTATTTTTGATACTGATACTAAGTTAAATTTCAATTCTTCAACAATCAATCCACCTTCAATGTTTATCTCTATTCCATCTATTTTAACTAATAAGTCACCAACTTTATATGCCAACATGCACTTGCTGTTTGCAACAACTATTTTTATAGGTTTCTCTAAAACTTTTATGTTTGTCATATATTTCTCTAAATCATTTTTTATTAAGTGTTCTGTAGCTCCAGTATCTAATATGAACTTTTCTTTTTCTGTATTAATGTCTGTATTCAATGCAACAAATGTGAGAAAACTTCCTTTATTTATTTCATTATTAGTATTTGGTTCTCTATTATTGACGCTGTAATTTCTTCCTTTATAATTTCCTCTAAATTTTCCACGCTGTATGTTAAAATTGTTAGTATTACTTCTGCACTCGTTTGCCTTGTGACCTTTTTTATTACATTTGTAACATATTACAGCTTTAAATGCAACTGATCTTGAATTAATTATCATGAATTTATGTTACTACTCACGGATTCCGCTGTTCCCATAACCTGTTGAAACAATCTGCGTTTTGGACAAATCGTTTATTCATTATAAGAATCAGGAGGGTAACATATTAATTATTATAATCACATTGTCGTTATGAGCGTTGTACGCGACGACCGAAGCGAGAAGAAATAAACTTACGACAATATGAGATTGATTTATAAAATGTATCTATAATTTCACATGTATCGGTTGTATACACATTAAAATGATTATTCCCTTGTTGTCTTATTAGAATGAGTCGGATATCGCAATAATAGATAGCTTTGCCCATAGTAAACCATTGTAAAATTGATAGTTCAGAGCGATATTCCGTCTCTTTCTCTCCAACAATCTTATAAGAATTTGTCTAAACGATCGCCACGACGCCAAGCGGTGGCGCGGGGAAACTAGCTAGAATATTGATAGTTCCGACCTATAGGAGGGACAGAGACGATAGGCTGTCCTTTTCTAACATCTTATAAGATTTTACCTGAATTGTAAGCATTCGTAAATAGTATGTTTTTATGTTTCGATTTATTTGTTTTATATCTTATTAGGAAATAGGTAGTTATAAGAGTGATATATCAAAGTTTTGTGTAAATCTTATTAATAGTTTAGGCATAATAGAGGAAAATGTTAAATATAGTTTTTTACGAATAGTTGATAGGATATAGGTATAATTGTAATGATAATGATGTTGTTTTGTGTGTTTTTACTTCCTCTATAAAATGATATATGATAGTTAGGCATTAAGTGAATGTAAGTAGGTTTTTTAAGACTTTTTAATTTGTAATCTTTATAGGGCCGTAGATCTGGGGGCCAATCGCCTAACTGGATTGCTTTGGAAAACGCTATCGCTTACGATTTCATTTTGTTATTTCTAGCCCCCTGAGGTTTTCAAATGCCTCGCGCTCTTTTTTTTTCTTTTGCATTGGTAATAACAATGTTAAAGAAAATGAGCGTGAGGTATTTCGGCGGTTAGAAATAACAAAATGAAATCGTAAGCGATAGCGTTTTCCAAAGCAATCCAGTTAGGCGATTGGCCCCCTGTTATTTCTTAATATTCTTATTAGAAACTTGTTGTATTAGGTAGATAACGCATAGGACTACATAAATAAATAGGTATCACATCAATAAATGTAGAAATGTACCGTGTAGGAGACAAAATCTGTTTGTATAGAACGGTTTTCTAAGACATGTTGCGCTCCCCACCCGGCGCGTCCGGAGCGCGCGGGTGGGGCAGTGGAGCCCCGTGGCAGGGCGAAGCCCTATGGAGGGGGAAAGTATAAATATTGCGGAGACCTATTTTTTGCGCGCCACACCTAAAATATCATGCTTACGGACACATAACTGTGTTAAAAATATGCCTATTTGTATGCCCGATGCATGGACTTATAAAAAAAGGCGGACAGAGTCCCGGTAAATAATAAACTGTGTCGCTCAGAGTCGGCCAGGTCGCTGTACGTACAAGCCGGCACGCACACATTCACACAATAGTCAGCCACTACGCGTGCAAACGTCAAAGCAGCTGACACGTTACGTGGAGATAAAAAATAAGCTAAACAAGATATCTTGCTTGTAAAAAGGTGTAAAAACCGTAGTGACCGAAAGAAAAAAAATCCAGGAATCACGTTTCATAGGTAAATGAATAATTGAATCACTTTTTTCTAGTTTTTAGAAATCGAAATCAATTTTAATTCTGAGGACAAAATGATTAGTCTAAAGCCCAGTGTTGCCAATGTTCATGTAACCATATTACCTAAAATATGGGAAATTCGGTTGACATTAACTTCAATCTATTATTTATTGTCAGATTTCCTAAAGAAAATTTAGTATGGAGAAATTACTGGAAAATGAATGATTTCCAAACAAATATGTAGTAAGGTGCTTTGGGGTAAAGGCGAAAAAGGGTTTATTCCGAAAATAATGAATTACTAGCAAAGTAGTCAATATTTTTTGCTCTGGCAACATTAATATGGTCGCCATCTTATTTTTTTCCCTTGCGTCAGTCCTGCCATGAAGCTTGTGCTGATCGTATGCGTACAACATTTATTTTTCTAACGTGACTATAGTTTCACTGTTTTGTGAATCATCGGAATTACCCCGAGATCTTTTTCTCTGTTGTTTGGTAAGTAATCTTCCTCATTGTTTGTTTGAATGATAGGTTATCGATTTAGGCATTGTTTTGTACAGGTTAGGATACAGTAGCTACCAATTTTACTTTTTTTCGGAAATGCCCCGCTGGGGTGATTATGAATGAAAAATATTTCGAATTTACCCCAAAATGTTATTTCTTGATGAATTGCAGTGTTTGTCAACATTTTTAATTTGTTTCACAAATTCTGAGCGCTGACTTTAAATGAATATGCATGCATTGTTTTGTCATATCAGTTGTCAGTTTCCGACTAAATAAAAAAGTAAACTAAAATCGAATAAATAATAAATACATTGTTATTTAATAATTGTTGTAAGTACAACTGTGCCAATATTGTCAGGTGACGTTGTTTTTAATACGGAAGATGAATCACACTCATATTATAAAGGCGAAAGTTTGTTAGGGTGTATGTATGTTTGTTACTTCTTCACGCAAAAACTACTGAACGGATATGGATGAAATGAATTGGCACAGAGATAGATTAGGTCTGGAATAACATATAGGCTACTTTTTATCCCGGAATAAACACAGTTCCTGTAGGATACAAAAATAGTAGTTTACGCGTGTGAAGTCGCGGGCAACAGCTAGTATAAAATATTTACAAAACTAATTTTGTTCCAGGAGAAAATACCGCGGAACTATAAAAGAAAAAAACTACCAAAATACACGCAAGATGATATGGCTAAGGCAATCCAAGCCGTATTGAAGGATGAACACACACATACACACACAGTTCTTAACCATTTACTTACTGATATGTATGCTGAAATTTTGTTTTTGTGATTACTTTTTTTTAATACAGGATTTAGTACATTAACCTACATACCCTTTCGTTAATAATTGTCGTTATTATTTATCTGTTCTTTAATTTAAAATAATATTGTTTGTTTTCGACAGTTAACATTAACCTGGTACTGCCGTTTATTTATGTTATTTATTGAGTATCTAATTTATTTTATTCGTTAAATGTAAGTTTTTCAAAGAACCAAAATATATGAAACTGTCGTTTTAAGTGAAACAAGAACTCTTTCATTTATTAACTTGTTTCTTTTTCTCCTACAGTCCTAGTACAATTAAGCCTGTCCTTATCTATAGTTGCATTGCACTAGTCCTATCAGACTTCTTTTTACCAACAATTTAATGTTTAGAACCACTGGACTATAAGCGGGGTAATTCCGAAAATCAAAGTAATCAAAAGTGTGTTTGGGCAAACTACAAAGGATATCAGTTTTTCTTTCAAAGCGGGGTAAATTCGTATGTTAAAGTAAATGAAATCTTAAGTTTGAGCTTACAAATATGACTTTTAAGTAACATTCGGAATTACCCCAACATATTTCGAAATTACACCTATCAATATAAAAAAATACACCAAATTTTAAAAGCTTGAATTGACGTAATGTGATAATATTGATAAGAAAAGGTTATCGAAAGACGTCGGACATATATTTCTGTTAAAATAACTGACAACAGCTGCTTATAAATCTTGCAGAGTTAGAAATAAAAAAATAATTCAAAACATTTATATCAACTAATCAGAAAATAATTCGGAATTACCCCAAAGCACCTTAGTGTCATTTTTAGTCTTCATTTTGAAGCTCAAGACTTACATACAACTAAAGGAGGACTCCGGCGTGTTATTACGTATGCATTACCTCAAAAGGTTGATTAAAATGTTTAACCGACTTCGAAAAGGAAGAGCTTCACAATGCGTCATATTTGTTTTTTTTTTATTGTTGTTCGCGCAGATCTCCGAGATTCGTGGACCGTTTATGATGATTCTTTTTTTGTTTTAATCAGTTTACTAGCGAGATGGCTGCATATTAATTTACTGGAGATCTGATGAGTACTTTCGGAGGAAAACAATGGAACTCCTCAATTACAAACAGTACTCAATGGGTGTTAGTTTATTTTAAGAAATATGAAAGAGAATGCAGGCCAGGCCATCTATATTTAGTTGATTTACCCAATATTGAGAAAATTGGATACATTCTAGAATTTCTAATGAGTCCCGACTGTTAAAGTAACTTTGTTCCTTATTAAACAGAATTCTAGACTACTGGACTTGTTTTTTTTCTTTTTAGTACATTTTTTTTATTTTCTACATTTTAATTTCATTATTTTTTAATTACACGAGTTGTATATTTTCTAAATATTCTTTAAAAACCCTTCACTTTGATACCTCGCTTGACGGGTTATAAAAATACTTATACTTTTATTTCAAAATGGTTCATTTTGGCGCATAAAATCTGTTATTTTGATTTTTTGAAATTTTAATATACCGAGTGCCACTCACACAATCACGACAAATCAAATTTAATGACACCTCGCATGTCAAAATCCGTCAAGACGTTCAGGCTGTAGGGCGTGCCAAATTATTGGACATACATACATATATACGCTCGAAAAACATTATCCTCCGCAGTCGGGCAAAAAGTAAAATTTTGAACAATCAAAATATTTTCATGTTTTTACTGTGTTTTATTGGTAAAAAATTGGCTAACCTAGCAACCCTACAATTCACTCACTCATCAATAGCCGCCGCCATTACGGTGCCTCAGTCTTGTCTTAGGCGAAACTCTCCGCCTTTTTTTATACGTCCATGGCCCGATGTATGTACAATTAGTTTTAAGCTCGCACTTATGTAATTTTTGAGAAAATGAAAAATAAAGTATAGCGGGGGTGAGGTAATGGATCGCTGGCCAGCTCAGTCCTAGCATATAAAATTCGAGTCGGAACATGCTCCGACATGCATTCAGCGACAGGCGCTCCTACCCTAAGGAACAGGAAGAAACACCAAGCGGTTCACTCTGGACCATCAGCCTCCTCTCACCGGCCATCCATTATCAGCGCCCACCGATTTCTTCAATACCGAACACCAGGGGTTTTATTCGCCGAAACTACAGTCCACTACAGTCAAGACTCCTGCGTGTAACTTCCTCCACCCCGCAGTACGAGTCGGTAACTGTCCGCTACTGCGACAGCCCGGCGTCCCGTACAACATTGCAAGCACAGTACAGAGAGAAGAGAGCAACCAGAGACTTTTATTTTTAATAATAACTATGACATAATAGTTTATAGCATTGGCTTACAGTATTGATACTTATCATATCCAACATCTTCCCATAGCATATTCATATAAAAAGACTATTTCATTACCCCGTCATTCCCCTTCTCCAGCCTCTAAAGTAGAACTTTTTATTAGCTGCAGTAAAATGACGTTTTGTGGGTTACCGCTTTTTGAAGAAAAATAAATAGGGATGTAGCTAAGTGAGTAAGTGAATCATTCAATAAATGAATGATCAGTTTGGTTTCGTTTAAGAGATTTAATATTAAGTTGTAATGATTTTTTATTCTATTATTATTACTATAGTAAAGGATTGATCTTTTTCATTGTAAGTATCGGGACGTACATCCAAAATTAAACAAAAAGTCATAACAATGTTATTTATTAATCAAATATTTTCGGAATCACTATCGCTTTCGGTCACACTAATGACAAATCTGTCTGTCATTTCATCAATAATATGATCGAGGTGGCACATTTTGTCTTCCTCTTTTATAGTGTTAGACACACAGTCACTCCACTTAACCGGTGTCACTTTGTTGATTCCTTCTTGGAATAAAGTTTTCACTTCTTGCATTTTATATGTTTTATTAATGTTTCCGATGTGCCCCTTTACCTGAGCCCAAACCAACTCGATGGGGTTCAATTCACAGTGATGAGGGGGCAGTTTTAAAAGTCTGATACCTTTTTATGCAGCAATCTCGTCCACGGCATATTTCTCAGTATGATTTTGTTGTTTCACAATATCTATGAGAGTGGCCTTCACTATATTTGGTTCAAATGTAATATTTTTAGTGGTCAGCCACTCTTGAATCTAATTGATTAAAATTCCACATGGGGTGGGAGAAAACCTAACGTATAATAAAAAGATTAGTGATGACAGGTAAACTAACCTTTGCGGTGGTGGGTACTTCATTTCTATGAAAGAACTGATGTACAATTCGTCTAATACCGGTGAATGTGAAATCAACAAGTTTTTCTTTAAATGTAAGTTTTGGGCCAGGTTTTTCGGGAGGATTTGGTGATTTACAGTCGTTCTCCTTGTGCTCCTTTAAAACAAAATAAACAGTGCGGACGGATATTCCCAAGACTTCAGCCCCCTTGTTGACGCATTCACTTGTTTTTGGAACTTCAATATTTGATTCTGTAGATTTCACTTCAAACACATATTTGTAAACGTTTCTGACCCAAAATTTCTCGGTTTCATTAAGAGCTACACGTGGCCTTTTTTTCTTAGGAGATAGAAATGTATCTCCATCTTGTGATCAACTGAGCATCCATGTCTTCGATGTAACAAACAAAAAAAAAGCTGACACGATTAAGAAAAAGTAGGTAACGAAAAACAAACATAACGTTACAAAATTTTAACAATAATGACAACTAAAACAACTCGCAGTGGGCAAAGCAAAGTTATTCGTGCACTCAAAACAGAAGTTAGAAGCCGAATGAGCGAATGACAAATGAAATAAAATGACGGACAAGCCTCATCGTAGCACCGTAACTAAAAACCAGTACCAACTTGAGATTTTATACAGCCTTTTATTTATATGAATAATAAATAGAATTAAGTATGATCATTATGAGTTAGTTATGGAACGATTAGATTTTCTGTGAACCTAATCACATCCCTATTTAAATTAGGCGGTCAACATTATTTTACGGAATGACATTTTGAAACGTCATTTTACTGCAGCTAATAAAAAGTCGAAGTATAGTCATGGCTATGCTTAGATTAAAACAAAAAGGGCTATGATAGGCAAACACAGAATTCACTTACCCATACTCCAACCTCAACACAGCCAAATGGTTGTGCTCTTACTAATACCTCTTTAGTTACTGAACCGAATGACAATTTAATTGAAATGTTATTTCTTCAGCTTTCTACACTTATTAATTTTATTACACGATTCGAAGATATTGAATTACCGAACAATCTCAAGCAAAAACTGACTGAGCTTTCCTTTTTAGGTAATAACAATACTCCAATGGAACTGCCGGAGTATTAAATATAAAAAATCTGATATAATTATTTATATTATTAACTATCATAAGCCAGTTATTCTTGCCATTCAGGAGACCTGGCTTAAGCCGGGAACCAGATTCTGGATACCGGGCTATGCATGTCTCCGGGATGATAGAAATGACGGCAAAGGTGGCTCTGCTTTATTTGTATTAAGAAATTATTCTTTCCATCCTATTGATCTATCCTCTCACAATACTGAAAAGTTTAATATAATTGCAATTCGAGCAATGAACATATCTTTTATATCCATTTATATCCCTAATCCTGATTTATCTATATTACTCCAAGTGTTTTCTATTATCAAATCAATTGAAAAACCATATATCATTCTGGGAGACTTTAATATACATAATGAAGTTTGGGGTTGTCACATTTCTGATTCCCTCTCTTCCACATTCTTAGATTTACTAGATGACTTAAATCTCTGCATTTTAAATGACGGCTCTCCAACACGTCGTGTTGCTCCAAATAAGAACCCAAAGAGTGCAGTTGACCTATCTATTTGCTCTGCTAGCTTAACTTCTAATCTCAACTGGCAAATTCTTACAAACACATATGGGAGTGATCACTACCCCATTTTAGTTTTCTTGCCTGTACCAAGAAAAGAAGCCCCGCATATCACTCCCAGGCAAAAACATATTTTGGCCCGAGCAGACTGGAATAAGTATAGTAGCAGGTTAGATGACAAAATGAAACTCCTCCCATCCCTTCAGGTTCCAGATAATAATGACAACCACTATTCACTTTCCAAGAATACCATGCTCTCAGTGGCTGATGAGTGTATCCCAATCAGGAAATCGCCAACTTGTACAAATATCAGCTCTCCGCCTTGGTGGGATAAAGACTGCACTGCCGCAATAAAAAATCGAAAGATAGCTGAGAAGGCTTATTTATCTGCTATGACTGTGGAAAATTACCTTCACTACAAAAAAGTTGCGGCAGAGACTGTATCATTGCTGAGGCTTAAGAAAAAGGAGGGATGGACCAAGTTTTGTACTTCTTTGTCCCCGAGATCATCACCTTCTCTTATTTGAAAAAATATTTGAAAATTTCGTGGATCATACTCTGATACCTATAAAAATTTCTCTTCTTCTGACCCTGATGCATGGCTTGTACCCTTTAGCCGTAAAATTGCCCCCCTTTCTGCGCCCTCCTTGGAGGAGGTTAGGAATCTTCCTGGCTCTCCTTCTTTTTCATCTAACCCATTGGAAGCTCCATTCTCCTGGGAGGAGATCTCCTTGGCCCTTTCAGGCCTTGAAGATTCCGCCCCTGGAGCTGACGGAATACCTTACTCATTCATTACTAAGAGCGGCAATGAGACGAAACTTCACTTTTTACCCGGCTGCGCAATGCAAGAGCGCGAAGCGCGACGCGCAGACAGGGTTATGTGTTTAACAGTCTATATATGTATGTTTGTTCCTTTGTGGCACACTAGAGACCAAACGCCTGGACCGATTTTGATGATTCATACATCAATCGATTCGTCTCAATCATGGGAGTGCTACTAAAGATATGATAGTAATCAAAATTCAATATGGGCAAAATTAGGCGCCATATTGTGATGAAGTAAAAAAAATAAGTTGGCAAAATATGTCGAGTGGGGTATCACTGTCTAGATAATCAAAAATCATATTTAGTTTCTAACACCATTTTTTATTTTATATGATTGTTTAGGATCTACAACGCTTTAAAGTTGTATATTAACCACTTACGCTTTTAATTTCAATCTTACGTTTGTATGGATCTTTGTTACTCTTTCACCTAAAAAACCTGAATGGATTTTAATGAAACTTAACAGTAATATAGCTCATATATGATAATTACATATATATAATAATTTATATAGTTATTGAGTGAATTGGCCAATATCTAACAATAAGTGTCACATAAGAAGGAAAAAAATCTCCCATCTGCGAGCCATTTTGGCCTGCACTGCAAAAACAATAAAAGTTACATGAACGTAATGTAGAGTGAAAATGTATCTCTTAAATAGTTCTAAAAAAAAGTCCATGACGCCATATATCTATTTTTGATGTGTAAGTCATTACCGCTAAAATAGTGAATCAAAACTAAAATATTATTTGATATCTATTTCCAAAATGCACATTTTGTAATAACAAATCATTTTTTATCAAAACAAATACTTTAATCGCTTTTGATATTTAAAGACGATAAACTTTGCTTTTTATACTATGTCATTTCGACAAATATTTAAAAAGTTACAACGATGACAAAGTGATAGCGCGGTATACTATGTAAAAGAAAAAAAAATGGAGTATTCGCAGTATCTGATCCTACACGAAGTACTAACAATAAAATTGTGATACAGTTCCTTCTTATTAAATGATGAAAAATATATTATCATAATAGGTATTTATGATTATTGAATTTTAATGA
Source organism: Chilo suppressalis (assembly GCA_902850365.2). Classification (NCBI taxonomy): domain Eukaryota; kingdom Metazoa; phylum Arthropoda; class Insecta; order Lepidoptera; family Crambidae; genus Chilo; species Chilo suppressalis. The sequence continues at coordinate 14,715,152 of OU963900.1, forward strand.
AAAACTCAGAATTTTACTGTTTTTCATTTTTTTAACGATATTACTTAATGTTACAAAAAAGGTTTACTTAATATTACTAATATTACAAATAACCCATTGTGTCCTACGGCCTTATTCGGGGTCATGTAAACATAATTTTGAGTCTAGCATCTTGCGTTTTCGGTCATTCATCTCCATAGACAAGTAGGCTGAACATAACTCCTTTGCTCTATGAACGGTGGGTCACGTGACGATGACGTAATTTTCCCGCCACTCTCGTTCACCAGGTCGAGCTTTGCAGTCGTCCTGTTTTCGGAGCAGTAAACATCTCAAGAAAAACGTTGCTAACGTTCGTAGTCAATTTATATAATTATAACTAATGAACAGTCGTTATGTCGGATAAAGTAGGCAGTGAATCTGAAACATCATCGGAATCGTCATCTTCCTCTGAATCTTCGAGATCATCGGAGGTGGAGCAGTCTCGCAAGAGAAGGAGAAGTAGCAAGAAGGGGAGGAATAAGCGTCGTCGGAAACAAGGCAAGGTATTAAAACACCTCGCCCAACAGGTCTGTGAACTAAGAAATTTTATTTACTACCCTCATAATAATTTTTACAATAATTTCAATGCTCCTACTCAAGATGATAATTTTGATGTGCATGAATCACGTGAGCCAGAAACCACCGATTCGTTTAACTTGAGTTTGGCATCACAGCTGCGACAACCATCGATGCCGGCTACTTCCGACGAATATTTGAATGTTATAAATTCATTACAATACTTTAACGATAAAAATTGGTATAATGTAAGATACAGTGATTATCAGAAACAATACAACGCTTCGCCTGGTTATACGACCTCGAAGTAAATGACGAAATAAAACATTTTGATAAACCAAATTACTTGGTTGGGTCGGATAAGTTTTTAGGTGCCCTGACTCATGCTTTAGTTATGCAGAGTGATGCCATGACATTTGGTCTAAATAATATAATAGATTGGGCCAAAAATCAAGAAAATTTAAACGCAGATTTGCTAGGTGAAAAAATTAAAGAGGTTTTTTCAGGTGATTTTCAGAATTTTACACGTGATTGTGTTCAAGTAGTATGTGGTCGTAGAGCAGACATAATTGGGCAGCGGCGAGAGAATATAATGCAAAATATAAAAGATAAATCTTTGCACCTTTGTTTAAAAAAGATACCCCCTTCGAATGAATTTTTATTTGACAAAGAAGAGTTTAGTAATTTTATTAAGAATAGTGGGGGTGTCTCTAAAGTTTTCAATACACACAAACCGTTTTTGACAACTAAATCTTCTAGGACTCAGGCAAACTTTCCTAGTTCTAGTATAACACAGCCGGTCAGTCGCGCCCCTGCACTGACGGCTTTTCGATTTCCGCCACCTCAGGGTGTGGGATCATATTATAATAACTACCCCCACAGTAAATATTCCCAAATACTTTTTCGACCACACAAGTCGCAAACGGCAGGTCCCCGTTTTTCTCAGTCAAATGTGGCTCGGCGAAACGAGTCTCAAAACAATCTGCCACGGGGCAAGATCCCTGGCAAGCAACATAAACAATACTGACTCGAACAGTTTATTCCAGGGGGGTTGTTTACAAAATTATATAACGGAGTGGGAGAAAAGGGGGGCAACGCCCACCTTACTAAAAATTATAAAAGGTTATCGACTCCCTTTCCGGAAACCACCGCCCCTGGTGTTTCCAAACAGCAAGCAGAGATGCAACATCACACGTCCATCTCCAGAGATGGATGTGGTGATCCAAAATTTAATAAATCGCAAAATTCTAGAGTATGCTCCCTGGACTCCAAGCTTCATCTCAAATTATTTTCTAATTCCGAAAAACGACGGTACCTTGCGACCTATATTCAACCTAAAAGCGTTGAACAATTACCTAAAAATAACCAAATTTCGTTTGATTTCGGTAAACCAGGGTTTTTGCAGACAGGAGATTGGATGATCAAAATCGACCTCCAACAAGCTTATCATCACGTGAATATTGCGCCAGCACATCGATGTTACTTACGCCTCATTTATCGAGGCCAGCTCCTGCAAATGACGTGTTTACCATTTGGTCTGGCGACAGCTCCAAAAGTTTTCGCTTCGCTGACAAATTGGACAGCAGAGGTGTTCAGGGAACTAGGGATTCGAGTAGTTGTTTTTCTGGACGATTATTTACTTGTGTTTCAGGACCGGGACGTGCTGATAAAGCACAGGAATATCGTAATACAGATTGTAGAACAATTGGGTTGGCAGGTCAACAAAGAAAAATCCATTTTAGAGCCAAGAAAGATTATAGAATATCTAGGTTTGATTTGGGATCCCTGGAACAACCGCAAGTTCTTGCCAGAGAACAAGATTACGAGTCTACGAAGGATGCTATCGGGATTTCTACAGCGGAAGAAGGCATCACTGCGGGAGGTTCAAAGCATCATCGGCGTTTTGAATTTCGCACGACTGGTTGTGCCAACGGGTCGATTAAATTTTCGTCATCTCTTGGCTCACAGCAATTGTCTGTTGAAACTACCGGTTCAGGGTACTTACCACTTGCCCACACAGGTTTTGGAAGAAATGCAGTGGTGGAAGGAGCATTGTGTGGAAAGAGCCAGACTTCACCCACCGTTAGCAAAGAGTTTTTTGGTTACAGATGCGGCAGATACCGGTTGGGGTGCGGAGCTGAATGGGATTCACCTGAGAGGAACCTGGTCAGAAGAAGAAGAGCGTTATCATTCGAATCACAAAGAAATGCTGGCCATTTTCAAATGTCTTACAGAATTCGCTCCCTCTCTGAATCGTACCTCACTTTTGATTCAATGCGACAACAAAGCTGTTGTGGCTTACCTCAGAAACGAAGGCGGGAACAAGTCCAAAATTCTTTTAGGACTTGTTTTCAAGATATTTCATGTGTTACAAAAACACGACATTCACATAAGCCCCTATCATATTCCAGGTCGTTACAACAACGTGTCGGACAGTCTATCACGTCAAAGGTCGATGATATCGGAATGGCACCTGCTTTCAGAAGGAACGAAGGTAGTATTTGCGAAGTGGGGGGTTCCACAAGTCGATCTATATGCGTCCATCACGGCACACGTGGTGCCTCAATATGTGACATTGGATCAAAAAGATCGCCAAGCTTGGAGGCACAATGCGTTCGCGATTCAGTGGGATTTCAAGCTGGCGTGGGTGTTTCCTCCACCGAGCTTAATGCCCCAAGTTCTTATGCATCTGAATTATGCACAAGGCATATATCTGATAGTGGCACCCAGATGGAAACAGGCGTTCTGGAGGGCAGACTTGAAGGCGCGGGCAATCGCACCACCCTTCACAATTCACCGACTGGAGAGAGTTTTAATAGACACGGCGTCGGGTCTACCTCCACCACGGGTAGGGGATTTGGTTCTGGAGGTTTGGAGATGTGGGGGTGGTCTCAATCGTTAGGTGATTGGTCAGAGGAGCAAAAACGTGTTCTTCAGGGTAGCTGGAGATCCTCCACTATTAATACCTATAAACCAGCGTGGTTGAGATGGTTAAAGTGGTGTTCAGAGCATGGTGTAAATTTTTTAGATCCAACGGGTAGTGATTTAGCTAGATTTTTAGGTGATTTATATCTGAAAGAAGGTTTGTCTTATCGGAATATTTTGTTACATAAATCGGTAGTATCTACTCTTTGCAATGCAAATAGTGAAGTTCGATTGAGTTCAAACCAACTTGTTAAACAAATGCTTAAATCTATTTCTTTACTTAAGCCAAAAAGTCATCCAGGGCCGATTTGGGACCCTAACTCATTGGTGTTGTGGTTAGATAAACAAACTCTTGAAAATCCCACTTTATATGAAGTATCTCGAATAAGTGCGGTTATTTTATTACTATGCTCGGGACGTAGGGTGCATGACTTGACACTGTTGAGCGTCGCTACAGATAGAATTATAATTGAAGAGATTGTTAAGAAATTCTCAAAGTGCTGTTTTAGATCCAATACGTTGGCTTAAAAAGCTGGTTGACCTAGGTTCGGCTCGCAGGTTACTTTGTTCCAGTGATCATTTATTTGTCACAGTCACAGGAAAAGCGAAACCAGCTACAAGAACAATTATTGCTGGTTGGATTAAAACGGTTTTGAAAGAAGCTGGAATAGATGCAACTCCAGGTAGTTTTCGTTCTGCTGTCGCGTCTAGTAGTTGGTTAGACAATGACCCGCTTGAAGACATAATGGCCAGAGCAAACTGGAGGTCGGGTAATACTTTTAAAAATCATTACAGAAAGGAAATTTTACGTCCACAAGGGAATTCTTTAGTTCATCTCTTTCAGCCTTTAGGTAAACAATGAATTTCATAATAATATGGTGGTAAAAGAAGGTACATTATGAAGATATTTTTTAGTGAGATTAAAATAAAATTTGATTTAGCTGGTTGATATTAAAGAAATATAGTTAACTTTCATAGCATGACTCCTTTTAACACAACACATTGGCGTCCTGGTTCACCAGGCGATAACAAACAATGCCTCAAAATTATGTTTACATGACCCCGAATAAGGCCGTAGGACACAATAGCTGCGTTTTACTTACCACTAAAACGCATGTTGTGTCCGGAGACTTATTCGGGGTCATCACTTTTAGTGCTGCCTGGTGTCTTTGATTTTAGAATTTTAGAATTTTGAGGTCACAATGAGTGCAAATTTCTGCAAAGCTCGACCTGGTGAACGAGAGTGGCGGGAAAATTACGTCATCGTCACGTGACCCACCGTTCATAGAGCAAAGGAGTTATATTCAGCCTACTTGTCTATGGAGATGAATGACCGAAAACGCAAGATGCTAGACTCAAAATTATGTTTACATGACCCCGAATAAGTCTCCGGACACAACATGCGTTTTAGTGGTAAGTAAAACGCAGCTATTTTTCGCTATTAAGTACATACTTATTGGAATCCCTGTATTTATTAATCAGCTCGCGATAATATTGGTTTTGTAATAATTCTGCAAAATTCAAAGTAAATAATGTAGATTTTATAGGTAAATCACCCCTTTCATCACCCTACGCCTATAAGTATTGCGATGTTGTAGCTAAGAACCAAGTTCCCATCTACTTCTATATGGGAATTCATTATATTCGATTTAGCTATAAGGGCACGGAAGCGCAACAAACAAACTCACTTTCGCATTGTACGGGCGAAATTTATTTATCGGGATAAAATATAGCCTATGTCACTCGGACAAAATGTATTTAAATAAAGAAAAATGTTATAATAAATAATGTAGCTACCTTATGATGAATTAATATTTGAAACCGGTTCAGTAGTTTGATAGATTATTTGTTACAAAAATACAAATCTTGCCTCTTTATAATATTAGTATAGACAGTTAGGATAAGATAAGTATTTAATTGATGAAAAAGATTTAAAAATAAAGTAAGTAATAGGTTTATTTGATTATATTTGTAAAAGTTACTTAGCATTTGTGCTTAACAGTGATATGTCATTCGGTATTTTTATAACAAAAAAAAATTTGGAAAATAATTGCCATGATTGCACTACTGGGAGTACTCTTTATTCGAGCTTTACACTACCAATAAAAAAGGATCGAACGCAAAGTCTTTCACCTTTTAAATGTGAACGCTTTAAAAGAAAACTACAAAGAGAACCATAAATTGATAATAAATGAGATTGCTATGGTGCTTTACCTAACGTTATGAAAATTTTATTATGCGCCTTTAGTTTAATCAAATATTATAAACTTTGCTCAAACTTTGATCTAAGGCAGTTGCCACCATTGTCCAAAACAACAAACGGGAATTACTGCTTTCTTCAACCTGCGACATAAACGTCATTGATTGGTATTGTATATAGGGTGATTAAAAACATTTGAAGTTAACTTCTGGCATCTACACATTGGGTTCCTGTGAATTATGTAGGTATATCAATTTATGAGACTAGGTACTGACACTGAATTTGTGTATATCACAATCTGAGACGTCCGGCATTGACATGACAATGCAGCACTGCCAATTTTAAATAGTCGACGAATAAAAGTAAATGAATTTTGTATTTACTGCTAAACTATTAAAAAAACATAAACAAAAGATGACTTTTTGAGTAAGTGCTAGTTTACTATAAAATTAACATACATTAGAGATATTTATGTAACGACTTGATTTAACTTTACACTTTTTTGCGAAAATTGAAGCCCATCTGTAGCCTTGACCCCGCTGGCAAAGTCTTTATATGTCTTAATAAATCAATCTTTTAGACCGACGCAAGGTACTTAATAATTCCCGCGATATTAATTCCCTTACTGAAGTAACAAGACTACGGTATATACCGTCTTAAAATACTAAGTAACTAAAAAGTGTGAAATAAAAAAGGTAAATTTAAAAAATCAAAAAACCTGACTGCTTAATTATACTTCAAATAAAAACTGAAAAGAAAAAAACAAGTCCAGTAGTCTATAATTCTGTTAATAAGGAACAAAGCTACTTTAACAGTCGGGACCCACTGTTGAAAAATATTATGTATTCTTGAATATCTAATGGGTCCCGACTGTTAAAGTAGCTTTGTTCCTTATTAACAGAATTATAGACTACTGGACTTGTTTTTTTCTTTTCAGTTTTTATTTGAAGTATAATTAAGCAGTCAGGTTTTTTGATTTTTTAAATTTACCATTTTTTTAAAAATGGTTAATGCAATATTTGAATCTGGCACCCCCCCCTGAGGAATGGAAGACCCAAATTATCATCCCTATTCTTAAAAGTGGCAAACAAGGTAATGATCCATCCAGCTACCGACCCATAGCACTTTCTAATACTTTGCTTAAAGTTGTAGAGCGCCTCATTAAAAATCGTCTGGAATGGTTTTTGGAAAACAATAATAAATTATCAGAACCCCAGTTCGGCTTTCGGACAGGGCTGAGCACCATGGATAGTCTGGGTATCTTTGTGACAGATATCCGTGTTGCTTTGTCTAAACGAAGGTCAGTAGTGGGTGTATTCCTTGATATTGCATCTGCCTACGGTAACGTCCTCCTCCCAGTGCTTAGGCAGAAGATGCTTAAGCTGAACATCCCTGAGAAGTTTGTTAATTTTATCTGTAATACTCTTAATGATCGTTCAGTCTCTGTTAGTTATCAAAATTTAAACCTCCCACCCAGAAAGATTTGGAAAGGTCTCCCACAGGGCTCAGTTCTTAGCCCCTTGCTCTATAGCATCTACACCCATGACTTAGACCTTACGGTGACCTCCTTTTGTAATGTACTACAATATGCAGATGACCTTGCACTATACGTATATGTCGATAATATATCGGATGCCTCCAGTCGACTGAATTCAGCTATTTACTACCTGAATAATTGGCTATTTGACCATGGCTTATCACTATCCATCCCTAAGAGCAGTGTTGTGGTTTCTCAAGAACTCGGTCTATCCCTCATATTAATATCTCCTGTGAGGGACAGGCGTTCCCGAATCATGGCAAGGTAAAATTTCTGGGTATGGTATTAGACTGTAGATTAACTGGGGTCCCCCATATTAACTACATTGTTAAAAAATGTGAACGAAATTTAAATATAATTAGAGCACTCTCGGGTGTATGGTGGGGAGCCCACCCAAGTACACAAAAAATGATGTATGATGCACTTGTCCGCAGCCTCTTAGATTATGGATCTTTCTTACTCGAACCCTGTAGGAAAATAGCTCTAAAATTGTTTGACAAAATTCAATCTAAGTGTCTACGTATCATTTTAGGTGCCATGAAGTCGTCTCCAATTAATGCAATGCAGGTAGAATGCGTCGAGCCTCCTTTAGAATTTCGGCGGCAGTATATGTCAGACAAATTTATATTTAAAATTTTCGAACGCTCATCGCATCCACTAATTCCTAAACTTCATCAGTTAAACCAACTGATTCCTTCAAGTAGCTACTGGTCCCACAAAAATCTCCCATGTCTGTTAATTAGTTTTAGAAAAATATTACAACTACCATCCCCTGTCTATCAATGTAGACTCAATCCTTTATTTGAAACCCCATATCAAGCTTTAATTTATCAGCCTAACATAATCTTGGACATAGATATTGGCAAAAAATCTCCAGCAGCACAAAAAATTTTGAATTGCAGACTTGGGTCTCAGTGGCCTGATTGGCTTACTATTTATACGGATGCTTCAAAACTAACAGATGATAGTCACGTTGGGTCAGCAGTATGGGTTCCAAAATATAATATAATTCTTGATTTCAAATGTTCTCAATATTCTTCGGTGTTCACTGGTGAAGCTATTGCTATTTTAGAAGCCCTCAAATTTATTCAATCCCATAGTAGAAAGTAATAATTTTTTCAGACTCTAAAAGTTGTCTCCAAGCCATAATGAGTAATCAGTTCAGCTCTAAATCCAAATTTCAATTTATACTGTCCATTAAAACTATTTTATTTGAATGTCATCAGCAAGGTTTACAAATTATTTTGGCATGGATCCCTGGGCATACTGGTATAGTGGGAAATGAGACTGTTGATTCCTATGCCAAACAAGCTACACTTAGCGGATCCCTCAATCACTGCGGCACTTACCCTAATGACCTAGCTTCCTTAGCTAAACAGCATTTGTTTACAGAGTGGTCAAAATTTTGGAAGGAATAAAGTAAATCAAAAGGCAAGTTCTATGCGAATATTCAGCCAGATATCCCACATTCTCCATGGTTTACCAAAATGCGAAATACCAAAAAAAAGAGTTGTTTCCACATTATGCAGACTAAGACTTGGTCACGTATGTACTCCCGTTTTCCTGGCCAAGATTAGGGTGAGGGACAGTTCCTTGTGCGAGTGTGGTATCGACGAGGGTACCACAGATCATATCTTTTTTAATTGCTCCAAAAATAGCCATTCCCTCTATTCATTGCTTCCGTCACATGTCCATCTTCCTACAGATTTTTCAACTATATTATCTTTAGTTTATTCAGATTTTGTGAATATTCTGTGTATGTATATTGATTCTAACAATATTAAATTGTAGATATAGTTTCACTGGTACTCATATCTCAGCTTTATTACTTATTGTTTCAGGCAGCTCAACATATATTATACCTTAACCTTTCCTATCTGTTTTTCCCTATTCTGTTCCCAAATCCTAGGTCCTTGTACTTGCACAAACCCCTTCCACAGCATAAGCAGAGTTTAAAACAATAAACAAGCCCTCACCGAACAAACCTAGACAAGAAATTTTGGACACAAACACCAGATATTGGCCAAATCCTGAGGGAGCCATCACTGAAGAAATCTAATCTAATCTAAATTGTATAATTTACAAAGTTTAACATAATATATAAATAAAACTAGTTTTTACGGGTTAATGCACGAAACTTTATTTATTTATTGACGTTTCGCAGCCTTTTCAGGTCTGCATCGTCAGAATAATGATTTTATTTAAAATTGTCGAGCTACGTTCGAAAGACTTATATTGAGCATTCGGTTATTTCATTGGAAGATTTTTAAAATTTTATTGTCTATGTATGAATTTATTATTTAATTTACTTAACAAAGTATTTTATTTAAAATTCTTGTTTGTAATTTTGAGTTAATTTATTTGACCCTAACTACCGTAAACTACCACCGGTTCCAAAATTGGGAGACCTTCCTGAGAAGAACCGGCGAAACAAACTCAAGAGAGGCTTTCTATCTCCTTCTTATGTTAAATTATGCAAACAAAAAGAACTAATAGTATCTGATGGTCTTGCAGTGAGTGCTCGGGGTTGGGATTTTATCTCCTGTATAATAGGTTCCCAAGCTGGTGGTATATACCAACCATCTTCCATATTGAAATTTGGATATTTTTTAATCTCAATAGCCTCGCGCATCATTCGAGGAACGAACCGCCGCTAAGCTGCAAGGATCTGTGGTCTATCAAATCTAATGTAGTGGTTTGGTAAATAATATGCCTATAGAATATGCAGTATTACTGGAGCATTGCCTTACTTCTGGCTACCTGTTATGGGGGGATGCCTTCTATGTACAAATGGAGGGTGTTGCAATGGGTTCCCCTGTCTCACCTGTTGTCGCCGATATTTTCATGGAAGACTTCGAGGAGATGGCTCTCAGCGCAGCACCTGTCACACCCAGGCTATATAAGCGGTACGTAGATGATACTTTCACAATCCTCCCAACAGATCAAATTTCTGCCTTTTTAAATCACCTTAACTCTATACACCCCAACATCCTATTCACTATGGAGTTAGAGGCAGATAGTAAACTAGCTTTTCTAGATATTTTATTAATCAGGAATCCTGACTAAAGTTTAAGCCATACTGTGTATCGTAAAGTGACTCATACTGATAGGTACCTCAATGGTGACTCACACCATCACCCGAAACAATTAACTGCCGTAGGAAACTCTTTGTTTCAGAGAGCACGGGGTGTCTGTGACGAACAACACCTGGCAGCTGAACTTCAGCATGTCGAGCAAGTACTGAAGGATAATAACCTGAATGTACCACGCCGCCGTCACAGTCGCGTCAAACCTAGCACAGTCGACCGACAACCTGCTATACTACCTTACATGAAAGGAGTCACTGACAAGATTGGGAGGATTCTGAAGCGTGCTTCAATCAATACATACTTCAAGCCGCCAAAGAAGATCAACCAGTTTCTACGACCGGTCAAGTGCAATATACCCTTTCAAGTTGCTGGTGTCTACAAACTTGAATGCGACTGTGGGCTCTCCTACATCGGGCAAACAAAGAGCAGTATAGGGACTCGTGTAAAAGAACATATCGCAGATATGAAACATAGGCGCGAAAATAAATCTGCAGTGTGTGAACATGCATTAGGGGGACCAAACCACTACATTAGATTTGATAGACCACAGATCCTTGCAGCTGAGCGGCGGTTCGTTCCTCGAATGATGCGCGAGGCTATTGAGATTAAAAAATATCCAAATTTCAATAGGGAAGATGGTTGGTATATACCACCAGCTTGGGAACCTATTATACAGGAGATAAAATCCCAACCCCGAGCACACACTGCAAGACCATCACATACTATTAGTTCTTTTTGTTTGCATAATTTAACATAAGAAGGAGATAGAAAGCCTCTCTTGAGTTTGTTTCGCCGGTTCTTCTCAGGGAGGTCTCCCAATTTTGGAACCGGTGGTAGTTTACGGTAGTTAGGGTCAAATAAATAAACTCAAAATTACAAACAAGAATTTGAAATAAAATACTTTAATAAGTAAATTAAATAATAAATTCATACATAGACAATAAAATTTTAAAAATCTTCCAATGAAATAACCGAACGCTCAATATAAGTCTTTCGAAGGTAGCTCGACAATTTTAAATAAAATCATTATTCTGACGATGCAGACCTGAAAAGACTGCGAAGCGTCAATAAATAAATAAAGTTTCGTGCATTAACCCGTAAAAACTAGTTTTATTTAATGAGTGATGTGCGTGAAAACCTAAGAAACAAATATGTTTAACATAATATGTTAAAAGCGAAAATAAAATCATTGTTCAATTTTTCCCAAACGTGTATTCGCCACAAAACCTCAAATGCAACTGCTGGCAAAATAAATGTTAATGATACAATCCAGTCCAGAGAGGAGCTTGATAGCGCAAGTGGTTAGCGCGTTCGGCTGCGATCGTTGAAGTTAAGCAACTTTCGCAGTGGTCGGTCATTGGATGGGTGACCAAAAATTTACTATCTCGAGCTCCTCCGTGCTTCGGAAGGCACGTTAAGCCGTTGGTCCCGGCTGCATCTGCAGTCGTTAGCACCCACCAATCCGCACTGGGCCCGCGTGGTGGGTCATGGCCCCATCTCCCTATTCCATCCATAGGGTGCGGCCAGAGTGCACTCAGATTCAGACTCAGATTCAGATTTCGAAAACAAGCGCGAGAAATAAACAGTGTAGTCTAAGCAGGTTGCTTGCTTTTTCTCGCGCTTTGTTTTCTGAGTCTGAATCTGAATCTGAATCAGGAGTGCAATCTGGCCGTACCCTTCGACTACACTGTTTATTTCTCGCGCTTGTTTTCAGAATCTGAATCTGACTCTGAATCTGAGTGCACTCTGGCCGCACCCATAGGGTGCACTCTGGCCGCACCCATAGGGTGCGGCCAGAGTGCACTCAGATTCAGATTCTGAAAACAAGCGCGAGAAATAAACAGTGTAGTCTAAGCAGGTTGCCTGCTTTTTCTCGCGCTTTGTTTTCTGAGTCTGAATCTGAATCTAAATCAGGAGTGCAATCTGGCCGTACCCTTCGACTACACTGTTTATTTCTCGCGCTTGTTTTCGAAATCTGAATCTGATTCTGAATCTGAGTGCACTCTGGCCGCACCCATAGGGAAGGCCTGTGCTCCAGCAGTGGAGACATTAAAAGGCTGATGATGATGATGATGATACAATCCAGTCCAGTTATTGGCACCGTTTTTAGGCGCCTAAAATTGGCGCCAGCTACTGTATCAATGTAAATTTGGCTTTACTCAGTTCTAAAGTATCGATGCCAAAAGTATTTGGTATCGAAAGAAAAGTATCGAGTAGTTAGTTGTATTTACTCGTATAGTTGCATCCATATTTAGTAGTCTGGTCTCTCTCTGATCTTGTTTAATATTTTGCAATTGACCGCATTTTCATTTATTCCGTTTATGAAATTAAAAAAGAGTACTATTGAGTTAGTGTTAAATAATTGTAATGTAACGTTTTACCAGTAAAGAAAGAATTATACATAGTGATTACTTGTTATTGAATGTTGAAATATATTGTTTATTAACATCTGTTGATATAATTTTGATCTTCCAATATGTGTGGAGGTTTTACTTGTTCTAAAAACGCACTTATTGCGTTAAATGTTCTTTATGTGGTAAGTAGGTACCTAATATTTTGATTGCATTGGTCCTTCTCGATATTTCTTATAAAGCTATGATCATCATGTATCGTGATGATCACCATCATGATAAAGCTTCTTTGTACTTGATATTGTATTATACTTTTATTTAAAACAATAAAATGCGTGGTTGATAAACCTCAAGATTTAACTGCACAAATTTCATTGTGTGGCAAAGTTTTCTTGGGGTTAAATTTCATGTTTGATGAATGTTTTGTATATTTTGTACCCTTTGTGTTTGGTATTTGTAAGTGATGTTTATTACAGGTTGTAGCTTCTATATTGATATCGGTAGCAGTGTATGGACAGGCAGCGTCATTGATTGGCAACTTGCCTATTGTAGGTGGCATTCTAGCTTGTGGTGTATTTTTGATTCTAATATCAATACTGGGTCTGGCTGGGGCTGTGAAACACCACCAGGTTATGCTGTTTTTTGTATCCTTTTAAAATTTCATGTGATTCTTTGTAATATTTTGAGGGACTGAAAAATAGATTATTGTCTGTCAAGCAGACCAGTAATTTTATGGCAGAAGAATCATATTTTCATAAGTCATTCTACAAAGTTTCAAAGTGTGTAACTTAATAGTTTTTTAAAATCAAGAATTCTAATCCCCCTCCCCCTCCCCACTCCCTTCCACAATCCCTAAAAGTCCTGGGCTACAAGGATAGCCAAACAATTCTTGATGGTTGTAAAAATGACTTAAAGACTCAGTTACTACCTCAAAATTTTACCATGAAATTGATGTCCACTAATCTATATTTTCACTAGTGTTGCACTAGTCACCAAACCAAATGACGAATTCTACCGAATGTTTGGTTAAAATATACAGTTTGTCTATAAAGTCATGACATTAAATGATGGCGCCACTAGTATGCATGTAGCAACCCTACACAGTCTGACCAAAATGATTTTGATACTAGCAGTTCATTTAAGTAAAATAGGTAATTAATAAGACACACTATACAGTCGTATTTTGTTTCAGTTTTATATATAGTAGGTACTGTAACGTCCGTTACGTTACAGCCTCCTTGTTTAGGTAAACCCTTTGCTCTTGCAATGCCTACGGTTGGCAGTTATATTAAAAAGTTAATATCATGATTTTAAGATTTGAAATAAGGAATCGTCTGTCTTTTGATAGAAGGTTCCATACAAGAGACGATTTTCAGGCACCAACCCTTGCGTAGCTTAGATAAAAATAATTATATTCGCCTGAAATCTAATATAAAATAATAACCATCGTCAAGTTGTTTCAATAAATTCCTACGCCCCTGAGTTCTATCCACTCTGGCTAGAACTCCTCAGTACCTATGCTTATAAAAAGTTTAGCTAAGCATATTTAATTGAATCAGAATAAAATTATTATAGATAAAATAGTACTTTATAGTGTAAAAGTGTGTAATGTTGGTGATTACCGCTGAGGTGCTATTGAGACCAGAGCCGTTAGGTAATCATCAATACACACAAGTATCATCATACAACGTTTTTTAACACACTTGTCAAGAAAATAATACTTAAAATCATTTTATAGTATATAAAAAGTTTATTTAGAGAAAAAATTTGTAAATGTGCAGTTAGTAAAATAAGTGATAGGTATCATCACTAAAAGCATCTGGTCATGGTTCTTTATATGTGACCATTTCTTTCTTTGGTCGGCCTTGCCTGTTTTCCCAGGAGTTTCAAACTTTCCATCATTCTTAAAACCTTCGTTGACTATCAGACTCTGATTTTCCTGAAAAAAAAAGTAAAAAAAATATGTAATGGAATAGAAACAATAACTTATTGACATGAAGCAATTAATTCAAAATTGGTAGAAAACCTGACCGAGTTGAACCATAATAACGTATCAAAATAAATGGTCCTACTACAATATTACCTATTTACAATGTCAATCTAACCTAAAAATGTGCAATGTAAACAATGCCTTTTTTTGTCTCAAAATCGTAAATTGAGTAAATTTGTAACTTCAGGCAGATTACAAACAAATAGTTACATGATAACATACCCGTCATAGATGCTGTTCGCCCATAAACATAATTTAAATCCCACAAAATTCGTCCAGCTTGGTAGTCTTCGAAACATCGCTGGAAAACTTTAAAAATCGCTTCCCGCGTGCCACTCCGATTTACTTTACTCATTTTTATACCTTTCTGCGTAGTTTCGTCTTAATTTATTACAGTTTAATCCAAACAATAGAAAATATAAAAGGAAAACTGTTCCACAACTGAAACTCGATGACAGCTGATGTACATAAGTTTGGTGTTGCCAGACACATGAATAATGTTAGTTCCTCAAACATTCATTTCACGACTTTATAGACAAACTGTATGCCTGGTATTTGTGAATACTTTTACTTAATGAACAATGTTGTTCATCAAGTAAAGGTACATTTGTAAAAGAATAATAACATGTATAAAATATTGTTTTGTTACAATAAAAAAAACATACTAAAACTCAAAGTATCATCTAAAATATGTCACAAAAAAGAAAGAATGTTGTTACCTTCCTGATAGAGAATATTACAATTGATGTTTTTTAAAGCATATTTTTGATACATATCTGTTGTTTTTCTTGTCAAACAATAAGGAACTTCCACATTATACCTATTTGCTTACAAATCACGATTTGATCAAAATTTTATTTTAATAATATAAATGGATCTTGATTAGGAATTTCACAAGAATTGAATTTCGCTTGATATACTTTTAAACGTTGTACAGTACAATGCTATTAGTACCTACATCATCTACGAGTCCTGCAATTATGGTCTTTTTTTCTAACTTGAAAAGAAACATAGTTTTGTTACTGTTTAACTTTGCTGATGCTTATAAAATAAATAATCCTTAAATGCTACTCCAGTATATGGTGATCTTATTCCTCTTGTTCCTTGTACAGTTTTCTGTAGCATGCGCATGTCTTGCAGTTAATTCAGAACAACAAGAACAATTGGCACAGCAGGTAATTTACTGTTTCATTAATCATAATCTTTATTTGCTAAAAACATGGTATATAGGTATTACATAACGGATTGAGCACGTGTTTTGTCATTTTAAAAATAGCATGCAAATACATAATATGGAACCAATAAAAAAAAAGAGATTAATTAATTATAACATTCTCCTGTAGAACTACGAATGTCAGAGCTACCTAATATTATGTCAATAAAATATACAATGTCAACATATTAATATTACAAGATTTCTATATGTCAGATATAAAAAAAAAGATAAATTTATCATAATTATTAAAGTATAAGTTAAAACATGTCATTAATTTTTATAATTGAAAAAACTTTTTAGGTCATAAAAATTGTTTTCATTTAGCCATTTATATAATTTACTAGCTGTTACCCGCGGCTACGCTCGCGTGGTTTTCCTATTTGAGGCTATTATCCTCTTTTGACATAGTGAGTAAAAAAGTAGCTTATAGGAACCCAATATTATTTTAATAACAGATACTTAACATATATTGGTGTCGATTCTAACATGATTCCCTAAACCTAAACTTAAATTTGACAGCAGTATATCCTTGTCATTCTCTATACAGAATGAAAAGGAGAGACTGATGTTAAATTTAGTTTTAAGTTTAGAGAATCACGCCAGAATTGGTACCACTATGTAGGTATGAAGATAGGTAATTCGTATTTTATTAAATTCAAGGTATTTACCGATCTAGGTACCTGCCGAAATAGTATGCGCACTTAGTAGATAATGTAGGTAGGTACCTATCTACAAAGGTATCTACCAAATAGGCAGCCCTTCTTTCAGAGCAACAAAACCAATCAAAAACTACAATACCATATTATTACAAAAACCAATACCTACCTATGCGTTGTCTATCTTACTGGTAAAAATCGAGGTATGTAGGTTATAATATAATAATCGTTATAAGGAAAACTATTAAAAACGCGGTTTTCTCTTAATTGACGTTTAATTACGTATACAATTGTAAGTGACAATAAAAGTCAAAAAAATATCCAAAAACATTAAAAATAAATGGTATAAAAACTGCCAGTTTCGGCAACAATCGTAATTTTTATCAGTGACCCAATTTTATACATTCGAAGAAACTACCAACATACCTACCTAATTCATTTAATGCACAACAAAACCAAATCACAAAGGAAAACAAAAACAGATATGTAGGTAGGTAGGTAAATCGTATTTCTTTAAAATCAATCAAGGTACGTAGGTACCTACTGCTTGCTGTTGCTTACCTGCTGAAATAGTAAGCACTTAACACCACCACGTTGATTTAGAGATAACAGAATACTATTAAAAACAATAAATATAAAAAAGTAATGTTCATGAATAGCGCCATCCGAAAAACCTCAGATTTTTAGTGCAAGTAAACTCGATTTTAATGACATCTCTTCAGTTTCACACGCAAGAGCTTGGTTTTCGAATTGTTATTCGAGTTGGTAGCGCCTACCTCTACTCAACATCCAGGATCAATCTTCACTTGAAAATTATTGGTTAATACTGGATTAAGGGACTAAAATAAATCATAACAGCTGTTTATTTAGTATCTGTCTACTGTAAACAGCTGATTATTTAATATCTATTTGATGTTTATAAGATTTTCTGGTAAGATATTAGGACACTAAAGGAAGTCGTTTTTTTACTAATATTGTTTTAATTAAAATATCTACCTACATCACGTTAAAATTAACAATAAATATTAAAAAGTCATGTTCATAAATAGCGCGATCTGAAAAAACGCAATATCACATCTCACATTTTTAGCAATTAAAAATAAAATTTTAAAGACGGGTGGTGCCATCTGTTAAGTTACTCAGAAAATATTATTTCAAGAGAGACTACTCGGTTGAGTTGGTATTCGAGATGGTAAAGCAACATCCAGAATCTATAATCACTCGAAAATGATATTTTTATATTATAAATTTAGAGTAGTATTTGCTAGATTTAATTTTAAAAATGAGATTAGAAAGAAATTGCGTAAAATTACCTCGATTTAATAAATGAAACACTAACACAAAATACTCGGTATTGAACACGAGCGGTGCCATCTCGTATTATGTTAAGATAGCAACTTCCACATTTCAAATTTAATCTGTCTTCGTGACAGTAGCACCATCTCTATCGGGACCAACCATGAAAATGATTAATTTAGTTGAAAATGATGTAAATTCGAATACATAAATTAAAAAAAAGTAGCCTATAGCAGTCTCATAAGTTCAAGCTATACATATACCAAATTTCATCACAATCGGTTCAGCGGTTTAGGCGTGAAGAGAAGACAAACAAACAAACACACTTTCCCATTTATAATATTATTAAGTATGGATTTAACACAGTTTAAGCAATTTTGGTTATATCTTAAGCATTTCTTCACCAATATAATAGCTGTTGTTTATTGTAATATCAATTTAATGACTTTGGAAGTTTGGAACTGTCTGTTTATATTTTTTTTTGTTCACACACTTATTTATAGTGTTTTAACCAGACTTATCTCCTTATTTTCCTTAAGTTTCCTCCTTATTTTCATTAAGTTTTTCATCAGTGATTTATGATACAGTTTGATTTATATTAATTAATATTGGCATAAAACTGTTTCCAGGGTTGGAATCGAGTAAATATGGATGTTAAGGAGCAAATACAAGAAAGATTTCTGTGCTGTGGTTTCCAAGATAGAAATGTTCCTATCAATGGAACTGCTGAATTTCCTTCATGTGATATTGTTGATGTGAGTTCACTATTTATGCTTACAATTATTAAGCAAATAACTCCACCCTATCACGTATGTCTAAAATAGTGAGATTGCTTATTTCATATATTGCTCGTAAAACATCATCATCAGCCTCTTCATGTCCACACTGCTCGGGCACAGGCTTTCCTTATGCATGGAATTCAAGAGATTCGGCCATGACCAGGGCCCTGTGCGTTTTGGGGGGTCTAACGACTGTTGATGCAGGCAGGACAGCTGCGGATTTTTGGTCACCCATCCAATGAGTGGTCATAGCTAAAGTTGCTTAAAAGTTACTTGAACACACTAACCACTTGCACCAACAAGCTCTTTATTAAATCTTTTAAAATGTTTTATAAAATGTTAATGCTATTCCTTTTATTTAATTTGTATGTAATTTATCTAATAGTAATCAACAAGGAATTGGTTTGTTATTCTGTAAGTTTATTAATTGTTTCACAACTTTTCAGAAAATTTGCTGCAAAAACATGAAAATTGCTCGCGATTGTTGGTGTGAACCATGCATGGAGAAGCTAAAAGAAACTATTGACTATGCTTTCAAATTATGCGGTGGCATCGGCTTGTTCTTCAGTTTCACAGAGGTATGTCGTAAACACTTTTATTATCAGTATTTCAACAACTAAACTGGTGTAATCATGCATGTGTAAATAATACCATGTTTAAATAATTTCTTTCCACAGATAATTTTATCTTGTACATATAGGTAATTTATAAATATTTACTTTCGCTAAATTAAATATGTATAATGCCCACTGAATAAAATAATGTTTAGTTTGATTCGAGAAAGCCTCGATTCTGTTCGGTATTCCTACCCAAAAAGATCCTGTCTTGTTGTCTCCGATTTCGCCTAGTAATAAGCGAGTATGTGAACTGGAGTGAAAATGGAGACTAAATTGGAGCTCATACAAAAAATGCATGTTTTCTCTCTCCTTAAACACACCCAAGTCATAACGGTCAAGGCGTGCGTATTAAAAAGCTGCAACCAAATCGCTTTATGTGGGTCTGTGGAACGTCAGCAACGTAGGGGTGGCCAGAACTTGGAAACGGTTTCTGGGGTACCACTCGAGCACTCCCGATAAAATTGAGGGTGCGCCGTAGGGTTTTTAGTGGGTACGCCTCAGAAAACTCATCGAATTTGTTTCCGTTGAATACACTTTGAAAATTTCGCGTTGCATTACAAATATATAATTTTCGGGTTAAAAATCGTACTTCAAAAAGTTTTCGTACTTTCTTTATCCCGACCTTTCGACCAGGTTAGGCGACTGGTCGCCTGGTCGTCCCGACTGGTCGCCCCGTGACCACGACCGGTGTAAGCTGGTCGAAACGTCGTGATAAATTTAGAAGGTACGAAAACCTTTATTGAAATACGAATTATAGTCCGTGAAATGTTATATTTGTTTACGTTAGATTGGTCTACGGAGTAGAGTCCCACATAACCTCACAGCTTGTCAAATGATGTGGTAGCGTCACGCATTTTCCCCACGACAAAAAAAAAGGGGTTAAAGCCCTCCCCTGGTAGTCCGATAGGGGAATGTAGATGGGTGTACAGTACAGTAACATTAGCCAAAATGAAGTCCATAAAAGACAGAATCTACTTTCTGACTGTGTTCTAGATTTAAAAGTCGGTTAGCGACCAGCGTGTCGTTATCTATTAAGGCGCATTTACACTTGGTCTTTAGCTCGAATTCGGGTGCACGAAAGAAATTACTCGAATTCGGGCACCCGATGCAATATTTATATTACATTTTACTCGAACCCGGGCTGGAAGACGGCGCCCGGTAAACAAAACGAAAACGGGCGTACTCGACTCCGTTCATTTACACTTACACCCATATTCTTAGTCGCGTCCTCAAACGTTCCTCGACTCTAACTCATTCGAGGGCTCCTTAAGGAGTTCCTCCAAATAACCTCGAAAATGATATTCTAGTAGGTATCTTGAACAAACTTGAGAATTCCTCCACTGAGAGTAGAAACAAAGGTATAGCATAAAAGCATAGACATATTATAAGTGTAAAGTAAAATATCACACAACAAACATAGGTAAATACCTACTTGAAATAATCCTGTCACGTAAAACTTCAAAGCCACCAGTAATTGTATTAAAGGCGGTACAGGTAGTTCTCTGTTATTACAATTTAGTGTAATGTTTAGCAGAGGAAATATTACTTGTATGACTGTATTTCTCTAAACCGAAATCTTCTTTGAAACGAATCATTGTCGTAAACCTCAAAAGGATTTGCGGCGTCACGTAAATACCGTCGCGCCGGATTATATGGTTTATCATCGTATACGTAATCCATAAAATCCACCAATACGTCAATAATCTCAAAATCAGACATAATTCTCGATAAAAACAACTTGAAAAAACCTTAAACACCACTCGAGGAAGCCTTAAGGTACGTCGAGAGCTACCTTGAGTTTGACAGTTTATTCCTCGACTGTACCTCCACCCGCGTGATGAATATCTCAAGTGAAGGATATTTATGTTGTCTAAGCATACGAATTTCCTCGAATGAGGTTGAGTCGAGTGGAAATAATCTCGAGGAAACGACTAAGAATATGGGTGTTAGTCACGGTAATATAGAAAATGAAATTGCGCCATTAGCCTCCTAGCTCGGCGTTCTATAGAATATAGGACAATCTGAACTTCATACACGCTTGGTCCTAAGGTTGGAAGAGGGAGAGCTGTTTATTGAGCAATAATTGGGGTAAAGAATCGTGTCACATTCGCAAGAATATTCAGCTTCTTAGCATCGGTACTTGCTTTAAGTTCAATAAAGGGAGCAAAATTTAAGTCCGGTGTCATATCCAAACCAAGATGCCACAAATACTGACTGAGTCAAGTTCACTGTCTAATTATTTATTTGTTGAATTTAAAATTATTATTATTGATATTAAAAATGATTTCACAATGTAAATTAATATGTATTATGATTTAATAATATAGTGTAAAATATTTGCATGCTGTATAAGATGGCTGAATGGGCCGAGGTTCAAAATTGTAACATCCCCAGTGCACCCTATTCAAATACAAATAAATAAATTCTAATTCAAATACTGACAGCCACATTTTAGAAAGTCGGAGAACTTATGATTGGATACCGTTTGGTGCTAAATAGACACACTTCTGTTTTTCGTTAAACTCGACCTTTATATAAAGTAGTGCCTTTGCTCAGATAAAGTACTCGATAGCTATTGGCTAAAAGTTAATGTTATAGTTAACGCACCATTGTTACAAAGATCTTTTTCAGATCCAAGTGTAGTACAACAGGATCTTTATTGAATTGTTGCTTATTATAAACGGTGTTAATTAAGATCCAGAATCATAAAAAGGTTTTAGAATGCCGGTTTCACTTATTTTCATGTTAATACTATGCTGTTAAATGTTTAGAAGGTTATTTACATTCACATGTAAAAAATCTATAAATGAGAATAATTGAAATTATGTTTAGTGCTTGTCCATTAATCGAACTCCAAAATCTATGTATTCTGCTCTATTCGAAATATTTAATTTTATTAATTCATCACCTGTACAATGGGCATCTGATTCTATCATAATTCTCTAAACCTAAAACAAAATTTTATATCATGTTCTTAAAAAATAAATAAAAGGATAGATTATTTTCAAATGTAGTTTTCAGGTAAGCGAATCATGTCGAAAACAGAGGCCTTATGGGCCTGTCGAAAACAGAGCCCTTATGGGCTTGACAGCTCCGTAATCGTATCACATCCTCAAAATTTCTATGAAAACTAAGCAGAGGCCCTTTCAGGACGTATAGTGCGATTCAAATAAGAATAGGGAAGCCTCCATCCACCTCCATCTGTCAAATGTCACTTGAAAAGTACGGTTTGCAAAAAAAATTTGAAACCCTTATTTAGCAGTCGGCTAATTCTAAAATAAAAACCAAACATTTGTAAACAAACAATAACAAATATTGATAATTAATTGTGGTTGATATTTTTTTCATTTATTGAGCTTTGGCTATGAATGGTTGATCACTTAAATCGTCAACTAAATGTCACTTTAAGTTGTGTTTAGAAACTCGATTTAAAACTTTCGTTTACATAAAGGATGCATGTTCGTATGTGACCTAGTAATAGTACATGATTATTCATAACTACTCCGGCGGTAATGCAGAGATGAGCGGAATTGAAGAGCTAGATTCTGATTAATGTTTTTTCTCACACAGTCTTAATAAATAAATATTATTAAAAATCGGTTGCTATTTTTCCCAATCTTAGTAAATTTTATTAAAAAATGTCTGATGTTTTTTCTCACTTAATCTTAGTAAATAAGTTTTATTAAATATATCTTTCTTTTGCTCACTCTACCTATTTGGTTTGAATTGACAGCTATGACGTCACAATATGGCGCCCAGTCGGTCCTATTCTTAGTTGAATCACATTATAAGTACAAACTGCTACTTCCATACCAAAATTGATGATGACGATACTATTACGGATCTGTCAAAGTTCGTGCGTGGGCCTCAGGTCTAATAATTATCTCACTAATATTTATAAATAATGTTTTAATCACTTGGTGTTTATCGCTACACTCATTCCTGGTATCGCTTTGTGACTAACAGATGGTTGATTACTTTGCAGTTTCTTGGGGTTTGGTTGACAGTAAGATATCGTAACCAAAAGGACCCGCGAGCTAATCCCAGTGCATTTCTGTGAATTAACGGATATCGTGGACTTACAGCATAACGTCACTTGAGGTGGATTGGTGTTTTGCGCATGCATGTCGTTTTGCTTACAGCCTCCAATAAGGACGGTAGAGCGTCATATTTAAAATGAAAGACTTCTACTTTACACAATATTAAATTCTTATACTTAGGTCTACTTGAAATAATTTTACTAAATCACTTAACTAATACCAGATTTAGCCCATACAATAATGTTGAATTGACATTGACGTTTTGTCATTTTTATCAAATAGATCTTGTTTTAGTTGATTTAGCTAATTTGCTGCAAGTGCTCCTTAGTGTACAAAAATTTTGATTTTTGTCTTCCAAATACTTACGATACTGCACACTGAAGTCTGAGAAGGATGGTGACGTTCGGTCTACGTACATATGAAGATCTTATTTTTTACAATTCATTAACCCTAGAACCGAGAAAAGATATAAAACAATTTCAAGGAGCTAAGTGCATTAATTAATTATTTAAGCTATAAACAATAACACTGGAATGGTAACGGATCCCTTATTTATTTACTTTTACTACTGTCACGATACCGTTCAATTTGACATTCAAAATATACAATTTAACCACTAGATAAAGAAAAATTGTGATTATCTTTTAATGGTCAAAAGCAATGTAGTTTTTCTAAAAGCCACATTTTAAATACATTGCGCTTTAGATAACATGACATAAGTTATGTCATGTTATTTCATGTGTAAATAATATTTTCTTCATTAGCCCAAATTGTTTTGTTTTACTTAATTAAAATTATGGCCAAATCGTGTTTAACACAGCATTACATCTACGTAAATTGTTTAAAGTCAAATAGAGATGAAGCTTACACATTACTAGCTTTTAAATTTGCTTAAATGAATTTGAAGAATAGAGAAAGAATATTTAAAGTAAGTCATCAATGATGGGGACAGCAATAAGCATACTCTGCATATAAATGCAATTGAAAATATTATTTAGAATTCAAGAAGCGTTTTAAGGATATCCAACCTTCATAAAAGGTGCTTCGTGTCGCAATCGGTGCATTAGGTAATAAATAAATTAAATACTTTTTCAATTTGGACTCTTTCTCATCCGAAAAAGATAAATGCTTAAATAATATTATCATCACTTCTGAAGTTCTGACACGTTATCGATTTGTTAAGTTTTATGAAATAGCGCAAATAGATTATCGGATAAAGCTGGTAGCACATTTGTTAGCCGCGTATGTACAGGCCGCTTGCACCGAACGCGCATTTTAGAACTCGTTGTATGCAATCATGTGAAAGGTTGCGAGTTTCACCAGCACCGTACGTTCCGCATTTCGTAAAGTCTATCAGTACCATTAGTACGAGTTTACAATTACGAACTATGATAGTTTTCGTGAGCTCAAACTCGTACTAAGGGTACAGAATGTGGCGCGTTTAGCGCGTGCGGCGCGTACAACAAACGTGCGATCGGCTTTAAACATAAATGCCGAATAAATGAATATTCCAAAGAAATCTAATCAACCCTTAGAGAAATTAAGCTTGTGTAGTTCGTTGATTGATATTAATAAAGACAGGAAGTATGACGCTCTGCACACCTTATTGTGTTCTACGCAATTACACATAGCGTTGCCATTTCTCTGAATACAAAATTAATTATGCATTTGTTTATGTCGCTGGCGCGGTGGGATTCGAGACTGGCGAGTAATGGGAAGGCCTATTTCCACTTTCTTGCATTCGAGAACATCAATTGGAAGAAAAATGGGAATAGAGGCTTATATTCAGCTTGAACTCTCAATACGTAATAGTTGTAAAGTTCAGCGATTGTCTCTATTTTCGGAGATGGCAACGTTATCTAGCACGCATAGTTTATTGTTGTACGGTGACGCCTCGCTTTGCACGCACAATACACAAACTGCTTTGCCTTTTGTTGTCGCAATTTTTGTAAGTACAGGTGATGTGTAAACACCCTAACAAGCAGACATGCGTAGTTCCAGATCGTAATAGTTCCACGAACTACGTCCGACAATGGAACGATATCGTTTCTCTGTGTTTAAATAAACCGGTTCATAGTTGCGCCAGCGAGTCCGACTGTTGCCGTTGCCGTACATACTAACAGCTAGTTTCAATAATCAAACTAGTAAGAGATTAGGCCTATTAGGACTTTGTTGCTTAGATTTTTTTAATTATTTAGATTGTACTAATGGCCCGCCCTCGCTTCGCTTCGGTGTAGAGCTCTAGTGTAGAATTAGAATTTTTCTCACCTTTTTAACCTTCCCTAGACCTCCACGAATATTTCAAGACCAAGATAAGATAAAGCCGTTCAGCCGTTCTCGAGTTTTAGCGAGACTAACGAACAGCAATTGATTTTTATATATATACTAGCTGACCCAGCGAACTTCGTACCGCCATAAAAAAGTAAGGGTTGGTGGTAGAAGGGTGAAAAGTGAATCTAAACCATTCTCAGATCCCCTTGAACACACACAAAAAATTTCATCAA
Organism: Chilo suppressalis; assembly: GCA_902850365.2. Lineage (NCBI taxonomy): Eukaryota > Metazoa > Arthropoda > Insecta > Lepidoptera > Crambidae > Chilo > Chilo suppressalis. The sequence continues at coordinate 14,740,886 of OU963900.1, forward strand.
AATGGGTCCAGTCGTTTAAGAGAAGTTCAGTGACATACACACTCACAGAAGAATTATATATGTAAAGATTACAATCACTACCAGTATTACAACAACTGTTGCTAAGAAATGAAACAAGATTTTCATTTCCTTTTATTGAAGGTTGATTATTGAAACTGGCTGTTAGTCAAACATATAATTATGAAGGCGCGAAAGTGATATATAGGATAAGGTGATTTGTAACTAAATCGATTTCTCGATGGCTTGTTTGGTTGTTTATTAAACATCCTGTTTAAACAACCTAAAAGAAGCACATAGCCGATTTTGCTTACATACGAGCCCCGTAACTACAAAACTGACTATAAGCCCGGGGAAAAAAGTATACTGTCACCTTTGCTTACTAAAGAGAAAAAGAGAAAAATTAAAAAAATGTGTTTATGGATAATTAATTATTTTATTGTATTGTTTTTAACGCTAGTTAGTTACTAGGGAAAATACCATTGATCTAATTTATTTTGACTCGTTTAGGAAAATCCCGCTATTCTGAAGTCAGGGTCCTCAGAATAGCGGGATGAACACGTGTCATTGCAACATCAGAGCTTGTATAAAATTGAAGAAAATATCAAATTGTGTTCCCGTACATCTGGGGGCCAATCGCCTAACTGGATTGCTTTGGAAAACGCTATCGCTTACGATTTCATTTTGTTATTTCTAACCGCCGAAATACCTCACGCTCATTTTCTTTAACATTGTTATTACCAATGCAAAAGAAAAAAAAAGAGCGCGAGGCATTTGAAAACCTCAGGGGGCTAGAAATAACAAAATGAAATCGTAAGCGATAGCGTTTTCCAAAGCAATCCAGTTAGGCGATTGGCCCCCTGATGTACCTACATTTTTATTAAGCAGAATGCGTACCCGCTACACTAACATCAAGATGGCGGCTCATTTTAAAAAATGTTTTTTGCATGCAGAAACGCTCATTCATTCTTATTTTGGAGCAAAAATGGGTCCAATTCTGGCATGATTGTCTAAACCAAAAATTGAATTTGACAACAGTGTATCCTTGTCATGCTCTTTACAGAATGAAAAGGAGAGTCTGTTGTCAAATCGAGTTTTAAGTTTAGAGAATCATGACAGAAGCCAGCCCACTGTTACACTTCGATATTAAGTCTAAAATAGCCACATTTGTATGAAAAATCTAAATTATGTTTCATTTATAAAATATATATTTGATATTGACGACATTTCATCTAAGTGATCATTTTACACTTTCTTTCAAAATGTTGTAATTTCATGATTTGATCAAAAATTACTTATTATGAAGAAAATATTGAACATGCAATATCACTCCTAGTACACCTATAATAGACTCCTAGTTCTCTAGTTCAGTATTATAGTAATGCACAAAAAATACCTATATTTGCATGATTTTATTATTTTGGTCTGTGAAGTCAACGAGTGTTGAGTGGTGTTAAAGTATCTAACTGTTCAAACTTTAAGGTCGATGCCGCATTGGTACGGCTACTGCGACGCGTCTTCAGTCGTCGATATGTGTTATTATGAGGTTGTTTTTACAAAATTGCCGTCGCGTCGCAGTCGCCGTTTCCAGTGCGGCCTCGGCTTTAGTTTATTCGTATTTGTTTCATGATATCAGTTTTATCCATATTTACCATATATCAATCTATGCATTTCCAGTTGTTCGCCGTTTGGCTCGCCCGACGATACCGCAATCAGCCCGATCCAAATTACAAGGAGCCTCATGCTATTTTTCCGATGAAAAATTATCTATACTAATAATAATTCTACGTCTATAGACAGCACTGATATCGATCATTAGCAGACTTCAGTAGGTCGAGAGGTCTATTTTTGAATCACTCGTTCGAGATCTTATATCCGTATACGACGTAAATCGTATTCGAAAAGACGCATATCACAGATGACTCTATTTACAATTTTTTAATCGTTGGTTGCCATATTAAGTAAATTATTCGGAAAAAAGAGTGAACTGCAATATGTATTGCCATTCATTTTGTTAGTCGCCGATATCGCTTGAATAACGATAAGACACCATAGACATTTAAAAAATTGGCGCAACGGACCCCCTCCCCCGGGCAATAAATACTAAAAAATAAAGGTTCTAAAGGCAAAAATGCCCCTGCCTAGGCATAGATGGATGCGACTGAGCGACACTCGCATGGCACTTAGCATTATAATAATTGAACTCTTGGCCACACGATCGCATAATTGCCCCATTTTTATTTATATTACTATTGGACAGGAAAAGCTCAGCATTCCCTGTTTATGGTTGACACAGCTAGTTGCGGGTGAGCGAATCGAAGATAGGGAATTTAGTAGGTATGTTGAACGAAACTAGTAGAAAATGAGCGAGTGATTGAAACATAGGACCTCTGTGAATCTGTGTTCCTCTATTACATCACATCTGTCTCTGACGTTTAGTTAACTGAAATAAACTGACTAATAAACAAGATTGTGTGATAAGTTGAATTTGAACTTTAAATGAATTTGTATTACTATCTGACTGACGACAGTTCGTAATGGGGTTTAATCAATGTTGATTATTTACAGTAATGGCAAACAGGGCCGGCTTTAGAGGTGTAAGGGCCCCCTATTTTTAAATGTGGAGAGCCGGGTGACTTAAGATTTGCACCCCCTCCCGCCCTAGTTGACTGGTTGACCCGCCCTGCCTTAAATTCGGCCCTGATGGCAAATAAGCATATGACCACCTATAGGAACTCCTGGGATTCTAAGCTAACCTTAGCATTGGCAACTAGAAAACCCAGAATCATAGTTTATATGTTAGTTAGTCAGAAAAGCCTCAAAGGAATGTTTTTACCAGTGTTTTGCTGTATTACTCTAAAGGTTCGAAGTGAAAACTTAAACTCTATTACATAGAATGCATGTAAATGCGTATTTCTGTCATACAGTGCTTGCATTAAGAGCTAATTTCCACAAGCATGCAAATGTTGAATTGAATAACAATATTCGTATTTCGTTTGCAAGTTTCCAGTGATATGTATTTTTTTTACATAATTATATCTTAAAGTAAATGAATTTTACTTGATTAATAAGCATTCGAGTTCTAGCACTATTGAATACGTCTTATTATTGAAGTTCTTTTATGTCACCTAAATGATAATGATAAAGATAACACTGCTGGCTGTACGATATCATCTTATTATTGTTATTTACATAATATAGTATATTATTATAGGTACTTAGAACTTTATTTCTGTCACAATATTTGTCACATAATTGTCGTCATCTTCTTGCCTTGATTATTGGTCAGTATTATTATGTCAACTTAGTTTTACGTAGATCGAATTTGTTATTATAGATAGACATGCTAGTGAACAAGCATGTTTGATTTTAGTGGTAAGTAACATTCCGTAAATTGTATTTCGAAAAAATAAAAGAGGCTTAGATGTATAGAAATGATACTACAAAAAAAACTTAAACAAATGCTTAACGTTAATAAAATTGACTGAGTCCGAGAATTATATTATGAAATGTATGTTGAATGTAAGTAAATCTACGTGATATGTAAGAATGTGGTGATTACAAAAATGTATTTATTTAAAGTAAGTATCTGCATCTATGCGGGTCATAAGTAACTGTGTTGTTGCATTCGTCTACTAGTCAGTAGTATAATTTTTAGCATTAATCAGTTGGAAATACGAATAATTCCACGTTCTCCCAGTTATCTTTATATCAATCAAAAGATTTCTTATACCGCTTTAAGTTTTGTTTTTCCGAGAAAATAATCGTTCTTACGCTTTTTATTATTGTAAGTTTAATACATAAAGACATTATTTTTCTGGTCAAGTTTATTTGTTTGCCCAATTAAGCTTTAACTTATGATTAACTGTAAGATTAATCTACTCATTTAATTTTTAACCTTTTATAGTTTTTTTTGTCAAATTATGTTATTGAAAATGCAAATAATATCACTAAGAAGATAAAGGAGATGGTTCAAAACTGGTAGTCGGTTTCCAACTGCGATGAAACATATATCAAATGAAAGCTTGTTTTATATTATAACATGATCAGTATCATCCTTTTTATTTAACCGATTAATTTTAAATAGTGTTTAAAAATTTATAATTTTGTAAGGCTGCTGGCACTCCTTTTATAATTAACGTCGTATTGTTAGTTTATAGTCTTGATTAAAACAAAAAGGGAAGATACGGCAAACGCGGCTCAAAAGTGTACCGCTTAAATTGTGGTGCATGATCACAATTCGCTTTGGTCACAATTGGGCATCCTAACACGTTGCATGTGCACTCAATATAACAATATTGCGTATATTCTGTGTTATAAAGATAAAAGAATGCCTACGATGCTTTTATAAAGAACACAAATAGTTCAAGATCAAATAACAAATTTCACGGCAACACTTAAAACTATAAATAAAAATATTTTCCCAAATTCGCGGTTGTTCATGAATGTTATTATACTTATTTAGTTACGCTCGCGCTGCGTTGATGTGTACAGTTCTGTCTCGCTCGCTCGATTGAATGTTATAATATTATTTACATAAGTGTGCGTGCGTTAGAGTTGCTGATGTAGTTGAGTCGGAGCATATTTTATTTGATGCTAGTATGAGCGTACCGTATCTTACCTTTTTATTTTAATCTTAAGTTTATGGCAGATTATAACGGCTAATCAATCACTATGGCAAATGTCAATAAGTCCAGACATGCATGATATTTGTGATATCGTGGTGAACTTATATTACCAATTTATGATTGATTCTTGAAATATAATTCTCAGAAGATACCTAATAATTTAATGAAAGATGAACAGAATCATTATAACTGCTTTAGTTACCTATTGAATAGAATATATTTGATGCTTTGGCAGCAAAAAATATATAAAAAAACTTGTCATTTACCAATAAATAATTATATCATTTGATTTTATAATAATTATAAAAAATGGGGATAAAATAAAGCTTTTTGCCAAACTGTGTCACAAAAAAATTGAGTCTGTCGGAGACTGACTACCACCCTCCATACAAATTTGAGACGTGTCCTTTATAATGTTGTAACAATATATATAAGTTCTGGTCAATTTATTTTGTTTTATATAAGTAACTTAATCACATTTTTATCTTACAAACATATATTTAGATTTTTTTATCACATTTGTGATACCTGTATATAAAGGTCATATTCTGCAACCTACTTTGCTCATGAATTTTCGTAGTTGTGTAACGTATTTTATGAAGAATTCTTATAATTATCATTATGACTGTACTGACAACCATGTAACTATTAAAGTGTGTAAGCATTGATTTACTTAGTTATTATTTCATTATGTATTTTAAAATATTATTAACTTCATACATAGTCGAGTTGCTTGCGCATCAAAATATATTTTATTGAAATTGATATGTTGAAAGTTTTTATTAGCATCGGGTTCGATTTCCAACCAGAACAATGTAGAATAACTTTTATAACCTTATTTTCGAAGTAGTAGCTACCTTAAACTTGATTACAATTTAACATACTTCTTGGCAGATAAAGTTTCCCTAGATACATACCTCCATATTTTTACGGACTGTACGGAAATTTAAACAGCGCCGCAACGGACCAAAATTGAATTAAACTCTTTGACATTAGACGCATATCGAGATTGAATTCAATACTCTAATATCGAATTCCAATAGTTTGCGAGTGCGAAATGTCAAATATTGTATGGAAACTTGAGTAGCAGCGCCACAAAGTACGTAAAGAGAACTAAATATCAGTACACATTCGATAGTGACATTTCGGACTCGCAAACGTTACGAATTCGATATTTGATTCGTGCTAATGGTACAGGTCATTAAATCGACTTTACGAGCTGGATGAAGTGAGTAGGGAAGAATCCACAGATATCCTAGTCACACGCTCCCGGTGATGATGAAAAGGCATGAAGCCTTTAAAAAAGGTATATTTCTGTGATTTCCTATAATTGCATCTCTATGTGCATAGTATCGCTGTTACTTGCAAACCTCGGTTCACAAGGTCGCCGCGGTAATACCATTGCAAATCACAAACTGACAGAGCGAATAGCAACATAAATGCATAAGCAATATTACAAAATACAGAGATGTCCTATTAAAAAAAATACTTCAATCTATGATGATTCATGATGTCACTTTTTATTTCATGGTACCTACGCATCAGCCCAACAGCAGCAGCGCCACGATCTCAGATCGCCACGCCAATTTTTTTACCGCATTGTAATCACTTCGTACCGCGGATACAGAATAAACTGAGTACCTACCAGACGGTATGAAGTTATGAGGGTAGATTTTGATCTATCTAACTCCTACATGGTTGCCAACCGTAGATTTAGTTTCCTCGTACTTATTTAGCTAGAAATCTCGTAATCTGGCTTTATTTGCCCCCCCCCCCCCCTAGAATCAGTAAATTAAATTATAGGTCAACGGGTCAACGAACCATAGACTGTAAATAAATAAAATGTTTCTTTTGACTGGTTCGGATATTTACGATTTATGCTCCAACATGTTGCCTACAATGAAAAATCATCTTATCTCGTACGAGATGTGTAGTGTCGTACCTCGTACGGAAGACCAGAAATCTCGTATTTGTACGAGAATTCTCGTACGGTTGGCAACCTTGAACTCGTAATCCATAGTTAAGTAAGTCCATTTTTTTCTTAACCTCGAAGATATTAGGAAATGGGTATACAAAAAAATACACCATAATACGCCAACCCCGCTGCAGCACCACCCATATTATAATGGAATCTGGGTAAACCTAGGTAACTAGTAAAATATCTCAGAGCACAATGATAGCACCCCGTCGTACCTATGGACCAACCGCATTCACCACTATTTTGTTCATAAATAACCAATATTGTTTGTGTAATGGTACAAATAAATTAACAAAAAATTTAAATTAATTTCTGAATTATCAGTCATGATAATGAAAAGAACGATTTAACTTTGTGTATTTTAATTGTTTACAATTAAAATACAAGGCTTTATTTACAATTTAACGAGTAATGGTCATTTTCAAGTGCATATATACTTTTTATAAAACCGTAACGTTAGCGCGACTTAGAAGCCGTTACCGTTGGTACTCGCGGTAGCGTTGTGGAACTAAAGATATTTTATTGTGGATTTTAAAAAGTTTTTTTTAGATTTCGTTGCAATGCAAGGTTAAACGCTACAATAACTTCATCTATGTTACTATTAATGTTTTCTTCTAAGGAATTTTCAATAGCTAACAAATTATCTTTGACCAAAGTTGAACGACTATTACTCTGAAACTAACAAATCTATATAGTTTTCCTCTAAAGTTCATGAAAAGCGCTATCTTCATGACTTTCAAGTCAATAGTTTAGCTTTTATAGGGGGGGGGGGGGGGGGGGCGGCGCCCTACTCGAACATAAATTAGCACTTTTAAAGTTCAATATTTCGTAAACTGATCCCTAAATAGAATAGATAATGATGAAAAAAAAATCATCCCCAGGCTACATGTAGGGGAGTTACTCTAAAAAAAATATTTTTCGAAATTTAATTCTACCATTTTGTCGCCGTGATCGATATACATATCTCCACAAAATAACAGCTCTCTAGTGCTAATACTTAGTCTCCAAGCAAAACCGGGGACGGACAGACGGACATAGGAAGCTATAAGGGTTCCTTATCAGGACTACGGAACCCTAAATAATGGTAGTGTGAGGTCAAAACCTCTCTCTTTTATTTTGGCTAACAGTGAAAGTATGAAATCAGACATGTACTCACGGAATTTCTTTTTAAGGTCTTAAGAAATTTAACTTTCGTGAACGTCTGGCATCTCATTGGTGCGTGAAGAAAGAATAGATTTTTCCAAAATGTTCCCACCTAGGCTCCATAGGTGGGAACCAATGGTTAGTGTCTAAAGACAATCATGCCATTTTCATGTACGGTAAATCATGAACACCCGATGCCACTTACCCTGAAAGAAGAAAACAAGCTCTCAGTGGCGGAATGGAATATCCTTCGTAAAAAACTGGGCACAACCCAACGGACACTGCTGAAGAGTCTCAAAACCAAACAGAAGATAGGGGACCTAGTACCTGAGCTGAGTTAAGCTAAGTTAAGAGTCGAAGGAACCCCTCGACCTCACCTCACACACTAACTCGTGACAACGTGACATGATGTCTCACTTTTTCGTGCATGCAGTCGGTGTTCATCGATTTATAAGACATTATCATGTCAGAAACGTATATTTCGACACTGTCAAGGGAATCAAAATTGATAGTGTACTTGCCGTAAACCTAGAACTTCGATCAACAATTCTATAGATAAAGGGTTGCATACAAAATTAAAGCTAAAAACTGTCCTTTAGACTTATGCAGCTGCATTCGATTTCCAATGAACAAAGATAAATGTTTTAAGTTGAAGCTAATAACAACTATATCACAAAGGAATGAGGTTATAAATAGCAAAATGTTATTTCGCCCATACTACTTATTATCTCATAAAACGAACTCTTGTTCCTTTTTTAAATTATATCTGATAATTGGAAAAAACGATGAAAAAAAAGGTGAAAAACTGAAAATGTGAAATCAACCTACACCCACAAATAAATATTTTTACCAGTCATTGGCCAGCGAGTTACTTCGTTTTGTAATAATCGATTTAATTTAAAATAAGATCTCACGCCTCAGGTGAGGCTATATTTACCGAGACGGTTTGAAACGCGCTGACCCGTTATTGTCGATCGAAGACCTAGAACTATGAAATTTGGTGGTAATCGACCACGGCTTGGTAGTATCTTAATCTATACTTCTATACTTATAATAAATCTGTAGAGATGTCAATTCTGTACATGAAATATATTTTTAAAATAACTATCAGGGGGTGATTAGTGATCGATACTGATGCCAAAAATGCAATCAGTAAAATTTTTGTCTGTCTGTCTGTCTGTGTGTATGTTCCTTATAGAAACAAAAACTACTCAACAGATTTTAACGAAACTTGGTACAATTATTCTTCATACTCCTGGGCAGGTTGTAGTATACTTTTCATCACGCTACAATCAATAGCAGCAGAGTAGTGAAGGGAAATGTTGGGAAAACGGGAGAAGTTACTCCATTTTTTAAGCTTCCGTCGCGGGTGCAGCCTTAATGGTTAAAGTTACATAGAAATCATGTATGACGGAAATATTCTACATAAAATTGTCTAAAAAATATCCCGCAACAGCATATGTCTATCTTTTATGGTTGACTCACAATAACACGTGTAATTATATAAATAAAGTCATTATTTATAGCACAGGCCTGAGAACAAAAACTATAGTTTACACTACAGCTCTACACCGAAGCGAAGCGAGGGCGGGCCACTAGTTATTAATATTTGCATAAATCATACAATAAATGCCCGTGATTGGAACCCAGTGCATTTCGAGCAGGCATGGAGCGCTACCGTCGGCAACAGGGATCCAAATTTCAACGGACAGGCTTGTTTTTTGTGGTTTGTATTGTTGTAATTGTTGTATTATTATGCTTTTGTGACTATATCTATAACAGGGGCAGGGCAGACTCGCTGCAAAACAGAACAAAAAGTAATTGTATACTGCCAACTCACAAGCGCGGCACCCTCGTCTTTAGAAGCTGGTTCAAAAGAAAAGCCCGCTTCACCCCGCCGGCTCGACGCACCCATCGCGCCGTTTGCTTTTCGCCTCAAAGTGGCTCCTACAGACCCCTTAGTTAGTAGATGCTGTCCAAATGACGCAATTTACGCGTCTACTACTACACTATAAAGTATGGCGTGGTGTGAATGTGAACTTGTTCAAGTAAATGTATGTGCGTAATATAGTAGGTACTAAGATATTAAAATAATAAAACCAAAGTATATTTTTTTTTACTACTATAATGTATGATCTAACTGAGTTCCGATAGTGTCTAAATTACGTACAAATATTATAAAATAAATCTCAATATTTGATACAACTGTGGCGTCCGCACTATATTTATTGGACAATATGCTGATGAAGAAGTGCTTCCACTTTGCCGCGTAGGTCCAGAGCCTTAGTACAACAATTTTCAGGAAATGTTGCGCTGCTCGTTGTTCCAGGGCAAAATGACGAAGGCAAACATTTGATTCCCCAGTTTTTTTTTAACTTGGTTTCCCAAGATTGTTGATTACCCTGACCTCTTTTAAAATGCTATCAAATATTTTAGAAAAAATGTTTTATTATTTATTATTTATTTATTTTTTTCTAGGTAAATAGGGAGATTGGGCCATGACCCACCACGCGGACCCAGCGCGGATTGGCGGGTGCTAACGACTGCAGATGCAGCCGGGACCAACGGCTTAACGTGCCTTCCGGAGCACGGAGGAACTCGAGATAGAAGAATTTTGGTCACCCATCCATAATGACCGCTGCGAAAGTTGTGTAACTTCAACGATCGCAGCCGAACGCGCTAACCACCAGCGCCATGGAGCTCCTATAAGCTATAATATGCTATAATAGTGTAGCGTAGTCTGAACGCACCTTTAGCTTCGTACCGTACATACCGTACGCAAGTGTAACGACTAGCACAAACGGTGATTTTTTTTAATTTAACCAGTAAGTGCAGAAGGCACCGTGGTTTTTGTTTAGTCATAAGAAGCTTGTGTGTCCGTGGATTTTTTAAATTCTGTAAGTGGTCTTCTATGATCATGAAATCTCACGATGTCATAGTTAGTCCACCTTTGATGAGTTAAATTCTTAACACAAGCAAATATCGTAATCCAGGAATTCCAGGATAGACTTTTCATTTCCGAATTTAAATTGGCAGATTGGGACCCGAAGTACTTACGTACTAACTACTGAGCCCGTCTAGTTTAAATAGGCAATAAATGAGCAAACCTGTGACAGTATGAAAGGTATATCGAGTCTATTAAGAAGCACAATTTGTGAACATGTGACCAGTTAATTAAAAACATTTGATCAAGACATTGTTTTATTATGAGTTGACCTATAGTAGTTCTGTTATGTTGCACAAACTAAAATATTTTTCATGTTAAAATATACTCATGAAGCAAGAAGCTTCATGCTTCCGGAAATGTTATATAGTAAATTGTTGCCGTTTCAATGTTTATCATTCAGTAATATTAACGCAGATTATAGGGTTCAGCATGGTGATTTCGCTGCTTCTACCTATCTACTTATATAGTTCCATTGGTAATGGTCTGTTGTCGTCACAGCTTGGTTTATCATGTTATCACGATGTTGAGATAATATTGACATTTAAATAGAATGTCCTGCGAGGACTGAAGGGTGATTGTGAAACCACCGCGCAGGCTTTCCACGCACCCTCCCGACGTTGGGCGGAAAACGTACCCACTGGGTAGCCAGTAGCGCACTGCCCGCTCCAACCGTCACACCCATCGATCCACGTAACGCGTCGCAGAATTCGTGCATCGTGTCATCACTTTGTTAAACATCAATCAACATTTTGTTAAACGCAGTGTAGAATCAGTGTTGATATCACAATGTCCTTCGACAACGATGAGCTGCGCGACGAGTAAGTACACGTAACATTGATATGTATTTCGATTCATAACCGTACGGATGTGGATCATAGTGCCACATTAATTACCTCGGCATTATATACGAGCCGTGTTCGCATTAATTGTAAAGTCTTGTGTCGAATAGTTTCTGCTAACTGTATCTATTTAGGTAGTTAATTATTAAAAGATACCTATTTACATTTCGGTAGGTAAACCAATCTGAAGGGTATCTCTGATAGGGTTTTTTGCAGCCGCCGTATCTTTCCTTTTCTCAAGTGGAAACTTGTGAACGTTTTGGATATCAAAGTTTTCCTTTAATGCCCAGGAAAAACTTTTCAGTCGACACCATTTGTTGCTTTAGTAAACAACGATCTGACCCATTAATCAAAAGTAACTTGATACAACCTCCCTTATATCGTTAACCTACTTTTTTATACTGTATTACTTCCGTGTGTCTACGTTACGTAGGCAAGTAAACAATTAAGCTTTTATGTAATATTTATGCAACGAATCACTATGGGGATACTTTTTGAAATTTGAATGTAATGGAAAGAGTTTATCTAACATCATACAGGTAGATATACCTTTTCAGTAATTAATGACTGTAAAAAAGTTTACTATGTTTGTGATATCTTTGATTACTAATTCGAAATAGGATCACTAATTGTTATATTTTTTTTACGCTCCAGGAATATGATTTGTGTCACATGAAATGCTTGTCTAATTGAAAATTCATTTTCCATTTTATAACGAAACATGAAGAAACTATGAGTCTGTTTATTAAGATTTCAGAGGAGGAAAGTCAACAGTGTAAACGTAGGCAGGTAGGTACCTACTTCACAAACACCATTTCTTTACTACCTATTTGAAATATTTCGTAACACCGACCTTTTCAGTAGTTTAAAATACCAGAGTATGATAAAAGGCTATTTGTACTCACTCCCTTACCTATATACCTACAGTAGTTTTCACAGTTTCCTAAAACAATAGCTTATACGAAGATAACCTGTGTTCCGTGGATTGAATTCTCTGTTCGTGCCAGTACCGAAACTTCCATTTGCTAAATGGATTACTAAAGATGCATCAACAGGTATCTATCTATATCTTACTCGTATCGTAACGTCTAGAAATAGGTAATCACATTTGTTGCTACAAAGGATTAGCTTCATGACCGGAAAAAATAATGACAGACAGACAGCAAGTCCATCAGCAGCAACCTTCAAAGTTTTTATAAGTTTAAACGGGTACTTGAACAGGGGATAGAAACACGCTGAGCTCGTTATAAGGGTTCCGTACTCAAAATGTGAAAAACGGTATCCTATTAAAGCATGCAGCAGCTTCAAATGGCAGGAGTCAATCACATACAATGAAACACAGGATTTGCGATATTTCTTATATTTTCTTCTATATATTACAACATAAGTATGTTTTCTATTTTACTTGATTTTACACCTGTTTCCAGAATGCCGTCTCTCGAATTGAGACAAAAAGCATCCGTGTTCTTCAAGTTTGAATCTCACTTTATTGTTTTATATCTGAATGCCAGCCCTTGGCAATAAATAAGCAAAATAAATGGTAACCCTGCATGCGTACATGATGTTTTGGTTTTGTGTTCATCATAAAGTTTTCTTTTTTAAATTTTCCCAGGATTAATGTTACTGCGGTAGGTCGCTATCTAGGGGGTCTATAATAGCGACATTCGTACGAATATCTAATAAATATGCTTCTTTGATAAACTCTTAAATTTGAAACATATGAAATTATATCTGTAATTTAATAATAATAATAATAATAAATATTTCCAACACTCACACCAATTAGCCTAGCCCCAAAGTAAGCACTATAAGGCTTGTGTTATGGGATGCTAGGGTAACGGATAGAATACATATACTGTACACATATAAGTATATTTATATAGAAATAGATATTAAACATCCATGACTGGAGTACAAATGCTCGTATTCATCACACAAACATCTGGCCCCACCGGGATTCGAACCCGAGACCTCTCGAGTCGGCGACACCATGAAACCCGGCGTACAAACCACTCGGCCACGGAGGTCGTCAGTCAATTTAGGTAATACTAGCGGACCCGACAGACGTTGTCCTGTCTACACGTCTTTGTGAATCTAAACCATTCTCAGATCCCCTTGAACACACACAAAAAATTTCATCAAAATCGGTCCAGTCGTTTAAGAGAAGTTCAGTGACATACACACTCACAGAAGAATTATATATATAAAGATTACACGTTCTAATTAGACATAGTCCGTGAGGTATAGGAATGCTTCTTTTCTTTTAATAAAAATCGGTAGTTAGGGAGTCGTGTTATAAAAGCGTGTTATTGCAACCCCCCTAGAATTAGTAAATAATTGCTCTCTGATGCTGCACCGCTTAGAGGAAAAGTTGCCAGAATTTTCAGCAGTCTTTATATTTGGGTAGAGATCGGCATCGTAAACTTAAGTGAATGCATAGCAGCCAGGGGTAGAAATTTGCCTTTTCTTTTATTTTGTAAATTTTTAAAAGATTTTTCAATATGAAGTGTGCGATTTGGGGGTCCTAAGGGCCTAAGTCCCTTAGGGCCGCGCCTGGATTATCGCCTAAAAGAAGAAAAGGATAAATTTGTATAATGAGCGTAATAACAATAAGTACATGTAGGTACACTGCACTTTTTATAAGTACGTAATGAATGTTGAGGAAGCGAAAAAAAGATATAAGTACCTGCCGTTGTAAGTGGAGATAAATTGTCTCTGATTAGGTATACCTCTGGCAAACAGGCATGATGACGTGATCATGAGTAAATACCTACAAAAGTAAGAACTTGTGAATATGAATCTTCTTGGGTAGATTTTAATTATGTTGGTCTTCGAAAATTATTCATGTAATAAAATCTTAAACCATATTTGATAATTAAATATAAAATAATTAATTTAACAGAAAATGTTTCAGGTTTTTATTAAGAAATATATTATTTGTCAGGTTACTTGTATTTAAAAGTAAAACAATAAAAAACGATGTTGTGAACAACGTGAAGAAGCCAATAAAACAATGGAGCAAAACATTAAACAAAATCAATATGTATTGGTTTAATTGATTTGCTGTTCTATAATAAAATTTCAGGAATTATAAAACCTACATTGTCTACTGACTTCAAAGTAAAGGTTTCACAGGGGATCTCAAAGCGTAGCGAATATTGTGGGTCCTTGTGACATTTGGTAGCTTTCTCTTTTAACAATATTATGTGGCCTTCGTGGGTTTGTAAAATCCAACGTTTCCAATATTTCTTTTTATATTGCCAATACAGTTATTCTGCCGAATAAAAGGTATTGTTATCAATGCCGCAGTTTTGCGTAACAGATGAAGGCCATTTTACGAAATAATAATTTCCGCACGAATAGGATCGGTCGCGAGGAGAGAGTACCGACAGTAGCACGGAACTCACCACCAAAATGATATTTTACAATAATATTCTATGTGCCGGTCTCAAGTTTCGCAAAACTATGCGTGTTAGTAGAATAAACCTAGTCACGGTAGGCAAGCGCGAGCGATACTTGTAAGTCTAGACAAGTGTCTGCTCTTTACGCTACTACTGATCACTGAATGCGGAAGGAAAAATAGGTATTTTGATGACATAATATGCGACGGTCGAGTTTCTCGGAAGAGCTTCTTGATTAGTCCACGGTTCCCAACTTAGGGGTTTTACCCCCAGATTTAGGGGCTAGAAGTGTTAAAACGGACTTGACTGTGTGGCGGTTGTTTCCTAAGACTGTATGGACTAAAGTTAAAGAACAGCTAAATAAGATTTAACAGCCTGTCAGCTCATTTTCGTTTGATTGTCCTTTCGGAAACTGTATTTATTCAATAAAAAAATTTACTGTAACTAAATATGTAACGTTTTAATTTATGAGCAACGAAAGAATTTGGGTAATAAGTAGGTACTTAAAAAATGTATATTTAGGGGATTTTAGGGAAATCTAAAAAATACTTAGGGGAAAATTTTGGTAAGAGTTGGTAACACTGGATTAGTCACTAAAAGTCGCGACTTCGTTTTTGCGTTATAAACAAACAGTAAGAACCTTCAAAGTTTTCTGAGCGACTCTGAGGCCCAAACACGAATTTTGACAGCTCCGTAATCGTATCGCGTCGTCAGTTTCTATAAAAAATTAAGCAGCGCCTCTGCCAGATGTAATACAATACATACAAAATTATACGATGGCGATTGGAGCCTCTGTTATTGGTAGCCCAAACGGAAGAAGAATCATAGATGAATGTCATTGTGTATAAAACGAGCCTGAGAACAAAAACTGTAGTCTACACTTCAGCTCTACGCCGAAGCGAAACGAGGGCGGGCCACTAGTATGATATAAAGTTTGTACAAAATATGTAAGTAAGAAAGGATCGTAGGTAGTTATACCACTCATAACGAAGTATTTACCTACCTTATGATGATGCGTTTTTGCTTTTAGATACTCTGTAATCTTGTAGGGGGTAATAACCACATCATTCCCGTGGCACAGAATATATACACTACGCGAAAAGAAGCGACACTTAAGTATGTGTGCTCGTAAAATCGCCCGCGGCTATGTGTGGGTGTCTGGAGGTGCGCGGGGGCGTTGCGCGGCGCGCGGGGCGTGGAGACGGCAGTCGCCGACTGCCTCGACCGAAGGGATGGCAGTAGCGAAATAGTAAAATAATAGCGTTGCACTGCATTGCAGCGTTGCCAGATCAGGGGATTTCCCCCTAGATTTAGGGGTATTTCGTCGGGCTCAGGGGAGAAACAGGGGGAAAAATTTTTTAGGGGATTTTTTAGGGGTTTTTCAAAAAAACGCGAATTATTTTTGAGAAAGTTATTCTTTTCGATAATTTGAAAGAATAAAGTCATTTGCATAACGAACCGAACGAATCGTCAGATATTAAGAAGTCGGGTGGTCGCGGTCGCGGGTTAAACTTGATTGAATCACTTGACTGCTGCGCCACGGAGATATGATGAACAAATATTGGCAGAGGGAACCCCCTGTCAATATTGAAACTGTTTTTGTCCACGCGTTTTATCCACAAACCCTAACCTATATTACGAGTAACCTTTTCTAACCGCAATAACCTCAAAACCTCATTCTTTTGTACAGTTTTTAACACACTAATCAGTTATTAGTTTTTTATACACGATATCCGCGAAACTTTTCTTATCTTGAGAGAATTGGCGATAAAACAATGCCGAAAGAGAAAAAAACAAACAAATACGTACAAAAGTACGTGAAGAGTTGGGAAAAAGATCCAACTTGCGTTGGTAAGTAAATAACACCGATCTGACAAATTCCTCAGGAAAACGAATGTGTCAAATCTAAAATCCTAAAATTCGAGTTCAAGGATGAAGTACGAGCCTCGAATATATCATGCCAACGATTTTTTGAATGTATTGGTACATTTTTTCCCGATCATTTTTTTTTTTTTCGAAACTAGGGTGGCTGCAGCCAATTGTTGGCGACGAAACAAAAGCTTTCTGCTCGCATTGTAAGGTCACTTTAGTCGCACACAAGAAGAGTTTGCAGGAACATGCCACATCGAAGAAACACCTGCAGTCTGCCAACAAGGAACGTGAGATTGTCAATTTACCAAAAATTGATCGATTCGCAAAAGTGACTCTCACAGAGAAACGAAAAATTGCCGAGCTCAAAATCGCGACGTACGTGGCGGAGCATTGTTCGATAAAAAGCGTCGATCATCTGTCGATGGTGATTAAAGGTCTCGACGAAGACTCGACAGTTTTGCAGGACATTAAGCTTCACCGCACCAAGTGCTCAGCTTTGGTAAAAAACATTCTGTCGCCATGCATTTTGCAAGAGCTACTCGAAGACGTTTGCGACAGTCACTTTTCGCTTATTATTGACGAATCGACGACAGTGGATACCAAAAAGGTTCTCTGTATTATGATCCGGTATTTCAGCAAAACGAAAAAAAAAATCGTAACAACGTTTTATAGATTAATTGAGATGGAACATCGGATGCTATTTCACACGCAGTGCTGAATCAATTAAAGATCGATGGCCTTCAGCCAACAAAGTTAATCGGTCTTGGAGTCGACGGTGCAAGCGTAAATGTCGGAAGACACCATTCGGTGTCAACGTTATTACGCGAGGTAAACCCAGAGCTCATTATAATAACATGCATTTGTCACTCACTGCATCTCGCTGCGGAACAAGCCTGCAAGACGTTGCCAAGGCATATGGATTTTTTGGTACGGGAAACCCACCTTTGGTTCACCCATAGTACCAAAAGACAAATTGCATATGCAAAAATTTATCAAACGCTTTCAGATAAATTGCCAAAAAAAATTGTTAAAATGTCCGATACGCGTTGGTTAGTTCGACTTCAGGCTGTTGAAACAATATTGGAGCAATGGGATGCGTTGAAACTTCATTTAAAAATCACTGAAAGTAACGACGAGCGCTGTTATATAGCGTCTCAATTGCACGCAATGTACGCCACACCCGAAAACAAGCTATTTCTAACATTTCTCGCCAATAGCCTGAAAGGTGTTGTAGGACTGAATATGTTGTTTCAGTCTCAGAACGTTGATCCCGTCAAACTTTTCGAAGACCTTAACAATCTGATGTACAGTCACCTGCAAACCATCGTTGTACCATCTCAACTTCAGAAAGTATCGCGCTATGAACTCGGGACCTTTGATTTTCTTCAACACTTAATGAGCTTGCAATGTGTAAATTTCGGATACGATTTCAACAGTCTTGCTTCGAGCATCAAGCCTGAAACGCTGGTCAATATTAAAGAAAGATGCAGGAATTTTTTAATCACATTGTGCCAACAATTGCAAAAAAGATTGCCCGAGAATATAAAAATTCTCGAAAAACTGTCGACTTTTTCGCCGAACGTAGCTTCATCTCAAGTTAAAGTCGATATCACTGAGATAGCAACCAAGCTTAAAGCCAGTGTGTGCACTGACATCGACAGTACTGTGAAGGAATGGAATCTTCTTCACACTGCCAAAGTTTTGAACCTATTTTGGAGGTTTGGACCGAAGATTATTGGGCCGAGATTTTCGACATTAAAAATGCTGGCGGACAAAAACGGTTCGGTAATATTGCGCAGCTCGTACTTGCTCTGTTGTGCTTACCGTTTTCGAACGCTTCGGTCGAACGAGCTTTTTCAATATTAAATATTGTTAAAGACAAACTGCGCAACAGAATGTCAATTGCAATGGTAGAGGCAATAATGCACGTCCGACTCACGCTTGGAGTCGATTGCCGCGATTTCAAGCCTACGGTTCTCATGCTCAAACGTTTCACTTCTGATAATGTTTATAACCGTGTTAATGTGCCGTGTGCGTGCCGGCCTAGAATAGCACCACCCCTCTCGTCCCGTGGGTGTCGTAAAAGGCGACTAAGGGAACACAGCCAGCAGAAGACGGGCAGCAGCGTCTTGTTACAATATCTTGGCTGTACTGCGATCGCCAACCCGCCTGCCAAGCGTGGCGATTATGGCAAAACCCCCCCAAGAAATGAGTAGCACAATTAAAGATTGGCCCCCAGTCCCCGGCAGCCCTGCTATTCCTAGCCACGGTAGCAGCTATGGTAACGGCGGGGCAAGGGGTGCTAAGAATCCCCGGGTAAGATCCGGCTACCACCTACGACGACTCGACCTGGCAACCTACAACACGCGCACACTGAGGACCGACGCTAAGCTAATAGAGTTGGAAGAAGCTATTAGTAAGTTACGTTGGGATATTATTGGATTATCTGAAGTCCGAAGAGAGGGAGAGGACTCGATAATCCTCAATTCCGGTAACTTGCTATACTACCGGGAGGGCGATCAACAGTCCCTAGGCGGTGTCGGGTTTATCGTCCACAAGTCCCTTGTCCACAACGTCATCACCATCGGAAGTGTGTCGACCAGGGTAGCATACCTGATACTCAGAATATCAAAACGATATTCGTTGAATGTCATACAGGTTTATGCTCCGACCTCAACGCACCCAGATGATGAAGTGGAAGCTATGTATGAGGAGATCACTAAAGCCATGCATAGCTACAAAACACACTACACGGTTGTGATGGGGGACTTTAACGCAAGGTTGGGGAAGCGTTGCGGTGATGAGTTGAGAGTGGGGCAATTTGGAGTTGGACAACGGAACGCCAGAGGACAGATGTTAGTAGATTTTATGGAGAAGGAGAACCTCTATATGATGAACTCCTTCTCCAGGAAACCCCAAAATCGAAAATGGACCTGGATGAGTCCGGACGGTAAAGTCCGAAACGAGATCGACTTTATCATGTCGACGAAAAAGCTAATATTCAATGATGTCTCTGTGATTAACGCCGTTAAAACGGGAAGTGATCACCGGTTAGTACGAGGCACATTGAATATCAACATTAAGCTCGAAAGATCTCGAATAATGAAGTCGACGCTCCGACCAATACCTGCACAACTACAGAACCCCGAGAGCTTTCAACTCGAGCTTCAAAACCGCTTCGAATCCCTTGAGAACAGCCTAGATGTGGACGATCTGAACAACACGGTGGTAGATACTGTCCGTACGGTAGGGTCCAAGTATTTTAAAGCCCACCGTACCAAAATTAAGAAACTCTCTGACAAAACCCTCCTACTCATGGAACAGCGGAACGAAATGAGACTACAGAATTCAGGAGATGCAAGTCAGTACCGGCAGCTAAATAGACAGATATCACAGTCCTTGACGAGCGATCTTCGCCGATTTAATACACATTGTATCAAAGAGGCTATTGAGCGCAACAAAGGCTCCAAAGTGTTCGCGAGAGATCTGTCTATTGGGCAAAGCCAATTGGCAAAGCTGAAGACTGACAGCGGTAGCATCATTTCGTCTAAGGCTGAAATCCTGAGGGAGATTGAGAGTTTCTATGGACAGCTATATTCTACGCAAGCACCTGTTGAAAGCAAGGCTAGAGACCCCAGAGCCAAGCTTACTCGACACTACACTGAAGATATCCCGGACATCAGCCTGTATGAGATTAGTATGGCTCTCAAACAACTTAAAAACAACAAGGCGGCGGGCGATGATGGAATCACAGCAGAACTTCTGAGAGCGGGCGGTAAGCCGATACTTAAAGTCCTCCAGAGGCTTTTCAACTCCAACATCCTTGAAGGCAGAACGCCAAAAGCATGGGCCAGAAGTGGGGTTGTCCTGTTCTTCAAGAAAGGTGACAAAGCACTCTTGAAAAACTATCGACCAATCTCGCTTCTTAGCCATGTTTATAAGTTGTTTTCGAGAGTTTACGAATCGTCTCGCACGCAGGTTTGATGACTTCCAACCTCCCGAACAAGCCGGTTTCCGCAAAGGCTTCAGTACCATAGACCACATTCATACGCTGCGGCAGGTTATACAGAAGACCGAAGAGTATAATCTGCCATTTTGTTTGGCGTTCGTGGACTATGAGAAAGCTTTCGATTCGATTGAGACCTGGGCGGTGTTACAGTCTCTCCAAAGGTGCCAAGTAGACTACAGGTATGTCGAGGTATTAAGGTACCTCTACGAAAACGCCACTATGTCAGTCCGATTACAGAACCAGAGCTCCAATCCTATCCAATTGAAGCGAGGCGTGAGACAGGGAGATGTGATATCTCCGAAACTGTTCACAGCTGCATTGGAGGATATTTTTAAGCTTCTGGATTGGAAAGGACGAGGCATTAACATCAATGGCGAGTACCTTTCGCACCTTCGTTTCGCCGATGATGTAGTTCTTATGGCTGAGACCTTGGAAGATCTTAACACGATGCTCGAAGATCTTAGTAGTGCTTCCCAAAAAGTGGGTCTTAAGATGAACATGGAGAAGACGAAAATTATGTCAAATGCCCATGTACTACCCGCTCCAGTTAAAATTGGGAACACTACACTCGAAGTTGTCGACTGTTACGTCTACCTAGGACAGACAGTCCAGTTAGGTAGGTCCAACTTTGAGAAAGAGATCTCTCGTCGTATCCAGCTCGGATGGGCAGCGTTCGGGAAGCTACGAAAAATATTCGCGTCCAAATTACCTCAGTGTCTCAAGACAAAAGTCTTTGACCAGTGTGTGTTGCCAGTGATGACCTACGGAAGCGAGACGTGGTCCTTTACTGCGGGTCTCATAAGAAGGCTCAAGGTCACGCAGCGAGCAATGGAGAGAGCGATGCTTGGTGTTTCCCTACGCGATAGAATCAGAAATGAGGAAATCCGTAGGAGAACCAAAGTTACCGATATCGCTCAAACGATGGCTCTGCTGAAGTGGCAGTGGGCGGGACACGTAGCAAGAAGAACCGATGGCCGTTGGGGCGGAAAGGTTCTGGAATGGCGACCACGCACCGGACGACGCTCTGTGGGTAGGCCCCCCACAAGGTGGACCGACGATCTTGTGAAGGTCGCGGGAAGCCGATGGATGCGAGTGGCGCAGGACCGATCGGTGTGGAGATCCTTGGGGGAGGCCTATGCTCAGCAGTGGGCGTCATACGGCTGACATGATGAATGTTTATAACAACATCAATGATAGTGACCTCGAAGTCCTTAATGTTTTCCCCAGTGATGAATCTTGATACGAATCAGTATCTTCATCGCAAACAGTCATTAAAAGTCGAGAGCATCCATGACTAATTGATATTCTTCTCTATGTATTTTTTTTCCACTTATGATACGAATATATGTGATAATTTCTATAAAAATGTTATTTTGAAAAAATAAAACTAATATTCTCCGTTAAATATATTTTTAATTCATTTTATTTTACTCGTTATTATGTATAATTCTATTTCAAGGCGTATGTTTCGGGATTTAGAATTATATATTTTCGTGATTTGAATTTCGTGCTTCAGAAAGTAGGCGAGCAGGCGAGTGGGGGCATTTGGGGGGAAACTGAGCGACGCTAGGGGGAAGGCACGGAGACCGTCTGGCAACACTGCTGCATTGCACGCACAGACTGACTACGCTACGCAATCTTATTATTATTTAGATAATAATAAGAATTATAAAACGAATCGAAAAAGGAGAAAACATATAAAAGTTAGCAATTTGTTATAGTACCTACATTAAAAGATTAAAAATTGATTATAAAATCAAACCTATCCTTCATTATTTACCCCAGTATCCTTGAATCAGTTTACATTTAATAACTTACTATGCATAAATATTCATTGGCACAAGTCTAAATTCCAAGTTCAACCCTAGCGCATACACGCTCCTGCTCAAGGTCACTGACGCTGGAACTCTCACGTACACAGAGTGTCACCGCTGTGCCCGTGGTCTGTGTAAATGGATGATTTCGGCCAACGTCAAAAAACTGTCTGTGGAAGTGGCGGATTTCTGCCACGCAATATTATAAAATCAATATTAGAAATAGATGCACAAAATATTTAAGATTGATTTAAGACATAAATGAAGACTGAGATGAATGAGATATTGCGAGGACGGAACACAGACGACCATATACATCTTTAGAATACTGTTGTTTAAAACATCAGTTATACGAGTAGAATTAATAACTACTTATACATTTTCAGTTTCCATACACATTATTATTATCATAGTGTTGGGCGAGTGAGCTTTTAAATCGGTATCATCATACTCTATGTAAAAAACCCAGGTTGCTACCATTCAGTGAATGAATTGTGTATCGAATGGATCTTTTTATTAGGAGTCGTGATGGTTGTTGTTACGAGTTGATCGTTGAGAACTATTCGTCATTGGAATACTGACCTGACAGTACATGGTGTGTGTGTGTGTTCAGTGCAAAAAGTGGTGTATTTTTTTATTTTTTTAAAAATATATACTGAATTCTCAGGTGAGATATTTTTATTATCAATTCCTCCTGTAAGCCAGTTTTATTTTCAGTTTTTTTTTCTTTAAATGATATCGTTAAC
The DNA here is from genome assembly GCA_902850365.2 of Chilo suppressalis. NCBI lineage: Eukaryota > Metazoa > Arthropoda > Insecta > Lepidoptera > Crambidae > Chilo > Chilo suppressalis. The sequence goes on from OU963900.1 coordinate 14,764,260, forward strand.
TTTGATGTTTGTTTTATAAAAATATATTTTTATACATCACAAGTAGTTTGATCCAATTTTATATACCTCTGAATGTCCTTCGCTGCATAGAGAAAGGATGAAAATAACCTTGAATTAACAAAACATGCAGTCAGTTCAGTATATCGTAGAATACTTCAATACAAAGGTTTACAGTAAGTAAATAAAATAATAATAAATAACGGAACAATTTAATAAAACTTGATAGATGTAAACAAAAATGACTGTAATTATATTGCGTGCTAATAACATACGTACTTAGATGCAGGAAAAAATCAAATTGAAGTGTAGAGCGAAGTTTCATATAAATCCGTTATTTTTCCAATTTACCTATAAAACGGTTTTTTTAAATAACTAATTACAGGCCTTGTTTAAAATAATTGAAGAACATACGAAAGATTCAAATCAGTCATTAAGTGATATACTTAAAACAAATTAAATATCGTATTAGTTTATAATTCTCTTATTTGCATAGTACCTAATCGAGTAAGTATTTAATTTCTCAATGGTTGTATAGAACCTGTGTTAAAATTATTTTTCCTTCTTCTTCGTATAAATTGAACAGCTGTGATAATATATTCATTTTATAACAAAACGAGTGTTATATTTTTATGCTATAACAGTATAATTTTTCAACCTTATTTATCCGCGACGTACACATTGGCCTTGGAATTGCTTTATGTTTAAAAACATGCGTACCTAACCGTTTATGTTATGTTTATATAATAATATATAATGGTCATATCTTTGGCTATATTATGGTCAAGATATTACATTACTTAATACATTTATTAATACTTGTAGACAAGCATTGTAATTAATCAGTTTTCATAACCTTTCGGTAATTGTAAATATTGGGTTAACATAATGCGATATCGCAATGGATTTCAGGTTCATTGATATTCATCGTGCAATTAGATAGTGAATAATTGCTCATTAATGGACCACATAGTCTTTTAACTTAAACATAGATCTATAATAAGTAATGAATTATTTTATTACTAATCTTGAGGTTGAAAAGCCAATCGATGTCTTTAATTTTATTAAATATTTTCTAAAATTGTACTGATAAGTATTGATTTATATAAGTTTATTTTTATTAAAAAACATTAAATAATTTTTGACGATGCGTCGATTAAAATGCTTTCGGAAAGTGGAATTCACCAAAATATATTCTTAATCCAGTTTTCCGGAAAGCACGCACCACGTCCGTAACTACCCAAACAATTCGAAAGTGTACCCGTAATGACGGTTGAATGTTTTCAATTTATTAAAATTCCTTCTTTATTTACTATTTTTTTTCCAATTTATTGGAGCAGTAAACAATCACGTTCACATAATAATATTAGAGATGAATAAGATTTACATAATGAATACTTATCTTAGTGATAATAAACTGGGTAACTCGTACTTATTTAATAAGTACGCATATATAAAGACGTCATTGTGGTGTGTTATTGTGTAAGTAGGTATTATCTCGAGATTATCTCAGCTATAAATTTTAATAATGCCATGGACAAAATGATTCGGCATGGGTTTGACGAGTGCAGACAGAAATGTCAATTAAATGTGGTTATTAGAGACTGATAAAATATCGTTATCACTAAGAAAATGGCAGCTAAAATTTTAACTATACTTAAAACTTGACGTCTCTATTTGCGTACGACTAACATATTTGAAAAGATTTTGATATTTCGTAAATAATGATTCCGACGAGGAAAAAATTTTTTACATAAAAGATATGCGTGTGAACACAGCCTGAGAGTCCAGGGGGCCAATCGCCTAACGGAAATGCTTTGGGAAACGCTAACGCTTACGATTTTATATTGTTATTTCTAGCCGCCTGAGGTTTTCGAATACCTCACGCTCATTTTTTTTTAATATTGTTATTACCAATGCAAAAGAAAAAGAAAGAGTGCGAGGCATTCCAATACCTCAGGCGGCTAGAAATAACAAAATAAAATTGTAAGCGTTAGCGTTTTCCAAAGCATTTCCGTTAGGCGATTGGCCCCCAGGTTTGCATTAAATTACTAAGCAACAGAACGTATAAAAAATTAATGATAGGCACGTTAATAAAAGGCGATTCGTCTCGTCTTGTAGAAGAGAGAATTCGTATTTTATGAGTGTATTCATTATCAAAGTATTATTAAGGCATCTACTATATTTTTTGAATTATTTAAAATGCTTGACGATACGAACGTCAGCGATAATTTACCAGTGCAAAAATATATAAAGTTTAAACAGTCAGAGGTGAAGTACCTCTGTGAAGTTAGCCCCCCACTTTTTGAATTTTATTATTATCTAGGTTGTTCTGGGTTGTTCTATGTTTGTTCTACATTGTTCCAAAGTATTATTTGAAAAAACTAAAATTTGAAGCTGCCAGACAAGAAAAACCGTTTTTCTATGGTAGCCCCCCATGTTTGGAAATTCAATATTTTTTAAGTTGTTCCAAGTTGTTCTAGTTGTTCCGAACATTGTTCCAAAGTATTATTTGAAAATATTCAAATTTGAAGCTGCCAGACAAAAAAAACGTTTTTATGGTAGCCCCCCATGTTTGGAAATTCAATATTTTTTTAGTTGTTCCAAGTTGTTCTAGTTGTTCCTAACATTGTTCCAAAGTATTATTTGAAAATATTCAAATTTGAAGCTGCCAGACAAAAAAAAACGTTTTTATGGTAGCCCCCCATGTTTGGAAATTCAATATTTTTTTAGTTGTTCCAAGTTGTTCTAGTTGTTCCGAACATTGTTCCAAAGTATTATTTGAAAATATTCAAATTTGAAGCTGCCAGACAAAAAAAACGTTTTTATGGTAGCCCCCCATGTTTTGAAATTCAATACTTTTTTAGTTGTTCCAAGTTGTTCTAGTTGTTCCTAACATTGTTCCAAAGCATTATTTGAAAAAACTCAAATTTGAAGCTGTCAGGCAAAAAAAACCGTTTTTGAGATAGCCCCCCATGTTTGGAAATTCGTTATTTTTAAAGTTGTTCCAAGTTGTTCTAGTTGTTCCGAACATTGTTCCAAAGTATTATTTGAAAAAACTCAAATTTGAAGCTGTCAGACAAAAAAAACCGTTTTTCAGATAGCCCCCCATGTTTGGAAATTCATTATTTTTTTAGTTGTTCCAAGTTGTTCTAGTTGTTCCCAACATTGTTCCAAAGTATTATTTGAAAAAAATAAAATTTGAAGCTGTAAGACAAAAAAAAACTTTTATTTATAAAATAAAATCAATCGTACCTACCAGAGACAATAAATATATCAAAAATCAATTTAAACAATGACGATTGTACAATAACAGTACAACCATGGGCTATATCGTTCCAATTTCATTGAATCATTTTGAATTAAATTAATAGAAAAGAAAACATTAGAATATAGGGTAAACTCCCTAATTGTTGGCACTTTAAGAGTAGGCAGCATGTCAGACATTAAATTACCATAAAATCACATCTAAATGAGTTAGTACACTACACATGTTACACATGTAACAGTATCAAAGAAAGTAGTTTAATCTTTGTTTTCATAATGGTATAGTCAATGAAGGCAAAAATCAGCTGCAACCTCCGATTTCGTTGAACCGCCATCGATTTTCATGAAAATTGGTAAGTAGGTGGGGGATACCATAAGAAACAAAAGTGACATAGTGCCAACTTGCGCTTTTGCCCTGAGGGTAGATACCACCCCTTCTCGGGGGTGAAAATTATTTTAATAAAAATAATTCCAGGAATCGATAGAAAGACAAACTCTAAGCAAAAGTTGTTATATTAAGTATTCGGAATAAATCAATACTTTCTGAGTTATTAAAGATTAAATATTGTGATTTTGCGTGATAAAAATACATGTTTAAGCGGTTTTTCATAAATAACTCAAAAACTATGAGCTTTACAAAAAAAACATCAGTACCAAAATTGAAGCTAATATAAAAACAAACAAATGCCTACTTTGAAAAACCTTCTAATTTCAATTCAAAGTGAGCTATAGGCAATTGTATGTACATATATTTTTTACAATTCAGTCAAACGCAGTTTCAATAGAAATGGATCTTTTCTTAAATATTAGTAATATATCACGTCATGACAACCCATATACATGGTGGCAGCAAGGAAAATTGAATTTCCGTGTTTGATTAAGATTGCAGCAAAATATTTGTCGGCGCCAGGAAGTAGTGTTTATTCAGAGCGCCTTTACTCTGAAGCTGGGATGGTGTACGAGAAAAAAAGAATTTCTACTACTTCCTAAAAATGCAGAAAATTTAGTCTTTCTGCACCATAACCTTCCCCTTCTAAATTTTGATTATGAAAATAATTCAAATGCATAGAAAAATTCTTGTTTAATACAGAAAATGATTAAAATATGTTCCTGTTTTATGTACCAATGACTACTTAATAAATGATTATAAAAGAAATGAGAACCTTACCCTTTTAAATTTTGATACATCAAATACATGAATCCTCCATTTTTCCAATTCAGAAGATGTTTATGTACCAATGGCTACTTTAATGATTTTAAATAACAGAAATGAAAATATGAATATATACCTACGTAATCAATCGATATTAGTTTTCATTTTACCAATTATTTCTCTATGACAAAATATATTATTTAAGTATTCGGTATTCGGCCGAATAATATGTAGGTATTCGGTATTCGGCTGAATATAATAAAAGCAGCCGAATAGGCCGAATACCGAATAGTAACCGAATATTCGTTGCGTCTAGTAATAATATATTTTTCTTTAAACTCATAGCTTTTGAAATATTTATGAAAAACCGTTTAAAACATGAATTTTTTGACGCAAAATCACAATCTTTGATCATTATTAACTTAGAAAGTATTGATTTATTTCGAAAACTTAATATAACAACTTTTGCTTAGAGTTTGTCTTTCTATCGATTCCTGGAGTTATTTTTATTAAAATAATTTTTACCCCCGAGAAGGGGTGGTATCTACCCCTAGGGAAAAAGCGCAAGTTGGCACTATGTCACATTCGTTTCATATGGTATCCCCCACCTCATCACCATTTTTCATGAAAATCGATGGAGGTTCATCGAAATCGGAGGTTATAGCTGATTTTTGCCTTTATTGACTGTACTATTATGAAAACAAAGATTGAACTATATTTCCTTGATACTGTTACATGTGTTGTGTATTAACTCATTTAGATGTGATTTTATGGTAATTTAATGTCTGGCTGATATGGAACCTACTCTTAAAGTGCCAACAATTAGGGAGTTTACCCTATAGTGTAATATTTTCTTGTCTTATAACTATTAATTTTATTCAAAATGATTAAATGAAATTGGAACGATATAGCCCACGGTTGTACTGATACAATCGTCATTGTTTAAAATTATTGTTGATTTATTTATTGTCTCTAGTACGATTTGACTTGGCGGGCTATCTGAAAAACGGTTTTTTTGTCTGACAGCTTCAAATTTGAGTTTTTTCAAATAATACTTTGGAACAATGTTAGGAACAACTAGAACAACTTGGAACAACTTTAAAAATAACGAATTTCCAAACATGGGGGGCTATCTCAAAAACGGTTTTTTTTGCCTGACAGCTTCAAATTTGAGTTTTTTCAAATAATACTTTGGAACAATGTTAGGAACAACTAGAACAACTTGGAACAACTAAAAAAGTATTGAATTTCAAAACATGGGGGGCTACCATAAAAACGTTTTTTTTGTCTGGCAGCTTCAAATTTGAATATTTTCAAATAATACTTTGGAACAATGTTCGGAACAACTAGAACAACTTGGAACAACTAAAAAAATATTGAATTTCCAAACATGGGGGGCTACCATAAAAACGTTTTTTTTTGTCTGGCAGCTTCAAATTTGAATATTTTCAAATAATACTTTGGAACAATGTTAGGAACAACTAGAACAACTTGGAACAACTAAAAAAATATTGAATTTCCAAACATGGGGGGCTACCATAAAAACGTTTTTTTTGTCTGGCAGCTTCAAATTTGAATATTTTCAAATAATACTTTGGAACAATGTTCGGAACAACTAGAACAACTTGGAACAACTTAAAAAATATTGAATTTCCAAACATGGGGGGCTACCATAGAAAAACGGTTTTTCTTGTCTGGCAGCTTCAAATTTTAGTTTTTTCAAATAATACTTTGGAACAATGTAGAACAAACATAGAACAACCCAGAACAACCTAGATAATAATAAAATTCAAAAAGTGGGGGGCTAACTTCACAGAGGTGAAGTCCTACCGCTTATTAGCTCTTTTCTTTGCCATGTAAAGCTTATTTTTATTTTTGTTTTTGCCCAGTTCTTCAGAAGAAGATGCCTTGTAATTGTAAAGTTGCGTTAAATGGATTTCCTCATTCACGCAATGGATGTGGGTTGCGGGTTTGCTTGGAAAATACCGAGCCGAAAGGACACCATCAACATCAACCGCACAGAAAGACTTTCGATGATGACGATGAAGTCCAACACCAAGAAGAATGCTGTGATGAGGCAGACGACCCCGTTAGGTTGTTATTTTTTATTATTTCAATGTACTGACCTATACTTACTGTAACGTGAAAAACCGGGTAAGTGTGGTGAATAAAAAAATGGATGCGTGTAACTTATGTACGCGCGTGAGAAGTTATACTTCTTTAGCATCATTAAAAATATTTTTTAATTGCATGCAAATAATTAATAATTACAATAAAATAATAAAAGGACTGGAAAAGGATAGTTAACACAGTCAATTAAGTTCAGTTTTAATTTGAAAAATTAAATAAATATTCAAAATATTCAATTAAAATCACTACTGAATTTAAGTTATTAGTCCATAATGTAATTAGCACTTGTAAGTAACTAAAACACGTTGTGTCTATATAGAAACTAGAAACATGTGGATAAATATTATAAATATGAAAACAGTGATCAGAGGCGACGAGCGTGCCAACATTGTTTTTGACAACGCGATCATCTTATGGAGCTCCGTGGATCGTTCAAAGTACCTTTCGAACAGATGTCTAATAATGGTGGATTATTAACCACTTAGTGGTTAATAATCCACCATTATTAGACACTAACATTCATAACGCGCCCGCGGTCAACTTCATGGTGTTACTATTGTGTTACAGTGATGCGCGCGCATTTCGAAATTTCACTCACATGATTTTTTCATAACGCGCCCGCGGCCAACTTCATGCTGTTACTTTTGGGTTACAGTGATGCGCGCGCATCTAAAAATTTCACTCTCATCATTTTTTCATAACGCGCCTAAAGAAGTATAACTTCAAAAAAATTGTGTGTGTCAACTCCGACGCACGACCGGAGTTTACACTCTAAAAACGATTGTCTTTGAACAGACACAAAACAAAATCAAGTCCGAAGAAGTCGGTTACAAGTAGAGATACCTCAGGAATCGTCCCATGGTTTCGACTATCATAGGTTCCATGTCACACATTTTATCATCTTATATCAGCGATATTCATCATATATTTTATTATATATTTCTGGAAACACACAATTTCAAAAATATCACACACTAGTCATCATTTTGTAAATATGTATTATAATTCAATCTGTACTAAAAATCACTATTCCAGAGTGCTGGACACTTACCGGCATTTCCCTATATTCTGTTATTTATTTGTTTTCATTAATTTTGCTCCGATTTTATCTATTTTTAGTTTATTTATTTTATTGACATTTGTGACAACTTAATGATTTTTATCCGTTGCCATGGCTAAAGTGAAAGGTGCGTAGATGAGGTTGCGCACAAAAACGTAACGAGGTCATTAATGTCATTGATTGACGACCTCCGTGGTCGAGTGGTTTGTACGCCGGGTTTCATGGTGTCGCCGACTCGAGAGGTCCCGGGTTCGAATCCCGGTGGGGGCAGATGTTTGTGTGATGAATACGAGCATTTGTACTCCAGTCATGGATGTTTAATATGTATTTCTATATAAATATACTTATATATGTACAGTATATGTATTCTATCCGTTACCCTAGCATCCCATAACACAAGCCTTACAGTGCTTACTTTGGGGCTAGGCTAATTGGTGTGAGTGTCGGAAATATTTATTATTATTATTCATCGATAGATTTTACTCCTCACATTTTTCTCATACCGGGCCCCTTATATATGCAAATCGATTCTTAAGGAGTAAACTCCAAAAATAGACTCCGATTAACACTCCATTTATTGGTATAAATCAGTTTAGTAACGTAACCTGGGGGGGGGGGGCGTTGAAGACAGCAGGGTGTTTATGGATGGATTATAGTTCCATCGTAATATCTGTAATTAATGAGTATGGTGAGTAAAACATTCCTACAAGACTAATTGATTTTGGGATCTAATCATTTTCAACAAACACAACCTTCGAAGAATTTGGATAACTGAAGTTGCACTTTTTGAATTATTTTACTGGATATTGATTCCTGTATAAAAATGTATATATATATGATAAATGAATTTTTATGCATGCTAATTCTCAAAGCAATGTAGTATTCTTTCGTTAATAATTTAGAAATGATTGATAAAAATCTTGACAAAGAGGTTATGTTATCAGGTAATTCATGATTTTCACATGTGATTACGAGAAAATAATGAATATTCTGCTTTGAACTGTAAAGATTGTTAATAATTAAGTATAGTAATTGTCATACCACATCATAATCCTGGCCTTGGCATGCCACCTTTGATTAAAACATGTTTAATCTAAGCATAAAAGGATGGCGTAAGTAATGCCGGTAAAAGATGTGTCAGTGAAGGATGCGCCGGAGAAAGATGTAGAACGGAGGCTTTTGTCCTTTTCTAACTGCATAATATTTTTTTTGCACTTGAACAAAAAATTAGGGCTACACTACGTTTGTTATTTTCGCATCCATAAATTTTCGACGTGGGTGACCGAGTGAGTAATGGCTACTTGCAGTTCCCAAAAAAAAACGTGGAAACTCTTAACGAACTCAGGTCTACATTGCACTAATATATTAAAGAGGATACCTATATGTTTTCTTAATATAAAAACCCACAGATGGAAAAAGCTGTGTTAACACAAATGTCTTCATTATTTGCGACTCGAACGATGTTGGAACTTTTTGAAGAGACACGATAAAAAATGGCCTGTATTGCGATCAACACGGCGAAAGGAAAGTTAAATTGGCATAATAATGAAATTTGTAGCAGAACTTCCAAGGATTATAATATTGATAAAAGGAGGTAGAGCATAGAATGTTTTTGCTTCATTGAAACACCGCCGCCCGCCCCTGTCTGGGAAGGGACAGTAAGCACAATCATACAAAAGACATTCAGTGAAATAAAAAAATCCCTTTTTCGGTGATGTGTTTCTGTCGTTGAGTATGATTTCCGAGGTGCCACTCATTGGGCAGGAAATTGTGGTAAAGCCGGTCGTATAGTTAGGAAGTTTGGCGCATGTACGAGTAGAGGATGTTCAGTGTACTCATACCAGTTTGATAGTATAATAGTTCTCTAATCTAATCTCTCTAATCTAAAATGTAAGTAGTCTAGCTGCCACCTGCTTTATGAATGAGTACAAAATTTTTTTTTGGTTTGGTTTGGTTGGTTTTTGGTTTGAATTTCAATGATCAAACAGTGTAAGTATGCACAATTCGGTAAATTCTTAGTATTTGTTTTGTTTTTGGTAGATCAAGTAATTAAAAAACTATGCTTCTGAATTATCATAAATCTTGCACAAAGTTATAAATATAAGCAAATTTTAATCATTGAAATCTGTAATTGGCAAAGCGCTATGTAATTTACCTTAAATTAAAAAAGCTGTTGGTTTCGATAAATAATAGTACATTGTTTACCGAGAGGAGAAAGTGACCGATTTCCAACGAGGATGTAGTTTGTGGCATGAGGCACAGCCAAGGGCCTTAATACACCCCAATTGGGAATAGCACTTTCTTTCGAGGGATACATAGTGTTCTATACCTTACCTGTACCCTTAGTACGAGTTTTACAATTACGAAAACTATGATAGTTTTCGTGAACTCGCACTCGTACTAAGGGTACTGATTTTATTGTTTTCGTTTCAATACAAATAAACAGTGTTTATATTCTATCCTTAAATCATTTGCATCTTCATAAATTTTAAGTATATTTGATTACTTTTCACCAAAATGGACATAGAAACATAATTTTCAATTCGAAAACTATGATAGTTTTCGTGAGCTCAAACTCGTACTAAGGGTACTGTGAGGAAATAAAAGAAAGTCTTTCATTGAAATTTATATAAAAGTTGTTACAGTTACTAAACTTTTACATGGGAACTTTCGATTTCACGAGTAAAGGTTCTCAATGACTGCTTATGTAGTTTCTTTTAATTATGGCGGTGTCAATAAATCTACATTATCAGTAATTCATGACATCTCGAGTCGAGAGAGATATTAAAGCAAATTAAAAACTCACTTAAAATAAAATAATCAGCGCGCTTTTAACTTTTTGTTCAAAAAGTAAATTAATTCAGAAAGTAAACAGTCCCAATCCACACAGGGTCCAATCCGCACTGGTCCCAAACCGCACAGGGCTCAATCCGTACTGGTCCCAATCCGCACTAGACCCAAACCAATCAAATCCTTACACCCTAATTGGTAATAAGTCATTTTCTCCTCTCGATGAACGATGTATGTACTATTATTTGCGAAGAGACAATTTTGCTTTAATTTATGCCAGTGAGGTATCAAAACCATCGCATGATATCACAAAACTGATTCACTGTTGTTAATGGTGGTCAAATCATCAGGAGCTTCAAATTCTTCGACAAATATTCGATTTTCCAACAGGAAATCAATGTACTGTTTCACAAAACTAATCCCATTATCTAGGTCTAGATGTAAGACTTTTTTTATAGAGATTTTGTTACAAATTTAGGTGTTGCCGAGTCTCGACTTTAATCGTTTGGATTAAAATTTTATTTGTGCACAAGCCAAAGGCGACAACCATAGAGCGACCGCCGAGCGTAGGTACGAAAAGTGAAGTACATACAGTAAAACCCGTTTAAGACGATTTCATACTCGCTCTCTCACTCACTCGCTATAGACTCGCTCGCGTCTTAAGCGGGAAAGCGTATTATGCGGGATTGCTGCATTGGGAAATTTCGAGTTTGTATGTACAATATTTAAGAATTATGTATGTTATAAAAATGTAGTGTACTATTATTTATTATTACGTTATTTAAATTAAGCACTTATTTTAATTTGTCAAAAAGATTTTGAGGCATTAGCAATTACAAGATTTTCAACATAATTTAACTTTTGCAGTGTGTCTTCGCCTTGATTCAAAGAAGACAAAATCGGAGTTGACTTATCTTCTACTCAATCATTATCACTTAGGGCCTCTTCTTGCGTGTTATTCACATTCTCATTGAATTTTATGCTGCTGCAATAGGGTAATATGTGTGGTACGTGTTGGCGATTTGTATTAAACGGGATGACGAACCGTATTAAGCGTTAAGAAATGTATGAAAACATGTCTCAAGTTGCAGGGACGGACGCAAAATGGCGTATAATGCGAGAAATTGTATTAAGCGTGATCGTATTAAACGGGTTCTACTGTACATGATTACCTTCTGTACTATCTATTTTGTGGTCTTATTTATACTTTGTAATTAATTTTACTTTGTTATTATGTTTATCTAATTTTATAATATATACAACTTTCCCAATATGTATGTACGTACAGCTAGGATGTGAAAAGATTTCCCTTCTTCTGTTTTTCTTTATCGATACGAGTTGATTGTCTTCAAGGCAACGTTTATCAAGCATTTACTGTCTGTGCGTGGCCTATATCAATTTTCATTGTCGCTTTTCACTGTGCATAATTGGTGCGCAATTGGAAATAAACGCTTATAATTAACATAATCTTCAGTTCCTACATTTGTCTTTATTTTCCATGATTGCATTCAGTTAAATATAACTTTCCATACAGTTTATAATTTAGAACTATTTTCGTTATATTAATAAAGAACTCGTTGATGTATTTTATTATATGATTTTAAATTTCATAAAAAATAGGAACCTATCAATTTATCGGTACTGAGTTATATTATATCAGTAATCTTCGCTGGATTAATAAGAATAAATAAATATAGAGTACGCCTATTACTAACGACATATCATATTTTATACCGTGGCCAAAAACACACGGTTTGTACGTTTGTGTCTGTTTGTTTACCCTATTACACCGGAAATATGGACGGATATATTGTTACACCAAAAGATTATTTCACTATTTTTTGTAAAAAACAATGGATGTTACTTATCTCCCCAGACAGGCGCTGAAATTCGAATGAAAATCCGCTGATCCGCGGATCAGATTTATTATGATCAGAGGATCATAATTGGAATATCAGATCAAACCACACATACCGATTATCTATGTATCTACAAACCACTGAGGCAGCCAGTTACCTTTTGCTGGCGAAATTAAAAAAAACCCGGATTCTATTTTTCCATGTATCTTGTCCTACTGATAATTTTTTCTTGATTTGTTATTATTTTTTACCCGGCCGCGTAATGCAAGAGCGCGAAGCGCGACACGCAGACAGGGTAATGTGTTAAACAGTCTATAATGTATGTACCAGGCAACTCAGAAAGTTTTTCGAAAAATATTTTTTATGTATCAGACACTGGCCACTTGTAATTATTTTGAAAAGTTCGATTATTAAAAGTAAAAATACCACTGTTCGATTTTAAAATTTCCCTCCGCATTTTTTCGAGAGCCTATTATTTTTTTCTTGTCTCATTAAAAATGGATCTGCATAGAGAACATTTTCGTGCTTTGATTTTTAACGATTTTAAACGTGGCTTAAAACCTGATGAGTCATTTGATCGATTTCGAACTGTTTTTATGGATGAAAGATCTCCAAAAGCAACCTCTACCACTGGTGTAGCGAGTTCAAACGCGGTCGTCTTACTTTGGGGGATGTACAAAGGAATAGTCGTCCTGCAATGGCTGTCACCGAAGAAAGTGTGCTGGCAGTAAAAAAAATAATTCAAGAAAACAGACGAATTACGTACGAAGAGATTTAACATACTCTGCAGATTGGTTCAGGAAGTTATCACAAGATTTTGCACGAGCATATTTAATATACCTTTGCATAAGGAGGAGTTTCCCGCTTGGTGCCGCACAACCTCACCGAAGCTCAGAAGCAGGCCCGTGTGGATTGGTGCAGTGATATGATACAAAAATTTGATGCAGTCTCGTCACCGCGCGTTTCCGATATTCTGACAGGTGACGAATCCTGGATTTATATTCATATTGATATGATGGTATTGACCATCCAGAAACAAAGCGTCAGTCGACAGTTTGGCTGTTTCAAAATGAACCAACGCCTACGAAAGTGAAGCGATCGAGGAACGCAGGGAAAATTTTGATCGCTATTTTCTTCATTTTGACAGGGTGGGTATCTAATTTCATTTCCACTTCGTGACCAAAGCAGCATCAACGCCGAATGGTATAGCGCAAAATGCCTGCCAGATTTTTTTCTGCAATGGGTAACAAGCTTCCTAACACCGGGCTCCGCGGGGTCATTTTTCACCACGACAACGCGCCCGCGCACTCTGCGATCAAAATGAAGGACTTCCTGGATTCCAAACCAGTCAGAGACTTGGGAGACCCTCCTTACAGTCCTGATATGGCTCCGTGTCACATTTTTTATTCCCTAACATAAAAAATCAGCTCAAAAGGATAATATTGTTTTCATCGCCGGAAGAAGCGCTAGCAGCGTTTGAGAAGGCCGTGGAAGAAGCTGGTGGAGAGTTCTTTGAAAAGATTTAATAAAAATATTTTTTTTTCATAGAAGTAAGTTTTTTAGTTTCTCAAAACTTTCTGAGTGTCCCACGTCTGTTCCTTTGTGGCACACTAGAGACCAAACGCGTGTACCGATTTTGATGATACATTCGTCAATCGATTCGGCTTAATCATGGGAGTGCTACTAAGGACATGATATTAATCGAAATTGAATATGGGTACAAGTAGGCGCTATACTGTGAGAAAGAAAAATTAATAATTATAATTTTTATTTTTTAAGCATGATACTGCTCGATTTTTAAATCTAAAGAAGTAAAGGTACTTAACTAGAAAATAATCCACGCGGACCAGGCAGCAGACGGGACTCGAACCCGCTATCTGGGCGAATGCAATGAGCATTAGGCTACTGCGGCCCTGATGGGCGTATCGAATTCTTTCGAGCCTATACACTCTGGTGTTATTTTAAATATTTATCTAAAGTACGAATGAACTTTGCTTCGTGTAAACGCACACAACTTCAATTGAGTGAGATTGGATGAAAATGTAGGTACCAAAGGAATCGCACGTGTGCATGTCTTATCGAAAAATAGTTATCGAGTTTCAGCGGAGCTTTAGGAATTTATATGTAGCAAAATATATAGGTAACTTTGCTAAAGTAGAGATGTTTGTTCCATTTTTGTGAAAATACTTATTTTTATATCCGAGCGGCTTGCAATTATATAAACCTAACTGGTAACAAATACACGTAATAAAGATATATAATCTTTATTACCTGCGTATATTGTTCAAGGGCAAAACCATAGGACCAAACCGAAGTTTCGCCCCCAATGTCATCCTATCAATCTTTATCCGTTTATGTCAAGACAAAACAAAACTTTCAAGGAAGCTGTGGATGATTACAGTAAATTATGGTCAAGCTAATTAAATTAAGCACACCTGCGCTCAACGAAAAATATCATGGTAATTAGTCACTTGTCAAGATGGTTTCTTTGGAATAATAAAAAATAGACAACCACAGCAGTGCTGTGAAAATTTTCACGCGCGGATCCGGTTTAAGTATCCACATCGGATCCGCGCGTATTTATATCGGATCCGCGCGTTAATATTTTACAGAATAACACTGCAGATACATTGCTTTGACTTAGTTAGGAAGCTTTATCTTAAAAACGGTAGTAATTTTTTTTAAGAGCGCACCTAATCATTATGTAAATTGAACTTGTGACGTTGATCCTATAATTCTTGATGTTTTGTACCTTTTTCATATTATGGTACGAAGGCTAATTTGTAGCTCAGGAAGATAAATATAGGTATATACATTCCGTTTTAGATTGAAAATTATATTTCGTGTAATGTGCAATAGGAAAATTTACTTTAGCCTGAGACTTACAAGTGAGAGTGAGCTGGAAAACATTTTACGACTTATATTTAAATAGTTTTTCATTTGTTTATTGAAAAGAAAATGCATTATTTCAATATTGATAACAGAAACCCAAAATTTGTAATGATTTTTTTTTATTAATTACATAATTTCGTATCACCAATAGTGGAAAAGGGCTTAAGTTGGGGAAAGTCAGGTTTTTTGGCTTATATGAAGTAATGGTACCGTGCAGAGATGTCCCACCCATTTCCATTTACTGCGGGAAATTAAACAAGCGACGTCAGGCAGGCAACTTTGTCGTTCTCCCGACGCCGACGACTTCATTTATGATTCGATCTGCATGTAATGTCCTGTCCAGCATCGCTCGCGTCATGTCCCGTTGTGCAACTTAAAGTTAGTGGTATATATTCAGAAGGAGCCTATTCAGTCTGGCTTTAAAAAGAGTCGCTTGAATTTATTGGAATAATATTCTTGAAAAAATCCTTCAGTATCTAAATATATGGCATTGTTTCTCAACAATATGTTTCTTTTTCGCAAAAAAAAACTTTGGTCTAAATATGTATGCCTATGTTGTTTATTGTACCTTCATTCACAATTGTATGAGATTTTTTTTGGACATTATTTGTGTTTTGGTGGAGTACAATTTTAGGATGACACCTGCAGGTCGACATTATTTTCGTAGAATAAAAATATGTCTTTCGTGTATATGCTTATTTTCGGTAATGTTCTTGGCCTTGTAAGCTTAGCTCAAGGATCGTTGTACTGGTTTAGTTGTTTAGATATAAGCTGCGTAAAGTTTACCATAGAATCTCTGTTTAAAAAAAAGTCTGTCTATAATAATTACAACTAATTGTAATAAAAAAATGAGCGCTAGATAGTTTGTACCTTATATTCAATATTCAATACTCAATATTTATTGTAACCATAATGTTAACAAATGGACCCTGTTGGGTACAGTAACTTAAGGAGAAGAGAAGAGGAAGAAGCTTCTATCAAAAAAAAATGTACATGCAGGTTATTTGTTATTAAATAATAATTTATCATTCATATATATATATTCATGTATACTATAAAACATTTGTTTATCAATAAATCTTTCAAAAATTTTATTAATATTTTATCTACATATCAACAAGGAAACCTATCACGTGCGAATACTAATACTAAAAGGTCACAGCCTTGTGGACATGACGAACCTGTCGAAATATTATTAAATGCTCTCGTAATAGCCATTCAAGAGAAACGATAAATTAATATGAATTTTGAGTATGCAACTATGACATAACTAAAATTAATTATTATGTATTCCATCCAGTATAAGTCCAGTTAAGTATTAACAACATCCGTGGTGTGTGTGCTATGTATACCGGTTTTCAAGGCGTTGCTTACTCAGAGCCCATGAGTAGTATGTGCTCAGAAGTCCTGGGTTAAATTCCGGTGGAGAAAATATTTGAATTTGTACCTAAGACATGGCTGTTACATACATATATATTAAAAAAATGTATATACTTACATTTATACGTATCATTATCCCCTAAGTACCATATCACAAGCTTTACTATGTGTTAGAAATAATTACTTTTTTATTATTAGATATTTTTTTATGTGCAGATATCCAGATGGATCGGTGCGACTGCGGAATCCGAACATCGAGCTCATGGATCAGGATATCCTGTACCACCTGGCGCTCGGCAGCGGTTCTCACGACCTCGTTGAAATGTTTGGAGACGTCAAGGTATGTATTTTTTATTTCAATAATGCTTTGTCAGTACATTTTTAAACGTAAGCCAGTCATTAAAAGTTTTAACATAAACATAAATCATCAAGCCAATAATTGGCGAGTGTCTGAAGCCACTAGAGCATTCGAACCTGTGGGGGTCGGCTCAACTGACGTCTCTGAGACTCGGCTCTAGCTAGCCGTTGTCTGGGGCGGCCATGCACTTAAGCCCGAAGGGTATATGCACCAATGTAATATTATTTTTTTTTTCTTACAGACAATGTAGGCACATGCATAAATATTATTACCTTATAGTCTAGCATATATACAAAACATTATTGTTAGTAGTATAACCGTAATTAACACATAAAGACGGCGACGTGTGACGCGGAGTGGGTCAGGTAGCAAGCCTCGTAACCGCCGGAACACAAAACCGGTCGGCCAAAGCTCTTCCTTCATAAAAAAATGAACACTCGTATAATGTTACATAGGTACCTACACTATATACACTCGACTGCAAATAAATGGGCCACTTGCTACCACGGAACTCTGATTTAATTTTCTCAAAAAGTATAAAACTTACAACTATCAAAATTATTCAAAAAATAGCAAATTGTTAGCATTGCTGTTCTTGTTCGATTACAAAGTAAGTTGACAGTACTTTAGAATAATTTTTTACTCATATTAATAATTATGAAACACACTTTCTGTAGATAAAGCTCTAATAGTTTTAAGTTTTATACTTTTTGAAAAAATCGAATTAGAGTTCCAAGGTACTAGCGGTTGACCCAGTTTATTTGCAGTCGAGTGTAGTAGTGGTATGTTTTATGACGATAAAATTTAATCAAATTACTCAAATCATTTCGCAGTTCGTTTGCATGGGTGGCACTCCTAAACGTATGGAGCAATTCGCATACACCATCATGGCAGAGATCGGGCACAAGCTTCCGTGCGGCACCACACTACAGGACATCAGCCACTTCTCCTATAGGTACTCTATGTACAAAGTCGGTCCAGTGTTGAGCATCAGTGTAAGTACTTCTTTGTTGTTTTTTTTTTAATTTAAAAACATAATTTATCAAGAGAAGTAGTGCATAGCGGATTTTCCGATCGAATTGGAGTGCCCGTCTTTAAAAGTAACCTCTTCCTAGGGTTGTCAACCCTACTATATAATATAGTATCCTACTGCTACATGCTTAAAGCAGACTTGCCAGTACAAGCTTAAAATATAGTAATTTCAAAAATGAAGTAAATATTTTAACCATATACCATTTTTTTCCATTATTTTGTCATCTACTATATTTTTAGAGGTAACAGCTTTGAAAATACTATATTTGATAGAAAAAAAGTTGGTAACCCTAATTATACACGGTACCATTTATCGGGTATGTTCATAAGTGTGTTTAGATTAGTTAATGCATTAGCGTTTTCACTACCACAGCGCGCGCAAATAATCATGGGTGTAGATAAAGTCTTGTATGCAACTGTTTATAATTAGCTATTAAAACTTTCATGTGATACCACATTCGTGTTTTACACCCCGCATTATACAACAGTTACATATATAACTATTAAAAAATAGGTATCACCGACACGCATCTATCCATATGCGTGAATGGACGCAAAGGACGGGCTCGACATAATTCAAATAGAGTTCTATCGATCATGTTGTATTGTAGAGTCGTATGTATTTATGTAGTTACGTGTATATGTGTAGGTATATGGACTTGACAATCAACGTGACCATGATCGCCGCCGTGACCGCCCGTTTCAATTAAGATTGATCAATAATGGCATATCACGTTATACCATGCTCCTAGTTGCGGACAGAGACATGAATGGGCACTAACTGGTTTCTATTGTTCAGGCTTATATAATGCGATCCCACTTACTTATTTCAAAAACTTATAATTTAGTTGTCAGAGCAGATATATATATATGTTATATTATACACATATAAATATATATATATATATATATATATATATATATATATATATATATATATATATATATATAATATAAAATGTATATAGCAGTTTCCATATCAGTGTGATAAAAATTTGAGATCTCTCATTTATTGTTAAATTGTGAATATTTTACTGCGGTTCTTTTGTAGCCAAATATTTCTAATGAGCAAGCATCAACCACATTGCCGCACCTCTACGCCATGAACGAATAATCAAAGTGTTTAGGCAGAGCTGCTAATTTACAATTGTTCGAAAAATCAACAAAGTCTGTGATCGATCAGCCTTTTTTCCTTTTGCGTCCGTAGAAAATACACGACGCGCGCTCACGAGAACGACGGAAGTGATTGATTGGAGAATCATCGTTCTCGTGTGCATTTGTTTACCGAAATT
Source organism: Chilo suppressalis (assembly GCA_902850365.2). Lineage (NCBI taxonomy): Eukaryota > Metazoa > Arthropoda > Insecta > Lepidoptera > Crambidae > Chilo > Chilo suppressalis. The sequence goes on from OU963900.1 coordinate 14,783,470, forward strand.
ATGTTTGACTTTTCTTTTACGGTTAGAGTTGTAAAAGCTCTAATAATCAGTACCTACTACTCCAAGCACGAACAACTAGCGAGAAAGTATTCATATCTACATGTCAAATTTTCTGTGGTAAAAGCTAGTTTGTTCTTACGACCGATAGGCTTAGTTTCCATAGAAATTTTGACGTTGGCGATCCGAATACGGATTTATCAAAGTTCATGCTAAACATTATTACGTTTTTGAATAAAAACATCTCTAAGCTATATAAGCAGAGAGAACCTAGATACGCTTAAAATGATTTGAATTGGATCATTTTGTTGGATAAATGAAATTCCATTTAAAATACTCTGAAAGGTAGACGAGTTGAAGGTCCAGTGAGCACCTTGTTCTTGATAGGAGGTCGAATGGGTACTTTTTTGTAGGTAAGGTCCAATTATGAAGGTCCAGTGGGCACTAAATCGATGCATGAAGAATTTGGATGCAAATACATATACTGCTGCAACATAAGTCGAGATCGAGTGCACGTCTGAAATTGTTATTAGACAGACCATTATCTGTTTTGTGTACCTACAGAACAAATGGTAATTTTGCAAGTAATATTATTTCTTTTATGTATGTTCTTTTACCCGAGTCCCGACGCTTCAGTCACTGACAAGATTGGGAGGATTCTGATCAGTTTCTACGACCGGTCAAGTGCAATATACCCTTTCAAGTTGCTGGTGTCTACAAACTTGAATGCGACTGTGGGCTCTCCTACATCGGGTTTACCCGAGTCCCTATACTCCTCTTTGTTTGCTGACGACGTAGCCTGTAAAGGCTACGAAACGTCAATAAATAAATAAAGTTTCGTGCATTAACCCGTAAAAACTAGTTTTATTTAATTTATAATATTAGTTGGATATAGTAGGATACATACATGAATAAACAATAATCAAGCATATATCCAACATGATGGTAAGCGTAGAGATGCAAATAAGTTATTTTTTCTATCGTGAAAAATAACGTGAATCGGAAAACATGAAAATAACGCGTTTTTTTTGGAGCATCATTATTTTTACGAGTTTAGAATGCCCAATAAAGACATGAGTTTTTTAAAGTTTTCTGTATTTTTTAAAATCTACAAAAACACATTTTTGATTGAAAATTAACAACCAAGCTTTCAGAAATTGGCAACACTCACGACGTACGGGAAAATCTTTGAATAGGTCGTTCGGTTTAATTTTGTTTATTTGAAGTCTGAATGCAGTTAACAGAGAGCAAGTATATATTGTTACTGTATTCTGTTAAGAAAGTCATGGGAGACAAAACCTTAGATATAGGAATAGCTATCAAACTGAACTTTGTGTGTTGTGAAGTTGAAATAGTGGGTCTCATCGTTTGTACTGTTTATAGAACTCTGATAATAAAACGTCATCATTAGGTACTTTTTTTATAGACTATAGAAATTACTGCATTAATTAACAAACAAATACAAACGGAAGAAAATTTTTATGTTTGATTGGAACCTTGATGTCTCAAAACCGAATAAACAAACGGAAAATTTGAAAGGTATTTCGACAAGATACAATTTTCGAACCCACATTGAACAACCAACAAGAGGAAAGTCTTATTTGGATCAAAGTACTAGCTATATAAAAAATAATAATTAATCAGTAATATTAAATCTTGGCCTTTCAGATCATGAAACTGCACTTTAATTATCGAAATATCCGCTTTTACTATTACTACATAAAAGCTTTTTCATTTAAACTAAAAATTAAATGCTTAACAGATTATCATAATACTAGCTGTGCCCCGCGGTTTATAAGGGATATTTTCCCACAGTAAAACAAAACCAATTTGTTAATCCGGGGTGTCAGCTAACTTCATACCAAATTTTATTAAAATCGCTCCAGCCGTTTAGACGTGAAGAAGTAACAAACATACACACTCACAAACTTTCTAACTTCTAACTAACTTCATTATATTAGTGTGATTCTTGCACTTGCTTTTTGGAATGAAATTATAAATAACAAAATTGGCCTGTATTACCTTTTTATGGGTCCGTTCTATGTAAGGACAAAATGATTCTAAGAAGGTTAAGTTGAATAACTCTTATAAATAATAATTTTATAATTTATAATATTATTTAGTAATTATGGAATTAGTAATAAGTATTATTACTAAATCAATACTGAATTTTTAGTAATCGGGGGGCACGGCAGTGCCCCCACCAAGTCCAGCGCGAAACAAACACTGCCGTACCATCCTTTACTGGAACCATTTCGCCGCATTTTCAGGCCCCTATTTGAGAACCTCTGGATAAGACCAGAACGCAGAAATTCTCGTCATCCAGTAAGCTATAATAACATACTTAAAACCCAAAATGAATGCATCGGTGCAATGGTGTCATGTAGCACCTGGTTTTGTGCCCTTGTGTACCCTTCAACGGCCAAGTCACACAACATTAAGGCGCTTTGCAGACGACGGGGTGGGGTGGGCCGGTCAATTTCGCCGCGAATAATAGCACAAAGTGAATCCTATACTTCAAACGCACACAGAGGCAAAAAGACCGCGCTGCAGGTGCCCGGCGGGCAGTGGCGGCGCGGCATATCCGCGGCTGCCCGCCGTGGATAATACAAACCAGTTTATATGCAGTAACGCAGACGGCGGCGCGGGGCGGTCAGCTCAGTCCGCGCCACTTTAGTGATGGACTATTCACTAGAACGAACATCCTGAACTGACCGCCTCTGCCCGTCGTGGGCTTTGTGTACGCGGCGCGGACAAAATGCCCGCCCCGTTCCGTCGTCTGCAAAACGCCTAACTATAATAATAAAGAAATCGCTGTAAAGAATCTTAGACTTGGCACGACTTTGTCTAGATTTCATTACTTTTTAGAGATAAACAAGCAGCTCCATCGAGACTTGGCTAGTTTTTTACATAATGTTTTTGGTGGGTACTACTTATTTTAAGTCCCTTAAACATTTTTTCAGCAATTACACGCGATGCACAGAGGTCCGTATCCTAAAAATTTATCGCTTTAGCGTTTAAGTTAGATTTTAGAGAATTCCGCAGAAAACTAATATTTTCCGGGGTATAAGTATCCTATGTCCTTCCCGGGAAGGTTTTGGTGGTGGTGTAATTCTAGAATCGAGTAAGGTTCCAAGGTTTCACAGGTTAAGGGGTGGGGTCAGGGTAGGTAGTAAATGATAATTTGGTTTCACAAGTGTCTATAGGTTATGGCGGCCGCTAGCAATCAGGTGGGCCTTAATATGCTTGTATGCCACATTTTTTACAGAAATAAAACTAGGGCACAGTGTACTGAGCTCCCGTCTGGCGAATTACCTGAACAGTCTACAAAAAAATTCGACCGGAAATAACATTACTTTTCAGTGTTGTGCTTGTTAAGTTAGCTAAGAGTTAAGAGCTTGCAGGACAAGGTTCAGGGTAGGCAACGCATTGCGCATGAATGATACTCCATCACCGCAACTGGCTGTAGGCTATGGTGGCTGCTTATATCGGCTGGAGTCGGCTGAACCAATGCTGGTTTGCCAAATTAATAAATAAAAAATACATTTCTGTCATTGATTTATTTGTGATAGTTACAAAATATTCTCAAAAGCCAATTACTGAAATATAAGAAATTTTAGATATATTTCAGCTGAAAATTTCACATCGCAAAAAATATATTCTCTTCGCCGTCTGAAATAAGTTTGGTTGCCGTCAATTCCTGAGATATAGACTCAGCCTCTAAAATATAGCCACTTATTTCAAGTCGGTACGAATATAATGGTCCAACGAAATTCGGTTGTACGACCCTTAAGGTTAACCAGTTGTATCCGACTCCTCCGCTTACGAGCTCCACCGAAGCTATGCCTGCATTGTGAGTATACATGTACGAAGTGATACGGTGGTTGGCAGGATAAGTAAATGTCCAAGTGGCTGTATTGTAATTTTCCATGGTAATCCTGTAAAATATGAAAAAAATATTATGGTACATTATAATGTAATAAATTAATGTACTACCTACTTGTGAAACCAGACATTGAAGCGACTTCGCCCCCATCGGCAATTTAATACATAGGGGCCATTCATTTATTACATAAGACTATTTTCGCTAGTTTTTTACTCCCTCTCTTATGTAAGAAAAAATAGGAACAGTCCAACAGCCAACCCCCTGTTTTATATTTATTACGTAAGAATCTTAAGGAATAAATGAAGACCTACGCTTTTGATTTGTTCTAATGTTTATTTTCAAAGTACCAAGTTTAAATAAAGGTACTACTAATTTTTATTATTTTGTAGTAATGAACTACTTTTTCAAAGTATTTTTACCTTGCGCATTTTTGAGATCTCATGTAAGAACTATTAAGACACCCTCCTCCCTGGCCGAGTGGTTTGTACGCCGGGTTTCATGGTTTCGCCGACTCGAGAGGTCCCGGGTTCGGAGCCCGGTGGGGGCAGAAGTTTGTGTGATTTGTACTCCAGTCATGGATGTTTAATATGTATTTCTATATAAAAATACTTACATATGTACAGTATATGTATTCTATCCGTTACCCTAGTATACCATAACACAAGTCTTATAGTGCTTACTTTGGGGCTAGGCTAATTGGTGTGAGTGTTGGAAATATTTATTTATTAAGACATGTTTAACCCCCCTCTCACCCTAAATCGCCTGAAGTAATAAATGAACAGCCCCATACCTATTTGTTAATTTACGAGTTCGAATTGCCGAGATAAATACCTAATGGCTAATTAATACAGTGAACACTTCCTAAGTTGTAAGAATATCGCACAGAAATGTAGCATTTTTCCGAACAAATCATTCATGCCAATTTCCTACGCGTAGCGTATTTTTCAGGACTTAAACATTGATTTATTTGCCAGCCGGTTCATATTTGTATTGCAATACATCAGTAAAAAAATATTTTTTTATAGTAAAGCTTTTGTGAAACTGCTCTACGACGCGACGCAAGTGGTTCCGAGTTCGAATTTAAAGAAATTTCGCAATGTCCGTTTATGAGACAGATAACCAAAAATGTATTATTTTAATCTCGATCGTGTTCCGGAAGGCACGTTAAACCTTTGGTCTCGGCTGCATCTGTAACCGTTAGCACCCATCATTCCCTCCGAATTTCGTCCCTAGGAAAGGCCTGCGCCCCAACAGTGGGGACATCACTAAGCTAATGATGATAAGGATAAAACAAGTATACACATAAATCCTACCGAGCTCAACCATCCGCACACTAGTAATCATAGTTAAAAGATTGTCATATTACCTCGTCACCCAAGTCAACTTTTGTCTATATGACGCCGGCGGCGGCGCCACCTCAGCAGGCATCGCAGCCGCCATGGCCGAAACGAATAGGACCCCAAACAGCACGAAAACCTTCATCTAGAAACCAACACTTTTGTATAATATATAAGAAGAGAATATTTAAAAGCGCATATTGGGCCAGATAAACCCGCCACAAACCATAAGACAAATATAAATATATAATATAAATATACTTTTACGAAGGAGGTAGCAAGTTGGTCACATCACGCCTCCCATCCGAATATCATAATTGTATTTGAAACATCCAAAACCTTTACCCCCTTAATAATAAACGAAGACTACGCTTGGATTAGTAACTAAAGTAATGTTTTATCTCTGTATATTGAAAGACAAATGATATCTGAGTGACATAAACAAAACACGGCGTAACTAGTCTTAGCTTATTCCTTGTTTATTAATAAGGGGGTTACTGTATCGACATAAATGTTTCTTATTTTTTTTTAAATCAGGTTCAAACGGTTCAAACTTAGGCCCGTATTATAGAAAGATTCTCAGTAATGAATCTAGTTTTGAGCATAGTTAGAAAGAGATGTCGCTATATATAGCACATAGGGGCATCCCTCTCTAACGCTACTCAAGTAAAGATCAACACTTAGTTGTCATTCTATAATACGGGCCGCAGTCTGCAACTCGGATATGAATAGTTTTTTACTGGAAATCGAAATGTACAGTTTTGAAGCATGGCTGATATTTCAGGTGTTTTTTTATCTGTAATCTAATCTAGTACCTACTGTTAAAAATATATATAAATAGCTAGCTGACCCAGTGAACTTCGTACCGTCATAAAATAGGGGTTAGTGTTAGAAGGGTGAAAATGTTGGGTTGTATATATTTTTAATACTAAAAAAAAAGTAAATAATTTAGTCAAAAAATTAATAAAAATCCTTTTTTGGGGTGGACCACCCTTGTCACTTAGGTGTATAAAAATAGTTTACGTCCTATTCTCAGATCTACTGAAAATACACACAATTTCATAAGAATCGGTCAAGCCGCTTCGAAGGAGTCTTGTTACAAACACTGTGACACAAGAATTATATATACATATATATATGAACTTATAGTAAAAAATGTAAACAATATGCTTAATAACTTACGATTGATTTTTGAGAAACGGATTTCTTGAATAACATTCACCTGAAGTGATGATACTTAATATACTGCTGAGATAGCGGAAATGGCTCGATAAAGTCGGATATTTCACGTAATTTATCTAATCTAATTTTTTTTGAGCACTTTGATACTAAGTAATTTCAGTAATCATAGAACCTATATCGTATCAAAGTATAAATTGAAAGATAATATAATATTCAAAAATAATCTACTTATCATTATTAATTACTAGTGAAATGAGTAAAGCACTTATCAGATTAGTATGATATAATTTATCTTATTATATATTTATTTTTAATCATTTTTTTTCCTCCCATTGTACCTACAAAAAAGATATATAGGAAAATGAAATATAATCTAATTAAAAAATCCATTTGCTTTTAAGTTATTTCCTGTTGAAAAATTATTAATTGGTGTCATCAAGCGATTATATGAATTAAAAAAAAATACTTTTTTTCTTAACGAAAATGCAAAAACTAAGTATGTATGGAAAATTCAAGTTGCTGACGACTCGGACGAAATATATGAGGAAACAATGACCAAATTGACAGTTTAATGGCGCAGGTGGTTAGCGCGTGCGGTCGGCAATCGTGGAAATTAAGCAACTTTCTCGATGATTGTTTAATTGATGGGTGACTAAAAACTTATTATCTCGAACTTCTTCTTGCTTAAGAGCCCTTTCACATCTTTTGCAAAAAATCGTAATATTTGAGCACCTCGTTTACCCCCTTAGAAAAGTTTTTGCCTATTTCAAATAGAAGGAAACAGTCGATTTATTCTTTCTTTTGTAAGTTAATGTAGAATATTTGCACATACTATTTTCATTTTTTTGTACTGATTGTTCTACCGCAGCTAGTTTACGGAAAAAACGATAGTATGCACAACTTCAAACGCCTCAATCTCTCAATAATGTTCAATAAATTAGATCAAATTAATTACTACGACATGAGAAATATCTTTTTGTTGTAATATAATGTATTAGAATCTTGATTTTCCATCACATTAATTATTAAGAAAACATCTAACCTCCGTGAGTTTTCCCAAAAAATAATGCAGGTTTACCTCGTATTTTGATAATGAATTAATTAGAATTACTATCAAAAACTTTATTAAACTAATTTACTATCATTGAACTACTGAAATATGTATATATTTTTATAATAAGTTCATAAATTATTATTTTATAAGACTTGAAACATCACCCGTAAAATGCAATATATACTAGTGCAAATCTACGCGCCGATTAGTACGGCACCAGCGCCTTTCGAGGTAGGTAAGCCAGTGTCGTTTTGTATCGTAAAACTGGCTGGACATACTACGACCGCAAAAGTTTGATCGTTGACTGTAAGTTTTTACAAGCGTATTATTTTTTTTTGTTGTAAGTACCTACCTAGTTATTAATTATCGTTGCGTCAACTAATATTCTTGATATTAGCTTTTACAATGAGACGTAAAACTCCTTCATACCATTATGTCAAAAAAATGAAACGAGAGTATGATGTAGCCATAAATAAAAGCTTGTGAAGCAAGGTGAATATGCTTATAACATTTCGGTTTATATGTATAAAACTTGTATGAAAATGGTGATTTGTCCGGACTTTTAAAGTATCATCGGTATAAAATTGTAGGCTGTCAAGGTACAATTTTACTGAATAAGTAGGCACTAAATGGTGTACTGTAATGACCAATGATTTTACGGGCTTGGAGCTGGGGACCCCCCCCCCCCCCTTGCAGTCAATACTTGACTTTACGCATAAAAAAATGTACTTAGTTTTTTTTATTACTAAATTTCTTATCTTTTTTTGTACCTCTTGCTGCCTATCAATTATTGTTGTACAGTGCAACCACGATATAACAAACCGGAAGGGAACAAGTAAAATATTCGTTATATCGAGTAATTCTTTAAACTGAGGTTTGTTATATTGAGGTTAGGTGGGTATAAAATTTGTTATAAAGAGATTAAGGGTCATATATTGTTGGAAAAGTTATATAGAGGGTTTTGGTTGACAAAATTCGTTAATTAGAGGTATTTACTCTTTTTTTTGATAGTTGAGATTTTGCTATAAAGAGGTTGTTCGCAAAAAATGTTCGCAATGTAAAGGTATATTTAACATTGACTCTTATGAAAAATTAAAGAGAATTACGAAGAATTTCTTAAATCAAGGAAGTCGTTATATTGAGGTACGTTATATTAAGGTTGCACTGTATATTTAAACATGTTATTGTTGTTTTTTCTTTATTAAAACCTCTGAAATGCCATTAATTGTTAAAAATAAATCGTATGAATGTTGTTAAAGTTTTCGCCATTAAATTTGATACAACTTTTGTATAAACCTTTATTTTAATATAAATTTTAAAGTTATGAGTCCGTTTTTGCGCTACATTAACGACTCATAGCATTAAAAGTATTTATTTAAAAAAAAAGTTTTATACAAAAGTTGTAGGCAATTTAATCACGAACAACTTTTATACGATGTTTTTTATAAATTAATGACATTTTTAAGGTTTTTTATAAAGGAAAAACTACAAACTTGTTCAAATAAACAACAATAATTGAAAAACGGTAAGAGTTACAATACAAAGTTTAAACAAAGAAGTTAGAGAATTTATTTATTTATTTTTATTTAATCTTTATTGCCATTACAATGCAAATGACGCACTTAATGCCAGTATGTCATTCTCTACCAGTCTACCGGAAAGAAGGTACAGAGAAAAACAGAAAAAATGAATTTAGTAATAAACAAAAAAGCACTCTTCATTTTTTTCCGTAAAGTCAATAATTTAGCAGATATAGATATAAACGCGTTTTCCAATAAAGCGGCCAGTTGACCACCCTACATTCCCCGATTTAAACTTAGCTTCTTACAATCTACCCTAATACTCGTATCTGCAAAAAAGCTAGAGTGCGGTATAATTTTGCATTGCGAACAAGTATATGCTCGTGGGCCGCTAAAGTACATATAAGCCCAACATAATAATATATTTAGAATAGAAATTCACATCTCTTTTTAATTTAGATGGAAACAGAATTCGAATGCCACAATTTCAATGGATTCGATTGTAACGTAAACTATTAGTTTTATATGTTGATAATGGAAGTAGATAAAGAAAAGAGAAACTGAAATTAAAATAATGTATTTAATTATATAGGCAAAAAATGCTGTTGGATTGGAAATCGAAGTCGAGGAACAAAGGGACTCGTCTAACTCAAATGTAAATATTTTATCTGTTTTATACTGACTTAATGCGTATTACACTACTACAGTAGGTACAGTGTTAGGAGTTTGGTTTTTTTAAACTTAAACAACTGGGATGCATTTCTATAAAAAAAGTATATTTTTAATATTTTATATTTAGACTTCTTTGCTCCATAAGTTTAATTGAGATTAACTTGCTGATTTATGTACCGTAGCTGTTTCTTGATTGGAAATGTATTTCCAGTATTGCCAAAATCTGTTTAAGTATTTGTGTAGATAGTCAATGAAAAGTATTATTGTTGTCAATTAGATAATCTGTTTTCAGGAGGAGTACATGGTTGAAGGAAAAAGTATAATTGATTTCGAATATTTTTGGAATCAGTCGATATCCATGAAAAGTTTGACTGCAAAATTAATCATATTAAAATAGAAAAAGAAAAGAAAGTTTGTTTAATATTTTTTTTTATTATTTATAGTTTTTTTGACCCATCATCAGTGTTGCCAACTGCTAAGGAATGCGCTAAACCATCCGCGTAAATGCACTAGAATTATGCTAATTTTAATGAAAGAGAACCCAATAAATAAAATGGTTCAAATTATTTAAAAAAATAAGTTCTTATTGTGAATAGTAGATTATTAACAAAGGGGATAAAGCAGTGTCTTCTGTCGCGTGTGACGATTTAAATCGCGAGCGTAACGAAGGACTCGAGGTTTACTCCCGAGCGAAGGTGTTAAAATCTGAAATCACGAGCGAAGCGAGGGATTTTAAGACGAGTCCTGAGTGCAGCGAGGGATTTAAGTTCACCCAAGACTACGACAGCTTTATCACCGAGGAAAATACTCTAATTTTCGTACCATTTGCGAAAAAATTAACACAATAATAATATGAGATAAGCATTTATTAAAAATAATGACAATTAAAAGTAAAAGTTAACATTCGAAACATTGGTCCAATTAAATACGGCCTCGTCGGTTTTCGTAATTTATTTAATACTAGCTGACCCAGCAAACTTCGTACCGCCATAAAAAAATTAATTAAAAAAACATTGTCCAGCGGGCAAAATTGTGAATCTAAACCATTCTCAGATCCCCTTGAACACACACAAAAATTTCATCAAAATCGGTCCAGTCGTTTAAGAGAAGTTCAGTGACATACACACTCACAGAAGAATTATATATATAAAGATTGATAACTGCACGATAAATGCGTATTCCTTTTTTAAAAAGATGTATAATGCTTTATATACAAACTCAATGGTGTAAACACAGATGTAGTTCAGTATAAATTTCGGTAAGTATTCCAAATTTAAATCACATTCTCTCCCTAGAGGATGAATGAAATTCAATACAATTTTCTTTCCCTGTTTTTAACAGATTAAAAATGACTATTGTTATGTTCGCTGTTTGTGGCATAGAATGTCACTTTTTTGAGCAAGTGGTACGGAAATATAGTTTATTTGTTACAAAGTTAGATCGTCGTCCGAATCGTCTTCATCAGAGTTGGAATCATGGCCTGAATTCACGGTTGATATGGCGGCTGTTTGTGAAACTGAGAATATGTAATATTGATTTATGTGTAAAGACTAATTCGATTTCGTTGCTTTGTTTTTATTATGTTCATATGGCTAAACACTCTTTCCACGTCGGAATTTGAATGTGATAATACTAAAAGAGGCAAAGCAAAAGTAACAAATCCTTGGAATATTTTCAAATCAATTCGAATATGATAATATAGTACGTTACTGTAAAGCTAAATTAAAAAGTTAAATAAAAAATGGGTGCGTGTACTTATGTAGGCGCGTGAGAAGTTATCCTTCTTTGGCATCGTTTAAAATTAGTTTTTAATTGCATGCAAATAATTAATTACAATAAATTAATAAAAAGTCTCGAAAAGGACACAGTCAATAAAGTTCAGTTTTAATTTGAATATTAGTTTAAAAATAAATAAATAATCAAAATATTCAATTAAAATCGCTACTGAATATAATTTATTAGAACATATGTGATTTGCACTTGTATGAAACTCAAACACGTATTCCGAATATACAAACTAGAAACATGTGGATAAATATTATAAATATGAATACCTATAATAACTGTTACTTTATTACAAAAAATAAAGATGTGGTTGTTGGTTCTACTACACCAATGGTCAAGAGATGGCGCTGTAGTCTCCTGAATCGCGCTTTGGTTCCGTTGTTCCAGATTAATAAATACTTTTGATAGGCCTTCACAATGCAGTCGTTAGCACCCACTAAATAGAGCTTCTATTTCTATTTTGTTGGTAGATTTTCTTAATGTGCGGTAGACACAAAAGTAACGCATGATGTTGGTCGCTAAAGCGACCAACTTCATGCTGTTAAAATTTTGTGTTACAGTGATGCGCGCGCATCTTAAAATTTCACTCTCATCATTTTTTCATAACGCGCCTAAAGAAGTATAACTTCAAAAATAATCTGACACAAAACATATCATTTTATGTGTATAATCTATGACAGCGCTGCAAACAAAACACCTTTTTTCCTAATGCCGGCACTTCACTTGTCTATTAGTATTTGCTATTTTAAAACATGACATCAGTCTGTCCTTTTCATTCCTTATTAAGCATGACAAGGAAAACTGTTGTCAAGTGAAGGGCCGGCATAAAACTCGATACTCTGTGGTTGCTGTGCAGGCAGTTTGCATTCGTAGTAATCTGTGGCATTCGTGCATTCCAAAGAGTAGTTTAATATACCGGAAAGTGCATTCTCGTTTCGGATTACCTGTATTGTGTGTTTATGTTCGATTGTTTTTCCTTTAATTTAACTATTTCGGCTATCTAATATACCATCGATGTTACCAAAGAGCAGAGATCTTATTACCAGTACCAAGAGCTAGTGAACCTGTGCCACAACATCCTAAGGATCATACTGCCAAATTATTCAAGAGCACCTGATACACATTCTCACTGCATATTTACACAATATACATGTGATATACAAATAAATACAATATTCAATATGATACAATTCTGTTAAAAATAGTCAATAAATAAGAAGCAAAACTACAGTTTTATTTTATTCATGATTCCTACCCCACCAAGTTTTTCCTAATAGTTAGTAGTAAAATGAATTAGTTGTAATATTAATTCACTTCATACTGCTTTCATACTAAGTTCATAGGTTGACTTATGTTTCATTAAATATAATAAATAATCTTTGTTTTTACAGTCATTTACTTGCTATTTCGAACCTAGAAAATAATATTTCATGATTGTTGGTTTGTCTTAGGCTAACTATGTATGGACGCAGAACAATGTCCTTTTGTATGAAACATCTTATTCCTTGAGTTAATAGACTTTGAAACTTGGCTCGAATACTAAATTCTCCATATTTTGTCCATTAGGAAATAAATTAGGTCTGGAGGGCCTAGGATCTTACTCTATGATAATATATTATATGTCATGAGAAGTTCTGCATTTCAAGGTTGACCCTCTTACACTTATTTGCCCATATTATTTTACATCTCGAGAGAGAACGTTTAGTCCACTCTATGTCTACGAATCGAACACAAAATGGATACCTACATACATCACGATAGACTAAACTTCAAAAAATATAATAATATCTGGTTTAATTAGTACCTCCCTATAAAAACAATAGTTTTTATTTCACTTCGATATGATATGGATATACAAAGTTACAGTATCACTTATCTATTAGACAAGTCCGTCTGTCTGTGGTGCTGTTTCAGCGGCCAAACCGTAAGAGATAGATAAAGAGAATATTTAAGTTATAAGTTAAGAATAGTCTGATAAGACTACAAACCGGATTTGAGTAACGTAGCACTTCCGGTTTTCGAGAAATCAGGTTTTGGTGAAGATTTGGTTCACTGGTTTGCTAGTGTATATGATAATTTGGTGAAAACGTTACAGCTTGCTTAGTTTACGTGCGCGCAGTCAAGGGCTGCGTGACGTCTTCATATCCTACAGAGCATACGGCCCGCACTCCCACACCGCACTTTACCTGTAATAGTACATCACGCAAGTGACTTTCATGTGAACAGTGGCCCATATATATCATTACCTATCTTAAAAAATGTACATATTGTCTAGTATCAAGTATATGAGCTTGATTTGAAGAAAAATGTAATTGACATATTTTAAGTTGAAAGTTCTACATTTGTAAAGTAAATAAAAAAATACTGTTTCTGACCCTCATCCACGCATAATAGATACCAATAGAAATAATGGATAATTGGCATCAAGATTCAAAATGAAATAAATAAATTTACATTTAATTTGTAGTCAAATCGTGTGAATAGAAAAATGAAAAAAGCAGTCAACTAAATAGCTATACTTTTCAGAATAAAATAGATATTAACTGTATTACATTCATCAGAATGCTCAGTTTCTATAGCTAAAAGATTGGTAAAGAAATATAAATAATTAAAAAAATGTCTTGAAATCTACGAAGTGAGGGACCGCAATCACAAAACAGCCACGCGAGCGACTCGCCGCCGCGTCGGTGTTCGTGAGTTAGATGGAGCTTAGTGTGAGTGGGAGAAATTTATCGTCACATGGCAATTACTATAATTTTTCAAAGATGGCTTTCAAAGAAGCATGGCCTTCCTTGGTCCACCCACCTTAGAAGGCAATGTACAGAGATAACTAACATTTCTCAAGTACACAATAATTTAGTCAAAAAACAAATAACAATCTAAATCATTAGTAAGAAAATCGGGTGTTCCACAAGGCAGCATTCTCGGACCATTACTCTTTTTGTTACATATAAATGACCTCCCTACTGCCACAATACATAAAAGCATTCTGTTTGCTGATGACACTACTTTTATCATTAGGGGCGAAAACGGTAATTCTGTAGAATCGCTAGCTAATACTGCTTAAAACGATATTATGAGATGGTTGAAGGCTAACGATCTGAATATTAATCTTAACAAAACTAAAATCATGCAATTTAGATCATACGACTCACCCAAACAAACTTTTAACATTCAATACAATTATAATAAAATAGAAGAAGTTTTTAGGATTACACATTGACACACATCTTAATTGGAAGGAACATGTGGATGTTGTTTGTAAAATACTATAGGAAGGGTACGACGAAATATGTATATCAATAGAGGCTGCTCTCTCTTTTTATAAAAACCTATCCTTACTTCTTTAAAACCCGTGCGGATATGGCAACGAGGCAGCTGCGTAAAAAATATACAGAATTTATATATCAACCTCCCTGTCTCCAAGATATATATAGGTATATATAAATATAAACGAAATGTATCCAATACGAGCACATTAATTTATTTATACCAGACATTTAAAAACGCAAAAAGGGGCTTCATTTGTAAGACATTTAACCAATTGGCTATTGTTCAAATGTTTTTATACTATTGAGGAATATTTAGATTGGTAACTCTACCATGTCTTATTAATGACTTATATGTACACTTTATTTTACATAATACTTTTTATTAGTGTATAAATTTTTTGCATGTCTGCGAGCAAGTTAAACACGTGTACTTATTTATATAAAAAGACCTTTGTAAACTGCGTTTGTGCAAATAAAATATTTGATTGATTGATTAATTATGGGTACAAGAAGCTTCATATTTGTAGTAAGTGTAGTGCTCTAAAATCAGTTGGAACTGGATGATCTAGTGAATTAATTCCAGTTTCGAAGTGCAGGAAGCCGAAATGTTTGGTCAGGCAAGCAAATCAAATTGCTTTACATTTGGCTACATTCTTTATAATATCTACCCCTTGGTGACGCCCTTAACCAAAATGTAGTGTTATATCACTGTGATCTTCTGAAAGGTGGCGATTACTTCCCACGTGGAAATTCCAATAAGAGCGCAAACTCCGTTATTCTAAAAACTTCCGTCCTATCTTATTACAGAAAAACTACATAAAATTTATCTTAGTATCTTGTTCTAAGTTATTAACATTATGTAATAATAAAATATGTATTTTCAGCATGGCATGGGTATACCGTCAGTGGGCATTCTATTGCACGAGATCATAAAGCTGATGTACCACGCGAAGGTGCGAGACCCCGTGTTCTTCAGGATCGGCACGTGTGGTGGTATCGGCTATGAGGGTGGCACTGTCATCATCTCGGAAGAGGCCGTCGATGGCGCACTCAGAAATGTGTTCGAGTTGGTAAGTCGTGATTCATTTATAGGTTAATTCATGACAAGCCAAAAATAACGTGCTTTTATGATATGGTTAAGTTGAAAGTTTGAATTTATTTACCTTTAAATTCGTTTTTATCAACAGCATCGAATAATATCTAAAACAAAGTTTTGTATTGAGATATCTGAGTAAACAACTTTAAGTTATGCCTTGCGATTCTTCAGCTTAATTGTAATAATGAAGTAGGTTACGACATCTTCTAAAAGTTAAGATTAATTGCAGAAAAATATAGTAAAATTTTGTTTCATACATATATGTACTTGGATTGATGGTCAGATGTTACTTCTCAGCCACCATAAATTGGATATTGTAATGCCCTTTGAAAGCTCGCTCGGCTTCAAACACCCTACCAGTGCTTCAAGTAAGCCTTCAAGGCAGCTCAGCGCAGCGTAAGCTGACAGCCACATAGGCTTATTTGAAGCACTGATTTTCAGCCTGAGCGAGAAATTGTATCATTACGCATATCCTATATAGGATGATAGAGATGGACAGGACAGTTTATTGTTCACGATTTTAGAATAAGTAGTATACACACACAATTCTATCATTTTGTCTGTTTGTCTGTCGGTTTGTATGGTATGTTCGTTATCACATCACACCAAAACTGCTGAATTACGATTAGAAAGAGACAAAGCGAATTTTAATGATACTCGAAATTGTGAAGAAATTCGCTTTCGGAACATAGTCAATACATAATGAAGTTAAAAAAGGTAGCGCGAATTTCAAATCCGATTTACGTTTGGGCACGCACACACAGTATGTTTGGTGGTATTAGATCGTTAGCGTTTTGGTTCGGTTAGATTTCTGAGATCGGATTTTCGTGTTGAGAAATCGATTCGGAATCGATTTGTTTTAGAAATCGGATTTTGGATTCGCTTTGATATATCGGACGCATGCCTACTATTTAGTTACCATAGTGCGCATGGTGTATAACCCGTCAAGTACTCCTTGAGTGCGTTTCGGGGTCGGCCAGGGTACAACTAGAACTTGAGTGGGTGTTGCCGCGACAGATTCGAACTGGAAGACGGACTTGTGGAATAGGGAGACTGGGCCATGACTCGCCACGCGGGCCCACTGCAGGATTAGTGGGTGGTATATAAATATTTTCTTTTACTTCGTTTCTACCGAGTGATCAATGACACTCACGCCTTTTTTTTTCTATTTGCAATTATAACCTACTCCTGTCTTCATTGAACGTCAATCGGAATTGCTTCATAAAATTAACATTGACGCGAGCGAAGCCGCGGGTAAAGGCTAGTATTATATATATTGGGTATATATCTTTAAATGTATTCTATGTATGTCCGTTTAAGTATTTTAAATAAATATTTATTTAGTTAGTTTTATTGGTGTATGTTTATGGTAGTATCCAATCACTTACTTTTTTTACTAAAGCCGCATTCATGCTGTTAGCGTTAAGTCCACCTTTTTATCCATTTTTGTAAGTGTGGCAATAAAGTTTAAATAAATAAAATAAATTGTAAAATTTAAGGAAAATTTATTTAGGTGAGAGGAGTGTGTAATCGCATTCAGAAGGTTTAATTGTTTGACGGTATTGTAACTGTAGTACAAATCTATCCTATTGTTGACTCATTTCAATTTTAAATCACGAGCTTTGTGAATATGTATTTTCAGCTAGTGTTGGGCAAGAACATTCAGCGGCCTGCCAAGCTAGACAAGAGGTTGGCACGTGAGCTGAAGGGCCTGGCTGACCCTGAGGACCCGTACGATACGGTTACGGGCAAAACCATGTGCACTTACGATTTTTACGAGGGTAAGCTCTAATAACATTAGGTTTAACCTATTTAAGCCGTATAAGCGCTTATATTTATTTGTTTATTAGAGATATATTTGTTTCTTAGGTTTTAACGCACATCACTCATTAAATAAAACTAGTTTTTACGGGTTAATGCACGAAAACTTTATTTTCATCCCACCACCTCGGAAAGTGTAATTTTGCGCTTCGAAATCTGGCTGGAAAATTCTATTTTATTCGCTTGAGCGGCAAAGTAGATTTGAATTTAGAACATCACATATAATGAGTACTCAATATAATTGTAAATTCAAAACGTCATTAAACCTATTTAATGTAACCTCTATGGTGCCAAATTTATGATTAGAACTTTTTAAATTGTGAAAAAATTTAAATTTGGAACCTTCTTGGTTTCTTTGTTTTATTTGCGTGCTTCGCGCCATTCTAGTTTTTCACGTTTTATTGCTTAATATAATTAACATAACCTAAAAACTGTACAAAAAAATCAACTAAAATGAGTGACATTAGCGACGATGAAGTTTATCTAACGCCAACTGAGTTAACTGAAACAGTTAATAATGCGCAAATGAGCCTTCTCCCTCAGCAATCACGAGAGAAGTATTTGAAACAGTACGATATATTTAACATGTGGCGACCACGGACCTAAAAAAAAGACGGACGTAACCTCGTCTAATCACGAGTGAAGCATGCAAATGGCCGCCCTTTTACCGTGTGTGCGTGATTTGAGGGTGGTCATATAAGTCATCGATTTCCCTATTTTTTAAATGTCTCAAACTAAAATATTGTTAACACTATGTAGGTAATCCCGTTATTGTAATATGTATTTATTACAATAACGGGATATTTACCATGTTTTTATTAGATGTGAGCTCCCGATATTTCAGTAATTTAAACGGTTGCACTTCAGAAACATAATGTTGGCCTATCAAACATCATTTTTATGACGACCGTTAGAAAAATGAAAACACAACTATCTGGTTAATATTACACATTAATATACCTAAATCGCGCAGATTAATGCTTAAAATAAAAATATAATAGACTAATATTATTATTTCTTCTTTTAAATGTAAGTGTTTCATTCATAGATTTAGTAGGTATTTAAAGTCTGACAGAGTGAGAGGAAAAGAGATATGTCGACATGGGGACAGGAACTTCAGAAAACTGTCAAACCCTTGCTTCTGAAGCATTCGTATTCTTAATACACGGTATCAATTAGCATTTTAAATTACCTCTGGGATATTTACTGGTAAGTGCAGAGCAGAAATTTAATTAAATTTATTTATGTCTTTTAAAATGTTATGATGCAGGCTTAAAGTCGCATGCTTAACATTCGATATACAAAAACAGAACACAGTAATACAGGCCAACTAGGTCCCTGCTTCAGCTTAATACTACAGCAACACCAGGGCTGCTGCAGCGCTGATAATTCTGGCAGGGTTGACGAGACATTTTTAATTTAATAATATAACAGAAGATTAGAACCATACCAATCAGCATGACAAAAAAAAATAACAACATAGGCTGAATGCTTTTAGTATCTTAAGCCTTAAAACAAGAGAAATGAATTTATTAAAAAATTAAATAAAAATGAAATAAGATTTATCTATGACAAACTAGAACTTACAAAAACCAAAACTAAAATCTAACAATAAAAAAACACAAAGAAATAATTAGTTACAATCAGTTTCTAAACACAAAAAAGTTTGCTACATATTTACATATACATAAACAACAAAGAATTCACAGCGAGAACATACCATTTTATAAAACATATAAAATATTCTATAAATAATATGGCTTCTATTCTTTTCCTTTTGGGATAAGGAACCCTAAAAAGTTACGAAATCTGACCTTACCGAGTCACAAATGCAAGAAATACAAAATTCCCTACTTTTAGGGAAAATTTCCCGTAAATAAAGTAGCCATACAGTTGTATTTTTGTTTACAATTTTCATCCCAGTAAATAAAATATAATATGGAATAAATATCAAGAATTGTCAATACTTACGCATGGTAGGTAATTCCTTGTGACTTTTTAAATTTATTCGTGTAGTTTTTACAGGATTTCACCACACAAGACGGCATTTTTAATTATTTTTATCAGAGCAATTGAATGTGTGACTGCCGCTGTCACGCGGGGTCAAATGGCAACGTTTTGTCCGACCTGGTGCATTAGTGTGAGTGTAGGTTGTGTACAACAAACGATTTTGTCTGACCTTGCATGCTTCACATGATTTGCCTTTGATGTTACGTCCGTCTTTTTTTTAGGTCCGTGGTGGCGACTAGCTAAAGGAGCAAAAACTTTCTCCGAAAACGTTTTGCTGGCATATTTTATAGAATTATCTGAGACCAAGAAAGCAAGCACGCTATGGAGTACGTATTCAATGCTAAAATTAACAATTAAGATGAAGAAAGACGTTCATATCGACACCTATCATAAATTAGTGGCATTTTTAAAAAG
This sequence comes from Chilo suppressalis, assembly GCA_902850365.2. Lineage (NCBI taxonomy): Eukaryota > Metazoa > Arthropoda > Insecta > Lepidoptera > Crambidae > Chilo > Chilo suppressalis. The sequence goes on from OU963900.1 coordinate 14,803,516, forward strand.
AGCCTCATCTGGTTATAAACCAAAAAAATCGAAGGTTTTCACAGCATCTGAAATTGCAAAGTTTATTAATGAAGCACCTGATTCCGTATATTTAGCGGCAAAAGTAAGTCAATACGTGTAATTTTTTGTTGTTGATAAAATTGTACATAGTACTTACAATATTTTTAATTTGATTAATTTATTTACGATTATAAATACTTCTTTTGTTACAGGTTGTTCTTATTATTGGTATAACCGGAGCATGTCGAACAAATGAACTTACACTACTTAATGTCAATAACGTATCAAAATATTCTCATAATTCTGATGAATTGCTATTAATTAATGTACTAAATACCAAGACAAAAAAAGACCGCAACTTCGTTATTCGCAAGGAATATGTAAACATTGTTCAGAAATATCAAGCTTTACGTCCTTCTAACACCCCAATTGAACGATTTTTTCTACAATATCGCAACGGAAAGTGTATCCGACAACCTATGGGTCAGAATAAAATTGGCAGTATTCCACGAGAAATAGCAACTTTTCTCGGACTTTTAGAACCCCCGTTATACACCGGTCACTGTTTTAGAAGAACCTCAGCCACACTTTTGGCCGAATCAGGGGCTGATCTTCTATCGCTTAAGCGCCATGGAGGCTGGAAGTCTAATTCGGTTGTAGAGGGATACATAGAGGATTCAATCCAAAGTAAATCAAAAATTTGTAATAGTATCGTGGAGGCCATAACGCTGAAAGAACCTCTGTCAGATTCTTGGTCTCGCCCTTCTACATCTAAAATGAGCCCCCATAAGATTGGAAACAATAGCCCTCTCTCGCCAACATTTACGCCAATAGAATCCAATGAATCGGCACAACTATTTAAAATTACTGATACGAGTAGTTTACCACAAAACAGCGCACAATTCACAAACACCAACATAACATTACCTAACAAAAATATTAAACTTAACATAAGTAACTGTAGCAACGTTACATTTAATATTTCTTAATTATTTTCTACTTCTTATTATTTTCTTCAATTTATAGATTATCTTAATGTGTTTTAATTGAAATAAAAATATTTTGTCATTATAAATTGTTTTCTTTTTCATTTTGTCATTTCCTCGCTGAGGTGGGATGAAAAGTTACGTATTGCACTCGAGTGGAAAGATTTTTCACCTTGTGCTCGTTTGTTTCCCTCGCTGACGCTCAGGATTCTAATTTAGAATCACTCGCTGCGCTCGTGATTCAACTTTAGAATCCTTCGCTTGCTCGGTCATCCAAATCGAGCACGCGGTTAAAAAGGAACTTTCCACTCTTGTATAATAAATAACTATTATTTATTGACGTTTCGCAGCCTTTTCAGGTCGTCAGAATAATGATTTTTTATTTAAAATTGTCGAGCTACCTTCGAAAGACTTATATTGAGCGTTCGGTTATTTCATTGGAAGATTTTTAAAATTTTATTGTCTATGTATGAATTTATTATTTAATTTACTTAATAAAGTATTTTATTTAAAATTCTTGTTTGTAATTTTGAGTTTATTTATTTGACCCTAACTACCGTAAACTACCACCGGTTCCAAAATTGGGAGAACTTCCTGAGAAGAACCGGCGAAACAAACTCAGCTGCAGCTGAGCGGCGGTTCGTTCCTCGAATGATGCGCGAGGCTATTGAGATTAAAAAATATCCAAATTTTCAATAGGTAAGATGGTTGGTATATACCACCAGCTTGGGAACCTATTATACAGGAGATAAAATCCCAACCCCGAGCACACACTGCAAGACCATCAGATACTATTAGTTCTTTTTGTTTACATAATTTAACATAAGAAGGAGATGGAAAGCCTCTCTTGAGTTTGTTTCGCCGGTTCTTCTCAGGAAGGTCTCCCAATTTTGGAACCGGTGGTAGTTTACGGTAGTTAGGGTCAAATAAATAAACTCAAAATTACAAACAAGAATTTTAAATAAAATACTTTATTAAGTAAATTAAATAATAAATTCATACATAGACAATAAAATTTTAAAAATCTTCCAATGAAATAACCGAACGCTCAATATAAGTCTTTCGAAGGTAGCTCGACAATTTTAAATAAAAAATCATTATTCTGACGATGCAGACCTGAAAAGGCTGCGAAACGTCAATAAATAAATAAAGTTTTCGTGCATTAACCCGTAAAAACTAGTTTTATTTATTAGAGATATACCTAAATGTGGTATTATAGGGTAAGGGGCAACCGTTTTAGTCTACGGAGGAGTGGGTACGTGAAGCCGTTGGCGTCTGCATTATAAGCAGTACATAACCATTAACATTCAGTATTAACATACCAATAATTCAATAGTTTATTTTCATCGATAATACTGACTAGACAACTCCTGCTGGCTGCGGGCACCTGACCCATTTTACAAATAATGTTAGTGCTGCCAGACCACTATCTCGCATTTTCTCCAAGTCTTCTCCATAATCCCCCCGAAATTCAGGTGTTAAAGACTAAGGCCCGTATTAATAGTTCGCTCTCAACTCTGAGAGTGATCTTAAGTACGATCTTGAATGCTATAATGATATATATATGCATAATATCTATGCTGTTTTGTATAAAAATAATGTCTCAAGGTGGTCTCAAGATTGTAGTGTCAGAGTTGAGAGCGATCTTTTAATACGGGCCTAAATCTGCCCCAAAACATCAACCATGCGCGAGCCGAATGAGCACACACGCACACGTACGTATTTGTAATTCAGCGCATAGAAAATAGTTTTATAAAAATCTTCCCACTTCTGTGTTCGAAGAAAGGCAAACTCAGAATTATTTATGATAATTACGCCAAAATTTCAATTATTAAGTGAAATTGAAAATATAACATTATGCACTGTAGAGAGCTACTGTCCCAGTCGTCTGTTTTAGTCGTTAGTCTATAAATTTTAATTTATGTTACATAAAGAATCGATATTATGAATTAAAAAGAAAGCGGCCTTTTTTCCGCAGGCCAGGGTCGGCTGGACGGCGCGTTCTGTGACTTCACGGAGGCGGACAAAATGGAGTACCTGGAGAGCATACACAAGGCGGGCGTCGTCAACATCGAGATGGAGTCCCTCGCCTTCGCGGCGCTGACGCACCACGCCGGCGTCAAGGCCGCCGTCATCTGCGTCACGCTGCTAGACAGGCTCAAAGGAGATCAGGTATCTACATCATCATCAGCGTGTTTGGATAAGTTTAGATGGTCGCACGTCGTCGCGCATGATCGCACGTCAAAGGAGATCAGATGACAAGCGATAACACGCGACTACCCTCATCCATTATTTGCTGCCCCTGACGTTTGCACGCAACAAGTCGGAACGTCTGAACAAGCCGATACTTGACTATAGGAACTCAATACGTGCGCAATAATGATTTTCAGACTCCTGCGCGCGTTAGAATGTACGCGCGTTGTCAAGCGACCATCTGAGTTTAGCTTTAATATCTCCAATGCTGAGGCACAGGCCTTCCTATGGATGAAATGGGAAGATTGGGCCGTGACCCAACACGTGGACCCAGGGCGGAGTAGTGGGTGCTTATGACTGCAGAAGCAGCCGGGACCAATGGTTTAACATGCCTTCTCGGAGGAGCTCGGGATCAATAATTTTTAGTCACCCGTCCAATGACCGACCACAGCGAAAGTTGCTTAACTTCTATAATCGAAGGCAAGATGAGCTAAATACCTGCGCCATCGAGATCCTCAAATCAGGTATACCTGGTGCGATTCAAACTTTATGAAAGCTGTACAGTCAGATGAACACCCTCGTTTATAAAAAAAACGTTTATAGCGCCGCGATTTGCGCTAACTTTATAGAATATTTTTGAGTGTAACTATTTATTTTTAACGATAAATGCTTACCTGACAATATAAAAGGTTATTTTAAATGTAACTTTACTTATTTCTTTAGGTATTGGCACCAAAAGAAGTTTTGGATGAGTGGCAGCAACGTCCAACAAAGTTGGTTTGTCGCTATATAAAAAGGTAAGTGTACTATTTAAATGATTGTTCTTATAAACGTGAAAGAATCGATTGCCTCGCAAGGTCTAGGATCAGATTCAGGAATGACTTGAAGATTGATTTGTAAGGTTCCTTAACGCTTACCTATGACGGGATGCATTGTTATTTGTGGGAAAGGCTGATGAAGGAGTTACTTCATGATGATGAAAGAAAACGGTAATTTACCGTAGATAAATAGAAGTTACCGAGTTTTTTGATCTTTTAGTATCTTTTCTTAAGTGTAAATACACAGATTGAACCAAGAAACTCTTTAAATTTAAGAGATTAACTCAACGATACTGGATTGAAAATTTCTTGACTTTTTAAAATACTCCATATAATGCTTCTATTGACGACAACTCTTTCTCTTTCGAAGACAAGAGAAAATACAGTTCATGCCCAATCCGGTTCGATCGAAAGACCAATGTTAAGATTTTTTTGTCAATTTACGTGTTTGTCTAACAAATTTATTCGTTTAAGGCTTTGTTTGATGCGTTTGACAAACAAGTAAAAGGTGAAGTTTGTCAAACAAATTTGATCGTTGACTGGCCCTTTTATTGGCAGTTAGAACGTGACTTGTATTTTGTAAATAAAATAAATTTACCCAATAAATCTGTACATTTGACCAGTTGACATCAAGAAACTATAAAAACCACAAAAGTTATAGAAACAAAAGCCTTATAAAAGAGGCTTCTAAACCGGTCTTCGAAAAAGGAGGTACTTAAAGTCTGGACTGATTTTATTAGGCGTTTTAATGGTATATCTATTGCTGCATGCATGCATACATTATTAAAATTAAAAAGAATTTCCTTATTTCAACGCAACTCGTTGTTGAGGTATATATATTTAATAAAATTCAATGTATAAGAAGCGGTTGCGCGTAATTACCTACTTACTGTTCTTTGTCCTTAAAACCTTTCGGGGAATTTGCAAAGACAAAATGCTTATGAGGTCATTTTTGTCATCGCAGTAATTTAATTTCTCTGTCAGTTGTTACTTGCAATCACCGATGAGTCCTACATTAAATAAAGATTACGAGATTAGAATAATTAAGTTGTATTTTAAGTGTACCTAGCAGTGGCGTAGCGTGCCTTGGCGGAGCCCCGTATAAAAAATTGTTTGGGGGCCCTTAGGATGGGTAAAGATTTCTCACAAAAGAAAAAAAATGTTTGCAAAAAATTAAAAGAAATATTTATTCATCATCATTATCTATCTGTCATATTTTCCAAACTTTTTACAAACAATTCAAATTAAATATACAACTCATCTTGCCTTTTTTTCAGCAAACTGATTTATTAGAACATTTATAGCAGATAGAGATGATGACTTTAGTTTTTCTAAAGTTTCTGCCTCTACGGACAATAGTGACTCAGTGGTTTATCATCGTATCGCATGTACACCGATTGTTGTAGGATTCCCCCGTTCAAGTAAATGACTTTAACGGGGTAATCCCGCAGCCCGCGATAACCGATGTAGGGTGGTGCCAACGCACGCTTTACGCAGGAAAAAAAGAAATTGCTTTTTGAGACTTTTGTCATTTCTGAAAAAATTTTTTGGGAAGTTTTTATTAATTTTTCTTACGTCCGTTGTGGGCCCCCGTATAATTGATACGGCAGATACGGCGGTAGCTACCCCACCAATACCTAGTGTTAGATAATATAGGTATAAATCGTATAAGGTATTGTAACTACATACAGTGCCGGATTTAGGGTAAGTTTAGTTAAGGGCTATTACCTAGGCCCAGAGGTCTCAATATCTAAATTTTAAGGCAAATCGTAAGAGGCCCGGGGCGCCAGATTTTAAAATTCACTGCCATCTGGGGTCGTACATTAAAGTGCTAGGTGATATAGAAATCATGATACTGCTGCATTGTAAGGAAGAAATCGAAGGTAGAAGCGAAACGCTATTGAAGTATTCCAAAGATATAATTATAATTCTACCAATAAGTAGTATAGTACCTATATTGAAATTTCCTTTTCAGTTCCTTTTCTAAGAAATATCATTAAAACTGAAATCAATAACGAAGTGGTAAAAATGCCAGTTTATGAATGCTTTTCTTCTGTGAACAGATATCTTCAGATGAAGGGCAGACTATCGCTGGACGGTCACGGCTCCATCGCGGTGAAGAGCCCGCGCCGGTTCAAGCTGGTGCAACAGGAGTCAGAGACCTACGACTAAAGATCAACCAGCTCGTTCACTTTAATGACCAACGTTCTCATTATCATAATGCTATTTGTTTTGATTATATACACGCCTAGATAGAGTAACCCAAATCTTTGCGTGGTTAGCACTCAGAAAAGGACTCGTTTTACGCGCCATGTGTGCTAATTATGTCAGATAGTTTGAAAGCAGTCAAAGTGTGCGTGTGTAGCGACGAGCTTATCTACCATATGTAGTACGTAGTAGATATTTTGTGAGTCGCTTCTGTGCAGTTAAGTATCTAGGCGTATATGTAATAAAAGGCTATTTGTATGTAACGAAACATTGAATCACGGAATTCAAACGATGTTAGCTTTATCTTAAACGTCTACATAAACAATTACACGTTACAAAATATTGTGATTACTAATTTTGAGTAGGTAATCATTGTTTATAATTATAAGTGTATTTATTTCCTTCTAATGGAACTTTTGAATGTTGGTTGAATTTTTAATTGTATGCATCTATATGTAATCAACGAATTGTTTTTATTTAAAACGATTTTGAATAAAAATTATAAATTTAAGACCGTTGTCGCTTTGACGGATAAAAGTTCTAACTGCTCTTCGAAAATTTACTCAATATGTAGTAATAATAATGCTCTATATTTATTACAATAATCTCGCAAATTCGACGTTTTGAATAAGTATCTATATGTAAATAAAAACAGTTTTACTTATCCAGTAGGTATAGAGGGCATAAGAAGTGTAATTTTTATTTGAAATAATATGAGAGCTAATTCTTTTCAAAACGAAGTTACTGTTAACTTGGTCAAATTATAAAATGTAATGTTATGTTAGGTAGGATATTAGATTACGTTGTTATTTGTCAACAATTTATTTATTTTATGAAATGAAGACTTTGTCAAATTTATATATTATGATTACTGCCAAACATGGAATTGAAAATGGCGTTCCGACATTTAATACACATTGTCTACTTTGGCGTAGCGCGCATTGTTTTGCGTAGCGAGTCACTAAACCATGTACGCGTATAATTGCAAAAACCTCCATATAATCAAACCAGATAATATCTTCTCTCAAGTACGTAGAAACTATCTATCTGTTTAGTTATTGTCAATCTTAAAAAAGAGCTAAATATTAATTGATCCACATCACTAGTACTAACTAATTGAATAAATACAATAAATAACCTCTCTGCGCATCGCACTGCTTGCGTGCGCAGTCAGATAAAAATAAAAAAACAATGACTTGTCCCAACATATCATTAATGATGTTGCATATCGCTACTCATTAGTCGATTTTTAGACAAAAATATCATTACTTATATCTGCTATTTACAAAAGTACCTACGGTATTGCATGATTGGTGTACTTAGAATTTTATAACTAGTCGGCTAATTGGAACAATATTTCGAATGTAAAAACAGCTATTTACTAGATACTTATTCCTCCAAAATTAAATTAATTTCATAGTATTTACTTGTGTATTATCAATATTTACTTTTAATTTTTATGTATTTATTTACTTTTGTTTGTATTTTTCATTTGATGTAGGTAATTGATACATACTTATACTTTTAACGTAAAATTTTAGGTAATGTAAGTATTATACTAAATAATATCTGAATACAGATAACATGTGTTCTTGATAAACAAACAAAACAAAGTAGGGCTTAGGTAATGTACTATCACGGAAGTCTTTGTAAAATAAGGTATTAAGCAACTTTAGACACAGATTATGTCGAATATAAAGTAGTCAATCACGTACCTAAATTGCCATCATGCAACGGCATGCTAACGAGCACCGATATTTTGTAATTAAAGTAAATTTACACAAACTGGGCTGCATTTTCCCTGAGGGTGGACCTGCACACTTGATCGTGATAGTACATTTGCATCTAGAATGAGAAATGTCTGATCTAACATTGACAATTTTAATTTATAGGTACCTACCTACTTTAAACTTAGAGCCTGCTGATTAAGTCCCTGATAGCCTGTTCAAAATTTACCTGAGTGCCAGGTGACCACTAAAATTTTTGAATTAACTGGTCTTGAGTAGAAAAATTCTGACAGATAAAGCAGTACAATATCAGGATACTTTATCTGTTAAATAGGTAACACCTACATTTTTGTAGATAATTATATATAATTTTGTGATTGTAATTTTGATGATAATATTCAGTTCCGTTGTTAAAGTAAATTTATATGAATATCATATTTTATTAAACGCAACCAAGAAAACAACCAATAAAAATTTAATAATAAGTATATTCGGAGTTTTGTGGGATTATAGTTGAATAAGTATTTTTATTCATTAAGTAATTGTATTTTTACCAAATTCCCCAATTATAATTCCCCACACATCTAAATTAATTTATTTGGTGAGCGGATTAAGGTTGGTTAGACATTTCTCATTCATTAAATGTAGCGTTTCCAAAATTATGTGATACAATCATTAGGAAGTAAGTGTACACACCACGGATAGTCTGATTGTCGATCGTGTTGTTACATTTTCAAGATAATATGATTAGAATTAAAAAGGCAAATCCAATCTAGCATAATATATGGCTGTTCAATGTACCTAGCCATTTACAATGAAATATTTCTCATGTCATCTAGTCTTAATCGTGTACTTATGTATCTACATCTTGAAGAGTTTGACTTTTCTCCGCGAAATCCCTGTGTGATTTGAAATTACAATACAAAATTCAAATCCCACCGCGAATTTTACGGTGAAAGAAAAGTGAGTTTGTTCTTACAGAATGCGAATCAAAAAAGTTTCAGATAAAAAAAATGCAGCACAGCAATACACTGGTTTTGAAGGGCTGGTTTTCGCTTAGTAAGTATTCACGATCGACAAAAGTAGACATTTCGTCCGATCGATTTGATGTGCTTCCACGATTACTGTTTATTGTTAACTGTTTTGCACAAAGTGTTTTCACAAATATTTTGAAATTGTTCTCAAATGAAAATAAGTACAATGGGCCGTCAGCAAATTGAGCACTTGTTGAGTTGATAATTGCTGAGTAAGCATCATTTTAGACAAGGAACTTATCACTATATATAGTGATGATGGGTAATTGATCCACCAACAAAGATTATGACCATTTTTGTTGATTCGTATAATTGTGACTATTTATGTAGTTATAATTTTATATCAAAGAATTTATATATGTTCAGAGAAAATTTTGTAATGTTATAAAAATAAAAGGAGTTTTTGTTTAGAATTTGAGATAAATTATCACCATTGCACGCGATTGCTATTAAAAATCTAAAGTCTGTCGTAGGTGTTAACGTATTGTTTTGAAATTGTTTCTTTCATAAGTCAAATAATTTTGAATTGGTATTAACTTCATTAAGCACATTTCCCATTACTCAGTTCAGCAAACCAATTTTTAAGAGAATCGATGAAAAAAACATGACATACATAAGGAGATTACTACTTACGGAGAGTACGAAATAAAAAAAAATGGAATTTTCGTTATAAAATAAAGTGTTACAAATAAAGCGTCACTCCGAGTACTTTTAAAAAAAGATTAACGAATTAAAGATTTGGTGATATAACTTTTTTTCCAATAATTCGAACAAAATAATACAATTGTACTATATAATTGTCGTTGCCTTTAACGAGTAGTTTGAATAATGTAGGCTTGAAGTAAACTATCGGAATTGTTATATAAGAAATTTGCAGTTTGCTAGTTGCCTGTGACGGTAATTCACTATGATGTTGTCTTATAAATGATAGTAGACGTTTGCAAACGTGGACTCAAATATGTTATTCGGTGTTAAATTATCAGTTAAACAAAAATGAAATGTTATTGTTAGATCTAGCTCTAAGGCTGCTACGACGACCTAAAACGTGTTTAATCTATATACTTGAATGTTATCATTACTAATAGGCTAAATTATTAAGAATAATAAATTAATAAAAAAATTAGATCACTGTTTCTTTTATGAATTATCTGAACTACACCTAAGTATATTATTCCTAAAATACCTTGGTATGGAAATAAATTTATTACAATTGTTTTGAATTTTACAAGAAAGTCGTAACGAAATATTTTTTACTGATATGTTAGTCAGAAATCTAATATATCTATATATCGCACCTCCAGTGCGACACTGTCACTTATGCAAAAAAATCATTTTTCAGGAGAAGCGTTTAAAACTTTAACATCCCAAAACATATAATATTTAAAGTTTTATTTTTATTTTTTTTAAGATGAATAGCTAAGCTGTATAAGCTTTTCATCACGTAAAAATCTTTAAATATTGTATGTTTTGGATATTAAAGTTTTAAACGCTCATCCTGAAAAAAAATGTTTTTGCTTATGTGACAGTGTCGCACCGCAGGTGCGATATATAAAAATCAGTTGTTGTTCGTTTGTCTTGATATAAGTCGAGAACGGCTGGGCTGATTTAGCTGATTTTTATTTTGAAATGTTTGTCGTAGCTCAGGAAAGGTTAAAACGCTGAGAAAAAAATGGAAAAACTGCGAGGAAGATAGTAAAAACAACAATTTAATTGCCCATATAAACAGCAGTTCTGGCAACTTTCCTCTCAAAAATTTGACGTACTCCCCTACCCTCAGCACGAAGAAATATCGAATTTGAATAGATTACGAGTGCCAAATGTCATTGTCAAATATTATAAGGAAACTTGAACAGCAGCGCCATAAGCGCCTTAACGAGAACTAAAAAACAGTAGACATTTGACAATGACATTCACAAACTATTCGAATTCGATATTGGTTCGTGCTAAGGGTAGTACGGTAGACTCGGGTCCAGTCGATAATAACCACATTCTGTCGACTGTTAGGCGGCACGCAGTTCGCCGGGTCTGCTAGTCGCTCATAAAAATGCAGTGGATTACGAAAGATCGTTTCTATAAGAGTTCGACTGCTTTGCCTACATAAAAGGTAAACTAGAATAAAATTCTAATCTAGTAGTAGTGAGTTAGTTCAATTGGCTCCAGAAATACAGGCGGAATATCTTGGATCGGTTGGTATCGTTTGCTAGTATCTACAAGAGTCTAAATCTGTTTCATCATTTGCGATGCTGATAAAGTCCCTAAAAGCCTTTTCGAATCTTATATATCGGATAAACAACATATATAGGTACGTACACAGAGTTACAGGAAAAGTCGACCTAGATATTTAAGGAAATTAATATTTAGGTCTTTGCTGATATATTAATTGCTGATATCTATGACCCTATGACCTACTGACGAAAAGTTAACCATTTTCTAAAAATTTGGGCTACATTTTTTCTCTTAAAAGAACCATTATTTGTTCTAATTTTATTTTGATTTAATTTTTTTCTTTCTTGGATAAGACTTTTTACGGTTTTTACATAGAAGGCATGCCAGTTCATAAAAACAATATTATTAAACTTGAAAATCTGCTGTCTGGTTAAAGTGGCAGCTAATCTTTGCAGCTAATTACTGTTGGAATGATTTTTTTCACTTTCTCTGTTTTTCCAACTTTCAAATATGTAGATTTATTAAAAAAAATGGGTGCGTGTACTTATGTAGGCGCGTGAGAAGTTATCCTTCATTGGCATCGTTTAAAATTAGTTTTTAATTGCATGCAAATAATTAATTATAATAAATTAATAAAAAGTCTGGAAAAGGACACAGTCAATAAAGTTCAGTTTTAATTTGAAAAAATAAATAAATAATCAAAATATTCAATTAAAATCGCTACTGAATATAATTTATTAGAACATATGTAATTTGCACTTGTATGAAACTCAAACACGTATTCCGAATATACAAACTAGAAACATGTGGATAAATATTATAAACATGAATACCTATAACTGTTACTTTATTACAAAAAATAAAGATGTGGTTTTTGGTTCTACTACACCAATGGTCAAGAGATGGCGCTGTAGTCTCCTGAATCGCGCTTTGGTTCCGTTGTTCCAGATTAATAAATACTTTTGATATTATAAATATGAATACCTATAACTGTTACTTTATTACAAAAAATAAAGATGTGGTTTTTGGTTCTACTACACCAATGGTCAAGAGATGGCGCTGTTGTCTCCTGAATCGCGCTTTGGTTCCGTTGTTCCAGATTATTAAATACTTTTGATAGGCCTTCACAATGCAGTCGTTAGCACCCACTAAATAGAGATTCTATTTCTATTTTGTTGGTAGATTTTCTGAATGTGCGGTAAACACAAAAGTAACAGCATGAAGTTAGTCGCTAAAGCGACCAACTTCATGCTGTTAAAATTTTGTGTTACAGTGATGCGCGCGCATCTTAAAATTTCACTCTCATCATTTTTTCATAACGCGCCTAAAGAAGTATAACTTCAAAAAAGTTGTAACGAAGGTAACCTGCAGGTTATAATAATGACAAACATGTTTTAATCTATTCAAAATGGTATAAAACTCTAAGTAGGTAAAGTAGTGAAATCAACGCTGAAATGAAGAAGGAAGTTGTCACAGGCCATGTTTTTTATTATTTCATTCCCTTTTATTTTTGAACGTTTACTATTTATGGTTTGCGTTATGTTAGTTTCATGTAGCATGAAATAAAAATTAGATCATTAGAGATGAAAATATTAAGAACCATTAATTAAACTTTAGACACGTAAACGACGCTGGTGTGACAATTCATATCACGTAAGTATTATATACCTGTTATTTAAATTCAATAGAGTCATTGTTAGTTTATCTGAAAAAAAAATAGATGACTGATTTAAAATTTGTTATTTGGTACTTCTCCTTCGTGCTTCAGAATGCATGTTAAACCGTTTATCCCAGCTGCATCTGCAGTTGTAAGCTCCCACCGATCGATCTGCACTGGGCTCGCTGCCATAAGGGCTATGACCAGTTCGGTTTGGTGATTCTCCCGATTTAGTTTTATGATCTGTAGAGAATGAAAAGGAAGCTAGCTTACTTTCAAATTTAGTTTTATAGTAAGGGAAACATATCCAAAGAAATTTTTTGCCCATGGAATCAATTCTGGCCATGAATGAACTTGGAATCGAACCACAGCGTCCCACGCTTTACGAGAAATTCCCTTACTATTATGACCGAGATTTTACATATTTTAGAAGGTTATTTTATATTTAGTTCTAAATAAAATGTAGTTTACAGGAGAATATATTTTATTATTTTATTTACATTATTTATTTACACGACTTACAACAACAAGATTACTAACTACAGTAATCGAGTGTACCTATCATCTTAACAATGTCTAAGGAGAAACAGTATATGGAATTCAAAAATAGGCAAGTGATTACTGCTTTTTATCATGGCACCATTATTCATTTGTGATGTAAGTAATGAGAATTTGGAAAAGAGTTACTACATTTTTTCTAAAAATCATAAATAAAACATTATTAAAATGATATATCTATAAATAGCCTAACATCTTTTTTTTCATAATATTTTAAAAAAGTTTTATTATCAAAATGAAGAGTTGGAAATAGGTACAGACATGCAATTATTACATAAAATCATTATTGTTCTGTTTTATATTGATGTCGGTTACAAGCAAGCAGACAAAGGACATGCATCAGTCTTACGCTTATAAATAGAGAGTAATAGTAAAAGCTCTTGTTAACTAACTAAAATGAGCAAATAATTGTGAGCAGTTATGTTATTTTAACTGTAGGAACTTCATGAGTGCGTCATATATGAGGCGGGGACTGGCGTCACTATCAGCCGTGTATCGAACTCCTCGCAGTGCCCCGTCTTCGTTTCTCACCACTCCATACTCTCCTACGATAAATCCGTCTGCAGTTCTTTCTTCAACTCTATATTTCTTATACTGCCGACCTTCCACAACGTAGCCAACTTTACAGTTATCCTGTTTGCATTTCTCTGTACTGGTCTCTTGTACTCCGTGACTTCGACCATCAGTCAGAACGCTAACTTTCTCATCCACCTCATAGTTTTTTTCCGGCAAATGTTCAATAATTCGTTTCGTATTTAGTAAAGCAGTTGATAAAGTATTTAAGGTTGTCGGAGTTGTAGAAATAATTGTACTAGATAAGGGCGTAATTTGCGAATGTTGTTGCCAAGGCGAACTCGTTATAACAGTACTTTGCACAGGACTACTCCAAGGTATATAATTAGGTTGACTGTCGTGAGACAAATGAAGTGAAGCTGGTTCACTGTAAAATTTTGCAGGTTCGCTGTAAATTTTTGCTGGTTCACTATAAATTTTGGCGGGTTCACTGTAAATTTTTGCCGGTTCACTGTAAATTTTTGCGGGTTCGCTATAAAATTTCGCTGGTTCACTGTAAATTTTTGCCGGTTGACTATATACTTTAGGTGGTTCGTAAAATTTATGTACTTCTGTATTCATAATGCTGAATGCATTATTAGGATCATTATTAAAAGTATTAGATTGGTTAGGTCTGTCGTGCACTACATCAAAACTGACAGTCGTCAAGCACGGACTGTTCCCCCTTTCAGTAGGCGATACGTGTTTAAGACCTTGAATATAATTCTTTAAAGAAGGCGAGTGGGACACAGATCTTGCTAATGGAACGTTTTCAATGTTTTCGTCTTCAATGTAGAGATTTTCAGTCGCAATAGTGTGTATCGATTTATTTGATGGTTCAGTCATGGTGCCATCGGTTTTATTACTTTTTGAAATCAATCCTGATTTTTCACTAAACGCTTGACCTTCGACTCCTTCCAGTACTTTATTAGAACGTATTTTATTCACAGATTTTAATACTGGTTCAGGTTCGTGAATTTTGTCAAAATCGTGGCGTTGTATAGCTGTTTCGTACGAATCAACTTTCGACGATTCTTCCGCCAACGAATCTGTTGGTCGTTCGTTTTCGATATTTTTACTTTCTTTTTCGTTCGATAAAGAATCAATAGGAGAATCAAGATCTTCGAAGAGCGGAGTGTAATCTTTCTTTTGAAAGGGATGAATTGGACTTGCTTTGCTCAGTGTTTCTTTTTTCGCATTGAGCTGTTTTATATATTCAATATTGGCTCCTATTAAATTTTGGGCTATTTCAGTCGTTGTGGTTTCATTTTCTACATAATTAATAAGTGTTTTTATATTTTCTAAATTTAATGACTGTTCATTATTAGGGATTGGTTCATGAATACTATTAATTTCTTGGGGGGCTGTTTTGGCACCGCCACCGCCTCGGTCAACTGCAACAGATGAAGTAATTCGTACTGATATCACACGTTCATCATTTTCATTATTTGGTTTATTTTGAGCATCGTAGTTGAGTTTTTCAAGCGTTGCCTCATCTCTACTTAGACTCTGTATTGGTCTCGAGGTGACCAGAGCACATGGCACGATCTGAAAAATAAAGAAAAATGAAGCGTAAGTACCTACATATTTCATTATCAACAGACTGTTAGACAGATACAAAGTGGATATTTTATATTTATTATAAAATTCATAGTATTTGTATGTAGCTTTTTTTTATGAAACAGCGATCCGCCCAGCCTTATGATCCATTATGACGTTAGACTGAACTTTATTTAACGCAAAAAACATGATTTGTGCCATATGTTATTCAGGAATAATGTAACATTCTAACGATAAAAGGATTTTTGAATCAGTTTATTCAAACATATTAGAATACAAATCTTTCCTCTTTATAATATTAGTATTATTGTAATAATATATATGTACAATACACCAGGATCAAATACCACTGTGTTCATACGAACACTTTTAATTACCATATAATACAAGTAAAAGGTATGTAATTTTATCAATAAATATGAACTGACAATAAAGGTAAAAGTTATGGCGAAGAAGAAGTGGAATTACTTGAAGCTGTCACATAGGTATAATTTATTATTTCAATCAAGACCAAACAAGAACACTTTAAGTAACTCAGATGAGTAGAGTTTAAAATTATACTAAGTATTTAATTAAAAACATCATTCAATTTTATAACCATAACAATTCTTGGTGTGACATTTATGCATATTATAAACTCGGGTAAGTATGAGATTTAAGTGAATTTTGTTTGGTAATTGGTATATCCTATCAATACCCATAGGTTACAGAGCTGTTTGTTAATAGTCTGTAACATATGAATAGGTAAAGCTATTTTTGAATTATTCAAAATCTTATACTAAATGTATTGTAGCAATTGAATTGAATAGAGCAATGAATTTGGACCAGCCCTATTTTAGAAAATCAGCTTTTATTTCTCATTTGTTAGAATTTTTTGTCGATTTCGATTGATATTTTTTGTTATATGATTGAATGCAGGGCAAATTTAATTCAGAATAGCATTCATATTATCATAATTGGATTTGATATCGTAAAATATAAAAATATTTAAAGGTACCTGTTTTAATTATTCTTGTGTATATTTAAATTAAAATTTGTTTTCGAAAACAGCTGCTACTTAAAAATATTATTTAAAATAACTTTATGCAAAAAAAAGAATTATGTAAGGAGTTTAGAAGTAATTTTAAATCAATTGATACTTATATAGAGTCTTAATCATAATTGAAGTCTTAAAAACTGCCCTTTGGAACAAAGTATGCTCATATATGTAAATAATCCGTAAATGTAGTGTAGTACAAGTAAACAGACGGATATCAATTTAATGGCATAGTAAAAAATAATGTACAACCTGTCTGACTTGAGAAATATGCGAAACAGGTTGTGCCGCGACTTAAGTATAAGTAGCAGTAACCAATACAATGAACTACTTTTTTTAAATATTAAACGCCAGTAAATTGCAGACCTCTCACTTTTTCTGTCCATATACGGAAAAAATGAGCCTCATTGTGTAACTTCCTCTATTTCTTTTTCATTGCATATTTAGCAAAGGGATCAGTTATGCTATTCTGTAAAATTTTCACGCGTATATTTCCCATACAGATTCGCGCGGATCCAGAACGGAGCGCGCGTGAAAATTTTACAGAATAGCACTGCAGCATATAGTAGGGGAACCCAAGCGGGGGGATTTTTGGATTTACTCGAGCGCGGCAGAATAACACATGGGGGGCAACTTTGCACCTAGTTAAGTACTTCCACCGTATGGTGACCTCAGGTATTGAGCCCTCTATGTAGGGCCGAACGTCTAGGTCAGCAAAAACAAATTTTCAACGAACGGTCATGACTTTTGGTCGCACCCAAATCGTCAGTCTTTTGATTATACTTTTGCTACTAGAGGGTTCAAGTAACGTTTCTAAGAACGGAAAAAATATTGATCTGCTGCGGTTTGCATGATATGGGAGTGGCCGTACGAAGGGGTAGAATATAGGAAAAAAGGTAAATTTAAAAAATCAAAAAA
Source organism: Chilo suppressalis (assembly GCA_902850365.2). Lineage (NCBI taxonomy): Eukaryota > Metazoa > Arthropoda > Insecta > Lepidoptera > Crambidae > Chilo > Chilo suppressalis. The sequence continues at coordinate 14,820,929 of OU963900.1, forward strand.
CCCGACTGCTTAATTATATTTCAATTAAAAAATAGATATTCAAGAATACATAATATTTTTCAATAATGGGTCCCGACTGTTAAAGTATCTTTGTTCCTTATTAACAGAATTATAGACTACTGGACTTGTTTTTTTCTTTTCATTTTTTAATTGAAGTATAATTAATCAGTCGGGTTATTTTAAAACGGTATATACCGTAGTCTTGTTACTTCAGTAAGGGAATTAATATTGCGCGAATTATTAAGTACATTGCGGTGGTCTAAAAAAATTGATTTATTAAGACATATAGAGACTTTACCAGCGGGGTCAAGGCTACAGATGGGCCTCAATTTTCGCAAAAATGTGTGAAGTTAAATCAAGTCGTTACATAAATATCTAATGAATGTAAAGGAGATTGCTCAGCTTCCATACATGTTTGGCCTAAAAACCAATAATCATGAAAAATTGTTTCCTAGATTCGAAATTATATGTAAATTACTGTAGAAACGAATATTATTGACGGACACCCCTCAGAACTTCTATAAACCATATACACTGAACATATTAAAACAATAAAAAATAAATAAGTTATATAGTAAACTAGGGAAATTAAGCCAAGTACCGAAATTATGGATTAGATTCAGGTATATAGAACATGTATATTAACAGATAGTTGCCTGTTTTTAAAGTTAATGCATAAGAGTAACTTTTCAAATCAGGTGTCATTTCCGGTTATAATAAGGTAGGTACTTTTTTTTTTGAAGTTCTCCCGTTTTAGGGAAGGCAAAGGGCCATACAGCCTGGTCTTTAATTAAATTAATCTGGTCTTTAAATAATAAAAATTATAACTATAATTGCTATATCTTCTTTCAAATGTTTAATACTTGTAAAAGTATTCATTTGACATTGTGGGTTTACCTATAATGCGAAGAGATGGCGCTGCCTTGCAGCTTAAGAATAGCTAGAAAGAATTTCGACGCGGTCCGTGAGGGCCGCGGTAGCATAATTGGTCAGTGCATTCGCCCGGATTGCGAAGGGTGCGGGTTCGAGTCCCGTCTGCTGCCTGGTCCGCGTGGAATTTTTTCTAGTTATATTTTCTTTAGATTTAAACATCAAGCAGTTACATGCTTTAAAAATAATAAAAATTATAATCTTCTTTTTGTTTTTACATTAGAATGTCGGTGTGACGCATTCTAATGTTTCTTGGAGTGTTTGGCACGAAATGTATCAAGTTGGCTTTTTCGATAAGCTTCTGTGAGGTAGTCAACACTACAATAAAATTCTCACGTCCACTTGACCGCAATAGCGTATATTTTAATGATTCCACTAATTCTTCAGTTACGCAGACAGTTGTTACACAAAACCACACCAATTTTATTTCACAATATCCACTATGAACGAATTTAAGAATAATTAAAATAAGACGCCAACCGCACTCGATGAAATCCCGCCAAAAACCCTCTAAGGTAGGTACTCTGTGACAGAAACTGTGTGATGATTGTGAATGAGCCACAGATTAGAGAGAATTTTTAAACTCTCGTTAACCAAAGAAAGCTAAGAGATTTAGGTTCTATAGCCATATATTCAGTAGCTTCATTATTTTTGTTATTTTTAGTATATCACACCTTATAATGTGTTTATGGAGGCGCTTGGCGAAAAATGTATTGCAATAGACTTTATGATGTCTTAACAATTATTATAGATGGTAGGCGACTAACTATATTATCATTTTGACTACATTTACATGTATTACTTTTGTTATGTTTTTAAGATAACCATATTTTAGATTTTTAGTGTATCACACCTTATAATTTTATTTATTTATTAATTTATAGTCAGGGAACGTAGGCCCATAGATAGATACCTTAAAGTCTAACATATATACAGATTGTAATGTGTTTATGGAGGTGTTTGGCGAAAAATGTATGGCAATAGATTTTATGATGTCGCCTACCATCTATAATAATTGTCTGAGCACATTTGCATCTAGTGAAAATGATAATATAGTTGTGGATATTAATACCACAGTGTAATAAAAAAAGTGATTTATTTTATCGATCTTTACAAGATATATTTGTTTTTATGTTATATAAACAACTTCGATCAGTCTTTGGCTGAATGTTACTACACCCATAGCCATTAAAAATGATTCATATGTTTTCCAAACCGGTAAAATTAAAAGTCCTTTTTAAAGTAAATATACTATACAAAGGTGTCCGTTGAAATCTAATGACTGTAAATCAAATTATAAATTACGCCAAGAATTACCGTGTATGTCAATATTTTTTGTGCATTTAGGTCAATTTGAGCAATCTCCTTTTATAGTAAACTAGCACTTATTCAAAAAGTCATCTTTTGATTATGTTCTTTTTAGTAGTTTAGCAGTAAATATAAAATTCATTTACTTTTATTCGTCGACTATTTAAAATTGGCAGTAGCTGCATTGTCATGTCTACGCCCGGCTCTAAGATTGTGATATACAAAAATGCAGTGTCATATCCTAGTCTCATAATTTGATATACCTACATAATTCACAGAAACCCAATATGTAGATGCCAGAAGTTAACTTCAAATGTTGTTAATCACCCTATATACAATACCAATCAATGACGTTTATGTCGCAGGTTGAAGAAAGTAGTAATTCCCGTCTGTTGTTTTGGACAATGGTGGCAACTGCCTTAGATCGCTAAATTAAATAATTTTGCAATCACCAAAGCAAAGTTTATAATAATTGATTAAACTAAAGGCACATAATAAAATTTTCATAACGTTAGGTTGAGCACCATAGCAATCTCATTTATTATCAATTTATAGTTCTCTTTGTAGTTTTCTTTTAAAGCGTTCACGTATAACAAGTCAAAGACTTTGTGATCGACCCTTTTTTATTGGTAGTGTAAAGCTCGAATGAAGAGTACTTCCACCTATCAAGCCTGCTGCTACCAGCCTAGTAGGTATTGCAAATAGTGCAATCATGGCAAATATTTTCAAAATATTTTTTTTGTATAAAATAAATACCGATTAACGTATCACTGTTAAGCACAAATGTTGAGTAACTTTTACAAATATAATCAAATAAACCTATTACTTACTTTATTTTTAAATCTTTTTCATCAATTAAATACTATTATCCTAACTATCTAAACCAATATTATAAAGAGGCAAGATTTGTATATTTGTAATAAATAATCTGTCAAACTACTGAACCGGTTTCAAATATGAATTGATCATAAGGTAGCTATATTGTTTATTATTACATTTTTCTTTATTTAAATACATTTTGTCCGAGTGACATTGGCTATATTTTATCCCGATAAAATAAATTCCGCCCGTACAATGCCCGGGTGGATCACTAGTAAGTATAATAAAATATTGTACATTGCGAAAGTGAGTTTGTTTGTTGCGCTTTTGTGCCCTAATAGCTAAATCGATAATAATGAATTCCTCTATAGAAGTAGATTGGAACTTGGTTCATAGCTACAACATCGCAATACTTATAGGCGTGGGGTGATTTACCTATAAAAAATTATATTATTTACTTTGTATTTTGCAGAATTATCGTTTATAATTACAAAACCAATATTATCGCGAGCTGATTAATAATAATACAGGGATTCCAATAAGTATGTACCTACTAGCAAAAAATGGGTTATTTGTCATTATATTAAGTAAACCTTTTTTGTAACATTAAGTAATATCGTTAAAAAAGCAGTATAATTCTGAGTTTTTCATTAAAATTCAATAATCATAAATATCTATTATGATAATTTATTTCATCATTTAATAAGAAGGAACTGTAATCACAGTTTTATTGTAAGGACTTCGTATAGGATCAGATACTGCGAGTAGCCCATTTTTTTCGCCTACACCGCGCTATCACTTTGTCATCGTTGTAACTTTTTAAATATTTGTCGAAATGACATAGTGTAAATGGCAAAGTTTATCGTTTTTAAATATCAAAAGCGATAAAAGTATTTGTTTTGATAAAAAATAATTTGTTAATACAAAATGTGCATTTTGGAAATAGATATCAAATAATATTTTAGTTTTGATTCACTATTTTAACGATAATGGCTTACACATTAAAAATAGATATATGGTGTCACGGCCTTTTTTAGAACTATTTAAGAGATACATTTTTACTCTACATTACATTCATGTAACTTTTTTTGCAGTGCGGTCTGCACAAAATGGCTCGCAAATGGGAGATTTTTTCCATCTTATGTGTCACTTATTGTTATAATTTGGACAATTCACTCAATAACTAAGTACATAAATTATTTTATATATGTTATTATCATATATGAGCTATATTACTGTTAAGTTTCATTAAAATCCATTCAGTATTTTTTAGGTGAAAGAGTAATAAAGATCCATACAAACGTAAGATTGAAATTAAAAGCGCAAGTGGTTAATATACAACTTTAAAGCGTTGTAGATCCTAAACAATCATATAAAATGAAAAATGGTGTTAGGAACCTAAATATGATTTTCGATTATCTAGACAGTGATACCCCACTTGACATATTTTGTCAACTTATTTTTTTTACTTCGTTACAATATGGTGCCTAATTTTGCCCATATTGAATTTTGATTACTATCATATCTTTAGTAGCAGTCCCATGATTGAGACGAATCGATTGATGTATGAATCATCAAAATATCGGTCCAGGCGTTTGGTCTCTAGTGTGCCACAAAGGAACAAACATACATATATTTCGCTTCGCGCTCTTGCATTGCGCAGCCGGGTAAAAATAACCGAGCGCGTCAGACATTGAGAAGGGACGTTACGTGAACCCTCCAGTAGCTCCTCACAATGTTGGATATAACCAATAGACAAAGGATATTGTTCAAATTGACCCAAATACACAAAACATATTGACATATACGGTAATTCTTGGCGTAATTTATACTTTATTTTACAGTCATTAGATTTTAACGGACACCTTTGTTTAATATATTCATTTTAAAAAGGGACTTTTAATTTTACCGGTTTGAAAAACAATCGAATCATTTTTAATGGCTATGGATGTAGTAACATTCAGCCAAATACTGATCGAAGTTGTTTAAGTAATATAAAATCAAATCTATTTTGTAAATTTTGTAAATTGTCTTAACAATTATTATAGATGGTAGGCGACATCATAAAGTCTATTGCCATACATTTTTCGCCAAGCGCCTCCATAAACACATTATAAATACTAAAAATAACAAAAATAATGAAGCTACTGAAGATATGGCTGTATAACCTAAATCTCTTAACTTTCTTTGGTTAACGAGAGTTTAAAAATTCTCTCTAATCTGTGGCTCAATCGCAATCATCACACAGTTTCTGTCACAGAGTACCTTCCTTATTATAACCGGAAATGCATAGATAATACCTGATTTTAAAAGTTATTCTTGTGCATTAACTTTAAAAACAGGCAACTATCTGTTAATCTACATGCTCTATATACCTGAATCTAATACATAATTTCGGTACTTGGCTTGATTTCCCTAGTTTACTATATAACTTCTTGTTTTTTATTATTTTAATCCCTATGTACCTATTTGCAAACATAACCTCAAAATCGTTCAGTGTATATGGTTTATAGAAGTTCTCAGGGGTGTCAGTCAATAATATTGGTTTCTACAGTAATTTATATATAATTTCGAATCTAGGAAACAATTTTTCATGATTATTGGTCTTTAGGCCAAACATGTATGGAAGCTGAGCAATCTCCTTTCTTCCATGTTTCATATCATATACCTACACGATTCGATTAATTTAATAATAAATCAAGATTTTACCATTATACCTAACGACTTTTGCAAAGTAATTGAAGAACGCCATATCTACTCATATTTACGTTACCTAATGTATCATACATGATATGCGGAACTTCTAAGACTTGGTTTGATTTGATTGATATCCATTAAGATCTCAGAGGAGATTAAGATTTTACTATATTTACTTTGTACTAAGTACAAAACTTTTTATTTTATATTCAGTTTTAGATTATTTATCCGTAGTTCTTTCACAGAAACAATAATAATGACTAGGGCGTCCACTGCCTTATCAGTTTTGATATTACCTTTTCATGTTAAAGAAGTAGCAAATTAGCGTACTTTTGGCCCGCCTGATACAAGCGTGACCCAATTCCCTACCCTGTGAATCCCTGAAATCTTACTCACCAACAGAAACACTATACCACCAAAAGGTAATGTTATTTTACTGTGATTGAACCTTCACCTTACAGAAGGTAAGGTGAAGGTTAAAATTCTACATCTAAGTACAATATTACGCCCTAAGTTATCCTTATTCATTCGCCTTGTGGATTGTCTGATGATGCTGACACAGAATATATCGCATTCTTCAAATAATCAATTGAAGAATTCCTCAAACCTCAATGATGCCACATTTGGCGCTCATAAATTGTACTCAGATGATGTTGGTTGATAACGAACACGCTCCTCCGCTGGTAGCTTAGACCAATGTTTTTGATGAAGATGAACTGTTATAAAATTCAAACTTAATATGAGATACCTACTCAAGAAATGCAATTTTTCGACGTTTGTTGCTTGACTTAAGTTTTGTGTGTGAGACCGACTCACAATTAATCGAGTTTTAATGCTTCCACTTCATATGGCTTATATATCCTATTTGTAACTTGACAGCAGTATATCCTTATTATGTTCTGTAAGGAATGAGAAGGAGAGTCCGCTATCAAATTCAGAAATAGCAAATACCATGTGAAGTGCCAGCATTATAAGTATAACGTTTGGCCCGAATTTGATTTGACTATAAGTAGTACCTATTCGTAAAATAAGCCCTTACTCACATAAGTACAATACATTACATGCTTAATATTAATTACTCAAAGGAATGCTTTGCCATTACGTCAACTGAGCATTATTTGGAGTGCGTAAGTACTCAAGCAACGCGAATGCCTACTTCATTTATCTAGTGATCTACAACATGATTTAAGTCGTGAATGTTAATTAATAGCATTGAAGTGCAACAGAGCGTTTACAGGCAAAGCGGAAACCACGCGGTTGGGTGTTAATAGCTCACCACCACACCACCAGCGCTGTCACTGACCGCGCGGCCGACCTTGCGATCCAGGTTCGCGCCAAATGCACCGCGTCGTAGATTGCACAGATAAAAGTCAAACTGAGCAAGCTTGAGCGTGCTCCACAAAATGATCAATATCAGGCATTGTCATCATATAAATAGCTACTCATGAAGGTATTTATAAATTCAATCATATTTTAAAACTGGTGTAGAAAATTATTAATATCAAGTAGGTAGCAAAAATAAGTATGGTAAAAACATCAAGGCAAAATATGTTTGTCTGTTTTAACTTTTTTGTATAAAACAGAACAAAATCGGCTAAGTGCGAGTCGGATTCGTAACGAAAGATTCCGTTAGGTAGGATTATATTTAAAAACTAGATCGAGCTAAAGAATTGAAAATCATATCAACAGTTTAGAAATTTTATTTTATGTTTATTATTTTGTTATTATAGCAGCCACAGTTACTATGATATCCTGTGAAAATTTCAGGACTCTACCTTTTTTCGTTCAGAAATTAAAAACTAAAAACTAACGAAAGTTTTACTTGAAGAAATCAATCTAAGTACTCGGTTTCAGATAGGATTTCACCAGCCGGGTTCGAAAATTAGAACCTGCTCTGAAACTTGGACAGATTAATTTTTTCTAGTTTAATTTTACTTTATATTTAAAAGTTTAATGCTTAAACATAACATTATAACTTAAACAATGACTTGACCAGGTCACCAAAGATATATGTAAAAAAACTTTTAAATAAAAAATTAAAGGCAAGTGCAAAGTAATACAATTGTGAGCGAGTAAACTAGTTTACGACGGAATTTCAATAAAAAGTGGCCGTAAGTTCAACGGGTTTCTACGTACATTCAATAACACATGCAGTTATTACAAAGTGTCAACATTTTTCTCAATCGAGTGTGAATCTTAATACAAAACGATGTAAAGCTCAAGTTGATCGGAGCTGTTTGTCCGTTTTGGATAACTGGAACTGTTGCTTAGAAGTACACCAAGAAGGCTTCACCGGTAGGTGTGAATATTTAAAGGAAAATGACAATATATTCGACCTTCGCGTCTATCACGATAACAACATAAAGTTTTCGACCCAGTGGGCGCTCGCTGTGCGGAAGCGCACGAAATTCCGCTGTGAAGAAACCATATTGCGTGGCCTTTCCATTATATAAAAAAATATATATTTCTAACAATCACACCATTTTATAGACCAGCCTTAAAGTGAGCACCACAGATTATTCCTGTTGTGAGTACTGAGGTTTGTGTTAAAGGGTAATCTAACGGATAAATATGCAAATACATGTAATTAATGATACATCAATTTTTTTGTGTTAAAAGAATTGAAAATCATGCCAATAAGCATATGGCCCGCCTGATGATAAAAATATGCATATACATGTAATTAATGATACGTCAATAATTTTTGTGTTAAAAGGGTGGCTAATAAGCATATGGCCCGCCTGATGATAAAAATATGCATATATATGTAATTAATGATACGTCAATATTTTTGTGTTAAAAGGGTGGCCAATAAGCATATGGCCCGCCTGATGTTAGAAATATGCATATACATGTAATTAATGATACATCAATATTTTTTTGTGTTAAAAGGGTGGCCAATAAGCATATGGCCCGCCTGATGATAGAAATATACATGTAATTAATGATACATCAATATTTTTTTGTGTTAAAAGGGTGGCCAATTAACATATGGCCCGCCTGATGATAGAAATATGCATATACATGTAATTGATGATACATCAATATTTTTTAGTGTTAAAAGGGTGGCCAATTGTCATATGGCCCGCCTGATGCTAGAAATATGCATATACATGTAATTAATGATACGTCAATATTTTTTGTGTTAAAAGGGTGGCCAATAAGCATATGGCCCGCCTGATGATAGAAATATGCATATACATGTAATTAATGACACGTCAATATTTTTGTGTTAAAAGGGTGGCCAATAAGCATATGGCCCGCCTGATGGTAAGCGGCCACAATAGCCTACAGAGCTTGCGATACAAAAAATATTACTCTGTGGAGCCTTATTGTTTATTTTTGTATAATATATATTATATTATTTGTATAATGTATAATATAATAGCATAATTGGTCAGTCCATTCGCCCAGATTGCGAAGAGTGCGCGTTCGAGTCCCGTCTGCTGCCTGGTCCGCGTGGAATTTTTTCTAGTTATATTTTCTTTAGATTTAAACATTATAGTGTTTCGGGTTTCGTTTACCATTGGCAAGTAATATTTGCATAAAACAATAAAAGTAATATCTAGTAATATGTTCTAAGGGAGCCTAATCCTTGTAAGTATTTGTCCTTTCGTAAAAAAAAGGGTAGGGAACTTGTCCGCCCTCTATGTACGTACCTACGCCAGTTGTTTCTGTGTACACCCAGTGTCTACAACACGGAGCTACATTTAGTTAAATAATTTGTTGTTGATTTAGATAACATTCAGAGTTAAATTATGAATCCAGCAATTAAATGCTTAAGAAAATGTAACACCTATTCTAAAATAGAAAATGGTTAATTTTACGATGAAATCAGCAGTAGTCTAATCGTTTTAAACAACATTTAACAACAGTATTGAGTTGTCTAGTTATGAGTTGTCCAGAATTGAACTTAATTATATATTTTAAACAGCAACAATAATATATATCTATTTATTATAGAATATGAGACGCATTAAGTTAAGTACGAGTACCACAAAGTTATTAACTTAAAAAAAAACATAATGATTAGTAAACGGACACTGATAGATATGAATACTGCACTACATAAATATTGTATACATTCTTGACTTGACATTAGCGAATGTTATGTCGAACGAATGTGGACAGACATGTTGCTTTCATATTTATTTATTGACCGCGCCCACCGCGCAGCACCGCTCCGTGCCACTGGCAGTGAAAAATACGAAGGCCGCGCAAGGTTTTTGTCGCTGCCGCGCTTCGATCAACAATTCTATAGATAACAGGGTTGCATTCAAAATCAAAGCTAAAAACTGTCCGCATGAGTATATACATGCATATGCAGCAACATTCGATTCCCAATTAACAAAGACAAATGTTTTAAAACAGTTTAAGTTGAACCTTTTTACAACTATCTCACAAAATAATAAAGTTAGAAATAACGAAATGTTATTTCATAGATACGACCTTTTACCAACCGACCCATTGGCTGTGCATTAAACATACTAATTGAAAATAAGATCTCACACTTCAAGTGAGGCTATATTTACCGAGACGGATTTTACGCGCTGTCCAAATCTATAGTATTTTTGATTGAAGCAGCCGTAAGCCATCACGCAAATTATGGAGCTTTTAAATGAGTGCAAGATAACGATTACGGATGTAATAGGTAGCAACAATACCTTACTTCAAGTACATGTTATTTTTTGGGCTAAAATAAATTTGTTTTTCAACCACTATCATAATGTAGTTTTACTGATGGTGAAGATTATAAAAATAATTAAAGCATCATTTAATAAAAAAAATATTTTAAAGTCACCGTTATTTTAAATGTTATTTTATATTTGCACAAAGTTACTACAACTTACGTTACTAATTTAGTAAATATCATTCCTTAATGTAAATAGTTTTTATTTATCTCTTATTATTTAAAATGCTTCATAACAATAAATTAACTGTATTTCTAAATAATATCAGAATTTTATCTTATGTCTGTACCTATGTCAAATAAAAGGGTGCTTTTAAAAAATAAAATTGTATAACGCAACAGATGTATACTTCTTGTACTTTCATAAAAATATAATTTCCTTTCTGTTCAAGGCCCAGCCTCCATTCAAAAATATAACATGTCCTTTTAGTCATACTTTTTTAGGATTTCGCATCTCAATAGAAAAAGCGGAACCCTTTTAACATCACTTTGTTATCAGTCTGTCTGTCTGTCAAGCAAGACCCTTTATCGCGGGAAGCGTGAAGGTATTGAGTTGATATTTAAACTATATAAATAATCAAATCTGCGGTCTCTTGAAGCTGTGAAAAAAAATCAAACTTCTAAGTAAATGTTATAAAAAGAAGCGGCCGTTTTTCTGTCTGCCTGTCAAAACCCTTTATCTCGGAAGCGCGTTGAGGTATTGAGTTAAAATTTAAACCATATAAGTACTCAAATCCGCGGTTCCTCGAATCTGGGAAAAAATCAAACTTCTAAGTTAACGTAAAAAAAGATACAGCCGTTTATGTTACAAATTTGTACGGAACTCTCGGTGGGCGAACCCGACTCGCACTGACTAGAAAGGGTGATAGACAAGGAGACAATAAGCCTATGGCCCGCGTGATAGCAAACGCCGTTAGCTGCAATTGTTGCTTATTAGACCTATCCCTGATACCCCGTGAAGCCCGTTGGGAACGTAACTCATCGACACAAGCATAAAATTTATATTATTTTACTGTGGTCTTCCTTTGTTTAAGTTACATTATTTCACTGTGGTCTTCGTTTGTGAAAGTTACATTATTTCACTGTGGTCTTCCTTTGTTAAAGTAACATTATTTCACTATGATCTTCCTTTGTTATAGTTACATTATTTCACTGTGGTCTTCCTTTGTTAAAGTTACATTATTTCGCTGTGATCTTACTTTGTGAAAGTTTCATTATTTCACTGTGATCTTCCTTGGTTTAAGTTACATTATTTCACTGTGGTCTCCGATTGTTAAAGTTACATGATTTCACTGTGGTCTTCCTTTGTTAAAGTTACATTATTTCACTATGATCTTCCTTTGTTAAAGTTACATTATTTCACTGTGGTCTTCCTTTGTTAAAGTTACATTATTTCACTGTGGTCTTCGCTTGTTAAAGTTACATTATTTCACTGTGGTCTTCCTTTGTTTAAGTAACATTATTTCACTGTGGTCTTCCTTGGTTTAAGTTACATTTTTCACTGTGGTCTTCCTTTGTTAAAGTTACAGTATTTCACTGTGGTCTTCCTTTGTTAAAGTTACATTATTTCACTGTGATCTGCCTTTGTTAAAGTTACATTATTTCACTGTGTTCTTCCTTGTATTTCCCAATCTCTCTTGAAATAATTTTTATGTAAATATTTTCGTTTTAAGCATTTTATTGTTTAAATCTAAAGAAAATTTTACTGATTTTTATGGTAACTATATCAATATTTTTATAAAAAATATAGTGCCGTGTCGAATAACGAATATAATGTTAATATTATTTATTGTGCATTGGCACTAAATACTTTACTAAGAAACTAATCTAAGGGATTGAAGGTCGTCTACTTTGAAGCAACGTGGACTTGATTACCATTATGAGTCAAACCCCAAGTGACAGTGACCAATCAGGCTCTTTCAGCTGAATACTATATAATAATATTTGTGATTTGATATTGTACTTATCACGCAAAAATAACAACAATTTATGTATTAGCATACTTCTCTGTATAACTAACAGGTAAAGTTGTTCCATTCAAGGGTAACATGATGATGATGAACTTACATTGATTACAATAAAACGGAATAAGGCCATTTTCTTCAAAGTATGAAGGTTGCAGTTGCAATTTACTTAACAATTTCATGTTCTCTTAGACGTCAGCTAGGTGAGCAATGAAAAGGATGTGGTTTTTAATTACTTAGTTACCGATGATGATTTTATTTTATATAATGTAGTAAGGATGAGGAGCTTGATGGCGCAAGTGGATGGCGCTCGGCTGCGATCATTGAAGTTAAGAAACTTTCGCAGTGGTCGGTTATTGGATGGGTGACCAAAAATTTACTATCTCGAGCTCCTCCGTGCTTCGGAAGGCACGTTAAGCCGTTGGTCCCGGCTGCATCTGCAGTCGTTAGCACCCACCAATCCACACTGGGCCCGCGTGGAGGGTCATGGCCCAATCTCCCAATTCCATTCAGAAGGCCTGTGCCCCAGCAGCGGGGACATTAATAGGCTGATGATGATGATGGATGTAGTAAGTATATTGTGGAAATACCACCCATATATCTGCCAACCTTAAAATTGCCGGGGCTTGGTGAACCATGCCTAAAGATCATGTTTTTGGAAAAGCATATTAGTACCTATAAAAAATATATTTAGTACCTACCTTAACTATATTGATTCATAGGTAAGCTACCTGTTTTGGAAAATGCTTAGAAAACGTCAACTTAGCTTCCCATCTGGTGTTATTAGGAACATGGTTAATTTAAAGTTTCTTAAACCAATGATGCTAATTTAAATCCCAAAAAATAAAAACGAAAATCTCCTACATCATACTCATAACTTTTCCTCTATAGACTTTCGCCTGATTTTCATTTGCTTTTTTCTTACGTCTTTTTGTTGTATTAGCACCTTATTAGCACCCTAATATGGTTTTTCTGACTGGCTGGGTGGCTTTTTGCTTACCAAATGTTCTAGCTGTGAACCCTGGTAGGAATGGAGCAAAGGAAATCAATTGAATTTAAATTTCAATAATCTCTAGTACCTCCTTAAATGTAATAGTTCATTATCACGTTTGACGACCTCCGTGGTCGAGGGGTTTGTACGCCGGGTTTCAAGGTGTCGCCTACTCGAGAGGTCCCAGTTTCGAATCCCGGTGGGGGCAGATGTTTGTGTGACGAGTACGAGCAATTTGTACTCCAGTCATGGATGTTTAATATGTATTTCTATATAAATATACTTATTTATGTATCAGTATATGTATTTTATCCGTTACCCTAATATCCCATTACACAAGCCTACAGTGCTTACTTTGGGGCTAGGCTAATTGGTATGAGTGTTGGAAATATTTATTTATTTATTATGTTCTCTCTTTCTAAAATTAATATGCGAGAGGGGTGCCGATGATTTCATATAGGTAAGTAAGTACACCTTATATTACGCGAGTATCAGATAGACCTTTTAGTATATAGTCACAGCATTCCACATTCCATCGTCGCGTCGGCGAGGACATTTTATTATATGACAAAGTGTCGCTATATTTGTTGTAATGTAAAACAGATTTTTTACATGCGATATTCGCTAGCAACTTTTTTGTTGAACGTCGAAAAAATAATCTATGATTTGTTTGCATCCGAATTTCAAAATAATTGTAAGATTAGTAGGTACTTAAAAATAATAACTCAATTAGTCTATATATTGATATAACCTATAGTTGAACTGATTAAGCAACTTATTTAAAGTAGTTATAATAAGTAATATACAAACATATCTTCATTATCAGCCTATTAATGTCCCCACTGCTGGGGCACAGGCCTTCCCTATGGATGGAATAGGGAGATTGGGCCATGACCCACCACGCGAGCCCAGTGCGGACCAACGGCTTAACGTGCCTTCCGAAGCACGGAGGAGCTCGAGATAGTAATTTTTGGTCACCCATTCAATGACCGACCACTGCGAAAGTTGCTTAAGTTCAACGATCGCACTAACCCTTGCGCCATCGAGCTCCTCACATATCTTAGTAGTAGTATTTACATGAATTAGTATCAAAAGTTTAAAAATAAATAAACAAACGTTTGAGGAATTAAGTACCTACCTACACAAGTAATTTAATATTATTTTGTTGATCGTTAGGTATTATTTAGCACTTAAATTCATGTTCGGAAGTCATGTTAAAAGTTCTTTAACATTACTTATTTATTTTTTTCAATTTAATACTTCTAAGTAACTAATCTACTTTATGGATTTTACAGTCGGAGGTCGAATATAAAATGGAACGCCAATATTGATCGCAGCGATTACGATAAACATTGATTAACGCTTTGGAATATAAAACAAATGTATGTACCTATTAAACTATGAACTGTTTTTATATCGAACCTAGACGGCCGAAATGGTGTAGTGATCTGTACCCTTAGCACGTACCAATATCGAATTCGTATCGTTTGCGAATCCGAAATGTCATTGTCAAATCTGTACTGAATTTTCGTTCTCGTTACGTTCGTTATGGCGTTGCTGTTCAAGTTTCATACAAAATATGACATTGACATTTTGCACTCGCAAACTATTCGAATTCAATAATGGTTCGTGCTAGGGGTACAGGAGACCCCGAGAATGTGTTCAAATCTATTTAGATTGCAATTAAATATTAACGTGTCGTGACGCAGGTGACAATATGTAATTTTACTTGATTAATAATATTTTATATGCAAATAGAATTTACTACGTCTCTAATGATTATTTTAATACATTTTGCATACAATTCTTAATATAGCATTTACAGAGGACAGATGATCATCTCTTTAATAGCGCTGCTTTTCAGAGCTTTAAAGGTACTTCTTCTATATGCTGACGCGGACTTTTTATAGAACTATTAAAGGACATTGCTCCTTCCCCATACATTGAATGCCCTGGAACGCACAGCAATGAGAAAATGCTAGTTGTGTTCGGAATCATTCATAAACTCTATTTAGGCACTTGTTGAGATACGGACAACTTGAGGAATCGTGGCCTACTACAGAATGTATTAGATTTGGAGTTTATAATTATTATATTAATAGTAAAAGATGTACGCTTTATATATTCTGAATAGATTTAGTATTTACCTCTATGTAAGCACTTAAATAATATGCATTAAATGTACATAAAATGCAATTAATAATAAAAATAAGAAATGCTTATATTCATATTGATTTCTGAGTGTTGGTAGTTGGCACCTATGATACCTTATACCTACCTGTTGTAATAATAGATTTCTTTTCAAATAAAATGTTCATGTCTTTCCATTTACCTGTTTCTATATTTTACTATCAGTAATAAGGTATGTACCTGGTTATCTTTAGGATTTTCATAAAAATAAACATATATTATATCGGATGGGAGTATAAACTATCTTTACATCATTTCAGAAATAATGTTTTTATAAATATAATATCAATACTAGTGACAAGTATTATTAACTAAGGATTAACTAAGGTACCTTTGTTCTATTCATAAGTTGATAAATACTTATGGTCTATGGGACTTTTTAACAAATTCACCCATTTAAAAATAAAATAATAACGAAGCCAATAAACTATTAAAATAAATCGTTATTATAGACTGAAACCTATTGAATCCAGTTATCAGCTGATTTTTAATGCTGTATTTTCAATAAAAAGGAGTGCTAAGATTGTTTGCCAAATAGGACAAGTTAGGATGAACAGACTATAGTATCTAGTAACAGAACTTTTATTTTTTAAACAGATGTCCGTTTACTATCATTTATTGCTAATAAATTAAAAAAAAAAAATAGTGAAGGACATTCTTGTGGGCATGCTAGGACCGATTTCGTCGATGTCCTTTGAACAATGCCGTCGTACATAATTTTTGTGTAACTTTTATTATTTACGCAGCGCACGCAAGGGAAGCTCACAAATGCAATATTTATTCCCGTTTTTGCAACATTTTTCATTGGCGCTCCGCCCCTGTTAGCCGTAGTGTTATGTTATATAGCCTATAATAGCCTTCCTCGATAGGTACATGCACTATCCAACTTAAAAATATTTTTAATATCGGACCATTAATTCCCGAGATTACCGCGTCCAACCAAACAATCAAACAAACTCTTTAACTTTCTAATATTACAGTATAGGTGAGTCATTAATTATTACATATACATAGGACTACTCGCATCCAGCTCCTGCCACCTTGCGCAAATCGTCACTCCACCGTGCCTGAGGACGTCCTACACTACGTTTGCCTAGACGTGGTCTCCACTCGTCTACCCCAACGGTTATCGGCTCTGCGGCAAATATGGCCAGCCCTCTGCCACTTCAACTTGCTAATTCGATGGGCTATGTCGATATAACTCTGGTTCTCTGTCAGATTACCTCATTTCTGATGCGATCCTTCAGAGAAACGCCGAGCATAGCCCTTTCCATAGCGCGTTGAGCGACTTTGAACTTGTGGACCAGCCGTACCGTCAGTGTCCACGTTTCGGCTCCGTATGTCATCACAGGTAGGACGCACTGATTGAAGACTTTCGTCTTTAGCTGGATGCGAGTAGCCCAAGATCGACCTCAGTGACGTGCAATTGGAGAGGCCTATGTTCAGCAGTGGACTAATGTAGGCTGTTGATGATACATAGGAAAGTATCATCATGCTCATCATCATGTCAGCCGTACGACGCCCACTGCTGAGCATAGGCTGGAAAGTATACGAATAAAGTAATTAATCTTATAGTTTGACACTTAAGCGATGACATATTTGGTTCCATCTATGATCAATTTTAGATTAAAGGCTAACCACTGGTATGTACTCATTATGATGTTAATTAAGTATCAATGAAGTCCAATCGTCCAGTAATTAAATTCATAGAATCATACCTAATCCGCCAGTTTGATCGTGTATAAGAGGTTTCTATTATCATTATCGGAAATATGCGTTTTTCAGTAATGCAGGTAAAGGTAAGTAACCATTACCAAAATGTTATATCCGATTACAAATTATAGTAAGCGAAAAAATTATAAATCATGCACGTCAAGTAGGTATATTAGGTATTATTTTTATTTATAAAATAACGATTGCTTTATGATATTAAAAACATTTTCCCAAGTTACGGAATTTTATCCCTTTTTAGGGTTCTGTATATTATATTGTCTGTCCGTCCCCGGTTTTGCTTCAAGATCATTAGCGCTAGAGAGCTGTAATTTTGTGGAGATATATCGATCACGCCGACAAAATGGTAGAATAAAATTTTGAAAAAATATTTTTTAGCTACCCTACATGTAACCTGGGGAAGATTTGTTTTTCATCATCGTGAAGGATATCGTTGAATAGGTCCTCTAAAATTACTTAGAGGTTTCTTACACTATTTTTCGATTTAGGGATCCGTTTGCAAATATTGAATTTTAAAGTGCTATTTTTTGTTCGAATAGGGCGTAATATAAAGCTTGTAATAGCATAATAGCTTGGCTTAAAACCTGGGAAAATTCATGATAAGCTTTTCATAAACTTTTAAGGAAAACTATAACGGTTAAGATAGATTTGTTAGTTTAAGAGTAATAGTCGTTCAACTTGGTCAAAGATAATTTCTTACCTATTGAAAATTTCGTAGAAGAAAACATTAATAGTGACAGATATTGTAGCGTAAAACCTTGCATTGCAACAAAATAAAAAAGAAACTAAATAAAACAAGTTACAACGGTATAGATGCACTTTATTTATTTATTGACGTTACGTGTTGAAACGTGTGGTGTGCGTGAATACATAAGAAACAAATAAAAAAAAATTAATTAAAAACCACAATAAAATATCATTAGTTCCACAACGCTTACGCGAGTAGCAACGGCAACGGTTTCTGAGTCGCTCTAACGTAACGTTTCTATAAAAAGTATATAAGCACTTGAAAAGATCGCCGGTTATACCGCATTATCCCCTTCTCAGGGGATGGTCGTTTCAGACTAAGCTTTTAGTCAGCAAGAGTCTGACATAACCTTGCAACCAGCTGTAGGGTATCCATGAGGATTTCACACCCGGTTTCTTGGAAGAAAACAAAAAAAAATCGGCGAAATTCCTGGGACGAAAAGATTTTTTTTTTAATTTGTATCACATTGATTTAGAGTTTGAGACGCAGTTTGACTTTAATATAGGTATTTTCGTTGAGATACATGCATTAATATTAAAAGGTTTTCTAATTTCCGATATAGAAAATAAAGACTCCTGCTCAAATATATTGTGGTAAAGACAAGTAACTACGGAACCCTACACTGCGCGTGGCACGACACGCACTTGGCCGGTTTTTTGGAACGAAAGTTCCTTACGGCAGGCTTGGAGGGGATAGGGATTTTGCTGCGCGACCAAACTAAAAAAAATGTGATAGTAAAACCGTAAGAAAAAATGCGTGGAATAAAACCGTTAAATGAGACGTGCGCAGGCGCGACGAAGTTCTTTACGGCAGGCTTGGAGGGGATAGGGATTTTGCTGCGCGACCGATCTGAAAAAAATGTGATAGTAAAACCGTAAGAAAAAATGCGTGGCATAAAACCATTAAATGAGACGTGCGCATAGGGGGTGGTAGAGCGACGAGGGTGCATCACTGAAATATTGTGATATTACACCAACACTGAATATGTGTGAAGTTATAGGGGGTGGTAGAGCGACGAGGGTGCATCACTGAAATATTGTGATACTACACCAACAGTGAATATGTGTGAAGTTATAGGGGGTGGTAGAGCGACGAGGGTGCATCACTGAAATATTGTGATATTACACCAACAGTGAATATGTGTGAAGTTATAGGGGGTGGTAGAGCGACGAGGGTGCATCACTGAAATATTATGATATTACACCAACACTGAATGTGTGTGAAGTTATAGGGGGTGGTAGAGCGACGAGGGTGCATCACTGAAATATTGTGATACTACACCAACACTGAATATGTGTGAAGTTATAGGGGGTGGTAGAGCGACGAGGGTGTATCACTGAAATATTGTTATATTACACCAACACTGAATATGTGTGAAGTTATAGGGGGTGGTAGAGCGACGAGGGTGCATCACTGAAATATTGTGATACTACACCAACACTGAATATGTGTGAAGTTATAGGGGGTGGTAGAGCGACGAGGGTGCATCACTGAAATATTGTGATATTACACCAACACTGAATATGTGTGAAGTTATAGGGGGTGGTAGAGCGACGAGGGTGCATCACTGAAATATTGTGATACTACAACAATAGTGAATATGTGTGAAGTTATAGGGGGTGGTAGAGCGATAAGGGTGCATCACTGAAATATTGTGATATTACACCAACACTGAATATATGTGAAGTTATAGGGGGTGGTAGAGCGACGAGGGTGCATCACTGAAATATTGTGATACTACACCAACACTGAATATGTGTGAAGTTATAGGGGGTGGTAGAGCGACGAGGGTGCATCACTGAAATATTGTGATACTACACCAACACTGAATATGTGTGAAGTTATAGGGGGTGGTAAAGCGTCGAGGGTGCATCACTGAAATATTGTTATATTACACCAACACTGAATATATGTGAAGTTATAGGGGGTGGTAGAGCGACAAGGGTGCATCACTGAAATATTATGATATTACACCAACACTGAATATGTGTGAAGTTATAGGGGGTGGTAGAGCGACGAGGGTGCATCACTGAAATATTGTGATACTACACCAACACTGAATATGTGTGAAGTTATAGGGGGTGGTAGAGCGACGAGGGTGCATCACTGAAATATTGTGATACTACAACAACAGTGAATATGTGTGAAGTTATAGGGGGTGGTAGAGCGATAAGGGTACATCACTGAAATATTGTGATATTACACCAACACTGAATATGTGTGAAGTTATAGGGGGTGGTAGAGCGACGAGGGTGCATCACTGAAATATTGTGATATTACACCAACAGTGAATGTGTGTGAAGTTATAGGGGGTGGTAGAGCGACGAGGGTGCATCACTGAAATATTGTGATACTACACCAACACTGAATATGTGTGAAGTTATAGGGGGTGGTAGAGCGACGAGGGTGTATCACTGAAATATTGTTATATTACACCAACACTGAATATGTGTGAAGTTATAGGGGGTGGTAGAGCGACGAGGGTGCATCACTGAAATATTGTGATATTACACCAACACTGAATATGTGTGAAGTTATAGGGGGTGGTAGAGCGACGAGGGTGCATCACTGAAATATTGTGATACTACACCAACAGTGAATATATGTGAAGTTATAGGGGGTGGTACAGCGACGAGGGCGCATCACTGAAATATTGTGATATTACACCAACACTGGATATTTGTGAAGTTATATCAAGCTGTGGACCAGTAACGCCTGTGAGACATGATTATGATTACAAGGTGAGTACTTATCAGGAGGTGGCAGAGCGACGGGGGTGCATCACTGGATTATTGTGACATTGTAGTTTATTCTAAACTGTGGGCCAGTCCTGCCTAGCATCCTTTACGAACGCTAGCGGGACATGATAATAAGGTGCGTATGTAGGGTGTGGCACAGCTACGAGGGTGCAGCACTGGAATATTGTGACATTACACGAAATCTGGATATTTGTGACGTTATACCGAGCTGTGGACCAGGAATGCCTATCATCTGCTGTAAACTTAAGCTAGACATGATAACAAGGTCAGTACTTAACAGGGGGTGACAGAGCGACGGGGGCGCAACCCCAAATTATTGTGGCATTATACCAACACTGGATTATTGTCGTATATTATACTGAACTGTGCTTTAGTCCAGGGGGTGGCAGAGCGACGGGGCTGCATTACTGGATTATTGTGACATTGTAGTTTATTATAATCTGTGGGCCAGTCCTGCCTAGCAATCTTTACGAACACTAGCTGACCGAACTGAAAAAAATGTGAAAATGTGATAGTAAAACCGTAAGAAAAAATCCGTGGAAAAAAGTGCGTGGAATAAAACCGTTAAATGAGACGTGCGCAGGCGCGACGAAATTCCTTACGGCAGCCTTGGAGGGGATAGGGATTTTGCTGCGCGACCGAACTGAAAAGATGTGATAGTAAAACCGTAAGAAAAAATCCGTGGAAAAAAGTGCGTGGAATAAAACCGTTAAATGAGACGTGCGCAGGCGCGACAGTCGCATACACAAGCGAGTTTGCAATTTGTGTCGATTCTACATTAGCCGAAGGAACTTCGTTCCTACCTGGTGTCCCACGACACCACATAATTTTTTTATTTATGTTAAAAGAGTGGTAATCAAGCTTATGGTCCGCCTGATAGTAATCGGGCCACAATAGCCTATAGGCGTTTGCGATACCAAAAATATCCTCCGCACCGTTGCCTCCGTTTCCTCCCCTGATCCAATTCCCTATCACGTAGGGCCCTGCAATCTTACTCACTGACAGAAACACAACACCACCAAAAGGTAGTGTTATTTCACTGTGATCTTCTGTAAGGTTTGGTACTTCCCCAGACAGGCGCTCCAATTCCAGATCAAAATAGCTTTGAACTACCTCTCTTTGAAATTTAGAAGCATTTAGATAGGTAAGTCAGTCAGTACATTCATCTTGTGAGTTCAATTTGGATACCATTGTCAAAAGCTCGTATGCTTCATCTCCAACTATAGGTAATTCAAAGAGATGTGACTTATCTAAGATACTGATACAAAATACATATAAATAAATAAATAATAATAAATATTTCCGACACTCACACCAATTAGCCTAGCCCCAAAGTAAGCACTATAAGGCTTGTGTTATGGGATGCTAGGGTAACGGATAGAATACATATACTGTACATATATAAGTATATTTATATAAATACATATTAAATATCCATGACTGGAGTACAAATGCTCGTATTCATCACACAAACATCTGCCCCCACCGGGATTCGAACCCGGGACCTCTCGAGTCGGCGACAGCCATGAAACCCGGCGTACAAACCACTCGGCCACGGAGGTCGTCAAATATATTCATATTGTATTTAAATACTTTTTTTCAGTATCTTAGTATTTTGAAGATACTTTTATGCTAAGATACTTTCTTTCCTTCAATTTCTCCGTATTATTTTCAAAACGCATGCAACGTGTTGTAGCTAAACGCTTTAAATTTCTTTCAACTTTGTTCACCACAAAAAGAAAATCTAAGTTCATGTGTTGCCGTTTCGTTCACCTAAATGTTATTTAACTTATAATATGCTAGCTGCTTTTGTCTGCTACGAGGAAGTAATATACCTTTAAGTATTTAACTTCCTTGGTCTGCTATCGTCGCTTTGCCGTTACTTACAACTACGGATTCAGTGTTTTCCAAAGAGTATCTAGGTTTCTTGATAAATCGATTCGGATTATTCAAACGATCTATCCAGAAAAAAGTCGCAGTCCAAATGCAACGATATTTAAAACCCTAGATACCGTGGCTGAAACTTGTCCTGAAAGAGATCCGTGGGATGATCGCGTAGCCATAGATGAATGATTGGTCTCTCTGCGGTGGAGCAATGGGAGACCAATCATTTAATAAAGCGCGTAGCATATAACAATATAGCAAACGTCTAAACTTTGAAAGTCATCATTAATATCCTACTAATATTTTAATTTGAAAGTTTATATATTTGGTAGGTACTCATCACGCAAAAGTGACGTTTAAATTGATTAATAGTTGTTTATGATACAAGTGCGGAAAGAAGGTTATTACCAATAAGTACCACATAGTATAAACACGAGCGCTGTGAGTGAAGTGAGAAGTGAGAAAGTGAGCGTGAACTCAAAACTTGGTATTTTTACTGAAGACCAGAAATAAACAATAACGTCTATCAGGATTTTTCGAAAATATTCCTATACCCCTAACTTTATAATTTAATTTGAATACTTATCTAAATACATTTGAAATAAAGAGTAAAAATGACTGTCCATAATGCAATTAAGAATATATTCATTAATTTGTATCTTAAAAAAGTATTTAGAAAATACGTATCTTGGATCTAGTGTTTCAAATACTTTTTCCAAAAGTATTTTGTATCTGTTATCTAAATACTTGACTAACTAGTATCTTGTATTTTAGACTACCTTTAGAGGTATCTATTACATCTCTGGTAATTAATAACAATTAGCCTTAAATCTAAAGAAAAGTTTACTAGAAAAAAAATCCACGCGGACCAGGCAGCGGACGGGACTCGAACCCGCATCCTTCGCTATCCGGGCGAATGCACTGACCATTATGCTACCACGGCCCTATTAGCCGCGTCGAAATTTTCCTAGCTTTAAGCTGCAAGGCAGCGCCATCTCTTCGCATTGTAGGTAATCCACAATGTCAAATGAATACTTTTTCAAATATTAAACATTTGAAAGAAGAAATAGCAATTATAGTTATGATTTTATTTATTTTTTAAGCATTTAACTGCTAGATGTTTAAATCTAAAGAAAAGTTTACTAGAAAAAAATCCACGCGGACCAGGCAGCGGACGGGACTCGAACCCGCATCCTTCGCTATCCGGGCGAATGCACTGACCATTATGCTACCACGGCCCTATTAGCCGCGTCGAAATTTTCCTAGCTTTAAGCTGCAAGGCAGCGCCATCTCTTCGCATTGTAGGTAATCCACAATGTCAAATGAATACTTTTTCAAATATTAAACATTTGAAAGAAGAAATAGCAATTATAGTTATGATTTTATTTATTTTTTAAGCATTTAACTGCTAGATGTTTAAATCTAAAGAAAAGTTTACTAGAAAAAAATCCACGCGGACCAGGCAGCGGACGGGACTCGAACCCGCATCCTTCGCTATCCGGGCGAATGCACTGACCATTATGCTACCACGGCCCTATTAGCCGCGTCGAAATTTTCCTAGCTTTAAGCTGCAAGGCAGCGCCATCTCTTCGCATTGTAGGTAATCCACAATGTCAAATGAATACTTTTTCAAGTATTAAACATTTGAAAGAAGAAATAGCAATTATAGTTATGATTTAAAAAAAACTAGATTTTTTTTTCTAGTAAACTTTTCTTTAGATTTAAACATCTAGCAGTTAAATGCTTAAAAAATAAATAAAATCATAACTATAATTGCTATTTCTTCTTTCAAATGTTTAATACTTGAAAAAGTATTCATTTGACATTGTGGATTACCTACAATGCGAAGAGATGGCGCTGCCTTGCAGCTTAAAGCTAGGAAAATTTCGACGCGGCTAATAGGGCCGTGGTAGCATAATGGTCAGTGCATTCGCCCGGATAGCGAAGGATGCGGGTTCGAGTCCCGTCCGCTGCCTGGTCCGCGTGGATTTTTTCTAGTAAACTTTTCTTTAGATTTAAACATCTAGCAGTTAAATGCTTAAAAAATAAATAAAATCATAACAATTAGCCTTATTTTAACAAAATACCTATGTATTTTGTTAAAATAAGGCTAATAGTTTGCATTTTAACATAAGTAGGTAGGTCCTACAAAATATAAAAGAATATGCTTTTCGAAAAATGTATAAAAAATACTCCAGAGTTCTATTTATATATATATGTAATTTATTTCATATATATCTCTATACAGTGCAGCACTCATTCCATAAAATACTCATACACGGGTTATAAAGGCTGCGCCCATTTTTATTAATACCATATATTTTTATACTTGCATAAATGCCTTTTTATTTAATTTTTAAACATAACAAAGCACAAGTGCGTTAGTAGTTTTATTTTAAAAATATGTTGTTATTTACATTAAGAGATAAGTACTATTGCTAGCTAGAAAATAAAAAATATATTGTACAAAGATCCCACGGCAAAATAATGAAGAATATAATTGAGATAATAAGATTCAAAACAATAATCTCAGTTCTTGTAAGAAAAATCTTGATTTGGATCGTACAAAATCTAGGCCAGAACAACATTGTTGTCTGCGGCCAATATTGAGAATCATAACTTTGTTATAATGTATTAGGTTACCTAAGGTTAGCCTCGTTATTTGATTTTATAAAATAGTAGTTATGTACCCTTTTATTACAATCATCATCATCACCAGCCTATTAATGTCCCCACTGATGGGGCACAGGCTTTCCCTGGATAGAAAAGGGAGATTGGGCTATGACCCACGACGCGGACTCAGTGCGGATTGGTGGGTGCTTACGACTGCAAATGCAGCCGGAACCGCACCCTTCGCAATCCGGGTGAATGCACTGACCAATTATGCTACCGCGGCCCTCATGGACCGCGTCCAAATTCTTCTAGCCATTCTTAAGCTGCAAGGCAGCGCCATCTCTTCGCATTATAGGTAACCCACAATGTCTTTTTTACAAGTTACCTATTTATTTTCGTTTCTCCTGGCCTGGCTTAGGTTAGGTTAGCTTTGAGTTGTTAACTTTTTAATATTAACTTTTGAGTTTATTGTTGCGATACACGTGTGGTTATGAGGTGTTGCTACGTGTGAAAAATATAAGTAAACTATGGCAAGTCAACTTGAAAGTCACTATTGATACTTTACGTTCATTTTGTAGCAAGAATTCCGTAATACAGGATTTGAAAAAAGCGTAACAGAAGCTAGATTGTTTGTGGAGAAAAGTACTTACGAAATTCAGTCTCAATTTAAGGAAAAAAGAATAGCCATGAAAAAACGAATGTTCAGTTACGAACATACTGATGAACCAGTTGAATCTCCTGAAATGCACTTCAGAGTCAACTTTTTTTAACACAATGATAGATGCTATAATAGTCGATACCGAATGTCGATTTAAAGCGCTCAATGAATATTTTGATCAATTTGGTTTTATTCATGACATCAATTATTTGAAATCTATACCAAAAGAGGATCTTCTCAAACATTGTAATAATTTAGGTACAATACTTCGGGAAGGCGAAAAAAGTGAATTATATGAAGAACTTCAGCTTTTAAAATCTAATTCACTAGACTCTATCAACGACGCGAAACAACTCATCCATCATATTTTAGAAAATAATTTAGAAGAAGTATATCCTAATGTTTACATTACAATTAGAATCATGCTCACAATTCCGGTCAGTACAGCTTCCGCTGAGAGAAGCTTTTCAAAGTTAAAATTGATAAAGATCTATTTGAGAAGCACGATGAGCCAAGACAGACTATCCGCGTTGTCAGTTCTGTCAATCGAAGCTGAAATAGCGGCTAGTCTTAGCTACGACATAATCCTGAAAAAATTCAGTGAGGCTAAAAGCCGAAAAGTTGGCTTATTTTAATTTCTATGTTTGTAATTATTTTTTGTAATCATTTGATTATCAACAATAAAACTAGTTTACTCATACGTTATTTTATAATTTGGCTCACTTAATTTAACGGTTTTTTACTGCGAAGTAAAATAGGCCTCGCGAACTTGATGTCGCCGACGTCCACATGTGGTCTAGCGCCGCCACTGGCTCGAGATAATAAGTTTTTGGTTACCCATCCAATGACCAACAATGCGAAAATTGCTTAATCTCCACGATCGCAGGTCGAACGCGCTATCCACCTGCACCATCGATCTCTATTTATAACAATGCCTATATTAACATCTTACTCTAGTCAACTCATATTTAGTTCACAGTTTGTTAAGGTTTAAGTTCATTTTTTAAAGAATAACGTTGTTATGTGAGTCAATTAATCAATTCAGCCTTTCGCAGTCCACTGCCGGACATAGGCCTCTCCAAATATACGCCTAAATTCCCGGTTCTCCGCCTTCAGCATCAAGTCGGAGCCAGCCGCATTCTTCAAATCGTTACGAAAGTAATAGTTATTTATTATACAAGAGTGGAAAGTTCCTTTTTAACCGCGTGCTCGATTTGGATGACCGAGCAAGCGAAGGATTCTAAAGTTGAATCACGAGCGCAGCGAGTGATTCTAAATTAGAATCCTGAGCGTCAGCGAGGGAAACAAACGAGCACAAGGTGAAAAATCTTTCCACTCGAGTGCAATACGTAACTTTTCATCCCACCTCAGCGAGGAAATGACAAAATGAAAAAGAAAACAATTTATAATGACAAAATATTTTTATTTCAATTAAAACACATTAAGATAATCTATAAATTGAAGAAAATAATAAGAAGTAGAAAATAATTAAGAAATATTAAATGTAACGTTGCTACAGTTACTTATGTTAAGTTTAATATTTTTGTTAGGTAATGTTATGTTGGTGTTTGTGAATTGTGCGCTGTTTTGTGGTAAACTACTCGTATCAGTAATTTTAAATAGTTGTGCCGATTCATTGGATTCTATTGGCGTAAATGTTGGCGAGAGAGGGCTATTGTTTCCAATCTTATGGGGGCTCATTTTAGATGTAGAAGGGCGAGACCAAGAATCTGACAGAGGTTCTTTCAGCGTTATGGCCTCCACGATACTATTACAAATTTTTGATTTACTTTGGATTGAATCCTCTATGTATCCCTCTACAACCGAATTAGACTTCCAGCCTCCATGGCGCTTAAGCGATAGAAGATCAGCCCCTGATTCGGCCAAAAGTGTGGCTGAGGTTCTTCTAAAACAGTGACCGGTGTATAACGGGGGTTCTAAAAGTCCGAGAAAAGTTGCTATTTCTCGTGGAATACTGCCAATTTTATTCTGACCCATAGGTTGTCGGATACACTTTCCGTTGCGATATTGTAGAAAAAATCGTTCAATTGGGGTGTTAGAAGGACGTAAAGCTTGATATTTCTGAACAATGTTTACATATTCCTTGCGAATAACGAAGTTGCGGTCTTTTTTTGTCTTGGTATTTAGTACATTAATTAATAGCAATTCATCAGAATTATGAGAATATTTTGATACGTTATTGACATTAAGTAGTGTAAGTTCATTTGTTCGACATGCTCCGGTTATACCAATAATAAGAACAACCTGTAACAAAAGAAGTATTTATAATCGTAAATAAATTAATCAAATTAAAAATATTGTAAGTACTATGTACAATTTTATCAACAACAAAAAATTACACGTATTGACTTACTTTTGCCGCTAAATATACGGAATCAGGTGCTTCATTAATAAACTTTGCAATTTCAGATGCTGTGAAAACCTTCGATTTTTTTGGTTTATAACCAGATGAGGCTCTTTTTAAAAATGCCACTAATTTATGATAGGTGTCGATATGAACGTCTTTCTTCATCTTAATTGTTAATTTTAGCATTGAATACGTACTCCATAGCGTGCTTGCTTTCTTGGTCTCAGATAATTCTATAAAATATGCCAGCAAAACGTTTTCGGAGAAAGTTTTTGCTCCTTTAGCTAGTCGCCACATGTTAAATATATCGTACTGTTTCAAATACTTCTCTCGTGATTGCTGAGGGAGAAGGCTCATTTGCGCATTATTAACTGTTTCAGTTAACTCAGTTGGCGTTAGATAAACTTCATCGTCGCTAATGTCACTCATTTTAGTTGATTTTTTTGTACAGTTTTTAGGTTATGTTAATTATATTAAGCAATAAAACGTGAAAAACTAGAATGGCGCGAAGCACGCAAATAAAACAAAGAAACCAAGAAGGTTCCAAATTTAAATTTTTTCACAATTTAAAAAGTTCTAATCATAAATTTGGCACCATAGAGGTTACATTAAATAGGTTTAATGACGTTTTGAATTTACAATTATATTGAGTACTCATTATATGTGATGTTCTAAATTCAAATCTACTTTGCCGCTCAAGCGAATAAAATAGAATTTTCCAGCCAGATTTCGAAGCGCAAAATTACACTTTCCGAGGTGGTGGGATGAAAAAACATTAATATGGATTTTTTAAATAAAACAATTACATTAACTAGGATCTAGTACGATGGGTATATATATTTATAGATTGGGTAAGTTAGGTCATATTTTCAAAAGTTCTGTGATACGTAAATCTGCATAATGTTATGAAAATGATTTTCTATAATGTATTTTAGTACAAACGAGATGTACTGTTTTTGTATAAAACTCGGATTACTGCAGCAAAAGTTAGGTTTTACTTCATAGTTTCTTTAAATGGATTTCATTATTATAATCCCTTCTATAGTGCAGATAGCGAGGCAACCAAACCTGTTCTGATTTACTAGATGGTGCAGTATTTTAAACTCTAATGCAAATGAATACTACTCCGATAAAGAAACTTTAAAGAATAGAGTAGAATCTCGCTATCGAAACGTCAGGGCTCACAAATATTGCTAACCAATTAATTAAATAAATATCAGTCGAAAGGTATTATAGCTGCATGAATGATTATAAAAATTACCTAAAAACACACGCCGGCTGAAATAAAGGGTCACCTTGAAAACAGCAATATTTAAGAAACTACGTTACGTTTTCTTTAATTTTAAAATTGTTAAATGGTTATTTTGAATGCTGTAGTTTTTGTAGTTTACTCCTTAAGAATCGATTTGCATATATAAGGGGCCCGGTATGAGAAAAATGTGAGGAGTAAAATCTATCGATGAATGACCTCGTTACGTTTTTGGTGCGCATCCTATGTCGCGCAACTTTGACAAACAAAGATGACGGATTGACATTAATAAAATTTTTAAAATCTGAACTGAATTTAGATATTGTTTCTGATAGAGCAATGGGGATAACGAGGTATGGTACAACCATTGATGCGGTATTTTCAAGATTCGTGAACCACGTATCTACGAACGTCCATGTGTCTTATTTTAGTTACCATAAACCACTTTTCACTGTAATTAATAATGCAGACAATGTTGATTTAATTAATATTTAAAAAAATGATAATAGTCTGATAATAATTATTACATAATTTATCAACATTCCTAATGATATATTTATGCACATCTGAAATTGCGTAATGACTTTTAATTTTCACTTTTTTTAACTACTACTAAGATAATTATGTTGAGGTACATACTAAGATATCTTGATTAACCTTGAAGCTTGTTAAAGTGACAGATGTCTTATTCTATTGGGCAAGAAAGGGACATCATCATCTTTAATAAATAAAAAAAATGTATATTTTTTTGTAATAAAGCTCAAATATGTTCTGATTTTGCATCCCCATTTTTATACATACCTATACTCAGAACACTAATTATATGGTTTCTTAAGTAGGTACTTATTGTGTTTCTTTATTAGGTTGTCGGATCATCACGGAGTAAGTGAAGTAACTTGGTTAGTTTAACATTTCAACAACGAAAAACTAACTGCAAAATAATTCATATTTTTTTCAATATTTCAATGTTACAAAAAAATTTACGAATTGAAAATCTCCTGCATTAAGAGAAGTCCGTTAAAAATAAACAATTGAAAAAAATCAAAGGCAATACTTATTTACTCTTTACGCAAGGAAATTATATAAGGGTAAGTGCTTGTTGAAAAATAAATAATAATGACACCAAGGTATAATACATGTATTTAACAATACTAATTGTCCATGCAGTGTAAACGAGAAAATGTCTTAAACTACAAATATTTTTTAAATCTAGTAAGTATATGACTTGTTTCTTGGTGAACACGAGTGGTAACACAAATGTGTCTTTTGACTAATTCAGATATTATTAAAGCACAATTTAATATATTTTTCGTACATTACGCAAATAAGCACTTTGTGTTGTATTCATAATTAAATAATAATTTCATTTATATACTACGTATGCTTATTATTTGAAACAAACTAAACATATATTTTATTGCTGTAACATTAGAATTACATTTTATATACAAGTATGTTATGGCGGTCCGTTATCGTAATGTACTTACTAATTTTTCGTTTTTTAATCCTGATTACCATTTTTATAGATGACGAAAATAATTGTTATGATTTTACGCAACATCAAAATATCTATTGAACGCAATATATAGGTACTATATTATGAAGACCTTATAGGAAGGTCTTCTGCATTCCATCCTCGAACAGTTAAAGTAATTCAATAACTTACCTACTTCACAGATGTAGTAAAGCATTTTAATAGATATAAATGATAGGTACTCACTTATTCATTGATCTTGCAACGTAATCTTTGTATCTTTAAGTCAACTTACATAAATTATTCATTTTACCCCTCCAAACTAGCTCATAGATTGAGCATTTTATCGATCAACTCAGAAAAAAAATAGTCGTTGTAAAATTGAATTAATGATTTCTCTTCAGATGTGTTTTGCAAAGGGTACATCCACAATATTATAATGATTTTATTTAATACTTGTAAACTCCTCGTACTTCGTATGGGTTAAAATAATTTTGAAGAAATTTCGGGTCCGTCATCCGAGTCTACCGTACCAAAAGGGACGAACGTAAAATATTTGACAGGAAAGAAGATAGAACAGTTTATACGGGAAAATTAAATTTACGTTTTTACTATCTTCCTCGAAAATTTTCCATATTTTCTCATCTTTTAAACCTTCCCTGTACCGCCACGAATATTTCAAGACCACGATAAGATAAATCCGTTCAGCCGGTCTCGAGTTTTAGCGAGACTAACGATTTTTATATAACTAGATTAACTGTGCATTTTTCATAGGAAACATTAAAAATATTATGAAAATTAAATTTAATATTAACACAAAGGAAAAAAATGAAATTAACTAAATAAACCGAAAAAGAATTAGGCAATGAAATTTTTTTAGTAGAAAAAAATACGCTCAGTTTGGATTTTTTAGTGCCCAGTTCCAGATTTAAAAATAGGGGTCTCCATTACTTCGTTGCCCTCGGTCTTGGGACATTTACTTTGAATAAGGTGGTAAGCCCATATTAGTGTTGGTGTCCAAGAGGCCCTCTTTCTTCGGCAGAAAAGCTATTTTAGGCAAATCGATCAAGAGAAATAGGTCTTTTTGAAACCCAAGGAGTGAAAACAAAACATTACACTTTTTACCAGTTGTGTAAAAAGCTCTTTTTGAAGGCCTTGTTAGCTTAGTGCTAAACGAAATTTATGTGAAACATTCACCCAGAATGAACACAGTCGCATAAATATATACTTTCAAATGTCAAAGTCAGGACTGTAATTTAAGTATTTTTTTTTCAATGGCATCTTTGTATTAAAAGTTTATTTCAAAGTCACTATTGTAAATTCAAATTGCTCGTAAAATGCGGTCTTATTGTTTCCGAATGAAAGCAAGACAAGTACAACAATGTAAGTAAGGTTTCAACTGTGAAGAATTCGCCGTGCTTTAAGTATCTATTTTAATACTTTGTCTTAAAGAAAGATACCAGCTAACTGAATATTTTTATTGTTATGCTTTTAAGAACAGAACTATTTTTACACGACTGATAAAAAGGAATGTAAATTTCAGCATTCATATATGCATATGCCTATAAACAGATTTTGGTGTACATGGTGTAATTAGAATCCTTATATGATCACAAAAGACACTGGCTATGATTCTTTTGTAAAAAAAAACAACGATTGGAACGTAGTTTAAAATAACACTGCAAAACAGCTGACGATCCGACGGAAAATCGAAAAATGTTACACTTATTTTCGCCTAGCCTAGCCCTATCCGCCTTGACCGTAACGTGCGATAAGGAACTTCATTCCAAAAAGAAGATGGTGAAGGTAAAGTCCCATTTTCAAATAAGTTTTTTTCTTTGATAATTACAATATGGATATTTTAAATCAAAGACTTTGATGAGTACATTCCAAAACTATACATGTTATTATTATATCATATAGTAAATTAATAGTTAGGGTGTAGGGACACGCAAAATAAGCATTTCACCTTTTGCAAAAGAACAAAAGTAATAAATATAATATATAAATTAAATATTAAAATGCTTAGGTATCGTGGAACACTCGGTTAGAACGAAGTTAATAGTTGATTGTTTACTAAGGCGCCTTTCTCACTGGATCGGTTCGGTATCTTCGTTTCTGTACCGAATTTGTACAGATTCTTTACCGACTCCATGTACCAAGTGAGACCTTCCTCACTGAGTCCTTTTGGTAAATATTCTTCACCGAGCGCACAGACACCTCTCTATACCGAATTCTACTGAACAATTCGACTCGCCCGCGCGACGTAACGACATTTTTACAAATGACAAACACCGTAGCAAACAAAACGAAACGATACAACACCGAAACCGGTGTGGGCCAAGAAGTGGTTCTCGGTAAAGAATCACAGGCCCAAGCACGAATATTTGACATCTACGTTGCTCCGTAACGTATCGTCATCGCCTCTGTACAGATTTGGTACAGAAACGAAACGATTCGATAAAAAGGCGCCTTAATATCACTCGCACGTTGTTTTTATTTATTGAACGCCTTTGGGTTCTAGTGCATAAGGAGTGAAACAGACGATATCACGCGCAGAAACTGGTCTGGTTATATTTCAATTCACCTGTAGGACGAACAAAACCATAGGCCGACTTCGTTCATAAAAATAAAAAGTAAAGGAGCGAGCAACAGGAAGTGGTATCGCCCTCAACTAGAGCAGAATTCTCCTCCGATCCAGTTTTTGTAAAGAGCACACTGACATTTATTTAGCAGCTCGTATGTGACTGCCTGTTTCTTTTTCCACCCACTCTTTTGTTTATCAGGTTTGTTTGATAGATGGCAATTAATGGCCTATGAAGTTCATCATCATTATTAAATAATTAGGTACTTTTTTTCTGTACCCACATTAATTTTTAAATAATAAGTATTTATTAATTTCTCTAAGAGTTTTTTAATGAAGATTGGTTATATAAATAGACTGTCCTTGGCCATATTATATAGATCTTGGACCTTTTATAATGATCACTAGCCGATGTAAGTTGATCAGCCAAAATAAGTAGGAGTATACTCTAAGTTTGACGTTGCGGTGCTGTGACATAATTTTACTGAGCATTCAGAAAAATATACAAGAGGATTTTTTTTATTTTTGGCGCGGTCTCATTGAGTTGAAGTCGTTCTTACTCAAAGAAAATAAAAAAAAATGTGTGAAAACACTTCTTATATCGCATCGTATTGGTTGCGCCAGTACTATACTGCTTTGATTATTCAAAATTTCTAGTTATTCATTGTAAATTTACAGAAATAGGCAAGTTGGTCTTTCTACTCAACACCAACAAGCCTTGTACAGCTGGAAAGCGCTTCCTACTAGAACGTCCACTTTCTGATAAGCTGCTCATAAGTTGTAACAAAAAAATTTAAAAGATTCTAAGAGTTTTGGTATTCATTAAGTACAAAGAGCGTTCCTACGAAATTAGTTTCAATTCATTCGACGACCTCCGTGGCTGAGTGGTTGGTACGCCGGGTTTCATGGTGTCGCCGACTCGAGAGATCCCGGGTTCGAATCCCGGTGGGGGCAGATGTTTGTGTGATCGTACTCGATCGTTTGTACTCCAGTCATGGATGTTTAATATGTATTTCTAAATAAATATGCTTATATATGTACAGTATATGTATTTTATCCGTTACTCTAGTATCCCATAACACAAGCCTTACTGTGCTTACTTTGGGGCTAGGCTAATTGGTGTGTTTAAAAAAAAAGTATACCATCACACTGCTGCTGGTGGTGGCGTACAGAAATGACCGTTTATAAAATATGAAAAATACGGTTAAATTATTTGAGAATTCTATCAGATATATATGTAGATCAGATCAGATCATAGTTGCAGGAGTGATATGCTAGGTACGCTACTTAGCCAAGATGTATTCCAACTACGAATATACCCACAAACAAATACTTAATGTTCATTTCACTTTGTTATTAATAGATATTTATAGTAGTGCAACATATATATTTTATTCAAATTTGATAGTTATAACATAATAAAGTTATCACAATTTTTTGAGAAATTAAATGAACAAATTAAACTTTATTCAGCCACTATATGTAAGTATGTATGAATAATGTTGTAAGATTGCGCAATAAATATCTCAATATTACTACCTATATTCATTGAAATTCCATATGTGCCGTTCTTGCTCATTTTTTTAATATTAACTTACAAATATCTAAACATACTTTTCACATTTATAATATTAGAAAGCTAAAAGCTGAAACATTAAAATAAAAAAGAAGATCGGCCTTGTGTTTATAAACATTTTACTTGGTACATAATACCTACTTAAACCAATAATTGTACACTAGACGATATAAAAACACATTGTTTTTCTCCAAAATTGCTATACAAAGCCCTTTGTTATTATCTGCTATTAAATTATGTTGGAGTAGGTACTAAAAATGGTATATATCTTGAATTGTAAGTACTTATTACACTTCTTTAAGTCAAGAGTGCAGCTATTTTCGAAATAAGTTTACTATGTAAGTTAAGCCCCCACTAATATCTACAATATATCTAACAGGTCATAAAATTATTATGTGAAGTGTATTTTTTATGGTCTAATTCGATTTATTATTCTTTTATCTAATACTAGCTTACTAACTTATTATTATTATTATTTATATCTTTTATGAATGCGTTGCATAATTGGCCTGGCAAACAAACAAAGTTGTTTAATTTTGAGATATCTTAAAAACTACCATCTAACAATTTAGACGGAAATATATTACGGATCGATCAATTATTAATAAATTATCGGAATTCAGATTAAAGAGTGTACATCTATTTTGTTAGTTTCTTTTTTTTGGTTTTTCTTTTTTAACTTAGTAAACAAACAAACATCGTTTTATTATTTTAAGTAGATAAAATACATACCATTAGAATAATCCATAGGTTGCTAATCATCTCGCCGCAACCAAGGATCTAGTCCTTAGTGACAATAATCTCTATCAGTCTACTGTATTGATAAGGACATGTCCACTTTTTCAGGTATAATTAACAAAGACATTTTTGGGGAACGAACTCAATGATAGTAAAATTTTCCGCACCCGACCGCTCCCGACACTCTGTAAAACTAAGCGAAGACTTCTATTTCACTATTCGATTTTACGAATCTGAAAAAGCGACCCGCTTCTAGTACACGAGTGATCTGCGCGCGCGCCGCGTTCTACCTACGGCATTAACACTGCTTGTGACCTTGCCAATTAAGACTTTATTATATTAATGCACTTTCTTATGACGTACAGGCACTAGTTCTGAGCGATCAAATGAGGAACAGACCAAGCCTATATCTCGGTATCAATATTGAAACAAAGCGATCGCATTCCAAACGTTTTATTAATATTATTATTATATAAAAAGATAGCTGTAACAAAAGCCACTAAATTCAATACCATTTTCTTTCGAACAAAGAAGATAGGGAGAATTTAATTTGAATTGATTTACACAACGACCAGCGTTGCGGAAGTCTATAATTTCTTATAAATAGTTTATTTAATCTGTATGATAACTATGTAGGTATAGTGTTTAATTAAACTTAGCTCGTTGTATTTTTGATATGGGTAAGTGAGTAGTTAGTTAAGTTTTAATGTCCATAGTAGGGATCGTGACCGTAATGTGGTGCTGCGCCTCCATATTGCGGGGCTCCGTACTGTGGTACGCCGTATTGAGGCTGGTATGAGGGTGCCTGTAAACAACACAAATTAATAATTTTATATAGGTCTTAAAATTTGATTAAAAACAACAAATTCAGTTTCGAGAGGAAGAGAACAGTTTCACAGCTATGCAGATAAAACAAATAACACAATGCTAAAGTTACTTATAGATTTATTTAAGTGTTCCCACTGCTGGGGCCTTCCCTAGATAGAATAAGAATAGGGAGATTGGGTCATGACTCATCACACGGGCCGAGTGTGAATTAGTGGCTACTAACTACTGCAGATACAGCCGGGATCCAACGGCTTAACTTGCCTTGCGAACTAGGGAGGAGCTCGAAATAATAAAAGTTTCGTCATTATATTCTGTGACCGGCCGTTGCAAAAATTAGTTTCCACGATCGTACACCGGACGCGCAGATCACTGTGCCATCGAGCTAATATGTCGTTATACATAAATATTTTTTTAAAGAAATTTATGTAACCGGTGTACATACCACTCTACTATGAAGGTCGTCCACAATGTATGGTTGCAGAAACTAGTTGTGTATTGTATTGTTTTCAAAGAATAAGTATGGTTCGAAAAATCATTATCATCATTATCAGCCTATTAATGTTCTCACTGCTGGGGCACTGGCCTTCCCTATGGATGGTATAGGGAGATTGGGCCATGACCCACCACGTGGCCCCAGTGCGGATTGGCGGTGCTAACGACTGCAGATGCAGCCGGTACCAACGGCTTAACTTGCCTTCAGTAGCACGGAGGAACTTGAGGTAGAAGATTTTTGGTCACCCATCCAATGACCGACCCCTGCTG
The DNA here is from genome assembly GCA_902850365.2 of Chilo suppressalis. Classification (NCBI taxonomy): domain Eukaryota; kingdom Metazoa; phylum Arthropoda; class Insecta; order Lepidoptera; family Crambidae; genus Chilo; species Chilo suppressalis. The sequence continues at coordinate 14,858,490 of OU963900.1, forward strand.
AAGTTGCTTAACTTCAACGATCGCAGCCGAACGCGTGAACCACCCGCGCCATCGAGCTCCGCTCGAAAAATGCTATTAGGTATATCGTTCCAGTGTAATCATAATTATATTTATTGCTATTTCATGTAGTTGTCCAGAGGTGTTACAAAGCGTTCATTTAGATCCTTACACGAACCCAGCTAGGGCATAGCAATGTGCTTTAAAGAGCTTGTTAATTTTTTTAATAAATAAATATAAATTTAAACTCATCAGAAATCTTACAAAATTAAAAATCTTAAAATTAATAAATTCTATGTCATAAAAATTGCATTAAATAAATTACACATTATAATATTAAATAAATTATATCACAATAAAAATCTAAAAATCATCATTTTAATTCTTTGTCATTAAAATACTCTTTCAGTGTATAGTAGCCCTTTGAACAAAGGAGCTTTTTCAATTTGTTTTTAAATCCAGTAAGACAACTCTCATTTTTTAAAGATAATGGCAATCTGTTGTATATTTTGACACACATTGCAAAAGGGCTACTTTGGACTAATTTGAGTTTAGATATTGGTAGGGCCAAGTTGCTATGGGGACGTAAGTTATTTGGTGTAGTAAGACTATAGGAATAATTATAAGATATATATTTTATGTTAACTTTAGTAACATTACTTAAAAATATATTTACATTCGTCCTGTTATCGCACATTTGATTCGTTTTTTTTAATATAGCCAAGCAGGCAAATGACTCTGCCCCACCTGATGGTGGTGATAAAGTCCAAACGCGAAGATAGCTTGCACAGCAGTTATAAACTTATTCTAACCTTATTTTCAATCATCTTGTAGACAAGTGATAAAGATAAGTATTTGCATTTTTTCCATTCTTATTGAATTTATCAACACTCGTAATCAATAAAAGGGGTTTTTGATTTTTCGATCAGGGGCCCAAGCATGAACTTTAACAGTTCCTTAATCGTATCGTCATCGTCAAATTTTGGTTGGAAGGAGTCCGTTTATTCTTACGTCTGGTAGTAGCGTTGCTTAGTTTCATGGAAACTTTCAAGATGCGTGCGATACTATTAGGGGCCGTCCATTAATGTCCACGTGATGTTTTTATGGCATTTTATAACCCCCCCCCCCCCCCTTCACCCTTGGTGATACGTGGTGAGGTTTAAGACTATCCCCTCCCCTTGCGCCTATATCAAGTTTATTTTTTACTACCTACAAAGAATCATTTTTTTTTTAATATTTTGAAAAAACAGGTATAAGTTTCATCTTATTTTATTAAAGAAAATTAAAAACTGCCAATAATAACTTACTAAGTTTTTAAGACAGAAAGGTTGCAGGTTGTTTTTGACTGACATAAAAGTAATGAAAGAAATGCGAAAAACTTTTTTGTACTAATACGTGAAGATTATTTAATGTACAGTATCCTCTGACCACGGAAATACACGTGATATATTACTACCCCACCTCTACTTTGTGATATATCGTGATTTTTTATGGACCCTACCCTCTCCCCCCTTTCAAGCCTCTCATGATTAATGAACAGCCCCTTACCAATAACTGCTTACCTGATAATCGTAAGGAGGCTTCTTTTTATGATTGTGTTTAATTATTTCACCCATATGGTTCTCCAATAGATCTTTGACCTTCAATTTTGTAGAAAGCATGTTCGCAGCGAGGGCCTTGTCGAATGCTTTCAACTCCTTGATCTTGGCTTTGATCGCCCAAAGGCCGTCTTTCATTAGGTCCAATTTAGCGTCGTCTTCCTCGTACTCATCATGGTCGTAGGATGGGGTGTCGTACGCAGCTCGGAAAAGTTGTTGATCCTCTTCATCTAAATCAGCGTAGCGAGGAACGTGTCTCGAAAGCACTGTATGAATCATAAATAAATTATGATATATTTAGTGAACAATCGAACACTGAGTTTTACAATAGGGTTTTTTAATAAAATACAATGCGAATGAACTAAGTATTTAAAATTCTTTTTCAGCAGATTAAGATTTAAGAAGTCAAAAATCTACTGAAAAAGAATGTTTATGTTATACGGGACGAAACTAATAATTTTAAGAAGTTATTATTCATTTTAGATACTGCTTCTATGTGTTGAGGAATAATGGGACACTAGGTCACATGGTATTCTGTTGCATGTTAATTGACTAATTTAACCTGAGCAAGTACTTATATCAAAATAAGAGGAAGTATCTATTTACGTTCACGAAAACAATCTCATTATAAGTATATGAATAGATGTGTATATTAATTGAATCAAGAGGGTTAAAAAGGTGACATTGCAATCTACCCATCCATCTGAATGCAATTTATTTTTTGTGTGGCAATTATAAAAAAAAAATATTGTTATTAATTGAAATGGTTTGCGTTATCTAGATTTCAAGAGAGCGCGCGGAATCAAGAAAGCCCGGTGCCCTACCCGGTTTATATGTGGCGATGAACCCGGATTCTGTGTCTTCCTTTGGAAAACGAATTGTATTCAGATGAAATGCCATGTCGAAATTTTATCTCAATGAATTAATAAAAATATTTGAAATAAATATTTATTTTTAATCCCCAAGAAAATATTTTTTTTCCACTGCTGGAGCACGGGCTTCCCATAATTTAATTTCAGAAGAAAAGACGTCATGGGCATTTGTGATAGTAGCATTCACATTCATTTCTCATACTGCCCGCGTGGCGCTTAAAATGAAATTAATTTATCATGACTATTCTATTTTAAAGCGATGATTAAGATGAATAACAATTAAGTTGAGACTTACCCGAGTTTAATGAGCAGAGTAATAAAAGGTAAAATATTTGATGAATCATCCTCAAGGCCATGTCACAGTGTGAAGATTATTATTGGTGCCAATGTGGCTGTTTCGTTCACTTGTGCTAAACGAGTGACGTTGGGTTCGAATAATGATTTTTTAAACGCAGGTTAGGTTTTTCCTCAAACGTCTTATGGATACCCTACAAATATTTATGTTTCTGTCCCTACATATGATTTGGCTAATCAGCTCATTTTTCTAAATGTTATAGGTTTACTCTTTAATATCGTAAGGTCATAATGTCTTTTACATTACACTTCTGAACATTAGGCGTACTAATAAAAAATAGTGAATTCTTATAATGAGCTTCAGTTCATCTTGTTTTCTGCTTTTTGTAAATAATTAGTATTCATTTTTAAGATGTGTACTTTTAAACGGTACATTTCTTGTGGCTGAAGAAATTGTGTTTTAAATTTTTAGAATGGTGTATTATCTTATAAATATATTTCGTACGCGTGGAGTTAGTTAGAAATAAAGGTTCGCTGTTCGTTCCCCGTAGGTGATAGCGTGATAATATGAAGCCTATATGTTGACCCGACTTCTTAATAATATTCAAGCCATCCATGCAGTACTTTTTGAGTTTATCCCGGATATACATACAGACAAACAGATAAACACACAAACAGACAAAAATTCTAAAAACTATATTTTAGGCTTCGGGATCGATTGTAGATCTCACCCCAAGATTTATTCTTTTTTAAAGAAATTCAATGTACAGTTTTGATATTCCTACCATTTTATTAGTATAGATTAGCGGCCGCCCTCAACTTCGTACGCGTGGAGTTAGTTATTTGTACATACTTTTTGACCCCTGTTCACTGCTCGTTCCCCGTAGGTGATAGCGTGATAATATGTAGCCTATATGTTGACCCGACTTCTTAATAATATTCGTGCCAAATTTGAAGTAAAAGCATGTAGTACTTTTTGACTTTATCCCGGACATACATACAGACAAACAGACAAAAATTCTAAAAACTATATTTTTGGCTTCGGTATCGATTGTAGATCACACCCCAATTATTCTTTAAAAAAAATTCAATGTACAGTTTTGATTTTCCTATCACTTTATTATATGTACCTATAGATTAGTTCCAGTGGCTATCCATGGTCTACATCCTCAGTTCACCAAATCCCGTCTTCCGAACGTAAATGGACAAGTTTATGTTATAAATATTGGTACTGATTCTATAGATGTCCCTATAAGTATTGAAGAGCTCCCTTGATTTCTCCAGGAACCCGTCGTGAGATCCTGATTTGATGACCATGGGACTATCTACGAAGTATATCCTTCATAAAAAAAAAACGACGGGTTGCACTCCGGGAGTGCCGGCAGAAATGAAAACTTGAATATTAACGTTGTGCTTTTTTGATATTTTGGAATGGTTAGGGAATAATTTTGCACGAATTTCTTTAATTATCAGTATGAAAGTACTATCATTTATGGGGTAGAATACAATATTTTACACAATTACACAAACATGATAATTTATATTACATTAAAAAGTTTATCTGTCAGAATTTCTCATTTAAGCGCACCTAGCGACATCTATTGTAAAAAAATGCATTTTTTTCGCAATAAAGCTGCCACCTGGACGTCCTAGATACAGACTTATTATTATAATACGATAAAATATAATATAACTATGATTCGTCCAATATATTGAAAGTCAACAACCTTTCCAATTTTATTATTTTCGTCTTACTATCAGGACACGTGGCCTGTGATGCGATCAGCCCACGTGACATGACGCGAGTTTAACATTTTTTACCCATACAAAAAAAGTGTACAATGCCGCTAAAGAAGTTTTCACTTCAAAAAATGAATTTTCCGAATCTGTCCGGGCGTCTTCTAGTAATAGTTGAAAAAATACTGATAACCGATGAATTGAAAATATTTTGCTATCGGTAACATTCAGTAATTTGTATTTTTTATTGTTTACACAATTATTCAGCTAGACGCCAAATATTTAGTAAATTTCATGTTCTTATGTTAAATGTATTTTAAATTATTAACGCGAAAGCGGCTCTAAATCTTGGCTTAAACTTGTTAAAATACTCTTTAAATAGATATTAAAATACTATTTTTGATTGTATGCTAGATTTTGTTATTGTCTGAGTCAAATGAGATACAGCTATAAACATCCGGAATACAATAATGTTGAATTCACTTAAAAACTCCTCATGCTCTCCGTCTTCTGTTGGCGTACTGTTCATTGTCAATTAAGTCGTGGTTATTTAATGTACACAACAATTTATTTGCAAATTTCCAAACGCACTATATTGTTATTTCGAAACTAAGTAAATTAATAGTAAAATTAATTAAAAAAACGTGAGTAGTAATTATTGATAGATTCTTAGTTCTTAGCTATAAAGAAATTGGATTGGATCCCCAATGGAAAATCGGTATTACCTAAACTAAGGTAAATGATACAAATAAGGCCTACCTAATTTCAAACATTCATATCATGATTAATTATTCGAAGAAGGTGATAAAAAAGCAAGGCATTATTCTTTGGTTCATAATTAAGAAAACATATTCCAATCTATTATTAACAAAAATCACTTAAAAAGAGTTAATTCTGGAACCTCAGCTCTAGGCCTTTGTAAAACACGATGACTTAACAAAGCCAATGTACTTAAATTATAGGAATATTGTTATTAGAGTATATATTATATTAAAATATGTAATTCTGAGCCTTTAATCAAGTGTTTCCATGGGATCCTTGAACAAAATTTTAAGTTATTTTACTAAATATTTTGCTTAAATTGCAAGTCAGATTTAAAGTCGCATACTTACAAAAATAAGCAAATGAACATATCTTCTCAAAAAATATTATTATTATTAAATATTGAAAAATGAATATATTTTGATAGGCCTTAACTGAACAAGGTAGGTTATTAAACAAGACAAGGGTCAGAAATAAGGCTTATTATAAAAGAAGGCTTTATTTAAGTAGTACATTATACTTCGTAAATGTTATATGCAGTATTTTATTCGCATATATATATAAATTTCAATTATAAGTCATAGTTAACTTTTTGATTAGTTATATTCAAAACTTCAAAGAATAACGTAATAAAATTCGATAAAAAATACGCGCTATGAACTATGATCTGACGCAATGAGCTCGAGCGGACCGCTCGTACACAGTTTTCCGAGTTGTAGAACTGTTGTCTATGCGTGCGTAAAGTATTTTGGATGTGTATATATTTTAGTAGATTATTCTGCACTACAGGCCTTATTTCAGCATAAGCCTTATTTGTATCAGGTAGCATATGTCTTAATACATCAGCATTGATCGAGTATTTACTTTTTATTTGTAATTTTAAACATGTCTATCACATGAAAATTTACATTTTTGTTAAGGATTTTTAGTTACTTATTATTTAATATTTATTTTTAAAGTAGTAATAATTGTAGACCTTTTTGACGTGATAACGTTTTATAAATCTATGAGCACGCACGAAAAAGTGTGACGTCATGTCACGTTCTCATGAGTTAGTTTTTCGTTCAGGAGTGTGTGTGAGGTCGAAGAGTTCATTCAACCCCTAAACTCTCAACAAAGTTTAGTACCAAAACAAAGTTTAGTATAAGTATTTTAACTAAAAACTTCGTGCCTAGACTCCATCGTCACTGAATATCATGTGGGATAGAGTTATTAATTATTTGGACCTATTTATAAAAAAATACTTAACTCGAAATCACGGTTTTGCATATATTACATCTCAATCCTGCTAGCGCAGTACATTACCTTCTGCGACGTATTGAAGGACCGCGAATAGAGCGTCTTTGAAAATGCGGCGGCAATGTATTGAAGTTGAATTTCGATTAAGCCGGTAAGTACCTACCTATATGATTATTACCGACTCTTACTGTCAGATTGGGATTCGACACCTGGCTAGGACTTTCCTGACCTGCCGGCCTATTCGCTAACTTTATTGACATTTACAGTGTGTAACTAAAGAGAATGAATGAAGATGTGGTGCTGGCGAAGGATGGAAAGAATTAGTTTAACCGAAAAACTGTCAAATGAAAGGATATTGGACATTGTGGGTGAACGGAAAGCTTTGATCGACACACTGGAGAACAGATACTTAAGAATGTTCGGCCACCTTGTGCGACACGACGAATTCATAAAGAACATCATTGAGGGAAAAGTGGAAGGAAAGAGAGGATGGGGAAGACCGAGGATAGCTTACACTAAGCAAATTAAGGAAAAGGTTGGCATCGAATCGTGCAGGGGGCTTAAAGAGTTGGCGGAGGATAGAGGGAGATGGCGGAGGATCCATAGACAGCACCGACAAGAGCATAACTCTTAAATTTGGAGAGAGATCTAAAGAGGAAATTGCAAATCCATCGATGCTTTTCAGAACAAGTCATCTTAGAGGCGTTATAATAAAGCAGTAATTAGTGGATCACTAAGATTATCACTGCTATCTGTTAAAAGCAGTTAGCGAATGTGCCTACTGAACACTACAACTTCCAGCTCTTTGCCACAAAAGCGACTTTTAATGAGTAAACACGCTATCGACGCAAATTAACTTAGCGAATGAAAAAAAATTGCCTCCACTAGCTCCAATATCGAGTAGCGAAACAGGAGTGGTTATGTTAATTATACAACCGAATAATATACTGTATAAAAATGATAACCCATTTATTTGGACCACTGTATATTGAAGTAAGTAATACTGATATATAAGTATGAATAACTATGTAATTAGGTACACATTTATGCTAGTAGTAAGTATAACAATTTGCAACAATTTTCATTATTATCTACAGGTGAACACATTTTGAACAATATTCTACAAATACGTAATTATATTAGACTTGTTTTATACTTGAGTGAGACAATTACTTATTTCCTTATTTCCTAATAGTATTAATATCTAATGTGATTTTTACTAGTTTTTTTTATTATTTGGAATTTAAAGTAATCACAAATAATATATGAGGAGCTGGCGAACAAAACGGTATAATTACGCATCTGGTCAAACTACTTGAAAAGAAAATTTGCTAATAAGTAGGTACCTACATATTTCAGTATTTTCATTCATTTTAAGTATTAACTACCTACCTATTTTCAGTATTAAGGGTCGCCTTTACTGGTTTTTAAGATATCCATTTTCATCATAACCTCTTTTTTTAAATAACTTGACAAATTAGGTGAAAACAAGAATTCAATTTTGTAAAAAAATACGAATCGAATTAAAAAATACACACACACTACTTGTGGTGCAGAAACCTGCTATTTGAAATTGTCAATTCAAATTATTTTTACCTGTGGCTGTCCTTGCTTGGACCATACATGGAGCTAGATAGGTACCGAAATATTTATTTGATCGATTGTGACTAGCTTCGTAATGATTCTATAATAATTTAACTTAGTTTAATTCACATATTATTATTTAACATTAGTTGATTATTAGAATTACAATTACCGTTGTCTATAAAATATGAATTTTAACAAAAAGCTTATATTGTTTAGATATTACAAACATAAACTTAACACTGGTGAATTCTTATTAAACACCGATTATGTTAGTAATTGTATTGAATACACTTATTATTAAATTCCATAAATTTTTGACAACCCTTAAACGGAAGACAACGTCCCAAAAAATCAAGACGAAATACTCCAACCAAAATAAAAAAAAAAAACTTGCAGGCATTTATTTGTAATTACTCGTTAATCAATATTATAAAATATGGTCGAAACGGCTTTGATTGTTTATGCTAATTTGAATATACATATAAATGGGGTGTGGATATAGATTACGCAAACAAACATGATTTATTAGTAACAACTTCATCGGGTAAGTTATTAAGAATTACCCATACTGTAATTATTATCAATTATGATTTTATAACTGTTGTGTATTTTAACATTAATACTGACAATAATATACTTAAAGAGGCAGGTAAAATTGTAAAAAGCAAAAAGTATGAAAAAAAAAATATAATCGAGAGATTCATTCATTCAAAATATGAAATTATGAACCACAAAAGGTATTAAACGTGCAAACTTGTTACTTTAGACCCAGTTCGGCAGTAATTGGGAGTGCTGTTACAATGCAGTCCACCTGCTCAGAGCCTATGTTACTATATCCAGGGTAAAAACCCAGGTGTCGATCACGGACCCTTAAAAGCGGGTTCGCCGTCGCGATTGTCACATGGCGGCGCGTGTCTTGTACAGTTCGTCGTCAAGGTCGAACGCGGGATCCGCGTAGCCCGAGTCGTCATAACGCAGAGATCTGTTATCAAAATAATAATAGATATTTAATTGAAACACATATACTTAAATAGAGGTATATTTAAGTATATGTGTCAGGACTTGTTACAAAATCTTAAGTGGCATCTTAATGAAAACGGCTTTGAGAGGATATAAAAAAAAGTTCATTTGTTTTTGGTGTTTCTCAGGTCTAAGATGTCGGTGGTTATTAGAAAAGTAAAAGTATATGAACGGACAGGGCAACTTCGGAAACAGTCGTAGGCTTAGAGTTGGCCACCTGTCACTTTGTTTCCGGAGAACAACATCAATAGCCCACGCCAAGTGAGTTTGGCAGTGACATGTATAATAATTATATTTATGCTTCACGTTCTGACACACCCTTTTGCCAACCTCTTAAGAATTTAAATGGAGTGAACTAACAGTTCAGATTCTAACAGAATCCTACTAATATTATAAATGTGGTCGTTTGTATGTTTTTGTTTTTTATTCAATCACGCAAAAACTGCTGCTAATGGAATTAGATGACATTTCACACACATATAGTTTATAAACCTCTATTGAGACACAGGATACTTTTTATACCAGAAAAAATTTAGGTTCTTGTGGGATTCTCAAAAAGTAAAGTTTACGCTGACGAAGACGCGGGCGGAAACTAGTGTATAATAAATAGTAAGCGGCAAAGCCATGATCATAGTATAGGAAATAACACCATACATACAAGTGCACCACAGAGGTTATCATACGATATTACGATAACTTAGCAGGATAGATTGGCACCCTGAACGTCACGTCCCGCTACCTTGCCAGGACTCCAGACATGTAGCTACCGGCGAGCGCGAGGACGACCGCAGCAGCACCGGGTCATCGTACCGCCGGGAAACCACCGTGAAGTGGTGGTGCGCGTCGATCAGCTTCTATTACCTGTCTGGAGTCCTGGTGCGGCAGTGGGACGGCGACGGCGAGCGCGAGGAGGCCCAGGTCGTCGTACCGTCGGGACACCACCGTGAAGTCGTGATGCGCGTCGATCAGCTTCTTAACCTGTCTGGAGTCCTGGTGCGGCAGTGGGACGGCGACGGCTAGCGTCAAGACGCCCGCAGCAGCGTCGGGACGTCGTACCGCCGGGACACCATCGTGAAGTCGTGGTGCGCGTCGATCAGCTTCTTTACTTGTCTGGAGTCTTGGTGCGTTAGCGGGACGGCAGCGGTCGTACCGCCGGGACACCATCGTGAAGTCGTGGTGCGCATTGATCAGGTGCTTTACCTGTCTGGAGTCCTGGTGCGGCAGCGGGACGGTGGTGGCGAGCGCGAGGAGGCCCGCAGCAGCGCCGGGTCGTCGTACCGCCGTGACACCACCGTGAAGTCGTGGTGCGCATCGATTAGCTTCTGAAGCCGCGATACCATCTCAAAGTCCGATACCGAAGCAGGCACTAATATTCCCAGCAGCTTAGCGATTGAATTTCTGAAAAGACGCTTCGATTAGTTAAGATCTTATTTAGATATACCTTATTTCTTCGCTTCTTCTTATTTTATCTATATGCTACACCAAAAGCCGTCTCCATTTATCTTATTTATTATTGTTAATATTGGGAGTGTCGCTGCCTTCGCCGGTCGCTGCCCGACCCAGCGGCGGCGTCGTCTACCCTTCGCTCGCTCGGTTCGCGCTTTGCTTTGGTGAAACCAATCAAACGCAGTCATAATTTTAAATCTTGATTACCTGCAGTATCTCCACCGTCGGTTCCCAATGGAGATATTTCGATACTGGCAGTGTAAGCGCTCCCTAAAAATTTACTTAACAGGTTTTCATTGTCTTCCTACCCGATTTAAAAAAAATATATTCAAAATATAACATAGAAATTAAATGTAGTAGGTATGCTGTAAGCTTTGGATTAATCGTTTTAATTCCCACGATCCACTTAAATCCATTGCAACGATCCATTGATGGATCTTTTTGTTTGTTTGTGAAATGTTTTAAGTGTAAATATGAGAAAGTTATTTATTAATCTTCTATAATCTTAGCGATCCCGTGTTTTTGATATTTTTTTAAGTGTGAATGCTATTGGACTCAGATGACCTTTACAGCGTCCCCGGGTTTGGGGACGGCGAGATCCTTAGGGGACCTCAAGCCGAGAATTAGCGGTTGCCTCTAGAGGTATTCCAGGCGGATGGCATCTCCCCACGGGTGGAGTCTCCTCTCCGTCTGGAGCCTCTAGACCACTCGATCTGAGGGTTGTTTATTGATGTTTAATACTAAATCTGGGTGGAGGGAAATCCAGACACGACAAATTAATTTATAGTCACGTGTTGTCTCTATTGTTATTAAGAAATTGATGTGACAGAGCTAACTGTCGGCAAACCTGCAACATCGAAGTCTACAAATTCTCACCGGAAGCTTTGTAGTTGAGCCTCTCTCCTCTGGCACTCCATGAGCATTTCCTTAGTTCGTGCCAGGTCGTCTCTTAGCATTCCTATCTGGTGTTCGGAAGTTGTCCTCTCTTGCTCGAAAGTCTCGCCAGTAGCACGGACTTGGTCTTTGAGGACGTTCACTTTTCTATTATATCTCGCGCGAAGAAGGTCCGCTTCCTCCAGTTTCTTTTGTAATTCTTCGATTTTGCGAGCCCTTTCTAACGATGTTATCTGAAAAGGATGTATTGTTATTTTATTATTTTAAAATTTGAGACTTTATATACAGCTCAGCAGTGAGTTTGAGGACCAAGTTTCATTAAAATTATTCCAACCTGCCTACACCAAGTGTTGTCTTCCAAATTGTTTGTTTTTTCCTTTAATTCGTAAGTAAACTCTAACTTCCAAGTAAACACACAATTTGTTAAATTCCTTCGTGTACCTCCCCTTCATAATTACGTACCTCTTGTGACGAAATTACTTAATACCGTATTTACCGACACCTATTTTCAAATAAGTAAGGCGATTTTGAATGACATCACGATTTTATTAATCAAATTACTTTAACCTTGTATTAAATTATTGCAACAAATCCACGGTCGTGTATAACGCTATATTTTATTGGTTGATGCAAATCTAGCTACAAGTAAGTACGCGAAATGAATCTTTTTTTACTGGTGATAAAAAAAATATTAAAATTAAGAAAAGTTATGATGATACAGTCATCCTTCCTCATCTTTATTATAGTTAATGATACAAATCTGACTTCTGAGTTACTTACCTATTCAGGGACATAGCTACAAATCTTACAATTTATGGAACTTCGCGGAAGCGCAATAATATAATGTTCTTTTATTTTAATCCAACTCGATCTTTTACAATGCAATTGATCTGGTTGAATTATGATACAAAATTACCTTTAGAAGTTCAGAAATTTTTAAATGAAATATTTATTAAGGACTATTAAGAAAATTTGTCTTCACCCAGTGCTTTTGCCTTAAAACTAGTTAGGTAAGTTTTTTTTAATTTTCTCATTACAGAATGATATAATTAATCCAACCGAAATTCCAATCCAATCCAAAAATTACTCCGAGTTTGCAGTCGGATGCTCGTTAACAAATTTGTAATAGATAGCAAAATAAAATGTGGTCTACGGTCGTCGGCATCGACAAGCGCGTGTACTAGCTGACTAAGCATATCGTGATACAATCATTAGGAAAGCGTTCCGCATCGTCATTCGCTTGATCCTCGTCCGATGCGCTGCGTTCCCTTTTATTAGAGTGACTGTTTATTACTAAGTAAAATAAAATTACGTTACTGACGTCGGTAGATTCCAAGTAACATTAAATGTCTGCGTGGAACAATTTTGCGTGTTTAAATAACAAGAGTCATCAAACGCTTTAGTTAGCAAGACAGGCGTAGTTTCAATGCCGTTTATAATATTAATGGATGTTTCTTTGGTATACGAAAATTTGCTTTTAATAAGCAGGTGGTACTTCTGTTGATGTGGTCGATTCCCAATAAGGAACCCATGCCTTTGTGTTGGCAAGGAGGGCAAACCCCAGAGTTTTAGTGGGTATAGGCCCGTCACATCTAATGATCTAGGCCATCTATCATCATCAACCTATTAATGTCCCCAATATTGGGTCACAGGCTTTCATAACAGATGGCATAGGGAGAATGGTCCATGATGCGGGCCCTGTCCGGATTTGTGGATGCTAACGACTGCAGACCTGTTACCCATCCAATGACCGTTCTTTGCAAAACTTCTTAACTACCACGATTGCAGATAGAATGCGTTAACACCTGCGCCATCGTGCTCCTCGGGCCATCGGGTGTTTACCTTATATTCTGCGGCGTCTGCGAGTTGCGCGTTCAGGTCCCTGAGCTGTGCGCGTGCGTCGGTGAGCTGCACTGTGAGCTTGTCACATTGGCGCGCTAGCTTCTTACTTCTGCACACTGCTTCGTCACGTTCTGCCTGTAGAACTGCTCGGACGCGGGAGCTTTCTTCCTGGTGATCACAATAAAAAAATATAATGTACTTACCTTAATGTTAGGCAAAAGTTTACCTACATCTTACAAATTTATTAGCTGTTGAGAAGAACGGGCGAAAGATTCTTTACTTCATTTTATGAACAGTAACGATATTAACAAAGATTAAAAAGCTACTCTTCAAAGAGCATTGCATTGCAGTTAGGGATGGCGATCTGAGATCGATTAATCGAAGAATCGATTTTTTGAGCCAAAAAGATCGATTTTATTAATCGATATGTAGTACAGAATCGATTCTCTGAATCGATATTACGCCCATGAAAATCGACATTCGATTTTATTTTATTTATTTGGTATAAACCAAAAAAGTATTTACAATTATTTGAATGTACCCGTTATAAGAGTGCTGCCGGTAAAATCGTTAATTATAAAAAAAATCGCGAAATGGCTATATGTTTGGATTCCTTCTCCCCGTTTTAATAAAAAAAGTTACGTTTGTTTGTAATCTTTGAATAAAAATATTTTTTATCATCGAATCACCTGATTTTACTGATAAGAGATCATTAAATTGTAATATGTATCTTGTTTTTAAAAAAATAGACTTATATTACATTATAAACAAAAACTTAAACAAAGATCGATTTTTCAGAAATCGATCTTATTGGCCCCGATTTTTTTGTGGATCGATTCATTAGGTCACGATTCGAATCGATTTAAAAATCGATCTTTTTCGGAAAGAATCGCCATCCCTAATTGCAGTAGGTCACTCAGTCTTAAGTGCTACTTAAGAGCCAAGCTACTTGCTGAGAAACTGACGTCATCACAGTATTGTAAATGTTGTTGCGGTTAAAACAGCATGTGATGAAGTAAAGCGCATGTAGGTGATTTGCGCCGCTTGTAACTTGCCATTAAGCAAGGTTCTTTCTTTATTATAGCCTTTTATTTGGTTGAGGCTATATAATTGTTGGTTGGGGAAAAAGTCTTTTGGCATTATAGTATGTATGAACTTGTAATAAAATCTTTTTGACTATACTATTTGTATCTGGCTGGTTTTGGTATCATTAAAAAGTTTAAATTTTAAAGAAGATTCCAAAAAAGAAAAATGTGTGATTTTCATTTGTTTTTGTTACTTTCAAGATGAGTGAATCTAGTAAAGAAATACGATAAATTTTAAATTTTGTCTATAAAAAAGATAAAAATGCAACGCAAGCTGCGAAAAAAAATTGTGATGTTTATGGACCTAGTGCAGTGTCTGTGCGATTAGCACAAATTTGGTTTGAGCGTTTTCAATCCGGAAATTTTGATGTCAAAGATGCACGTCGCTCTAACCAGAGCGGAAATGGATGCCATTTTTGAAAAAGCGGAGTAAGATAGGCATATCAGTAGTTACGACGTAGCTGAAGAACTGGTAATTGACCACAAAATAGTACACCTTTTTTCAAATGCGAAAAAATGTGGGTACACAAAAAGCTCGATATTTGGGTGGGTGGGTCATGAGCTCACCGAAAGAAACCTAATGAACCGAGTACTCATTTGTGATTATTTATTACGACGTAATGAAACCGAACCACTTTTGAAGAAGCTGATAACTGGTGATGAAAAGTGGATCACGTACGACAAGAATGTGCGAAAAAGGTTGTGGTCAGGGCATTATTCATTATGAAATGTTACCACTAGGCAGGACCATCGAGTTTGAACTCTCCTGCGAACAACTGATGAGATTTAAGCAAGAAGATGAGAGAAAGCGGCCGGAATTAATCAACAGAAGGGTTGTGGTTTTTCATCATCATAACGCTAGACCTCACTCATCTTTAGCCACTCAGCAAAGATTAAGAGAGTTTGACTGGGACGTGTCCCGACCTTGTACCTTCAGATTTTCACCTGTTTCGGTTTCTGCAGAATTCTTTAAGGCAGTGTCACGAGAGGAATGTCTAAAACCACTTGTTGCGGTTTTTGATCAGAATCCTCAAAAAATCCATAGCAATGGGATCATGTCCCCACCTACAAGATGGCATATAGTTAACAAACTGTAAATAAACTTTATTAAAAAATAATATGAATATTCATATAAAATGCGAAGAAACTTTTTGACGCCGGCGACACCACGGATTGTAGAATGCTCCACAGCGTAGCGTCAGCGTTGGTTCACTGGGCACTCCTAAGCATTAAAAAGGTTGCTCTTCAATATATTATATATATATATATTAGAGATAAGTAATAAGAATTTCAGTTTTCAATATTAGTACAATCTTTTTTACAGATTTAGTATCCTATAGTCCACTGACAATCCATCTAGAGTCAACGAAATAAGACAAACAAGATGAAATGAGGGGAAACTGGTAGCTATATGATTACTTACAAGCAATCAATATCGTTCAATCAATGTTAAAACTATTGCTTACTTGTATGCTTAGTTTGCGACGAAGTAAATCCAAATGTAAATCCTTTCTTTGCAGCTGCTCTCTAAGAATCCTGATTCTGCGTTGCAACTGGTAGACTACTGCTGTCTGTAAATTGGGCGTGTAATTACTTACTTGCAATGTTAACGAAACTTGAAGTTGTACGATAGGTGCGTGAATAAATTATAAGTACCTAGTTATCGCTATTAGGTATAAGTGCTCTTCTGCTATTGTAATAAGGTCTATGTTGAAGAAAATGTGACTCTAATATACTAATGATGATAAAGAAAATTGGAATAAAAGCATCGAATAGGTCTATATCTCAAAAGGAGTTATTATTTCCTTCAAAATCACACGACTGTTAAATGTTAAAATTAACATCGAGTCACTGCGTAGTCGTAGATAAGATTTACCTCTAAAATGCGGTTTAATTCTTATACATGATTAAATTAAACGTAATGTAATAGGTATATTTTGTAAGGAGAAATTTAAAGAAAATTTAGCCCGAAATATTAAATATAGGATGGGTACTATGATGACGTCTACTCTATGTACTATTGAACCAATTGATTCCTGATCCACTTGCCTGATAATTCGCTTAAAATGTCATAACAGATAAGTTTTTCTTTGTTGAGAATGCATAATTGCACTTAGGACCTCCTTATAACAAGGAAACTGTTAATAAGCATCAAAATTAATGTGTCTGTGCGTGTGTTTGAAATTTTACCTTTTTTTTTCAATGCTTGTTATAAATAAAATTGGAATAGTAGTTTGAAATTCGAAACCACCTTTAAAATCGTAAATGTAACAGAAACTGTTTCGATTTTTTTGATATTATAAAAAAGTTGGATATTATAAACGAATTGGGAAAACTCCAAATAATTTAGTATCAAATTTATGTGACAGGAGTGCGACAAAATCTGCCACGTCAAATAAGGTTGTTTAGAAAATAACAAGTTTGTTTCCAGGGATACGTACATTTAAGCATAAATCTACCATATTGTTTTGAAATTTTAAAATGGCTGAGACAAAATGAGCTAATGGTGGGTCAGGAATCAAATTGGCTGATTGTACTTCATGCTAGATTTGCATAATTCAATCTTGAGCGTAGATAAAAAGTGTACATATCCAAATAAATTGACTGGCATTAGCAACTATTAAAAAGTACAATAGGGAAGATGCATATATAATATTTATGAAAATTTTATGATTAAAATGTTGAAAAAATATAAAAGAAATGCCACTGCAACGTTTTTATTTTATATAATGTTGTTTTTTAACAATTATTACGAATTAAAAATACTTGAAACGGAACGTATTTTAAAACACCAATCAGCGTTTAGTGACGTCACTCCTGTTATGACAACTTCTTTGAGGTTATGGTTGTTAAAGTAAATATTATTTTGTGGGAATATTTATTGCGTTTTTTTACATTTAATAAAAATGGAAGTTGCGTTTATCAAAGCAGACTCCAGGAATTTACCAAGAGTTAGCGTTGACATGGTTATAACTTTTTTTGTCTAAAGTGCAGAGTTTTTAAGTGTAGAAATGAAAGGGACTAAATTACTACGGTATGTAAAAATCGTAGTTGTTAAACTTCGTATTTTATTCAGCGGCTTCTACAAATCTTACGGCGATAATGCAATCGGCTATGTCCAAATTAAAGGAGATGGAAAATTATGTACAGTAAAAGGTCGAGTTCTCCGGAGCATAAAGAACGTAAAGAAGGTTATCGTGTTACAGTTATTTTAAATGAAACGCAAAGCTTGGTTCAGTCCTGCCAATGTGAAGATTGTGCCACACATTTTAAACTTTATCTAATTTTCGATGTCATTCTCCAACTGTAAAATTAAAAATATGTTATAGACAGGTTTTGTAAGTATTAGGTAGGTTACGTACAAGCAGATTAATTAAGCATATAACAAGTATATTCGCCGACTTACGTCAAAGTGATCTTCTCAGCATCGAATAATGGTCTTTGGAGAATAATTGTCATTTCTCTTCGCAGCTTGAAACCACTTTTTTTTCAGTTTTGGGTCAGAAGTTCCAGTCAAAAACAATTTATTTGGGAACTTTGTTGAAGTAGATTGGCACAAAACATGAGTCAACACGGCTTTTTTTCGGAATATTAGTAGTATTGTTATGATCACATGATGTTGATGAATAGTTCATTTTAAATTTTTCAAAAAAATATTTCGAAAGTCGAAAAAATATGCAAAAGTATGAAAATTTAAAGCCAGCAACGAACAATTACGACCAGTGACAGACAGGAGTGACGTCATCGCAACCATAGATTCGTTTTCGCGCGAAAATTTAAATTGTCAATTTAAAACCGCATTTTTTCCGATAAATCACAATGTTTTAATTTATTAATATATCTGTGGTTTATTCTACATGGAATTCTTTAAAATGAAAACAAAAATAAAAATATTGCATCTTCCCTAACTTGTGTCCCGCGGTGAGTGCGACCCCGACAGAAGTTAAAGCTAGACCAACAGTTTGGAAACAATGCTAGAATGCGACTTATCTATTTTAAAAATAAAGTGTCCTTTATTGTGGATTTACTAAAATAGGAAAAGGCATAAAATATTTGGTAAAAATAACAGAATTAGAACATGTTCTAATGCCTCGATGACTCG
Organism: Chilo suppressalis; assembly: GCA_902850365.2. Taxonomy (NCBI): domain Eukaryota; kingdom Metazoa; phylum Arthropoda; class Insecta; order Lepidoptera; family Crambidae; genus Chilo; species Chilo suppressalis. The sequence continues at coordinate 14,876,965 of OU963900.1, forward strand.
GGTGAGTTTACAAGCTGCTAGCGAACTTGCTGGCTTGCAGCTTGTAAACCATGTCATCGAGGCTTAATTTTAGCATTAAAGTATTAAATATTATGAGATACAAAGTCTAATAATCTCATAACGAGTAGGTATGATATGATTGATTCCCTTTTAATAGGTTCTGTAATAATAATGATGTTATTACTTGGTCTACTTTTAGCCCGTTCTAGTTCTAGGGCCACCCTAGAAAACTAATATATTCCGAAACTAAACAAACAACAGTTTTAGATAAGCTAGTAGGAGCAAATACGAATTTCAAGTCAATAAAACACAGCTACTTAAGTATGATAAAACGTGTATCATAACAAACACGCATTGTAACTGCTTTTATTACAGACCATTAAGTGCCAATAACAAAGTAATTTGCGGACGGCTAATTACGTATTAAGTTGCCTGTGCCATTAGTAACGAACGACTGTTGCATGCCCTTTGGGAGTGATATCTTACTTCTTTAAGATAAGGCAAGTCATGGAAAGATCTTTCTCTCCGCAGTCTCGGCAGCGTGCCGTAGTACCCGTAATATAGCATCTACAGAAAACACACATACATTATATTAAATATGAAACGAAACTATCCTTAACTTATAATAGAGCGGGAATGTGCAGTTAAAAAATTCACCTATACAAAGATTACAAATAAACCATTAAGACCATTACAGATAGAGGAGAATCCACTTATAACGTCAGTTAGAGAAAATGAACTTAGGGAACTTAGATATTCTATGAATTTTTTGTCTAGGAGATAATATTACAATAAATAAACAGACTTTCTCGTCTGTGCTCGTATACTGAAAAACTTGGTTATAAAACAAATATTACCTAGATCAATAAACACGTTTATTAGCTTTTTTTTCTATAAGTCACAAAGAGACTAAAAACGAGTCCGTACTAACTACTTACTAATGTGATTTGAGCAATTATTGAAGTAGTAATCCAAAATTTGTTTGGTCCTGTTAAATAACTTGATTATAAGGATGAATGGAACTAACCAATTTATATAATACTGTAAAAAGAAACTTTTAATATCGTTAAAAACTAACCTTGTCTACGATCTTGTCGCTCTCAAGTCGTGCTAGTTGTTCAGCTCGATGCATAATGGACTCAGTGTGAAGTTCGATGCCTATGTCATGTGTTAGTTCATCCATGTTCAGAGTCCGACTGAGCCGTTCCAGGAACGCCACGAACTGTAGTATTGTCCTCAATCAGAAACTATTACTATACTTACTTATTGATATAGGTACAATGGTTAGGTCTCTTGGAAATACACAATTGCAAGTGTCTTTAAAGCACAGAATACTTATTCGTCTAGTCGACTCGGCCCAAATTTATAATACTTAATTGTAACAAGAGAACTTATTAGAATTTATAATAAGAAGTTTTTTTATTGCTGCAACACAGTTATACATCGTTACCTACTATAAATATAAATTTTACGTTGTGTATGTATAACTGTACTGTAATTTGGAAGCAGTAGTTGTTCTACACAGACTCGGATACTCTTACCTACTCGTATTATTTTCGCATACCTCTAAAAATCAAAATAAGTATTTACTTACATTAGCTTTATCCTTTCGTAAACTTTCTCTGGAAACTTCCACTGCATTAAGTTCTGACTCAAGTTTGTGAACTTTAGCCTCAAGAATGTTCCGCTCGTCTTCCAAGACACGAACTCGGGTAGTAGCCTGATCATGTAAATGTCCAGTTCGGCTTAGCTGCTGTGACTCCATATTCAATTTGTCTCGTAAGGCCTCGATTTGCTGTTTACAAGATTTTAAATAATATTAGATAAGTATTAGTTACTTATTTCTTAATTTTAATTAGTAATATATTGTTCAATGTTATTACCAAGAGACAACATTCAACAATTAAGATGGCTTACCACAGATTTATCTTTATTATCGCTTAATATTTCACGAATTCTATCCTTAATAGTACTTTCGTGAGCTTCTACAAATCTCGAAGGCAAACTGAGAAGAATTGCTATCGATTCCAATGTACTGCGGTATTCTGTTTGAAGCCTTTGATATTTTTCCTCGCGATGCCTTAAATCCTCTAAAAACATAGTTAAACTCAATGAATATAATTATTATCATAGGCAAGAAGAAGTACTTATTTTAACAGTTTTACCTTTTAACTGCAAAATAATAGATTCGTTTTGATTGACATTATCAGTGACCACATTAAGGTTCTTAGTACAGTGAGATAACTTCTCTCTTGCTTCATGCAAGTCGCGCTCTATAACCCTGTTTTGAACTGCTAAAGATTCCTTCTCCTGTTTTAACCTTTCGGTTTCAAGAATTTGGGAAGAAAACTGCCTTTGCAGCATATCTTTGTCAGCATTCGCTCTCTCTAATGTATCTCGACAGCTTCTGAAATCTTGCTCTACCGTTGACAAATTTTCTGTTGTGTTCATGCATTTATTCTTAAGTCTGGTTATCTCTTGAACTAATTCAGCTGCTTTTATTATGAGACTTTCTGGTGAATGAGTATGTGTGGTGTCACAAAAATCAGAATCTAACGCCGCAGAGAGACGTCTTACGAGATCATGGAACTGACATCGGGCATTTTCCTTTTGCTGTTCTTCATTATGACATTCAATCTCTAAAGAACGGAGCTTTATTTCCAAATCTTTTATTTTCTCCTCACAATAGCGGTTATCTCTTTGTAATGTCTGCACTGTTAAATCACTTCTTCCGTGTGATGCTTGTATATTTCGGTTAATTTCTTCGAGGTCTTGAATCTTCTTTTTGAGTGAGGATATAATAGCATTTTGTCGAGCATTCTGTTCGCGCAAGTGGTCTATTTCTACCTGCTGCTCTAAGATTCTCTGATCTCTCGAAAGCATTTGGTTTTTTAAATCGCTGTTCTGTAAAGAGGATGAATTTACTACTTACGTGATATTTTCATTGAGAAAAACGACTACCTTTAATTTCTTTTGTATAGATATTGTTTACCTCTGATATTAACTTTTCTCTTTTGTATTGGAGTGCAGCTAAATCACTTCTTAGTGCAGTAATTATATCATTGCCCGCGTCTGCTTCCATCTGTAATTAATATATTTTTAATAATCTGTTATTGTGGTAAGTGAAAATTAATACTTCTTTCCAATTATCTAGTTTTTATGAGTTCTGTCATGTATGTGTGTATAAAATTTATACATTATGTACCAAGAAAAATACCGATTTAAATAAATTTTATTGTGTTATAAAGGTACCTACTTTGTTATAACACTCTTAAATTAGTAAGGCGTGTAAAGGCAACAATGTTGTATTATAGATAATTGAACTTTTAATTAAATTTTAAAACTCACACAAATCCATAAGTTTTTTGTATTTAATTATTACCGACAGGAAGAAACGGTTTATCGTGGCGTGCAAAAGACGACTACTGAATGCAAGAGGTTCATGTTAGAATGTAGCGTGATAAGGGTTGCTATTACAAGCCCACGGAGGGTCACGTCACGATATCCCGATGCTTAGTCGAAGTCGGATTAGTCGGTACCTGTCTGTAGATAATTTACATGAGACGACCGATGTGCACCATCAAATTATGGCCCGGTAGGGAAGTTAAGGAGGTCACTGTGCTTGCTACCCTAAAAAGCATGCTTTCGTTGACCTTTTATAAAGAATATGCCCTAATTTCAAGGGACAGACCGTGGGTTACAGTGAACGTAATATGGTAACTGTTATACGATTTAGAGAAATCCGTACGAGGCACGAGATTACCCCAAGGTACGCTTGTCGCAGTGAAATATAAATAACAACCATAGGGTTTCAAGTAGTTACGCAAAGTACGTTATTACCGAGTGGTAGTATGAACTTCCTAGTTTTGTAATATTGATGATTTTAATGATGATATATATTTTATGACATGGCAGTTGAGAGCAGTTACAAATTAGATACACTGCCAGGGCCAGAGGTTATTATATATATTTATTCAATAAAATTGTGTATTTTTGGTGATATGAATTAAGTAGGAATCAAATACTTGTTCCAATTTCAAATACTTTTTCAACTTTGACTGTATTTGGTGCCTTAAACGGGCACTCTAATGCGAGCTATATATACAGGGTGGCCGGGGAGTTGACGTTCAAAAGTAAAATTTAGATACTTTATGATGAGGAGTATCCAAATCACCCCCATGTATGTTCTACGATTTTGCGTACTTTTCGAGTTATAATGTTTTTTAAGTTTTTTTCGTAATTTTCACCTAACATCGGTTTTCGATTTTTTTCTCATTCTGTTGGACGTTTCTGGTTCAGTTTTTTTGTAATAACTGACTAACATAGTCTAACCTATCATCATAAAACTTATGGTTTATCTAGACATTACAGAATTTACTTAGAATTTGTTCGAAAGTTCAAAATTACGATTTGAGCTCAGTACACACAAATTTTCAAAGTATCAAAAAAAATGTAAATGGGGGGATTTGGAATTCAAAGTGCTTTTAGAAACTTTCTGAAACATTAAACTTTGAAACAAGGTCAAATAAAGATAGGGTTAATGGGGGTTTATTTTCTGTAATTGACCTTCAAAGTAAATTAAGGCATTTTTCAAGGAAAAAAAAATATTATTTTCTTTTATTTAAATCTTTGCCTTTCTCTCAGTTATGATGGATTTGAGTAAAACGCAGTTAATTGTTAACAAAATACATTTATTTAAAGCAAATTTTCAAAATTTCGCCCTCCCACAGAAATACACAATCTACATCTGTCCAAAAAAATATGTTTTAGGTGCCTAAAAGCTTCACGGTTATTCTTCACAGTGGTTTCAGTTTCGCGAATTTTTGCTCTCAGTTCTTCTTCACTCGAAGCTTCTCTGGCGTACGCAATTTCTTTAAAGTAGCCCCAGATAAAAAATCAATAGGATTGAGGTCAGGCGAGCGTGGTGGCCAGGCAATTGTCCGATCCACCTGTTGGGGTAGGTCTGGTCTAAATGGCGACGCACTTGTGTCTCGTAATGACATGGCGCCCCGTCATTCTGGAACACCATCGTTCTTCTTAATTCAAGATTTACATCTTCCAGTAATATGGGTACATTGTCTTCTAAAAAACTTCTGTATGTGTCGCCATTTAGACCAGACCTACCCCAACAGGTGGATCGGATGACGAGGGCCAATTGCCTGGCCACCACGCTCGCCTGACCTCAACCCTATTGATTATTTTATCTGGGGCTACTTTAAAGAAATTGCGTACGCCAGAGAAGCTTCGAGTGAAGAAGAACTGAGAGCAAAAATTTCAGCCTCGCGAATTTTTGCTCTAAGTTCTTCTTCACTCGAAGCTTCTCTGTGAAAAATAACCGTGAAGCTTTTAGGCACCTAAAACATATTTTTTGCGCAGATGTAGATTGTGTATTTCTGTAGGAGGGCGAAATTTTGAAAATTTGCTTTAAATAAATGTATTTTGTTAACAATTAACTGCGTTTTACTCAAATCCATCATAACTGAGAGAAAGGCAAAGATTTAAATAAAAGAAAATAATTATTTTTTTCCTTGAAAAATGCCTTAATTTACTTTGAAGGTCAATTACAGAAAATAAACCCCCATTAACCCTATCTTTATTTGACCTTGTTTTAAAGTTTAATGTTTCAGAAAGTTTCTAAAGGCGCTTTGAACTCCAAATCACCCATTTACATTTTTTTTGATACTTTGAAAATTTGTGTGTACTGAGCTCAAATCGTAATTTTGAACTTTCGAACAAATTCTAAGTGAATTCTGCAATGCCTAGATAAATCATTTTTGTTTTAGGATGATAGGTTAGACTATGTTAGTCAGTTATTACAAAAAAACTGAACCAGAAACGTCCAACAGAATGAAAAAAATCGAAAACCGATGTTAGGTGAAAATTACGAAAAAAACTTAAAAAACATTATAACTTGAAAAGTACGCAAAATCGTAGAACATACATGGGGGTGATTTGGATACTCCTCATCATAAAGTATCTAAATTTTACTTTTGAACGTCAACTCCCCGGCCACCCTGTATATAATGTAATATATAAAATTCTCGTGTCACGGGTAATTGAACTCCTACTCCGAAACGGCTCAACCGATTTTAGTGAAGTTTTATATGCACATTCAGTAAAGAACAGTTTATACAATGCTCCTTTCATTAATAAGTTTTTGATGAAATACTATAGCTAATAAATAATTGTGTATTCTTTATGTACCTTGGAACTTCACCGCAGAAAATTTATAAAATAAGTATTTTGTAAATTAAATTACAGTTGGTGGTACAAAATAAAATAAAAATTGCAAGTCTGTGAGCAATATGCAACCACACTCTTCGTCTTTGATAATTTATGCGATTGTAATAAAATGGCAACGGGGGATAGAATAAGGTTTCAATGGGTGTTATGACATTGGTCAATTTCATGATTTTGTTATAAATTCCACTTAAGAATACTGGTACAAATCGGAAGTAATTTTCGAGAATATGTTCAGCTTAATCTATTATTACTTAGTCAGGGTAGGTACTGCAAATAGCCTTAAAATTCTACTTTAAAGCTCCCTGCACCCTCTAATGAAAATGAATCCAAGCACTTTTTAAGCAGCAAAATGACTCCAAAAGATATAAAATAAAAATTAAATCTAAAGAACGGGTGGTTTGCTTTTAGGTACCTCTACTATTTTTAAGTGCACCAGTAAACTAAGTAAGTAGGTACTTAGCTGGCAAGAACTCAATAGCTGTTTTGTATTGGCTTTTATGTCCACAAAACATAGCGAAGCGAGACCAATCATTCATCTATGCCACAAAATAATAACCACCATTTCCATTGCTTTAATTGAATTTTTCCGATACGTTTCAAAGTTGTTACTAAATCTTTTTACTTCATATTTTAAAGTTAAAACGCTTTAAATGAGCAGGTATCTTATTTCTATACGAAAAGGATATTAAAGTATTTATTTCAATAAAAGCAGTTTGTAATATATAGTCAACAGCCATAGATAAATGATTGGTCTCGCTTCACTCGTCGAGTGAAGCGAGACCAATCATTCATCTATGTCAATAGCATTAACTTTTGAAAATCAAACATTGTCTTGTTGCATTTGAAAGTAATGCCAAATATGTTATGATATTCTCTTAGAACAAATGGTGAAAGAGAATAGTTAACAAAACTTATTAATCCATGATTTTTCTGGTTGTGGTTTTCATATAAGTATTATATGTAATCCATCTATATTTATTACGACCCAATTACGCTTTTACTTAGTTTACAAATCTCATGTCCAATAATCATCGGAAAAGAGTCAAGAGGTCAATAAGTTCTAAATATCTGTACCTTTAGCACAAACCAATATCGAATTCGAATACTTTGCCAGTCCGAAATGTCATTGTCAAATGTGTAGGTACTGATTTTTAGTTCTCGTTACGTACTTTGTGGCGCTGCTGTTCAAGTTTTCATATAAAATTTTACATTGACATTTCACACTCGCAAACTTTTCGAATTCGATAATGGTTACCTAAGGGTACTGATGACTAGAACTTCTTCTGTAGAACCTATGGCGTAGTGGTTAGTTCGTTCGGTCTGCGATCGTGAACGTTAGCTCTAAAGTTCCGTGTCTTCTTTTGGAAATTAATTCAAAACCTATTAAGTGCGAGTCGGACGAAAGCATATGGAAGGATTCGTACCATCGTTGTAAATTTACGTTTTTCTGAATAATTGAGTTGTAACTTTATTTTATTTCTGTTTTTTATTTTTTAAGCATTTAAATGCTAGATGTTTAAATCTAAAGAAAAGTTTACGCGAAAAAATCCATTCGGCCCAGGCAGCAGACGGGACTCGAACCGCACCCTTCGCTATCCGGGCGAATGCACTGACCATTATGCTACCACGGCCCTGACGGCTATGTAGAATTTTCTCTAGCCTTAGTCTGCAAGGCAGCGCCATCTCTTCGCATTGTAGGTAACCCACAATGCCAAATGAATACTTTTACAATTTTATTTTATTTTCACTAAATCTTACAGCACCTGAAAGTTGTTTTGTTAAAATAAACCCTACTGTCAGACGGACCGACCGATGAAGTTGGTTTAGCAATAGAGTTTCGTTATCCTACAATTTGAGTACCCATGATAAAACGAATGAAGGTGTTAAATATAATCACTCACGCCGTTGCCTCCTCTGAACCAAACCCCTAATCCGTGGTGGCCTTGGAACCTTCTCACCGACAGAAACAAAACACCGCCAAAATGTAACTAGTGATATTTTACTGTGATCTTCTACAAGGTGGTATAAAATCTGCTATGCCCTGCCTACATTAATAAATAATAAATAAATATTTCCAACACTCACACCAATTAGCCTAGCCCCAAGCTAAGCACTCTAAGGCTTGTGTTATGGGATACTAGGGTAACGGATAGAATACATATACTGCACATATATATTTATATAGAAATACATATTAAACATCCATGACTCGAGTACAAATGCTCGTATTCATCACACAAACATCTGCCTCCACCGGTATTCGAACCCGGGACCCCTCGAGTCGGCGACACCATGAAACCCGGCGTACAAACCACTCGGCCAAGGAGATCGTCATTGCTTTTGCCAGGCTCTTCTCTTAAAAAATACTGTTAATTTGCGTGTCGGGTCACATCACAAAGCGCAAATTGCAAGCCTAGTTTTTAAGTAATTTAAATCCAATTAACCCGATGTAAGAATCATTAGATAAGAACATAATTGTTAATTTCATTAAAATGCGAAAGAAAAAAATAATGGTAAGTTCTTTTGTCATTTTCCTTACGAAAGGTATCGAAGGCTATTTTCTGCATATAGCACATAATGTTTTCATGTTAAAATATATTTTGTAATACTATTTACAAAATACTCAGCTTCAGGTATTATAAACCGTACACTCATTCATTTTCCTTCATTAAAAGAGATACTATACTAACTGCGGCCATTCTCAGAAAAGTCAATTAAAATTAACGCTTTATATTTCTTATGTCACATATTGTCCTGTCCTATTCTAACGTTATCGTTATTCGTAATAAATGTTAACATTAACTTTAATTGAACTTCTAAGTAAATTGACGTCTTTTAGTAAGTATTCTTTACATGTAATACCAATAGGTATAGACCAACCAAAGTGTAGATAAGTAGAAGAATTTATTAATAAACCTCCTTTTATTCACCGTAATTTTATGTGAGCAAATCCAGGTATTTTCTAACTGAAGAGAACTTACCTCTGTAGGGGTTTTGCTACACAGAGCTTCGTATATTTTCCAATCCTCAGCTTCGTCCTTTCCCTTATCTTCTTCCATGATTCCTGTATCCAGAGAACTTGTAACGTGTAATGTAATGTTTTCAGTAGGTTTTCAACTGGCGCGTTGCCATGATGCGGCGCACGTAAACAACAAAATCGATCTCACGTTTACGTGCCATTGTTGGAAAAACTATTTACAAGACGACGGCTACACAAGAAGTACTTGAACAGACAACGCTAGCGGCTGTACTCACGTACTTAGACAGATATACATAATGACACTCAGAGTCTCGTGTATAGAAAGTAACTGCATTAACTTTTATCAAACTTAAAAGTAAATTGCCGTCTCTGAGTACATGAGCCCCAGATTATCCATAATTAAAAAACAATGTCTCTTTATTTAAGACGTGGCTGCTGTTCTTTCAATGATCAAATTCATCATCATCATCTTACGATTGACCTTACTTGCATTCACGTTTCTTCAGTATTTATCAAGAACTATGAATTAATTTTAGTTTCGGTGTACTTTTTTTTATTATGAAAGTGCAGGGTGTTTATGATTGGTGTTGAGGATGGGTGACCATGATTATGAATATGCAGGTTGATTACGGTTGGTTGGGTTTGGGATGGGTGACCGCGATTATTAATAATATGCAGGTTGTTTACGAATGGTCATGTTCAAGAGATGATATCATTAATTAGCTCCGGTCTCTCTCTAATTATTTGTAAAAATAACCTGATTATTATCTTAATTTCACTCTATTACAAAACTGACCAAAGAAAATTGACACGAATTTTAAACTACTGTTCTTCCTCTTGTGAACGCTAACAAAAAATACGTAACTTAGGAGAAGTTACGTATTTTTTGTTCACTACCACCTAAACTATAACATTAAGGTGAACGAGACGGCAACATTTATAAACTTACGATTTTCTTTTCACGGTAAACAAAGTTGATAGAAAAGTAAAGCACTTAGGCTTAGAATAGTAACGCGCTAAGTAGATAACAAATTGTTGTGCATTGGCATGCAAAAAGCATGCATTGGCATGCTTTTTAAAAATGTTGAAAATTATTAAGGAAAAGAAAAAGTACCTATTTTAGTAAAAAAAGTATCTTCAAAATACTAAGATACTGAAAAAAAGTATTTAAATACAAGATACAAAATAAATTTCAAAAAAGAATTTAAAATACAAGATACAAATACGTATTTTATACCTGTATCTTAGATGCTTTTATCTTAGATACATATCTTAGATAGTCACATCTCTGAATAAAACCACAGTGATAAAACTTTACGGGAAACCGGGAGACTTGACCAGGTGGGAGAGGAACTTACCATCTTTCAAAATTGAATTTAAACTTAGCGCAAACAAAACGTTTATTCGTTCACTCACATGCTAGACGCAATTCACAACAAAAGTCTTATTTATTTAATTTTAAATGTACATTAAACAGCCAAAGGGCAGCAAAAATGTACACAACAGGAATAACGTAAGTGAAAATAAGTAACCAAAAAGAACACATGAAAAAAAACATCAAAAATTAAATAGGGTTCAATAAAAATTTTAAGTGATGAAACAAAGGGAACGAAGGCAATGAAACTACTGATTTTATCAAAGATGTGTCACTAATTGGGTACGAGTTTATTAACAGTCATGTAGCTGCGACCAACCAGTGAAATTAGTTATAAACATAAAATAAATAAGTTTTACTGAAAACACAACAAATATTTTTAAAGGACAATGGGCAAAAACACCCAGCTCCGCTAGCAATTTAATTAGTAGGGGAGACCGAGGGGAGTCGAAAAAAATTTCACATTTTGTTTCATGCACCAAATACTATAAACAGAAATCTAATGATATTAGTACCAATCGATAGGTCATTCTTTACACTTGCGAATAACTAACACAAAGAAACTGTAAGCGTTTGATTTAATCTAAGACGACAAAGCATGCCGAACGACCTGCAATTGCACTTACTGAGAGACCTAAAAACGGTTTACGGGGAAGTAGTACTCAGAGATGTGACATTTTTAAAATAAAAGTATTTAAAATACAAAATACCTATTTCCATTTTGTATTTAAATACTTTTTTTAAAAAAGCTTTTTATATTTTATTTGAAATACCTTTTAGGACATATTTTGTATTTACAAAATGCAAAATACTTTTTGCTAAGTTTTGTAAACATCAAAGAATTAATGTAACATTAAATGGAATACAATCTTCAATTACAATTTTGTTACAGTAAACTATGTAACTTGGTCTGATCGGCTTCGTTTATTATCGACTCTTTTCGTATGAATTAGGGATTATTTGGTCACCTTACCGTGCGGTGAGTTTTCGTTCCAGTGCTGCCATTTTAGCGCTTTGCGAGCTAGATCTAACGCTTTTTTGGTGTGGTTAGCGCTAATTAAAAAAATTAGCGCCTAGTGGATAATCTGGCGCTTTTTCATTTATGTCATTATAGCACTCTATTGCCGATAATTTATGGCCTCGGCAAACCCCTCTATTATTTTTTTATATCAAAACTTATCTGTCGTTTTGTGTTGTGAGGCGTCAGAGAGGTATCGGTTTCATATAGGTATATAGAACTATACTTGATTGTCGTGATGTGTCGGCACCGTTCTCACTCTAACCGTACTACTAAATGTATGAAACCGATTTAACTGTGTGATGCATTTGATCAAATTATTTTATTAAAATCTGTTAAGTAAATTTAATTTTAGTAAGTTATCAAAGTTAATTTACCAGCCTGTTAGCTGGGTAAAATAAATAAACTTTTCAACAAAATAAAGATAATTTAAAACTAAAAGTATTTATTTTAATAAAGCATTTTGTAAATACGTATTTTGCATTTAGTATTTTAAATATAAAATGAAAAACTATTTTGTGTTTGAAATAACAAAATACAAAAAGTATTTGCATTTTGCATTTCAATACATTTTATAACCTATTTTGCACATCTCTGGTAGTACTGGGGTTGAAGGACTTGCAGTTGCAACTAGTCGACTCTTATGCAGTCCTTCGTCTTACTTCGTTGTGATTGTGCGCTCCCTGTCACTTGATTGATTTGTAACTAACATGCTTTGGAAATTGGAACACGATTATCAGTTTTGTGAATTAGTATGGATGAACTCGAATCATGTTTTCTCCGAGGCGTGGACAAGGTTGTGTGATTTGTGGTCACTCTGTTTTACATAGATGAAAATTTACTATAACGAATAGAATGTTTGAAAAAACTCAACCCAAACGGAGATTTTTGGATTTACGCTACCGCAGCAGAATAACATAAGGTGGCACCTTTGCACCCTGTGAAGTACTCCGATAATACCAGAGCCCTCTTTGTAGGGTCGAATCATAAATTAATTCTCTTGTTTCATTAATAGACCAGGGTCGATAATTTAAAAAATAGTGAAAAGTGAAAAAAAAATATAGTAGGATGAAACCCATTAGAAAAGGTAGAGAAGAGAATATAACAAAAATGAAAGGAAAAATAAATTACGGGCGATCTGAGGTCGGGGAGGGGGAGGGGGTGAGTTTTTAAGGGTAAAAAATGGTTAATCTCGATTTCCGGTAAAACTGCAAGTCCTATGAAAAAAAGTTAAATCTCAAACTTGTAGGTAATAAAAAGATCTACAACTTTTGTATCGACACTTTTTTCACATAACCTCAAAATTTATGTGAAAAATGCGAATAACCGAGTTTTTGGTTTTTGATCTTTATTTTTTGCAAAAAAAAATATTTTTTCACGAAATTTGGTGAAAACTTACCTTTGTATGTCCCAAACATACAGTAATTTTTTTGATTTTGCCATTTAACTTTTTTTCATAGGACTTGCAGTTTTACCGGAAATCGAGATTAACCATTTTTTACCCTTAAAAACTCACCCCCTCCCCCTTCCCGACCTCAGATCGCCCGTAATTTATTTTTCCTTTCATTTTTGTTATATTCTCTACCTTTTCTAATGGGTTTCATCCTACTATAATTTTTTTTGGTCTCAAAAATTATCGACCCTGGTCTATAATGCTCGTTCGTTACTTAACTTAAAATAACTAAAGACCCCAGGACGGAATTTAATGCGCTTTGAAACGGATGATCATGACTATAATACCTTTCAAACAAATAGTTTAAGCCGTGGCGGACGTGTGTACAGCGTCCATACATTTTTACCCAATGTCCCTTCTGCTTTGATACAAGAAATATATCTTTGTCTCAAAATTTTGTATTGTATAATATGTGTGTCTTATATTATTAGTTATTTTTTATTCACTATATTTTTTCCCTTTCTTTTGATATTAGATATATCGAAAACTAATCTTATTCACAATCGAAAAAACACACGAAAAAAGCTGCTTTTTAATAATTTGGTGCGCTTGTTAAATAACTGTCTGTTTGTTTTAACAAATGTTAAAACCTTTTGTTTCAGATGTTGGTATACAGAAAATAATACACTTATAAGTAAAATTATCTCAGATAATGTAAAAACGTTAATATTACAGGAAATTGTACAATGCTACTAATGGATACATCGGTACCATTTGTACCATCAATGAATGGTGCTAATGGGATAAATCAGTGCTATTTGTACAGGTGATCCGGAGGGTTAGGGCCAGATTTAGAAGTGTAGGGCAACGAAGGAGCGGAGGCCCCTAAATCTAGGCCGGTACACTTACGATTTGCATTCCTTTGATGTACCGACAATTTATTTTAAGATTACTCGTGATTACAGGCGACTTTAGCCACTCATAGACGATTATATCCTGTACACAATCGTGCGTGTCCATTATTACGCTTATCATGGGCCATTGTGAAGAGGAAGGTGCCTTAACTTAAGTTTGTCGCCATGTTCTCCACTGTGTGATATACCCAATAGAAAACAAAGATCTGGCCGCGGTAACTTTACTCGAGCCAGAACTGTTATTTTCAAATAATTAAAAAAACTATTAGCTTACCTTTAAAAACCTGCTTACCATTTACAGAAGCTGTATATCTAATTATAATTTGCACTTGGATGACGATTTTCGACATTATCTGGCTGGGTTAACGCACACCTCGTCACTCCCAGCTTTGTCCCCTCGGATGACGAGTTTAAAACAAAAAAAGCATCACCCCTGTGGCAAATGGGATTTCACATAGGAAAAATCGCAGTTGTACCCCAACATGAAAAATTAAAACTATCTTTGCATTTGGGCAGGCATCGGCATTTGGTGATATTAGGTCACCGCGTTTTTATAATTTCTCGGAGTGAATGGTGGGGGTGTGCAAAAATCAACGATAAAGGTAAAAAAATGTAAGGAACAATAAATGATCTGGGTTTTCATATAGTAAACATGGGAGACAAACCAACCTTCTAGACCTGGCGAAAAGGGGAATAAATATAAGAGCTGTGTGGACGTAACATATCGCTCAACCAACATGATGGACAAGGTGCTGGAATGAAAGGTAAAAGAAGGCATAACGTTATCCGACCAGAACACGATTTCGTTTAAATTAAACTTAGGTAAAACCAGTAATGGAAACATAATCACGAAAACAGCTAGGAAATATAATACAAAGAATACAAACTGGGTTCAACACCGGGTTGGATTCCATGAAGAAATCTGCAGATTACTAAAATAGAAAAGCTCAAACAGAACCAATATAGACAACTTAAACAACGTAATAGATTTGGAAACATCAAAAGAAAAGTACATCAACATAATAAAGCAAACATGTGATAAAGAAATTAAGCCGAAGAAGACCAACAATAAAATAAGAATCCTGTGGTGGTCGGTTGGATAAGCTTGAAAGATTAAAGAAAGAGAAGAACATAGTGAGGAAAAGAATAAAGTGGTCAGCACCGAGTCGCAGAGCATGGGTGGTTGGGAATGTACAGTAAAAAAAAAAAGAGATACGAAAGAGCGATGGATGGAGCAAGAATGCGGCGCTTGCCAGTAGCAAGATAGAAAATCCATATGGGAGGGATCTATAGTTACGGGTCGAACCAGGGCACAGAGCGAAGACCTGCCGATCGCAGTATCACCACCAGCCCTAAACAGTCGGTACGCATAATGGCGGCGGTCTTCTATCCGGAGCACGCCGAAGTTGGGGAAAGCGAAGTCCATAGAGGCGTGCGATTTAGAGCGTCGGAAGCAAATGAGTGAGACGAACATGACGTTTAAGATCCTCAGTTTGTGAAAGCCGAACTGCTGTACGTGGAGGACTTGTTTAACCCAAAAAGACACTGGGCGGAGACGGATCTACGGTCAATATATGCACAGCGACTGTAAGAGCAGACAGCGAACTGGCTCTCGCGATTTAGCCCTGACCCATTTCCCGTCCACATGGAAAAAGGCAACAATTATTATGCCAAAGATACCCCAAAAGGACAATAATCAAGAGCCTAAGTCATACAGGCCGATCGAATTACTGCCAGTTTTAGAAAAGACATTAGAAAAGATGATGGTACGTAGAATAAAATGGCACGTGCTTCCGCGTATTAAACCGACTCATATGGATTCGCATAGTGCACAACGAGTCACACTGAAACCTGTTACACTGTGACTCGTTGGGAGAACTTTGTAAAATAATTCCCAACCAGTCACACATGTGACATGTTGGGAGACTTTTCTTAAAATATTTTTCAACCAGTTACACACTGTGACACGTTGGGAGACCTTTTCGAAATTATTCCCAACCAGTCACAATGTAAATCATTAGGCCAATCTACTCGATTGACCTAACGATTCACAGTGTGACTGGTATATTTTTTGTTTAATCTGGGGGTATACTGATAACTATTACGTCTTAGCCCTAATTTCGCTAAATAATCAGCTACACTGCTACTTAATGCTTTAATAAAAGGCAGGCAATATTTTTTTCTATTATTATTTACTATCATCAGCTTACGATAAATTCGTGTTTGGTACTTAATTCAAGGTTGTTGAAATAAAATATTGGTGGTAAAATCAAATAAGTTTAATTGGGTATCATTATAAAATCAACATTTAAAAATAATTAGGTATCAAAATAAATCAACAACATAACTTGGTCAAACATGTAAATATTAGAACAATTTAGACATTCTTGAAAATAAAGATCTATGACTCGTATTACAGAATGACAACTAAGTGCTGATCTTTTCTTGAGTACAGTAAGAACGGGATGTCGCTATGTGCTATATATAGCGACATCTCTTTCTGACTATGCTCTTTAAGACTAGATTAATTACTGAGAATCTTTCTATAATACTGGCATATGTGTCCTCAAACTCAGATAACACATCAATAACATTAAAAACATTATACAAAATATATGTGAAATAATAATAATAAAACCAAAAATATTTTTCAAATCATCACAGATAGGAAGCATTTCTACAGGAACTTTATATAAAATATGGATATTACTATTTATCACAAAAAAAAACCACTTAAGTAATCTGTTTCAAAGTAGAACACCATAAAATATCCTTATCTTAAATTTAATAACTAATAAGTAATGTAAAGGATGACTTATTATATTTTAATAAAATAAAAATATCTCTAAAAAATGTTTTACTAATCATCACAGATTGGATAACATCGCACTGAACCTAGTGCATATGAATCAATTCTTAATTATATCACAAAAACTATTTTACACGTTATAATCAGTCTCAAAGTAGTATCACAATAAATCATCATTAGGTACGTTAAATATTAGTCGTCCATAAAAATACTAATAAAATAATACCTATATCTAAAAATGATTTAAAAAATCACAGATTGGAACATGGCACTGAACCTTAGTGAATATGAATTTACTCTCAATTATTATTTATGACAAAAAATCACCATTAGCTTAAATATTGGTGCCTTAAAATCTCTAAGGCATGGCCCACTGTCACATGACCTAGCGTCAACTCCAATAGGGAAGATGCAATATTTTTATTTTTGTTTTCATTTTAAAGAATTCCATGTAGAATAAACCACAGATATATTAAAAAATTAAAACATTGTGATTTATCGGAAAAAATGCGGTTTTAAATTGACAATTTAAATTTTCGCGCGAAAACGAACCTATGGTTGCGATGACGTCACTCCTGTCTGTCACTGGTCGTACTTGTTCGTCGCTGGCTTTAAATTTTCAAACTTTTGCATATGTTTTCGACTTTCGGAATATTTTTTTGAAAAATTTAAAATGGACTATCCATCAACATTATGTGATCATAGGGGCATTCCACGTGAAGCGGACAGGTAAAAAAACTCGATGTTTCCGATTTCAGTAATATTTGAGTATGTTCTACTTATACTTATTATTGATACGCGTACCAAATATTTTTGTGATATAATGACTAGTTAAAGAGTAATGGGACTGTGAAGTTTTCGACAACCGGTTGGCATGCAGTACTTCAAAGCCGATTATGGACTCATAAAATTATATATTAAAATAACTAAACCAGTGGATTTCCTACTTTATTTACTGGGCTTTTTAACTGTGTTTTTGGAAAAGAAAAAAATATCTTTTTTTCGGAAAAAAAATCCAATTTAAGTTTTTTTCCTTGATTTTCATCAAGTTAGACCATTTAGTTTTTTTTTATTTTTTTTATATAAATTGCTAATATTATATAGAACATTGGTGCCAACTTTCATAATGGGCGTGAAAGTGGATTAGGAGCTAGACTGAAAATACTGCCGAAGGGTGGCGTCCAGCGCCGCGCCTGTTGACCGCCGCTTGTACGCGATTAGTCATCAAACTGTATATCAAATAAAATCACTTTTGACGGAATGTTTTGTAGATTTTTAATAAACCAATACATAGAAAAAATTCCACGCGGACCAGGCGGCAGACGGGACTCGAACCCGCACCCTTCGCAATCCGGGCGAATGCACTGAACAATTATGCTACCGCGGCCCTCACGGACCGCGTCAAAATTCCTCTAGCCATTCTTAAGCAGCAAGGCAGCGCCATCTCTTCGCATTATAGGTAATCCAAAATGTTATATTAGGGGCCGTTCATAAAATACGTCACGCTAAAATCAGCTTTTTCCGACCCCCTCCCCCCCCTATTGTCACGCTGTGTCACACTTTCTGTGACCCTCTTGAAATATTCCGTCACAAAAACGGAGACCCCCCCCCCCCTCCCCAAGTATGATTAATTTTAATATTTAAGATTAATTCTTAATAAGAATGGCTAGAGGAATTTCGACGCGGTCCGTGAGGGTCACGGTAGCATAATTAGTCAGTGCATTCGCCCGGATTGCGAAGGGTGCGGGTTCGAGTCCCGTCTGCTGATAAAATTTTAGTCTGCTTTAGATTTAAACATCAAGCAGTTACATGCTTTAAAGAAATAAAAATTATAACTATAATTGCTATTTCTTCTGTCAAATGTTTAATACTTGTAAAAGTATTCATTTGACATTGTGGGTTACCTATAATGCGAAGAGATGGCGCTGCCTTGCAGCTTAAGAATGGCTAGAGGAATTTCGACGCGGTCCGTGAGGGCCGCAGTAGCATAATTGGTCAGTGCATTCGCCCGGATTGCGAAGGGTGCGGGTTCGAGTCCCGTCTGCCGCCTGGTCCGCGTGGAATTTTTTCTATGTATTGGTTTATTAAAAATCTACAAAACATTCCGTCAAAAGTGATTTTATTTGATATACAGTTTGATGACTAATCGCGTACAAGCGGCGGTCAACAGGCGCGGCGCTGGACGCCACCCTTCGGCAGTATTTTCAGTCTAGCTCCTAATCCACTTTCACGCCCATTATGAAAGTTGGCACCAATGTTCTATACAATATTAGCAATTTATATAAAAAAAAATAAAAAAAAACTAAATGGTCTAACTTGGTGAAAATCAAGGAAAAAAACTTAAATTGGATTTTTTTTACGAAAAAAAATTTATTTTTTCTTTTCCAAAAACACAGTTAAAAAGCCCAGTAAATAAAGTAGGAAATCCAGTGGTTTACTTATTTTAATATATAATTTTATGAGTCCATAATCGGCTTTGAAGTACTGCATGCCAACCGGTTGTCGAAAACTTCAAAGTCCCATTACTCTTTAACTAGTCATTATATCACAAAAATATTTGGTACGCGTATCAATAATAAGTATAAGTAGAACATACTCAAATATTACTGAAATCGGAAACATCGAGTTTTTTTACCTGTCCGCTTCGCGTGGAATGCCCCCATAACAATACCACTACCATATTCCGGAAAAAAGCCGTGTTGACTCATATTTTGTCTAATCTACTTCAACAAAGTTCCAAATAAATTGTTTTTGACTGGAACTTCTGACCCAAAACTGAAAAAAGTGGTTTCAAGCTGCAAAGAGAAATGACAATTATTCTCCAAAGACCATTATTCGATGCTGTGAAGATCACTTTGACGTAAGTCGGCGAATATACTTGTTATATGCTTAATTAATCTGCTTGTACGTAAAAACGCATTAGTAACCTAGCTAATACTTACAAAACCTGTCTATAACATATTTTTAATTTTACAGTTGGGAGAATGACGTCGAAAATTAGATAAAGTTTAAAATGTGTGGCACAATCTTCACATTGGCAGGACTGAACCAAGCTTTGCGATTCATTTAAAATAACTGTAACACGATAACCTTCTTTACGTACTCCTACTATAATTCTCCATCTTTTTTAATTTGGACATAGCCGATTGCATTATCGCCGTAAGATTTGTAGAAGCCGCTGAATAAAATACGAAGTTTAACAACTACGATTTTTACATACCGTAGTAATTTAGTCCCTTTCATTTCTACACTTAAAAACTCTGCACTTTGGACAAAAAAAGTTATAACCATGTCAACACTAACTCTTGGTAAATTCCTGGAGTCTGCTTTGATAAACGCAACTTCCATTTTTATTAAATGTAAAAAAACGCAATTAATATTCCCATAAAATAATATTTACTTTAACAACCATAACCTCAAAGAAGTTCTCATAACAGGAGTGACGTCACTAAACGCTGATTGGTGATTTAAAATACGTTCTGTTTCAAGTATTTTTAATTCGTAATAATTGTTAAAAAACAACATTATGTAAAATAAAAACGTTGCAGTGGCATTTCTTTTATATTTTTTTAACATTTTAATCATAAAATTTTCATAAATATTATATATGCATCTTCCCTTGTATAAATGCATCATTTTTTATGATTTTTTTAGTACGTTTCCTCTTGGGTGATTTATTTTGCTGTTCTAGTATATTTCTAACTGTACATTGGGAAGAGTCGTCTTTAAGTACATGCAAGAAATGCATTATGTTGGGGTTTTTCATTTGCATTGCCCTATTTAATTTGCTCTGCCATGCTTCGAGGGCATTTGTGGTACGTAGGGTTGCAACGATATATCGGAATATCGATAATATCGAGACCAAAATATGGATATTTAAAATTCACTGATATCGATAATATCGATATCGGAAATTCCAAAATATCGATATTTCGTAGACTAAAGTTGAACACAATAATTTCAATTAATTTACCTTCTATGACTATCTAAATTGAATAATATCGAAATAACTATTGCTTTGAAATCGCAATAGCTTATAGATGTATTAAAAAAATCTTGAACCCAAAAAAATATACTAAACTGGTGTGGATTCTGGCATGATTCTCTAAACCTAAAATTAATTTTGACAACAGTGATGTCGATTCTGGCATGATTCTCTAAAGCTAAACTTAAATTTGACAACAGTGCATCCTTGTCATTCTCTATACAGAATGAAAAGGAGAGACTGATGTTAAATTTAGTTTTAAGTTTAGATAATCATGCCAGAATCGACACCAACGTATATAGGTATAATTGTATACCTAATGGTAACTCATGCACTTAAATAAAATCCTTGCCTCTCTTTCTAAATAATTGTCAACTACTGATTAATTGAATTTTAATATCATTGTAATATAACACAAAATAAAATTAAGAATCTTATACAAATCGTAAATTTTTCAAACTCACCAAGTCAAGAAAGTAAGATAGGTATAGTAATTTTGGAAGCTTTGGGCTTACCCTATTCTGAAGCCATGGGCACGCCCCTGATGTGTAGGTTTTACTAATACATAACAATTGTTTTTCATATGATTATCTATTCTGATTTTGGTGGCGTGCAAACATTTTAAACAAAATAAATATCTTTGATTCGAAATTGCTTTTGATTTGATACTTCGTACAGCGCTATAAAAATATAGAAAATATCGTGTTGGAAATGTTGGAATGGCTGATATATCGGATCGGATATCGATATTTACCTGCCCACATAAGTAATATCGATATTTCGGAAACCTTTGCTTCCTTAATTATAGGTTTTTGCTTTGCAAACTTAATACAAAGCAAAAAAAAAGAAAAAATATCGATATATCGAGATAAAATGGTCGATATATCGGATATCGATATTTTCCTGACTTCGATTATATATCGATATAAATATCGATATTTCAAAAGACTGCATCCCTAGTGGTACGATGTGTCTCTCCAAAAACACACCACACTTTTATGAAGTCTTCACGGAGCCACTCCTTCTCCATATAATCTACAAATTTCTTTTTTGAGACAGTATCGTCGCCATCTCCATAACGAGCAACTAGGTATGTATACCCCAGCCATGGAATATTTCGTGTTCTGGTATTAAGGGAAGGACAGCGCTTAATTGGATCATTCGAACTTCCATTAGATCGGGTGAACAGGTCATATTAAGCTCCTTCCTTTTTTTAAAAATTGCCTTATTGTAATGATAGTAGCAACCTTTTGTTGTGGTTGAAGGAAAAACAACGGCAATGGCTTTCATAACTGCTTTCTCATAGTCAATCTTGAATTTAAGTGGGTTCCAGTTAGGCAACTGTGACTTTATAATACGGAATAAAATAACGTAAGTTTTTGTATTTCGGTCGCTCATTAAAGCGTAAGCAAGAGGCTTTATGTTGGTATGTTCTATTGTACTGCCTGTATCAGCATGAATCGTATAAAGTTTCACAAATGGTGAAGGACGACTTTAAAATGTTCCATCGCCATAAAAGTTTGTTTCTTTAGACATGGCTTCTCTTGCTTTTAACGAAGAAAATACTACTATCCGTATATTATTCATATTACATGAATAAACTGCTAGAACAAAATCTTCGTAACGGGGTGGCACTTCGAATTCCAGCACTTTCTTAAGCCGCATTTTAGAAACCCCGACCTCTGAATTTCTTTGTCTATACAAAGTGCTTTTAATACTTGAGAACTTTGGTATCTCGGCAATAATGTTTATACCAGCATCTTCCGAGGTTGCCCAGCATTGTATTATACTGTGAGGTATATTTGGTAAATTCGGTTTAACTAATTCAGACTTAAGTTCGTGTAGAGATTCTTCGATTTGATTCTTTGCAAAGTCAGGGAGGCACACGTGAGCAGTTTCTTCTAAGATTTGCTGATCCTGTTTATAGAAATAGAACTATTAACGTACTTAGAGACAAGATGACTTAAGATATTTTAGTTAGGTATAGGGTCGGCTAAGTCCCTGCTGAACCCTCTTTTATTTGGTCTGAGGCTGAACCACTGCAGCGAGAATCGCGAGCGCGGTGGCGTGGAGGTATATCGTATACGTCTGATACCTAACTTCATTATAACTGAGGGCTCAAATATAAAGGCCTTAAAAAGTGCTCTAGGCAAGACAACGGCAACCGAGTTGTATAAAGGCTATTCATATTTCTCACAATCTCATGTCATCACTCGCATATGACAAAGCAAATAAATGGCGACTTAAAATGTATAGATGGGTCAGGCCGCCATTTTTTGCTGATATGGCGCAGAAGTATTGTGTTAGTGGCGTAAAAACTTCTACGCGTCGGTGACGTTGAGTAGCGTATAATAGTGACGAATAAATGTTAAGGTTGGCATACACATGCCAAAATATTAAGATTAAATTATGTTGTATAACGTAATTGCACCAATTATGGACACTTTAAGGATGAAAAGGTGGGTTTTTGCAGGATTATTCCTAATCAGGATTTTGTTTAAACATCAAAGTTGAGCTTAATGTCCGTCTTTTTTCCTTTATGCTTATGCCGAAAAAGTTAGAAATAACCGCATAAAAATGAGAGATATCATTAAAATATAAACGCAATTTTTTAAGCTAGTAATGGACAAGGAAAATCATTTAATGGACATCCAGTGATGAACATGCACCAAATATGGACATCTAATAATGAACACAATTTAATAATGGACCCCCACTAATGGACCAGCTCGTTGAATTTCGAATAAGAAGTAGTTCCCTATATCTAAGTAAATAAAAACATCAACAATTTTATAATCAACTAGACATTTATTATATTATTATTTTTTAAAGCATTTATTTGCTAGATTATAAATCTAAAGAAAATTTTTACTAAAAAAAAATCCACGCGGTCCAGGCAGCAGACGGGACTCGAAACTGCACCCTCCGCTATCCGGGCAGATGCACTGACCATTATGTTACCGTGATCTATGCCTTGCAGCCTAAGAAATACAAGCTGAAATTACACGAATGGGTTTAGTTAGTATACATACATACACTCTCGAAAAACATTACCCTCCTTTCTTCGGCAGTGAGGTAAAAAGTTAGTATAATAAAAACGAGTGGATACCTACCTTTATTTGGTGGCGTACAGGAGGTGACGAATATCTACTCTACCGCTCAGACCAAATAAAAAGTATTCGCTATGTGCACGACAGAGCGCCACCTACAATACGCAACTTTCCGGGATTATGCCAAATAATGACATCAGTTTGTATTTTATTGATTTCTAGTAAATATAGTAAATTAAAGATAAATAAAAATTATTATATATTGTATAATAATTTAAATACTGTCGGATTTCAATTCGGAATTTAGTACAGTCAATAATAACTCTTGTATTGATGTAATCTGGACTGAAACACTTGGGCATTGTTGCTTGTACGGTGGCTCTATTCGGCCAAAAGATTAAATTAGCAGTTGAACAAGCTAGATTTTGTAAGATCGAATGAAATATACGTGAGATTGTGGTTTTTTTTGTACACCAAATAACACACTCAATGCTGAAAATGTCAAGCCATTTTTCATTTTTATCAAAAAAATCAGAAGTCGGTCTTTAGTGGAAACTGTACATTTTTTCATAGTTAATCTTGTTAATAAAAACTCAAAATTGCTAAATGACACACCAGAAGGATCTAGGAGTTCTTGATCATTTGTTATTGATGAAATACCAACAAATTCTTGACTTTTTGTTTCGGTAGATTGATCCTCATACGATTTTTTGTCAGTGCCACAGCTTTTATCTTTCTTTCTTGAATTATTTGTCATTAAAATTCTTGATGTTGGATTTCAGCATCACAGTGATCACTGTAAATTAATCTAATACAAATAAAAGTTGTATCTCTTAATTTCGATTCAGAAAACATATTGACTTGACATCCTTGATCGATCATAAAAGGTTGAGTTTGATTTAATTCACTCCCTTCCTTAATTATTATTTGACTTGATGTGGTATCTGAGACTTTTGTGGTTCTTCGTTTTGTCAAGCGTGTATATCTAGCTAGGACCTGTGAATCATTAACCTTCCTCTTTCGATATATTTCAGGGAATATCGTAGGAGCATAACTCGGATTTTCTTCCTCGTCTGATTTTTTGTTTCCCATAAAATGTTCACTACAAATTGTGTCGTCAGGTTTGGGATACCATGGCGACCCATCAACACTAAAATAATAAAGACAATAATGAATATCACATAAAATATATAGCGCAAATAAAATTGATCATAATTTAAGGTTATTTCGCTTACTTATTTCTTTTTATGGCATCTATCCATTTATTTCTTTGATTTAATTTCCAGTCCAATGTAGGAAATATATACACAGACTATTTGTGCCCTTATTTTTGCAATTCACAACACAACAACATCTATTAATAGGCATTTTAAAAAGTTTTTGTTTATTACGAACTCCGTGCAAATTGACTTTACTTTCCCGGATTGTTGCGTATTTCTGCCACGATAAGCGCTGCGATCGCTTCACTATACCCCCACCATGTACTTCGCACATAGCGAATAGACGGAGTCTGCCGAACCAAAAAGTGAAGCCGATAAAACTACGCCTCGCCGTGTACATACACAGTTACACGCACACACATGCAACGAAACTACGCCTTGGCTTCTCAGTCGAGCTATCCCGACGCGCGGAGTGTGACGTAATAATAAATAACAATATTTATTAGAGAAAATGCCGAATTGTGTAATGAAAACGTGTAAAAACCAATCTTCCAAGAATAAAAAACAGGATGGAATCACATTTCATACGTAAGTAAAGTTATAAACTGCTACTTTCAATTAATCAAAATCAAATTTGAGGTTGTCGCTTTGTAAACAAAACCTGAACGAAATGTTGCCATGATTATTCGTTACAGTTTTACCCTTTTGTTGGGTAGCGTGAAATATAACGTAACGTTATTTTATTAAATACATTGTGTGGCATACTTTTATATTATTCGAATATTGTAATGCATGGATAAACAATTACACGAAACATCTTTTTTCTTTATGTATTCGTATAAATTTTTTGGGATGTAATACATATTATATATTATACGTTTTTTTTTAAGATTTCCTAATCGAGATCAATATCTAAAAGAGAAGTGGATTGCAGTCATTCGTAAGAGTAGAAATGAACCATTGTGGCAACCAGCTTCCCGCAGCGTGGTTTGTTCGACTCATTTTCAGAGCGACGATTTGTACTACACAACAAAAGGGTTACGTCGTGTAAAACAAAATGCATATCCAAAGGTACTTTTTTACTATTATTATGGTTACTTAGATTAATTTATATTTTAAAGATTCCAATAATTTATTTGCTAACTGCTTATTGTTTGTACAAGTCCCACCATCTATCATGTTGTGGTAGAACTACTTGCTTCAGATTCCCCATTTTGCCGTATTATGCTACTAAATTAAAGCGAACTTACTTGAATTAAGTATCATTGTTCATTAAAAGTATTAGTACAATAGTAAAAATAATGTTAATTTGGTACTTAGCTAATTTTAAACTCAACCTTGACCGCAACTGTGCACACTAGAAAAATGCCTCATCTAATGTGCACACCGTTTTAAGATGCATCTACTTTTTAATGGCCTTTTTAACCCAAAATTCGCGATGTTTGTGGATTTATTTTATTATGTTCTTGTATAGGAACTAGTGATTATATTTTGTGTATTCTATAGAAAATTTCATGTACATTTTAATAAAAGAAACGGTTTATCAACATTTGTATATGCTTTTCGTTTTATCGACATAAAGTTGGGATGACTGATTTGGTAGCGATTTCAAGTGCCTTGTTGCGAGTGCTTGAAACTATAAAATGAAAAAACCTATTCCATCCGAGACTTGTAACTAAAGTAAAATAAACAATCCAACATAATTAAACGTCAACACATAAATCAAGGCACTTGGATCTCGCATTTGTTTTTATCAACACTTGAATCACACGACCCTTTTTTTTCTGTTGCGTGTTATATTTTATAATTGTATTTGGTAAGTTATTATATACATTCATTTATATATAGTACATTCTATATGTACAAAAACCTGGATTTATAATTTACAAATTTTGAAAATATACCTCATTTTACCTATTTAAACGACTTTTTTATCTTTCCTGAGTTTACCATAATGTAATTAAAATAAATTATAGACATGACGCATTGTGTACACACTGTTTTATTGAAAATTTTATGGAGAATCCAAATATACGTTTGTGAAGGGTATTTTTACAAAATAACAGAGAAATCGGCAGAACAATGCAATCGTTCCCACCCAGCGGGCGGGCGGTCCATAAAGAAGTCCAGCACTTGTAGGTGAGAACGGTGCATGACCTTTGGCTCACGAGAGGTTTAGAGAATAAGCTTACGATATTTTTTTCCAATATTTTATAACGTTATTACATTTTTCTAATATTGGGGTGTTTTATATGACTATGGTAACACTGGCTAATGCACTACATACATAAAAAACCGGCTTCACTTTTTGGTTCGGCAGACTCCGTCTTTACTTTTTATTTGGTCTGAGCGCTACCGTTGGCGTTGAAGTACCAAAATGGTGGCGTATTTCTACTTCTACGCTATCGTCGCGTTGAGAAAACCACTTATATCTCTGTAAATAAAGTATGATTTGAGTTGCATTATAGCTCCAAACACGGCTTTCACTTCTACTAACATGATGCACTATTTGTTTTTCGTGTAACAATCAAACTTACTTTTTTATGCACAAAAATCTTACCTTGAAAAAATTGTGTACACAAACTACACCAGACGTTCACATGTCAACTGTCAAAAATATAGCCGCTCATCAAGCCGCTGTCCACAGATTACAGAAACCCAGCGTTGCCACTTCCCGATTTGAACTTCACCGATTCCTAAAGTTTAATAGAACATGGAAAATAGGTGGCGTTGACAAAAGTGGCGTATAAGTACAGTTTTTGACGAAAACTTATTTGAAATCATTTTCAAGGAAATTCTTAGGATAAACGTTGCTAAATTAAAAGCACGGATAGCTATTAATATAAGTATTCTTATAGTATCAGCCATGTCTTAAAAACTGACATACTTTTTGCTACTACGATAGTTAAAGTGCACCTCTACCTCGGCGGATAGAAGTTTTTATGTAATTTTACTACCTTTTTTCAGATTTCATTCGAAATATATTTTTTGTTTATTATCTGACCTGAAATAATCATAATGTCCACTTGAGTCACTTTGTTGCTTAATCCAAAGCCGTCATCGAAAATCCGATATCTATAATACTTTTCAAAATACTGACCGCGGAGAAAACAGTTTTCAAAATCAGCAAAAAATGGCGGCCTGACCCAGATACTGAATATTATAAAGCTGAAGATATGTTTTTTTTATTTTTTTGGGTGAACGCGCTAATCTCAGGAACTACCGATGCGATTTGAAAAATTCTTTTTATTTTGGATAGTCCGTTTATCGAGGAAGTCTTTAGGCTATTTTTTATCCGACAATGACACGAGCGAAGTCGCGGGCGGCCACTAGTTTAAAAATATAACACGACCTTTCCAAGGTTTAGTAAATATCTTCAATAATGCTCCTATGAAATTGTCACGAACCTTTTTTACCTTGTTTATACAATGAAGTAATCGTTAAATTAAAGTGAATTTATTAGTGGGTAATCGAAGTAAACTGTTATTTTCAGTTAGCAATCATACATTGGTTGCCTAGAGCACTTTTTAACTTTATTTATAGCTGTTAAAAACTTACATAAAATAGTGGAAAATATTAAATCAAATAGGCACTTACTTTCAATCTTAGGATCCCTGGCGTAAAACTGATATCCGGCACGTAGCAAAATAGTTCCACCATTCTTTTTAATAAAACTTGTAATCCTGTGTGTTTTTTGTTCTGCCGAAGTAGACGCGGGTTCCTCCATGGTATGTAGCGAGGCGTGCACTGATAAGCGTTGACCTAAATGTAAAACTTAACCTACACATATTTATTTGCATCCCTTTCTTTACGAGCTTTAACAGGGTTGGTTCCTGATGATTCGTACAGTACGAGCTTACCTGCAAATATAATCCTTAATTTTGCGTAGGTAGAGAATATTATACTTTGGGTTGAGCTTCTGCGCAAAAATAAAATTAAGTGTTCTATTGTATTAATAGACAAAGAAGCTCGGACTGTCACACCCTTTCGGCGACTTTCAAAAAAACTTTAGGGAAACAAACTACGTAAACAAGTCGAGAGCAATAAAACGCCTGTTTTATTTAACAAAACAATATGATTTATGACAGCGGCAAGTCAATAATAGTTAGTGCGTTTGTCGGTTTTATTTTTATTTCCCTGTTAGAAAGGGATAAATATTTTAACAGGTAATCAAAAGGTCAGAGTATAGCTTTATAGGCTATCAAGATTAACAGGAATATGTAAGGAAGGAATAATAAAATGTAATCATTTTAAAAGAATAGGTAGAATCTTTGAGTCAAAGATTGGATAAAAGGTTTCACCTATATAAATAGAGCCCAAAATAGAATGAACATGGAACAGTATACCTATCAGCAGATTGTCATAACGAGTCAGTGTGTGGTTGGTTGGAAATGAATTAAGAAAGGTCTCCCAACGTGTCACAGTGTGGTGTGACTGGGTTGGGAATTATTTCAGAAGATCTCCCAACGTGTTACAGTGTGACTAGTTGGGAATAATTTTACAAAGTTCTCCCAACGAGTCACAGTGTTACAGGTTAGTGTGACTCGTTGGGAACAAACGTTGGGAATTTTTGTTTTTGTCACGAAAACGCACCTCCGTGGAATTTCTAGCTTAGAAAGTAGTTACCCGCGAAACAATATTAAGTTGGGTAACATTTAAAAGTATTACAGGATGTGACATCTTTAAATCGCAGGATGTTCGTGTTTCATTTCAGAGATAAGTAGGAAAAAATGCTTGATCGTCATTACCGTGTACGTAATTACCAAGGTTTACCGTGTTTTATATTCACCACGGTAATGACCGTCCCAACGCGGTGATGACCCCAATACTGTTTTTGGAATTCAAAACGAACAAAGTTAATTTAGATTTATTTCTTTTACATATTAAAGATGCTAAAGTCAAAAAGACTGCCAAAGAAATATGTAGTTACACAGAAAGAAAAAAGTAGGTAGCTAAAGAGACAAGACACACAATAAGTTGAACCTAAGTAGTTTGTGCTACAAAGAGAAAGAGAAGAGATTGAAGAAGCTTGTGCAAATAAATTATTTTTAATCTTACACAACAGAGAAACCAAAGAAGAAAACAGGCTAACTTACATTTATTTAATGACGTAAGATGTTTTTTTCATTGAAATATCAATCACTGATCTCATTAAACTCCCTAAAATCCATTGAGAAGCTTAAAAGATCTAAGCGTACAGACAGCAGGAACATCTTTGATTTATAGTATGCCAAGATAATACGAGTAAAATTATAAGGAAAAAAAGCTCATTGAATTGCCATATTACATTATTTTAATTTACACTGCAATATATTTTCATTTGAATATAAAAGCAATGATTCGCCGTACCTCTGCAATTTCTCTTGAACTGCTACCTTCATTAAGTGTTAAATTCAAATAATTAATAGCATTATTCATTTATGAACTAACAACTTAAATTACGCTTTTCAAAATGTCATTACAATGTCTCTTAAAATTTTAACTTCTTTAATTATTAGTTCACAGGGGGGCGAGCCCTTTGTAATTTATAGATGTAGACGCTATATTTTAGCATTATAGTGCAAAACAAAAACGAGCGAGCCTTTTAGTAGTCGCGTATGATGTGTAAAATTTGGAATCTCACCTTTTATAGTAAAAGAAGAAATAAAACCTACTACAAAAGGAATAATAATAACACATTAGAACATTATGTTCTAAAATCAAATCAAATAGCGCGCGCTTACGCGACTTCCTGTTACACAATTCCGTCCCATTTCACGAAATCACTCCCACAAATTGCAGGAAAGCGAGAGGAAAGATGTTACACATCAACAGAAAAATGTCATTTTATTTTTGGTAAAAAGTAGGAAATTGCATATTTCTCAAGAAGCACCACATGCACAATCAGACTCAATGAATATCAATTTCGACTAAAAGAGTATTCAATCAAATTTTAATTGCGTTGTAGAGTATATAGTTACCTACCTAGTTATGTTACTGAGTCGACTTGATTCGCTTGATTGTAGACTACTATCCAGACGACTACTTTGGCAAAGATTGGCAGTCCTTGACTTCGTAACGTCATTTTCAGCTTTGGTCAGAAGGATGATAAAGGGGGTTAAAAGATGTCAAATAGCAACGCTGTGTCAACATAGAGGTATAAGAATAGAGTGGGGAAGGCGGCTCTAAAAGTGTCCGTCTAGGAGAAAGAGTAAGATGAGAGACAGCTAGCCTTTCTCTAATCGCGAATGCGCATTGGATGTAAAATCTACGCATGAATACCGACCAAGCACACGACTGCGCAGCGTCACAAGAGAGAGAGATAGCTAACCGTCTCTATCTTTTTTCATTCTACTAGAGACGGACACTTGCACTTCTAATAGAGTACGTATCTCCCCTACTCTATTCTTATACCTCTATGTGCCAACCACAGCAAAACAAGTAATTTTTGCACGGCGTGACGTCAGTCTTTCTCGATTGTTGTTTACCGTCACGTGACCTATTATTTTTGCGAATTTATTTTCTTAAAAATAATAACATTATTTATGATCAATATAATAGTTCTTATATAGAAACTGTAACCCATCCGATTTAAAGAAGGACAAAAACAAAACATTGCATTTTATAAAAATACTTGTATTTATTGATTACGTAACAAAATTTTTAAATGTATTTTTAAACTTATCTAGCAATAACAAAAAGTGTAGAAGCAAATGGTGTCAAGAATTAGTTGTAAAAAATTACAAAATAATAATATCGTCACTCTCCCCACCGTTTGTTTCTACAGCGGTCATAGTAAGTAAATATACAGAGCAATTCATGACGGCATAACTTAGTAACGAGTTTTTTTATTGTATTTTCTTCTACAGTTATTTTATGGTGGTATGCCTAGATTAAAATAAAAAGGATAGATACGGTACATTCTCGTACAATACAATAATGATAATTACTATATTTTTCGTGGTATTTATTAGAAATCATGTTTTTTTTATTATAAACTCAGATAGGTTATTTTCTACGTGCTTACGAGTTTTTGTTTACTACATAGCATAGATAATCTATAGACTAAAATGGCCGACAGCGTTTTTGTATGTCCATGAAAAGACTATTTT
This sequence comes from Chilo suppressalis, assembly GCA_902850365.2. Taxonomy (NCBI): domain Eukaryota; kingdom Metazoa; phylum Arthropoda; class Insecta; order Lepidoptera; family Crambidae; genus Chilo; species Chilo suppressalis. Next base: position 14,908,983 of record OU963900.1, read on the forward strand.
AAAATTAAAGATTTGTAGCTTTCTAGGGCTCAAAAAAATATAATACTTTTTTTTTCGGTCTAATAGAACATTTATTAACCATTTAAAACCTTTTTCCAAAAAGGGTCAACTAGCCTATTATGGTCAGGCACCAAAATTTAAATATGCTATATATGAGTACTTTTGTGAGGCTAGTGCCGTATCTTCCCTTTTTGTTTTATCTAAGGTGGTATGTCAATACAGGGAACATATTCTTTGAACGAATATTTTGGCAGAAGTTAAAATGTTTTACTAGTTTATAGCTAGTAAAGTAAATAAAATATACACACATTGGTCATTATAATCTTCCTAATTACAAAATAGTGGGTTGACTGCCAAATTCATATATATTTCCACATGTTATGTATTCCGAATGGATCGCTCAGTATATAATTTATCACAACGTTTTGATAGGCGAGGAGCCACCAATCCAAAAAGCTCCAATGATTAATAAAAATTAAAATATATCACATTGAGTAGACAAATAAAATGCGCTTGGTTGGCGTGGATTTAGTTTGTCGAAAATATTTTTAAATGTCCATGTTTTACCGTTATCATTGGATTTGAAAAATCTAAAAGTAATGTTGTACGAATTGTGATGCCTTTTCAGAAAAAAACCCAGCCGACCAGTGTTTTTTAGCCGGAATGTTCCGGCAAACCAATTTGATGGTGTGATAGGGGTTACAATTTATTTATTATTATGGACTCCTAATTTTTACGCATTTTAGTTTTAGATTTGAAGATATCTTGTTATGCGTGCCAGATTTATCAAAATTCATGAAAAAACGGTAAAATATTATGGAAATTTAAAAATATATTATTTATTTAAAATATTTTCGGCAAACTAAATCCACGCCGTCCAAGCGCATTTTGTTTGTCTAAGTAAATGGTATCTTTTAAATTAATGCATGAACGTGGAGATTTTGGAATTGGTGGCTCCCGGACTATGACATATATACCTAATAAAAATTTTGTCGATTATGAAATAAAAAGAAAAGTAAATGCCAACTGGCAGTTCTGCATTTTGCAGTCTTATAATTAAAGTAGCTTAATTTTAAATCAACAGTTTATATCGTATCAGATCTAAAAGCACACATTCCGTACTTGAATCACATCATATGTTCTGGATACGCATAAATGCCGTCTCAACAAACGTAAAACAAATTTAGAGTAACCTAGCGGTGGTAAATCAGTGGAAGTCACTAATAAAACATTATTATTTGACTGGGCTGGGTCGAGTATAAATCGTAGCGAAAACACATGTACCCAGTATTGAACTCAAAAGTATATAAACTTCCTAAAAATAACACCCGAATACTAATCATAGGGTGAGGTAGTCAAATATGTAGGAAAAGCTTAATTATAATACTTAAAAAATACTATGCTAAGAATGAAAAAACATACGAGATATGTTTAAACTTATAGGAAATAGAGTGTTTCGTTGAGTGACTGGTGTGGTTGGTTGTGTAGACTGTTTGCTGCTAAGAAGGCGAGCTTATGTGCGTATTGGCACACTGATGGCACTCGAACTTGAGACGAGCAGTTGAAGTACAAATGGGTTAGTTTGTAGGTCAACAGCTGAATCTGTGGACGATTTAATGCAATCAAAAAAATTTACTAGAAGATAGTTTGCACGCCGCAGTTTTAACAGCCAACCTTATTATTGCAAAACATCGTAAGAGTACTCAAAATCCTGGAACAGTAACATCGATTCTAAGGTCCACTTGCAATTTTGCTAAATCTCAATTTAACAAAAACTAGAGCCCATATAATAATGTCAAATCAACATTTGTCTTAGGGATAATCTAATTTTATCTTTCGAGATTTAGCAATTTGGTACAAGTGGACCTAAAAATTATTAATCATAATGATGAACTGTTTATGACGCCTTACACTTAAACCATTAGAACCGATTTTGTTGAAATTTGCGATATTTTTAAACATGAAAATATAACGAAATAAATGAACATGAAATTAAAAAGAGGGTAATAAAATAAAACTATTTGAACAAGTAACAAATACATTTTATAGCAAAAATAGTAAAGCATATTAATCATAACTTATAATAATTAAAAATAACTTACACGATCAGGGGACAGTCCAGTGGTGTCCTCAACCACATTGTATGAAGTGGGTGCAATAGTGCCGTCACGAACGTTTTGAGACACCAAGTAGAAATCATATCTATAAAAAAAAATACATAATATTTAATCTTGGTCCCATTATTGCCACATGAGATTATAAATATAAGGCCCAACGAGAACACAGGAAAGTAGTGACATGGTCATGACACACTAATTATCACAGAACATAGAAAGAGGTTAGAAGGGTGATAAAAGACCGCTTGCTTGAGAACCGATGTCACCGGCTTGCCCCCACTTCACTTCCACCTAATAGGTCATAAGCCAATCAAGCAAAGCGAAATTAAATAATCGAACGAATCAGCAATTACACCAGTCGGAGTGTGCACTGATTCGTTTGATGGATTGCGCTAGTGGTTGACAGTGGCAGTTAATGAAATATTATTATCGATATCGATATGCGAATTGGACTTGAGTATTTTTATATTTGAGTAAATGGTATTTTTGTATCCTGACAAAGTCAGAAAAGACAATAAAACTTAAACGCCAAGCAGCTATAAACAATTATATAGTATTTAAATAAAAACACTTGACTAAGTATCGGTGTAAATAAGAATTTTGATATTTACCCATGAAAAAAAGTCCTCCTTTAGGTAGATTTGATACTTGCATCGTAACTTTGTAAGTAATTACAGTATAAGAAGGCATATTTTTAGAGTTTATCACAATATTCTCTCACCGCGGGTTCGCGAACAACTTCAATCGCCTAATGGAATTGCTGACTATCGCTTACGATTTCATTTTGTTATTTCCGACTGGATAGGCTTCCTGGAGAAGCTACTTTTAAGTGAGTCGATTGTGAAACCCCCGCGAACAATCCTACTACTTAGTAGGAATCTATATAAACTAACCTGGTCTCAGGATGAGGTAGGTAGGAGATCTTGATTGTTTAATTAACGGGGCGACGTGCCGGCCGGCAATTCCACCTATATTAGCGTAGTCCTTTTGATACTCCACAAAACGTTCACAGGAGTTGATCACAACCACTATAATCCACAGACGTAAGCTTCCAGGAAGGATTTAATGAATATAAATTCACTTTTTTACTAACAACGCAAGGCTCAGGCGGCCGTTAACGTTCTTCATAAGCGCACCAAATCGAAGTGTCTTTTTTGTTTTCCGGTTGCGGCGCCACCGTCGCGCGCACCATTTTTTGTTTTTAATTATAGGAAGGGAAACATGTAGGCAAAGGAATTAATAGTTTACAAGGATTGGCTAATGTTTATACACCGACCGCCAGAGGTTTTCAAATGCCTTGCGGTCTAATTTTTTTCTTTGCATTGGTAATAACAATATTAATGAAAATGAGCATGGGGTATTTGAAAACCCTCGGCGGTCAGAAATAACAAAATTAAATCGTAAGCGATACCGATTAGCCATAGTATTCCCGCTAGGCAATTGCCCCGCAGGTCAAGTTATGAGCATTTACTCATAACTGACGCGCCGGCCTCGCCCACAAGGCCCTTCTAACCTCTTATATGTTCTGTGCTAATTATACCTATTGCATTTCATAATCAAGTAACAATGTTAATCCTAATAGTAATCACCAGGCACACTATTACGTTTGTTTGCCAACAATCAAATTTATCCCAGTTGCTGATTGCTGTCTCCCAATTTAACCCATGTAATCAGGCAGAAGCTCAGCAATTATTTGCTATATTAGGCCAAATGCAGTAAAAATAATGATGATGAACAAGTGCTGACCTTTCCGGCAGTGAGACCACGTCGCCGATAACGGTGCCGGGGCGAGGGTTGTCAAAAGATAGCGTATTGAAAGTGATCAGATACAATATAGGCTTGAAACAGTACTCGGCTGACGGTCGGCGCCGACGTAGCTATATTTATGCAAATATATGAGCGTGTATACTGCTCTATCTACACTGATGATTTGCTACGCGCGTACAGCAATGGAGCGCTGGTAGAAATGGTCGGTCCGAAGTACGTAAGTCGGTCGACAGGCTATAAGAATGTATGTATGCGTTTAGTGCTTTGCTGACGCGATTCGACAGCTGTACGCATGCGTATGAACACGGGAACTTTAATCTTAGCACGAAACAATACCGAATTCGAATAGTCAAATTCGATCTTGATTTGTATGGTAGATTTTTAATTATCGTTATGTCCGTTTGACGATTTAAGTTATCAACTATTCATAGCCAAAGCTCAATAAATAAAAAAAAATATCAACCAATATTAATTATCAATATTTGTTACTGGGTTTTTATTCTAGAACTAGAGGTCGCCCGCGACTTCGTCTGCGTTAACTTAGTTTCTTGAAAATCCCTCTGGAACCTAACATTTTTTCGGGATAAAAGTAGCCTATGTGTTAACCTGGGGTGTCAGCTAACTCCATACCAAATTTTATTAAAGTCGCTCCAGCCGTTTAGACGTGAAGAAGTAAGAAACATACACACTCACATACTCACAAACTTTCGCCTTTATAATATTAGTGTCATTAGCCGAGTGCTAAAAAAGGGTTCCAAGATTTTTTTGAAAACCGTATTTTTCAAGCGACATTTGACAGATGGAGGTCATTTATTCTTATATGAATCGCACTATACCCGCCCTATAATAATGAACAAGTGCTGACCTTTCCGGCAGTGTGACCACATCGTCGATGACGGTGCCGGGGCGCGGGTTGGCGCCGCCGCGATTCGTCTCCACGAAAATGCGAGTGTTGATACGCTTCGACACGATGATGAAAGCAAACTTGTACTCCTGCCCTTGGTAGAGCTCGTTCAGCGCCTTCTTTATTTCCGCCACCTGGATAAGTTTATAGTAGTCATACAAACAAAGTCAGATATGACAAAAAAAATGCTTCATAAGTCTTGCTGCCCTATCCTATTGTTTTTGGCAATAATAATAGTATAAGACAGCACCTGGCAAACTTATTGCTAATAATGTGACAACTTCAGTCAAACTAGTGTTCATTGATTTCATTTCATTTTGTTCATTCAGTAATTTTGTTATACTGTTATTTAAAATCGATGAACACGGGCTTATGAAGAAGTTATTTTAAAATGTAATTGTTAAAATTTTTTTTCATCCCACCACCTCGGAAAGTGTAATTTTGCGCTTCGAAATCTGGCTGGAAAATTCTATTTTATTCGCTTGAGCGGCAAAGTAGATTTGAATTTAGAACATCACATATAATGAGTACTCAATATAATTGTAAATTCAAAACGTCATTAAACCTATTTAATGTAACCTCTATGGTGCCAAATTTATGATTAGAACTTTTTAAATTGTGAAAAAATTTAAATTTGGAACCTTCTTGGTTTCTTTGTTTTATTTGCGTGCTTCGCGCCATTCTAGTTTTTCACGTTTTATTGCTTAAATATTTTGTCATTATAAATTGTTTTCTTTTTCATTTTGTCATTTCCTCGCTGAGGTGGGATGAAAAGTTACGTATTGCACTCGAGTGGAAAGATTTTTCACCTTGTGCTCGTTTGTTTCCCTCGCTGACGCTCAGGATTCTAATTTAGAATCACTCGCTGCGCTCGTGATTCAACTTTAGAATCCTTCGCTTGCTCGGTCATCCAAATCGAGCACGCGGTTAAAAAGGAACTTTCCACTCTTGTATAATAAATAACTAATATTTAAAGAAAACCAAAGTTGTACTCTGTTCAGCTATCCGGCTGGAATGGAGCTTATTTAACTATCAGGACGACTTTCATGTTTAACGAGAAGTAAGGGATATTAGAATTCCGCCTCTGAATGGGATCACAAGTGTTGATTTGCTTTGATATAAAGATATCCCATAATATTGTAAATCTGTGGCAAAGCTCGAAACAAACGTTAAGTAAAGTGGAGGTGGTTAAAGTGGTACAGAGTTAAAACTTCTACTATTCTATCTACTACTAAATAAATTGTTACAAGGCTTTAGTTGTACTCATTTCTATGATAATAAATGTAATATGTAAAAAGTGAATGAAATATCTGTTAGAGATAAGCTCTCCTTTGCTCACATTTTTAAGTATTGTTTTACAATTTTTATTCTATGCAATGCAATAGTTTAATAAAGTTTTACGTACCTCATAGTCACGGACGAAAGGGATTTGTCCATCACCAACACCATCACGGTATACCAAGATTGGATTGGGTAATACTCCTGTAAAATAAAATCACAATCAAAACTGTCAGCCCCTAAAGCATTAGCAACAAACAACTCTACTGTCAAACTACTTTGAGTTCATGTCCATCAATCGCTTTATCACATCGCGTTTTGGTGGTCATACTAGGAGAGCTGTATTCATAACTACTCGTTAAATCAAGTAAGTCATAATTAAAAAGCTTAAAATTAAATTAAAAAACACGACTGTCGTTTAATTTTTTTTAATTATAAAGTAAAAAATAATTACCCTTTTTCGAATAGGAGTATATTTTTAATGCCGTCGCACAGTGGGTGAAAAAAAGAGGTCCCCTTTCATAGGATTTTTGAAAAAATAAAAATGTATATTATCCGTTTAAGGTATGCGGTTTTATTGGACATATCAGTACATTGAATAATAAAATAGTTTGGGGAATTTCCTTTTAATCTAACACCATAAAGCACGGGCTTTAGAGTTTCAAATGTATGAAAACGGAATTTGTTTTGCTCATAACTTGTCTCGGTCTTCTACGGTCAAGCTGAAACTAATAGGGATTATTACCGGGTCTGTTACGAAGCCATGTGACCTTTGACCTTCACCCCGGACGGCCCCGTTCAAAAGATACGAATTTTTCAAAATGCTTATTAGGGTAATTTTGCTTTACGGGGTTATGTGTCTCAATAAACAGTTTATTTATGTTTCTTGCCCAGCATTTAGTTATTAATACAGCGCAGATTATTATCTAATAAAACTATACATATATATATAGATAACGACACCATACAACTTAACTTTAAATAAAAGCGTCCTTATTCAAAAGATATGGAATTAATATAAATAGATAAAGGAAAAATTGTTTTAAGAAAAAGAAAACAAGAATACAGTATTGTAAAGAATTACAATGGAGTCCTTTACAGCCTACAATTTAATCTTTTGTTTGACAATCGCTTAAAAGCCGCGCGCCATTAACGAGAGCATCATTACATATAAACAATACAAACTCTATTGTTGCAGGTTTTGAGGAATTCAAAGGGTTACCCACAGTCATTACCTGCCGTTGTTTGCCTATAATAATTACTGATTATTTGCTTTTATTGTGGGTAGGTGAATAAATAATACGTTGTTATTATTATTATTCAACAATGACTTCGATTATAATAAATACGGAGTACACCTGTATTTCATTTCACTTATCATTATTGATTCGTAGCGTAACGTTCTCTTTGCTCAAATTTTAAGTTGCTCAGAATGGAAGGGCTTGTGTCTAATCTCGACGTATATATATATATGAGGCAAAAATCTTTTAGTGCCGACATGTTATTTCAAAAAGTACTCGATTCAGTGAGATTTTCATTATCTGAAGAACAAAAGACAACTCTTAAAACGTTTTGTGCTACATATACGAGTAATCTTAAACGCAAATGGAAGTCAGCTAATTACACACAAGGGAATTTTATAAAGAAGTTTGCTGACTGGTTGGACCAAGAAATAAAATGGCCAGAGTTTGTTTCACTAGACATAACTGAAGAACAATCAAATATTATGACGAGTTTTGAAGATCCTTCAACAAGTATTTCAACAGTAACAAGACCTAGTTTATCAACGGAATGCACTGTTCCTCATAGTGTGGCTGTGTCGACATCAACCGCTACATTTAGTCCTCGAAAAGAATTTGCCAATTTGAGTCCACTGCAAAAAAGAAGAAGAACTGAAAATCTCATTGCCGAAAACGACTTTGAGACACTTGCTTATGCCCTGGCTAGGAAAGCGGAAAATGAAAACCAAACGGACTTTGTAGAATTAGTGAAGCATTTGATTAAAAAGCCTGAAGATGCGCCAATGCTGCGAGCCTGCCTGAAATCGACGAAACGAACTTGTCATACCGATAAGGCACTCGGTTGAGGCAGACAATGAGAGACATGGGGTGTGATATACTTCCATCGTATGATGCTTTGAAGCAAGAGAAGAAGGAGTGCTACGTTGAAAAAGAAGACATGGTAATAACTGAGACTGAAGTAACACTTAAACTTCAGTCTATTTTAGATATTACGGTCAAGAGACTATTAAAAACTCTGGAAACTGATTTAACTGGCAGTAATTCGACTCTTATCAGTAAATGGGGGTTTGACGGTGCATCTGGGCAAAGCAACTACCAACAAAAAATTGACGGCGATGATTCAAGCATCTTCATGTGTTCATTTGTGCCGTTAAAACTGGTGAGAGATGGTACTGATGAAATAATATGGGAAAACCCCAAAGCGTCTTCAACGTTTTACTGTCGACCCATTTATTTTAAGTTTGCTAAAGAGAACGATTTGAATGTTAAAGAAGAAATGACTTCAATTGATACGGAAATTGCTGCTCTACATCCAACTGTTATCGATGGTGCAAATGTAAAACACGTTCTGCATATGACGATGATTGATGGTAAAATAACTTCACATTTATCAGATACATCCACAGCTACATGCGATATATGCAAAGCAAAACCAAAAGAAATGAATGATATCGACAAGGTTACTCAGAGAACCCAGTCTGTAGACATGTTTAAGTTCGGTCTGTCTTCCCTCCATGCACGAATTAGATGCATGGAATGTATCTTACATATTGCTTACCGTCTCGACTTCAAGAAATGGCAAGCTAAGGGCGAAGATTTGAAGCAACAGTTAAGCCAAAGAAAAAAGGCTATTCAAGAACAATTCCGGACTGAAACGGGGCTACTTGTGGACGTTGTTAAACAAGGGGCTGGTACAAGCAACGATGGAAACACAGCAAGAAGATTTTTTGTTAATCCTCAAATTACTGCTCAAATAACGGGTGTTGATGAAGAACTCGTTAGAAGATTTGGAGTGATTCTTCAGGCTATCTCATGTGGAGAGTTTGTGGACGTGGAAAAATTCCGCCAATATTGTGCTGCTACAGCACGCAAATATGTCGAGCTCTATGAATGGTATTATATGCCCTCAAGCGTGCATAAATTACTCATTCATGGTGCCGATATAATAGAGCACAATAACTTTATACCAATCGGCAAGCTCTCTGAAGAGGCCTCTGAAGCTCGTAACAAAGATTTTAAAAACTTCAGAACCTTTCACTCGCGTAAATCTAGCAGGATTGCAACAAATAGATATTATCAATAATTTGTTAATATCGTCTGACCCATACCTATCAAGTTTCAGGCCTAAAATATGTCAACGAAATAAACCTCTCACAAATGAAGCTAAATCATTATTATTAACTTCTTGTGAAGATAAGGAAAATATAGAGTTTGTAGATGTAGGTAATGTATCTGATTATGACTTTGATTAGTATGTGTTCTTTCCCTCAAATCAAATTATATCAAACTTTGTATTTTTATTTTTTTGTATCTTTGTATCATATTAATATAAACAGTTTACATATTTAAGAACTGTTGTAGCCAATTTGAGTTCTACTAATCTTTTATACTTTAGCTTGTATGTGTGTAGTAATTTATACAGTTGTGGCTTCCTTATTATGCATTATTAATTTATGATATCAAGCTTAGTTAGTAATTTAAGTTTTGTAAATAAAAATATTGATGTTAATAATTTTGTTTTATTCATAATGTAAATAGTTTATTTTCTCGTTTGGCAGTAACATATCAGAATCTCCCTTACTACATTTACTAATATTAATAACCAGCTAGTTTATCTGGAAAAACACTTTGTTCATTTTAAGCTTAGTCAGTTAAAGTTCTAGATATCCCAAAATAAACATATTTGATCAAACCCTTTCTTAGATAGACATTGTAAGTGTAAGTATGTTTGTTTGAAAAAATTAATTATTATAGGCAAACAACGGCAGGTAATGACTGTGGGTAACCCTTTGAATTCCTCAAAACCTGCAACAATAGAGTTTGTATTGTTTATATGTAATGATGCTCTCGTTAATGGCGCGCGGCTTTTAAGCGATTGTCAAACAAAAGATTAAATTGTAGGCTGTAAAGGACTCCATTGTAATTCTTTACAATATTGTATTCTTGTTTTCTTTTTCTTAAAACAATTTTTCCTTTATCTATTTATATTAATTCCATATCTTTTGAATTAGGACGCTTTTATTTAAAGTTAAGTTGTATGGTGGCGTTATCTACTGTGTAGTTTTATTAGATAATAATCTGCGCTGTATTAATAACTAAATGCTGGGCAAGAAACATAAACAAACTGTTTATTGAGACACATAACCCCGTAAAGCAAAATTACCCTAATAAGCATTTTGAAAAATTCGTATCTTTTGAACGGGGCCGTCCGGGGTGAAGGTCAAAGGTCACATGGCTTCGTAACAGACCCGGTAATAATCCCTATTAGTTTCAGCTTGACCGTAGAAGACCGATACAAGTTATGAGCAAAACAAATTCCGTTTTCATACATTTGAAACTCTAAAGCCTGTGCTTTATGGTGTTAGATTAAAAGGAAATTCCCCAAACTATTTTATTATTCAATGTACTGATATGTCCAATAAAACCGCATACCTTAAACGGATAATAAACATTTTTATTTTTTCAAAAATCCTATGAAAGTGGACCTCTTTTTTTCACCCACTGTGCGTCGGGGCAATATTTTGTAATGACAAGATTTGTAGTAATTGTTTTGTAAGGCCATGTACGTATGTACTCCAATTGCATTTAAAAAATATACCAACAGTCCGTCCTATTCGAAAAATAGTACTAATTTTTTACTTTTTATTTCATTTTTTATCGACAGGCGTGTTATTTTTTTACGAGGTTTATTTATAACTAGCTGCTGCTGCCAGGGATTGCAATCCGGAAAAACGGATCATGTAATCCGGCATCATTTGCGGGTACCGGATCCGGTGCTAGCAGTTTACTCATTTTGTGATAATTTTTGGCATTCCTTCGTGCGATAGATTCATCAAATCATGATGGTATCTGTCTTAAATACCTAATACCTATCAGACTTGTTTGTTAGCATTCTTAAATACTTTAATAATGATTTAGATCTCATTTCAGTTAATAGTATCTATTAGATATTATAGTTACTTAATAATTAATGTTGTTATTTAAAACAAAAAACTTCAAAATCGAAAATGGAACTAAAAAGTAATATCTGGTTATGATTTGGAAAATCATGAACCAGATATTATTTTTTACTTGGGCGGGTCAAGATTGAAAGACGTATTATTACCGATCAGAAACGAAAATCTATTTAAGGTTTCAATTTTGACCCCGCCCGTTTTCGAAACCATGAACCAGATATTATTTTTTACTTTTTAGTTCCATTTTCGATTTTGAAGTCAGTGTTTTTTTGTTTATTTTTTTTATTTCATGCATTTTAGTGAAAAGTTCAACGTCCAAGTAAATAATAACACAATTGACGGAGAAATTGGTTTCCCTCGATTTCCCCGGATTCCACATCAAATCCTGACTTGGTTCCAATGGGACCACATCGGAAGTGCACTCTTTCGAATAAAAAAAAATTTGGAAATCTGTCTACAATAGGGAAGATGCATATATAGTATTTATGAAAATTATATGATTAAAATGTTAAAAAAATATAAAAGAAATGCCACTACAACGTTTTTATTTTACATAATGTTGTTTTTTAACAATTATTACGAATAGGTACTTGAACCGGAACGTATTTTAAAACACCAATCAGCGTTTAGTGACGTCACTCCTGTTATGACCTGTTTTTTTTTTCAGAATATTAGTGGTATTGTTATGATCACATGATGTTGATGGATAGTCCATTTTAAATTTTTCAAAAAAATATTTCGAAAGTCGAAAAAATATGCAAAGGTATGAAAATTTAAAGACAGCGACGAACAAGTACGACCAGTGACAGACAGGAGTGACGTCATCACAACCATAGGTTCGTTTTCGCGCGAAAATTAAAATTGTCAATTTAAAACCGCATTTTTTCCGATAAATCACAATGTTTTAATATATCTGTGGTTTATTCTACATGGAATTCTTTAAAATGAAAACAAAAATAAAAATATTGCATCTTCCCTATTAACGGAGAAATCGGTGAACATACAAAAAAAATATACAGTCAAACACAGAACCTCCTCCTTTTTTGAAGTCGGTTAATAAATTGATCTTTCTGTGAAAGGGAAATATATAAAGACTGAGCTACTCGTTACGACCGCATCCGGTCGGATTGATGGGAATCCGGTCGTATCCGGCCGGACTGAAGCCGGATTGCAATCCCTAGCTGTTGCCCACGATTTCACCTGCATGTAATTTGTTTAAAGGAGAACTTTATTGATTGGTATTCACGTGGCGTGGTAAATAAAATAGGCACCTGTTCATTGATATTTAAAGCAGGAAAGGTCAAAATTTTGCATTTACAACATAATATGTATTGTATGATAGACAAATAAAAAATAAAAATAAAATAAATATTTCCGACACTCACACCAATAGGCTAGTTTACTCATGTCGAATTGTATTAAATAAATGTTTATTTCTTAAAGTGTTTAGTCTAAGGAACCTTAATATATCGATTTCACTTCATAAAAGCAGAAGATTGCTGTAGAAATTTAATTTTAAAAAATATTTTTTAGTCTATATTTTTTAAACACTAAAAACGCTGTTCGCCACATTCGCCATGATTTTGACGTCTCTTATGGTAAACAACTAAATGTCATTCGCGTGTTACTGTAGGTGGATTCTTTCGTCTGACTAAATTTATCTAAAAACACTTTTAACTTTAGGAAAGAAAAAAACAGTAAACTTAGTTTTTTTTGACTAAACAAATTAAGGATGCCGGCTTTGTGAAAGCAGAAAGCACAAATCTGCCAAGAATTGACGCATTGATGGTTGGTGAATTTGTTGCACTAAACCCCGATTTCTGCTCTGCGGAGCAGAGAAACGACAAGGCATCTATGTAAGTACCGTGCATTTAGTATTACAATGTAGTAATAAACATAAAACTAATACAACATATGAATAAGTGTAATAAAGTTGCGTAGGTTAATTTCTTTCGGCACTTTAATCCACAACTTTCCTGGAGTTTTCAAGGATGTGTTTTTATATTCTCGTACAATACAGTAATGATAATTACTTTATTTTTCGTGGTATTTATTAGATCATGTTTTTTTTTATTAAAAACTCAGTTAAAAGTAATTTTCTACGTGTTTACGAGTTTTTGTTTACCACAGTTCACGTCATAGCATAGACAATCTATAGACTAAAATGGCCGACAGCGTTTTTGTATGTCCATGAAAAGTCTATTTTAAAATTAAAGATTTGTAGCTTTCTAGGTTTAAAAAAAATACAATACATTTTTTTTCGGTCTAATAGAACATTTATTAACCATTTAAAACCTTTTTCCAAAAAGGGTCAACTAGCCTATTAGCCTAGCCCCAAAGTAAGCACTGTAAGGCTTGTGTTATGGGATGCTAGGGTAACGGATAGAATACATATATAAGAACATATATTTACATAGAAATACATATTAAACGTCCATGACTGGAGTACAAATGCTCGTATTCATCACACAAACATCTGCCCCCACCGGGATTCGAACCCGGGACCTCTCGAGTCGGCGACACCATGAAACCCGGCGTACAAACCTCGGAGGTCGTCAAATAGAATCTCAATCACGGCTTGACCGATTTTTATGAAATTGTATATGCATATTTAGTGCGTCTGAGAATCGGCTACTATCTATTTTTCACACCCCTAAGTGATAAGGGTTGTCCACCCCTAACATTTTTATTTATTTTTGGACTATTTTTTTATAATGTGGCATTAAAAAAGACATACAACCCTAAATTTTCACCCTTCTACCACCAGTCCCTATTTTTATGGTGGTACGAAGTTCGCTGGTTCAGCTAGTAAATATATAAAAGTTTCCAGGCCTCGTCTTTCTTTACGTATGTTTGCAATGTACTCAAACCACTACTACAGACTTTCACGCGGTTGTCTGTCAGTAACAGTTCACTTTGAAAAAATGTAACTTAATTAAGTCTCAAAAGATCGATCGTAAATGTATTAAGTGACTTTGCATTTACAACATAATATGTATTGTATGATATTCCACCAAGATAAATTAGTGAAATGTTTTTAGTTCGGATCTTAAGACTATCTGGCAGTTCACACGTGACCCTATAAATAGCTGTGCGTAGCCGAATTACGTCTCTTTTTGCTGATCGAATCCAAGTTATAGTCAGTGCATTGTTAATTTGATATTTTTCCCCGGATTCACGGGTAAGTTCAATATACTTAATTCGAAGCCGTGTAGTGCCGGCCTAGAATAGAATAGCACTACCCCCTCTCATCCCGTGGGTGTCGTAAGAGGCGACTAAGGGAAACTTCACTTCACCTAAGGAGATGGGCAGCAGCATCTCCTTATGCGAACCGGTATACTGCTATCGCCAACCCGCCTGCCAAGCGTGGCGATTATGGCAAAACCCCCCCATATGAAGCGAAACAACACAAAACGGCCCCTAGTCCCCGGCGGCCCCGCTATTCCTGGCTACGGTAGCGGCCACGGTAACGGCGGGGCCGAAGAATCCCCGGGTAGGACACGGCTACCACAACAACCGAATACTGGCCCTGGCAACCTACAACACGCGCACACTGAGGACCGATGCCAAGATGACAGAGCTGGAAGAAGCTATCAGCAAGTTACACTGCCTGGGACGTCATCGGGTTATCTGAAGTCCGAAGAGAGGGAGAGGACACGATAACTCTGGACTCCGGTAACTTGCTGTACTTCCGGGAGGGCGACCAACAGTCCGTAGGTGGTGTCGGGTTTATCGTCCACAAGTCCCTCGTCAACAACGTGCTGACCATCGGTAGCGTTTCGAGTAGAGTAGCGTACTTGGTACTCAGAATATCATCACGATATTCGATGACTGTCATCCAAGTCTACGCTCCAACCTCGAAACACACCGATGACGAAGTGGAGGCTATGTATGAGGAGATCTCTCGGGCCATGCATAGCCACAAAACCCACTACACGATTGTGATGGCGGATTTCAATGCAAAGTTGGGGAAACGTTGCGGCGACGAGCTGAGAGTGGGGCAATTTGGATTTGGGGAACGGAACGACAGGGGTCAGATGCTGGTGGACTTTATGGAGAGGGAGAACCTCTATATGATGAACTCCTTCTTCAGAAAGCCCGTCACCCGCAAATGGAACTGAATAAGTCCCGACGGCAAGGTCAAAAATGAGATTGATTTTATCATGTCGACGAAGAATCAAATATTCAATGATGTCTCAGTGATCAACGCTGTTAAGACAGGAAGCGATCACCGCATGGTAAGAGGCACATTGAATATTAACGTTAAGCTTGAAAGATCGCGACTGATAAAATCAACGCTCCGACCGGGCTGGCACGCCCAAATTCAGAACCCCGAGCGCTTTCAGCTCGAGCTCCAGAACAGCTTCGAGTACCTTGAGAACAGCATAGACGTGGACGACCTGAACGACCTGGTGGTGGATACTGTCCGTACGGTAGGGTCTAAACACTTTAAAACCCGCCGTACCAAATTAAAGAAACTCTCCGCATACACACTCGAACTCATGGATAAGAGACATGAAATGAGACTACAGGACTCAGCGGATGCCCTTCGTTATAGACAGCTTAATAGACAGATCTCGAAGTCGTTGACGCCACTACGTCATCGGCAACGCCACTTTAATACCGAGCGTATTAAAGAGGCCATAGAGCGGAACAAAGGCTCCAAAGTGTTCGCTAGAGATCTGTCTATTGGGCAAAGTCAACTGACGAGGCTGAAAACTGAGGACGGTAGTATCATTTCATCGACTCCTGAAATCCTGAGGGAGATTGAGAGTTTCTATAGGCAGTTATATTCCAGCAGAACACCAGGCGAAAGCAGAGCTCGAGATCCTAGAGCCAAGCTTACCCGACATTATACCGAGGATATCCCGGACGTCAGCCTGTACGAGATTAGAATTGCCCTCAAACAGCTTAAAAACAACAAGGCGGCGGGAGATGACGGAATCACAACAGAGCTTCTGAGAGCGGGCGGTACGCCGGTACTTTAAGTCCTCCAGAAGCTCTTCAACTCCATCATCCACCAGGGCAAAACGCCGAAGGCATGGAGCAGAAGCGAGGTGATTTTGTTCCTCAAAAAGGGCGATAAGACCCTACTGAAGAACTACAGACCCATCTCGCTTCTGAGCCATATCTACAAGCTGTTTCCGAGGGTCATTACGAAACGTATCGCTCGCAGGCTCGACGACTTCCAGCCTCCCGAACAAGCCGGTTTCCGAAAAGGCTTTAGTACCATAGACCACATCCATACGCTGCGGCAGATTATACAGAAGACCGAAGAGTATAATCGGCCACTTTGCTTAGCATTTGTGGACTATTAGTCCAGTCAGTATTGTCGCGAAATCCGTTTTTCCTCAAACAGCTGGAACTATGCTAAAAAGTTTCTTAAGATAGTAAAGAACACTTTACATAGAGAAAAAAATGTTTCCAACCCCGGGCAAGGGTGAAAACCACCCTTAATAATCTATTTTTCCAATTATCTCAAAAAGTATACGAGATACGGAAAAAAACTTCAAATGAAAATTGTAGATCTTTTTGAAATCTACAAAACATTATTCCACCCTCTTGCCCCTATTTTCAATAGGGGAGCCAATAATCGAAGTCAAAGATTCAATACTTAAAAAGTTAAAGTTAGTTAAAAAAGTTATCTTTGACTTCGATTATTGGCTCCCCTATTGAAAATAGGGGCAAGAGGGTGGAATAATGTTTTGTAGATTTCAAAAAGATCTACAATTTTCATTTGAAGTTTTTTTCCGTATCTCGTATACTTTTTGAGATAATTGGAAAAATAGATTATTAAGGGTGGTTTTCACCCTTGCCCGGGGTTGGAAACATTTTTTTCTCTATGTAAAGTGTTCTTTACTATCTTAAGAAACTTTTTAGCATAGTTCCAGCTGTTTGAGGAAAAACGGATTTCGCGACAATACTGACTGGACTATATGAGAAGGCCTTCGATTCGATCGAGACCTGGGCGGTGCTGCAGTCTCTCCAGAGGTGCCAAGTGGACTACAGGTATATCGAAGTGTTAAAGTACCTATACCAAAACGCCATTATGTCGGTCCGAGTACAGAATCAGAGCTCAAATCCTATCCAACTACAGCGAGGGGTGAGACAGGGAGACGTTATATCTCCGAAACTGTTCACTGCTGCGATGGAGGATATTTTTAAGATTCTGGACTGGAAAGGATTCGGCATTAACATCAACGGCGAGTACCTGACACACCTTCGATTTGCCGATGACGTAGTCCTAATGGCGGAGACCTTGGAAGACCTGAACACCATGCTCGAGCATCTCAGTGACGCATCCCAGCGAGTGGGTCTTAAGATGAACATGGACAAGACGAAAATCATGTCCAACGCCCATGTTGCACCCGCTCCAGTTAATGTTGGGAACGTTACACTTGAAGTTGTTGACCACTACGTTTACCTAGGACACACAATCCAGTTAGGTAAGTCCAACTTCGAGAAAGAGATCTCTCGTCGAATCCAACTCGGATGGGCAGCGTTCGGGAAGCTGCGGAACATCTTCGCGTCCAAAATACCACAGTGCCTTAAGACGAAAGTCTTTAACCAGTGTGTGTTGCCAGTGACGACCTATGGCAGTGAGGCGTGGTCGTTTACTATGGGTCTAATAGGACGGCTCAAGGTCGCCCAGCGGGCAATGGAGAGAGCTATGCTTGGTGTTTCCCTACGTGATCGAGTCAGAAATGACGAGATCCGTAGGAGAACTAAAGTCACCGACATAGCTCGAAGAATAGCCCAGCTGAAGTGGCAGTGGGCGGGACACATAGCGAGGAGAACCGATGGCCGTTGGGGCGGGAAGGTTCTCGAATGGCGACCGCGTGCCGGACGACGCTCAGTGGGAAGACCCGCTACAAGGTGGACCGACGATCTGGTGAAGGTCGCGGGAAAACGCTGGATGCGGGCAGCGCTGGACCGATCGTTGTGGAGATCCTTGGGGGAGGCCTGTGTCCAGCAGTGGGCGTCGTACGGCTGATATGATGATGACTTAATTCGATAGGTTGTAGGTCAATTTAGGCATTTAATTGTACTATAGGAAGTGTGTGTAATTATTTCTAGGTCCTTTGAGGAAGCTAATAAAATTTCTAGACAATAACCAATTGATTAGAACTGCTCGGAATTTCTTTGGAAATATATAAAGGAATGCATTCTCCGAAGAACAAAATTTCTGTTTCTTAGAACGTAATAAAGGATTTAAATTAGCAAATTGTAAAGTCATTAAATAAGTAACTTGAATTTCATTTCACATTGTTTGTCATTTTCTAAAACCAAATGTTTATATAGAATGTTAACTTAAAGATATCAGCATCTACACATGTTATTGAATATATGTACATCACTTAATCTTAGTCTTTGAGTTTGTAAAAGCTATATATATATAAATATATCAAAGATATCTATAAATAGTATTAAGAGTGTATGTTGAAATATCTTCTGAATATTGACAATATATATAGATCTTGTTCACTGCGGTTATAGATTTTTATTTCACTCCAAATATCAGTATTTCGGCGCCCTGAGTATAAAAAATTTAATCTTTAGTCTCATGCAAAACCTCTGGGTTGGTTGGTGATAGCGATAAGTGCTACAAGTTATAAGCGTTTACGTGATTTTTGCGGTCTGTGAGACGAATGTTTATGAATCTAGGGTTAAACAGGTTTAAAATTATAGTTGTCTCATTTACAGAGGCCCCCGCTTACAGAGGTCGAAATGTGCCGTTATTCCATTTTTAGAGTACTGACAAACAAAGCATGCGCGAAAGACGACGCGAAATGTATGTAAACAAACATGTCAAAACGTGTTACAACCTGATTAATTAGTCTCACTTATACAGGTAATTGAGCTAGTCTCAATTATAGAGGTAAACATCGAAAGTCTTAGAATTCAAATCTCATTTAACCAGGTTCAAAAAGTCCCATTAACAGAGGTAATTTAATGAAAAAGAACCGGGACCTCATTGCAACTCTCAATAATAGGTTTCACACTTATCCAGGTTTTACTGTACTTACAATCACAAAACTAGAAAGAAAATCAATTATGTAGATGAAATTAAAATACTGTAAGCGGTAGCGCCGTAGGCGTAGGCTGTATAGATAATATTACCGTGCCTAAAACGTGCTCTTTAGAGCCCTTTTACAAAATTGCGCCGCTGCCGTACTGATCGGCGCGTAGGTAGATTTGCATTAGCACATATTGCATTTTACGGGTGATGTTTCGAGTCTTAAATTATAAAAATATATATGTTATGGGCTTAGTGATTAATCGGGCATTATTCATAATGCCCGGGCAATGTGATTATAACCAATCAATTCATCACATTGCCCGGGCATTATGAATAATGCCCAGTGCCTGTTGGGCAGTGATGTAAAGCATGTTTAATACTTTGAAATGAATACTTACTTAGATAGACCGAACATTACAAGTAATGAAATCAATTATACCCGATGATTATCGGGTAGAGTAATAATAAAAACGTGTTTTATAGTTTAGTATTTATTTTTAAAATTTAAATAATCAGACTTCGGTTTCACTTCGATCAATTTACGAAGGGCTACATTTAAAAACTATAGCCTATAGTAGTTTCAATGCAGTTTGTTTGAAATTTTCATTAAATTTGTTAAATGATCAGAATTTATGGTTCCCAATTTTGTAGGATGCAAGGACTACAGAAGTAAGAATAGTACTGGACTTCTGCCTTATCTCGGCGCTGCGGGAATAGCAGCCCTTCCGCCTTTGCGTGACAAAGTCACAAGCATCACTAACCTTCACACCTTCGGCTTGTTGGTCGCCACCACCATTTGGTTGGACCAGCCTCAGGCACTACGGGTCGCACGATGCTTGCAGCTTTGTCACAGCAGGCAGGGGTTGCTCTCTCTCCGCGCCTCCGGGCTCTAAAAAACACTCTTGAGGTAGGGCAGACCAAGCCCACGGCGTGTCGGGGTTGACCAAGTCGGTTCTGAATTAAAGACTGAAGTTGTAAAGCCACATTTACCTTTTTTTTAAGTGTTAAGCCCATACTATATCGGTGAGTTTAGATTGTAATTAATCACTTGGTCCGATATGGCTGGGCATTATTCATACTGCCCGCATTAATCATTTGGCCCATAACATATACATTTTTATGAAAGTTTTTGATAGTAATTCAATATCAAAATACGAGGTAAACCTGCATTATTTTTTGGGAAAACTCACGGAGGTTAGATGTTGTTTTTTTTTTGATAATTAATGAGATGGAAAATCAAAATTCTAATAAATTATGTTACAACAAAAACATATTTCTGATGTAGTAGTAATTAATTTGATCTAATTTATTGAACATTATTAAGAGATTGAGACGTTTGAAGTTGTGCATATTATCGTTTTTTTCCGTAAACTGGCTTCAGTAGAACGATCAG
This sequence comes from Chilo suppressalis, assembly GCA_902850365.2. Classification (NCBI taxonomy): domain Eukaryota; kingdom Metazoa; phylum Arthropoda; class Insecta; order Lepidoptera; family Crambidae; genus Chilo; species Chilo suppressalis. The sequence continues at coordinate 14,929,659 of OU963900.1, forward strand.
TACAAAAAAAGGAAAATAGTAAAGTAGTTGCAAATATTCTGCATTAACTTACAATATGAGGAATAATCTACCTCTATTGGAAATAGTCAAAATCTTTTCTAAATGGGTAAACGAGGCGCTCAGAAATTACGATTTTTTTGCAAAAATGTGAAAGGGCTTTTAAGACGGTCGATACTTACCGTGTTTCTCGCGGTACTTGCGGACGGCGAGGGCGATGTTGAAGCCCATGTGGGCGGACAGCTCCTCACCCGAGGTGTGCGCGTTCACGGTGGAATAGTATTGGCTCATGTGCTGGTTGAGTGTGGCCACGAACGCGCCGAAGCTCTTCTCCTTGGAGCGCGTGTCGTGGCACACGTCGTAGCCGACCACCATTATCGTCTTCAACGGTATCACCACCGTCCAAGGGGCGCCGCCTAGCTGTAGGATTGCAATACCATACTCGTTTAATTTACGCCGGAGTTTTTGGCGGGATTTCATAGAGTGCGGTTGGCGTCTTATTTTAATTATTATTAAAATTGGTGTGATTTTGTGTTACAACCATCTGCGCAACTGAAGAATTAGTAGAATCCTTAAAATATACACTATTCCGATCAAATGGACGTGAGAACTTTGTTGTAGTGTTGACTACCTTAAGCTTATCGAACAAACTAACTCGATACATTTCGTGCCAAACACTCCATGAAACATTAGAATGTGTCACACCTTCATTCTAATGTAAATAAAAAAAAAGAAGATTGAAGATTTTTATTCATCTATACGACTGAAGGACTTGTATCCGTGGTCATGAATAATTAAAAAAATATTACGCCCATCATATCCTTACTAATATTATAAATGCAAAAGTGAGCTTGTTTTATTAGTAACGCTGTAACGCCTAAACCACTGAACGGATTTGGATGAAATTTGGTAGGCATATTATAGTTTACGTCCTGGAGCTCTACTCTCTTTCTCCGAAACGAAATTTCGGCAGTGACTACTCTATTTCATCTTTGAACACGCACATAAAGTTCGGAATCACAGATAATTATCGTGAACGAATGGAATGAGTTATGTTTGCGAGTTCTTTTTCTATATACTTTTTAGATAATTTTTTACAAAAAAACAATATTATTTTATGACAACATTTTTGATTACATTAAAACAACCTCTTTTGACAGTGTTAGCGGACTAATTTGTAGAGTTGATGCAATCGAATGTATGTCAACCTAAATTTATCGTGTAACACTTTGAAGTATTGGCAATACAATAATAAACAAAAATTTGATTCAGTAGTAAATTTTTCATACTAAAAAATGTTCCTCACGCTAAGCAGCCTTAATTAAAAATACTGTAGTAGTAATTTTAGGTTTAATTTAAACAAAAAACATAAAATGAAAAGGTAACACTTTTCATTTCGTCAGTTTGAGGTTAAAATTTCGAACAATTTTATCTGTCAAATTCAATTTTAGTTCAAAAGTTTTGTGAATTAGAGTAGGCTCAGAGAATTTAAATCTGAAACTATTTTCGGACGAACGTATTTTCGAAATGAAATAGGTAGAAACAGAGTAAGGGAACGTGCGAAAGGACATTGTTCAGCGTCCATATATAGTTAGCCTAAGAACCAACAATCATGAAATATTATTTTCTAGGTTCAAAATCGTAAGTAAATGACTGTAAAAACAAAGATTATTGACGGACACTTCTGAGAACTTAAATTATTAGGAAAACTAAAACGTTTTTGAGGTTATGTTTAATATTCAATGAAAAATAGGTCAACCTATGAACTTAGTATGTACTCAGTATGAAGTAAATTAATATTACAACAAATTCATTTTATTCGATGCGATTTTAAAGAATGTCTATTAGGAAAAACTTGGTTAGGAAGGTAGGAATCATGAATAAAATAAAAACTGTATAGTACGATTATTAATTCCAGTCAGTAAAATGACATTTCCAATGTTGCAGGTTTTTGTCCCAAATAAATAAATAGAATCGAGTTTTTACAATTAAAAGTTAGTAGAGATTACATTTTTTTTATTCAATATCAAATTGCATTTATAAAATTTATCAATAAAAATATGTTATTTACGGTAATTAAACAAAACACATACACAGTAAGTAGATTTATTTAATATTACATAAAACACTGTTAAGTATTAAGTTAAATATCTCATTGTGTTGACTCGGTGAATTTTTGGTTATTGGAAGCACTATGGTAATCACTTGTCACGCTATGGACGCCGTTTTGTTTTTCATTCTGCTCCCGAATTCCGACGGTGTCAGAAGTGTTTAGTGTCCTCTGCAATTTCTTGTTTATTTCTTACTGGTTATTTTTTTGTTGAGTTTTGTTACGTTTGTTGTTTTTGTTAACGTTAAGTTTTTGTTTTGTTACGTTGGTGTTTGAGATGGATCCCCAACCGTCCACCTCTAAAGAGGGATGTCTCACTCCAAAAAGAAAGCGTTTATCATTTGTTGTGAGTGAGAAACAAATGGTTCTCAATGAATATAATTATGTATGGAATCAAAATGCAGCAAAACCTTTTGATGTTCCAAAGAAAGATGAGTGTGTGAAGACGGTATCTCAAATTTTGGGAATTTCGACTAGATCTGTATATCGGATACTGAAAGAACAAAAGGAGTTCAGTTATCTAATCGGAAAAAATCTGGACCCCAAACTGACATTCAAAGATAAAATTGATGATTTTGATTTTTCGGCGATACGTCGTAAAGTTCACCAATTCTTTTATGAGAAGGACCCTCCAACTATTGCCAAGGTATGTAAATCTATAAAATTATAATACAATACAAAAATATATAATTGTACATCATACATACATAATAATAATTAATACATATTGTCATTGTCTCGCTGTTGTTAACAAAAATTGAATACTTGTAATATTTTACAGGTTCATCAGGTTGTAAATGATGACCCTGACCTACCAAATATGTCAAAGAGTACCATGCGAGCAGTTTTAAAACATTTAAAATTTAAATATGGCCGTCGCAAACGACGCAGCTGCTTGACAGACCGTCAAGACTTAATTCTGTGGCGTAGACGGTACTTGACGGCAATCAAAGAATATCGGAGACAAGGAAAAATAATTTATTATCAAGATGAGACCTGGATTAATGAAGGTAATTGAATATTTTTATTTACAAATGTATTTTGTGATTAGTTTTCCAGTGTCAAAATGTATTTGTGTCAGTATTATATTATTTATATGATTTTGTGTATTAACAGGTCATACAACTGGTAAAGTTTGGGTGGATACAACAATAGAATCTTCCAAACAAGCGTTTTCTAAAGGTTTGACAACAGGCCTAAAGAGCCCAACTGGTAAAGGTCGACGCCTAATAATTTCACATATAGGCAGTGATGAAGGATTTGTAGAAGCCGGTTTACTTATTTTTGAATCGAAGAAAAATAGTATGGACTATCATGAAGAAATGAACTCGCGAGTGTTTTGAGGAATGGCCTAAAAGCATTTTGCCAAATTTAAAGCCAAATGCGGTGCTAGTATTAGATAACGCAACGTACCATTCAAGAAAAGTCGAGCGTATCCCCACTTCACACTGGCGGAAGGCTGATATTATTCAGTGGTTGGATGAAAAACACATTCAATATCAACCTACAATGATCAAGGCTCAATTAATACAAATAGTAAAATTACAAAAAAACTAATTACGAACGTATGCTGTGGAAGAGTTAGCCGCTGAATACGGTGTCACAATCCTGCGTCTGCCCCCCTATCACTGCGAGCTCAACCCAATAGAGTTAGTTTGGGCTCAAGCAAAGGGGTACGTCGCCAGGAACAATAAAACTTTTAAAACAAAAGACGTAAAAAAATTATTTGAAGAAGGTCTGAAGGAAGTGACACCTGAAAATTGGAGACAGTGCATCAACCATGCCATACAAGTTGAAGACAAAATGTGGCAACTCGACCACATCATAGATGAATGTGTAGATTCATTCATTATAAATGTAACTGAGTCGGAATCAATATCAACAGTAATGAATAAAAACGTATAAAATGACTTGTATTGTTTTACTTAAATAAAACTAGTTTTTACGGGTTAATGCACGAAACTTTATTTATTTATTGACGTTTCGTAGCCTTTACAGGCTACGCCGTCAGAATCAAACTTTTATTTAATTTGTCGAGCTACCTTCGAAAGAATTTTTTTTCGAAAGTTGCGTGCATTAACCCGTAAAAACTAGTTTTATTTAATGAGTGATGTGCGTGAAAACCTAAGAAACAAATATTGTTTTACTTTTAATAATAATAAATATTTCCAACACTCACACCAATTAGCCTAGCCCCAAAGTAAGCACTGTAAGGCTTGTGTTATGGGATACTAGGGTAACGGATAGAATACATACAGAAATACATATAGAAATACGTATTAAACATCCATGACTGGAAACAAATGCTCGTATTCATCACACAAAACATCCGCCCCCACCGGGATTCGAACCCGGGACCTCTCGAGTCGGCGACACCATGAAACCCGGCGTACAAACCACTCGACCACGGAGGTCGTCAATTCCTCTGAACCTCTTTAAACATTTTTTCCAGCTTTTGTATATTTACAATAAAAGAAAATGCTTTGATACCTAATAAAATAAAGCATGACTAAATGTCTTAAGTCTACATCACTATTGTAGCGGGTCACCCTTTTTTGTATCAGTGACAGTTGCACTTGTCATTTTACTGACTCGAATTAATAATCGTACTATAGTTTTGCTTCTTATTTATTGACTATTTATCACGTAGTTGTATAATATTGTATATTGTATTTATTTGTATATCACATGTATATTGTGTAAATATGCAGCGTGAATGTGTATCGAGTGTTGTGTTCTTGAATAATTAGGCAGTATGATCCTTTCAGTATGTTGTGGCACAGGTTCACTAGCACTTGGTAATAAGGGCTCTTCTCTTTGGTAACATTGATGGCATATTAGATAGCCAAAATAGTTAAATTAAAGGAAAAACAATCGCAAATGAACACACACAACAGGTAATACGAAACGAGAATGCACTTTCCGGTATATTAAACTACTCTTTGGAATGCACGAATGCCACAGATTACTACGAATGCAAACTGCCTGCACCACAACCACAGAGTAACGAGTTTTATGCCGGCCCTTCACTTGACAACAGTTTGTCCTTGTCATGCTTAATAAGGGTAGTTTTCCAATTACAGCACTAGAGCGAATTGTATAATGCTTATCGTTGAATATTTCAACTACAGCAACGCTTCGCACAATCGAGCACTCTCAAAAGATCCTAATGTTTTCGTGTGATGCGTGCAATTTTTGTTGAAAAATTTAAGCTTTCGTTTCATTGTAGTTCTTTTAAAATAATCAAAGTTAATTCAAACTGTGTTATAAAAAATAAATATAAGTCTGGATGAAGGTACAAACATTGACTTAGCGCACTCTGCTGGTGCATTTGAAAACTAATTCACGTTCCAATTAAGCATCAGCATAATTCGGCATTGTGCGCCAATGAGTCGCATTATGCTCTGTAATTGGTGTTTTGTTTGCAGCGCTGTCATTATACACATAAAATGGTATTTATTGTCTCAGATTACTTTTTAATTTAGCTTACTTAAGTCCGGAAGTGTCCGTCACACTCTAAATACCGTAAGTGAGGGTTACTTTAGCTCGGGCGGGTAACTTTGTCCCAAATCAGAAAAAATATTGAACTTGCCGCCCCATCAGTATGTCTTGGATGACCGTAATAGTTCCAGTTGAAAATCACAGATAGCCATATAGGCGCGTAGTGTGGTGTTGTTTTACCGACATCGTTCCGGTATCAAGTTGTTATTGTTAATAGTTCGCAAATTCATGTGCAAACTTTCTCAAAACTGTGGTTCTCGGTAAGTTTACATTTTTTTCTTTAACTTAATTATTTTTGGGTAAAAACATCTATTTGTGTATTCAGTATGCTAATGGTGATCTGTTATAAGAGTTACTTAACCCTAACATAGCTTAAAATGAGTTTTTTTCACAGAGAAAAGTCAATGAGCTAAAGTAACCTTCTTATAGGCCAACTTTGGCCCAAAATTAAAAATATATTTAAGAACCCTTAAATATTATTTTTTCCTATTTTTGTATGATAACTTTGTAACTTATACTTTAAAGTTCACAATGGAAAGATATAAACGTGACATATTCATCACAAAGAGAAGCTACAATTTAATTTGAAAAAAGAAGTACACATTTTAGGTCAAAGTAACCCGCAGTTACTCGGTACTGATAATTATCACAAAAAATATACTAAGAATTATCATAAATGCCAAATTGGTGTTGGTTCTTAGGCCAATTTTTACATTGTCCTTTCGATCGAAATTTCGTTTTTCGTTGAAATAGAGTAGGCCTCCTGGTTTTAGACATACTTTTCATCTGCAATAAAGTTGCCACCTGGACGTCCTAGATGAGACTTATTATTATAATACGGTAAAATAAAATTTTACTATGTTTCGTCCAATATATTGAAAGTCAACAACCTTTCCAATTTTATTGTGTGTCATGATGCGATCAGCCCACGTGTTTAACCTGAAGCGAGTTTAACATTTTTTACCCTAACAAAAAAAACTGTACAACGCCGCTAGAGAAGTTTTCACTTCAAAAAGCATAAGAAAAAAAAAAACATTTTTCAAATGAAATTACTACAGCCATCTTCTAATTTTCTGAAGTGAAATCGATGTATTTAGGTTCCTCCTACCAAACATTACAAGAAATAAACATTTGTATAGTGCAATTTGACATGAGTGCACTAGTCTATTGTTTAACATAATTTATTCATTTTACCGAGATTCTGTAGCCCAAGCACGAACTTTGACCATCCCGTATACGTATCACCAACGTCCGTTTCTATGGAAACTAAGCAGCTTACCGAACGTAAGATTAAACTGTACCCTTAGCACGTACCATTATCGAATTCGAATAGTTTGCGAGTGTTCATTGTCAAATGTGTGCTGATTATTAGTTCTCGTTACGTCCATCATGGCGTTGCTGTTCAACATTAGACAATGACATTTCGTACTCGCTAACTATTCGAATTCGATATTTGTTCGTGCTAAGGATATTGGCTTTTTAGAATACCAATAGATACTGACATGCCGATACCAATACTTCCTCGCTAGTTGTTTGTGCTTGGGGTACAAGGCTATAAAATTTACAGCCCTGTAAAGTGAATAAGCAATCATTTAAGTTTTTGAGCAGATAAAGAACTAACAAAGGCAAAAATAATCAGAAAACTCAAAGATAAAAGAAAGATAATTACATTCACTGAAATCTGCACTCAAAGACAGCAATATAATAAGAATATTTAATTGACTTCTCGCGAGTGTGTCCCTAAGTCTAAAAAATAGTATTTCCTTAATAAAAATAACACAAATAATTTAACCTCGTAAGTCCCGTGTTTTTTTAACAGCAGTAGTCATATCTAACGGATGTACTATAGCAAGTACAAATCAAGAATAGTACTTCAGACCGAGACAAGAAAAAACGCTTATACGTAATTTTTGAAGTGAGGTCTTGTTGTCTGTATTTTTTACGGTATGTTTATTATGTAAAGCACCTTTTTAAGAAGAAATTTATTGAAAATATTTTGTACTTGTGTGAGTACATTAGGTTTTTACACCGTGTAATAAAACAATGTAATAAAAGTTAAAAAAATTATTTAGTATCGAAACAAAACATATTTTTCCTCTTAACATCATTTTATTACAACGTAAACAATCTTCATTAAAAAAAACAATTAAAAACTCAGCCTCAATGACAATTTAGGCCATTATCTTATCTTAATCAGAGAATAACGGCATCACTATACCTACTTATTAAATAACATAGAAAACGCTGAAATTTAAAACAATCTTCCATACGTACTACTTATATGACATTATATAGCGAAATCACAGTCAAGCATAAGAGATCAAAATAAATGGTAATAGGCTATAATTTAACATTTTTGTCAACTGAACACGACAAAAAATAGTTTTTATTTTAATTTTCTAGGAGATGAACTTGTAATATAGACCGAACGTACCGCCACAAGTACAAATATTTATGTAACAAGCACCTAACGTACCACGTCAAGTACATATTATTTTGACCGATCAGAAATCTCCTTAAAATTACAGTCATCTTTTAAATTTTGTTCATTTTAAAATATTCAGAATTTATATACACTAATTCATTTATAAACAAAAGAAAAAAACAAATGATTTATTGGATATAAACAGATAATCTTACCTCGTGCTGGTCGTCGTCCCGACCGCGTAGCCATCTTGCGAAAAAGTGACACTGACACTATTAGTTGACGTTACCTGTCAAACAGGGCGGAATCGACCATGGAATATAGAATGAGAATGACTATGTCTGTGTTGCCGTTATAAAAAAACTACCCGGTAAATGGGGAATTAAAAATTTGTACTTCGGCAAGTACATTAGGTACGCACTCCATATATGTAGTTAAAATATCAGGTCTGAACTACTATCCTTTATTTGTACTTATACAAGTACGCGGGGACTTACGAGGATAATATATTCGTATAAATGACATTTATACTAATGGCAAAAAGTACTTACCTTGCAATTAATTTGGATTGCTACTTTGGTAGCGATAGACATAGCAGATTTGCTTGTCATATTTCTAGCACACACCACCTGTGTTGGTACAGCCCTATCCACTGTGCATTTCTTTTTAATTGCTTCATATCTAGACAAACCAAAATGAGGTGATTAGAGATCATATTTTTGAACTCACTTTTGTGTTAATGTTTTTTTTTTATATTACCTGTCAGGGAAATTTCTAGCAAGGACACAGAGTATCATCGCTGGATTCTTTCGCGCAATGACGTTTTCACACATGTTAGCATAATCCATGGGCCCATCTCTTTGAATTGGAACTGTAAAAAAAATTCGTCATAAAAACCAAATGGTCAACTGATTTAAAAAGTAATGGCCGAAATAGAGTTTTGAAACGCGACACACGCGTATTTTCTATGAGCAGTGTGTGCGCATCGCGTCACGGATGTTCCTAATGTGATTCTGATCATAGAAAATAGAACATTTGATTTGACTTAACAAGAGTCGCGTTGCAAAAATATAATTCAGCCATAATTATTAAGATATGCTTGCTTACCAATATCAGGTTTGGGAAGCCTGAAGCCACACCCATTACCAGTCTTGATGATAAAATCAACGAATCCCTCTGCGTCGCGACGTTGTCTCTCCGGTGTTATTACTACCCAAGATTGTACTCTCGCAATGGATAGAAGATTTTTAGATCTGAAATATTTCAAGTATTTTTTTTATATAGAATTTGTGAACTGAGGGGGTACCTATTTTATTTTAATAAAACCAAAACATACAATCGCAATTTGGTCAGCTAAACAATTTTAAAGAGTCAATTACAGAAGAGTAATGGCAGACTTTTGAAACGCAACGCCACCCGACGCGTATATTCTGTGATCAGTGTGCGCATCGCTACGCGTCAGATGTTCCTAATATGAATCTGATCATAGAAAATAATAAGTACATTTGATTTAACTCAAAACGCGTCGAGTGGCGTCGTTTGGAGTCGCGTTTGAAGTCATTTTCGGCGATAAGAGTACCTTTATGTGGATAAAAAACAATCATATTGAATTATACCAATAAACTACCTCATGTCCCTTGTCCAGCCCTCGGTGGTATCGCCGGCGGGGTATCTCGCGTCTTCGCCTTGTACAATATTTTCCGTGGGGAGTTGACGGCCTTTGAATTTTATCAGATTGTTTGATAGTCTGAGAGACCAAGTTGCGAGTTCCTGAGAAGTAAGCGAACAATTCATTACTACTGCCCAAATTATATCATATAAAGTTGTTCATGTTAATGTTGTGTGGAGTTTTCAGGTTGTAGTAGCAAGTAACAGAATAGCTTAGTTGTAAAATAAAAATAATAATATTAATTTGTTTGCTGAAATTGTGTATTTTCAATGTTGTGTCAATAGTGATTGTCCATTCCTAAATAGCTCATAGAATTGAATAGCACGCGTCGTACTCATGTACCAACTGCATTGCACAACCAGTTGTGCCATAGGATCTTTTTTCCTCGTAACACATCCAATTGCGATAATTAAATTTTTTAAAACAACATTTAGGCTAATTTATCAGGTACTTTTAATTTCTAGGCGTTCGCTTCGAGCAAGCCGGTCTCCCGCCTCACCGCACCGAGCTCCTAGACAGACCCTATTATACAGTTGATGTGCCTGCTGTGATTCGCACATTTTGTAACGGTCATCGATGGCCAACTCGAAGCGAAACCACATCGAAAAATCCAATATACGTATAATGCGATTCAACTAAGAATAGGATCGACTGGGCGCCATTTTGTGATGTCAAAGCTGTCAATTGAAACAAAATAGGTAGAGTGAGCAATAAAAGTCTTCTTCGATAAAACTTATTTACTAAGATTAAGTGAGAAAAAACATCAGGTTTTTTTTTAAATAAAACTTATTTACTAAGTTTAAGTGAGAAAAAACATCAGATTTTATTTATAAAATTTATTTACTAAGATTGAGAAAAAAGAACCACCGATTTTTAATAACATTTATGACTGTGTGAGTAAAAATATTAATCGGAATCTAGCTCTTCAATTCCGCTCAGCTCTACATAACTACCGGAGTTGTCATCGTCGTCATGCATGCAGCGTCGTTTGTTTACAAATGTTTGGTTTTATTAATCTAGAATTAGCCGAGTGCTAAAAAAGAGTTCCAAGATTTTTTGCAAACCGTACTTTTCTAGCGTCATTTGACATATGGAGGTCATTGGCTTTCCTATTCTAATTTGAATCGCATTATAACTCGTGGATCCAAAAGGACAACGAGCAAAGCACACCCAGCTCTGCCAACAATGTAATTAGTATGGATCGATAGACCTATGAAAAACTAGCGTTTTTATTACGACACCGTAAAACAATATCCAGCCCCTCTAGCATGACCTCCGAAACGGGATATGATAAAGCGATCTAACGGCATTAACTGTCAGACTACTATGGAGTTTGACAGTAGTCTGACAGTTAATGTCGATATATCGCTTTATCATATCCCGTTTCGGTGGTCATGCTAGAGGGGCTGGTAGTCAAAAGATATGACACATGGGCATATTTAAGTAGCTAAATAAATTCATTTTTAGTACCTTTATTTTATATTATTTGTAACCATAATAATATGCCATATTGTACTATACAACCACATATACGAGAAAGCCTGCTGACCATCCTGCGCTTACACTTACTGAGACACCACAAAACGGTTTAGAGGGGTTGAAGGGCTTGCACAGTTGCAAATAGTCTACTCGTCTTACTTCATTGTGATTTTGCGCTCCCTGTCGCTTGATTGATTTATATCTAACACACTTTGGATATTGAAACACGCTTATCGGTTTTGTCAATTAGTATGGATGAACTGGAATCATGTTTTCTGCAAAACATATACAACTTGGTGTGATTTGTGGTCACTCCGTTTTACATAGAAGACAATTTACCACATCAAACAGAATGTTTGAAAACCACTAATCCATGGGGGGATTTTTGGATTTACTCTAGCGCGGCAGAATAACATAAGGGGGCATCCTTGTACCTTGTGAAGTACTCCCATAATACCTGAGCACCCTATGTAGAGTCGAACTAACGAACTAATTGAATTCCCTTGTTTTATTAATGTTTGTTCGTTATAGTATTTGTACCTATTTAACTTTAAATAACTAAAGCCCGCAGGATGGAATTTGATGTACTTTGGTACAGATGGTCATGACTATAATACCTTTCAATCAAATATAGTTAAGCCGTGGCGGACATTTTTGCCCAATGTCCTTTGCGATACATTTTGAACAAACTTTGTACCTATCCGAATCGCGAAAAGGATCAAAACTTTTTTAAAAACAAGCTTTGATTTAAATGATCTAAAAAGAATAAAATAAAATTTTCCTTTATAACTTTTACTATGAAATTATAAAGTCACTACATAATTTATATAATATAAAAGCTTGTCGCGAGACTTTATGACAAACCAAGTCCTTTCATTTGATATCCATATTGTAGGAAAGCACAAAAAGCTTAGTGTGTAATGTTTTTAAGCCCGCCATATTGGATTTAAGGTAACGTCACTTTATTTTTCTAGTTTTTCTCAGGAAGCCCTTTCATTAGATACCCATATTATAGGAAAATGTAAAAAATATTAGACCTCCAACTTTTTAAGTCCGCCATATTGGATTTAAGGTAACGTTACTTTATTACATATTATTATTTCCACTATTCACCTCAACAAATTGCGGAGTCTGCGTGAAGCGTCGGTTGAAGGAGAGCAGCTTCTTGATGCGCACGTCGGGACCGATTTTGGTGTGCGAGTCCAGGGAAATATTATTATTTCCATTTTCCCTCCTCACCTCAACAACTTGCGGAGTCTGCGTGTAGCGTCGGTTGAAGGAGAGCAGCTTCTGGATGTGCATGTCGGGGCCGATTTTGGTGTGCAAGTCTATGGCCATATTATTATTTCCATTTTCTCTACTCACCTCAACAACTTGCGGAGTCTGCGTGAAGCGTCGGTTGAAGGAGAGCAGCTTCTTGATGCGCACGTCGGGGCCGATTTTGGTGTGCGAGTCCAGGGCCTTCATCAGCTGGAAGTTGGCGCGCATGGCATCCGAGATGCCGGTCTGGCGGCACAGCTCCGGCACCAGGTACACTAATTCCGGCATACCGGCGCGGATATCGCGAGGCTTAGAACGTGATATGAGTAGGGGCTGCCTCGGATCTTGGATCCTAATGTTGTATTTCTATGAAGAGAAACCATGGATCATTGAAAGGTATGCGAATTAATTTCTGCTTTTTGCAGTTCAATGTAGTTTTTAGTTGGTCTAAACTTTTTTCTGTTCTGCGAATTTTTTTTTAATGCACTTAACCCGTGATTGTTTAGTTAGCTCTGCTATGTACATAGCATACAGCATACATAGCACACTGGTGTGATTTAAGGACTGAAACTGCATTAAGCAGACGTCCACGCGGTTTCATACAGAATTGTTCCATTACGGAGACCCGCGCAGGCAATTTTGCATGAAATCACGAGGACATCGGCTTAACTCAGTTAAGCCAATATTATAATTATTATTGTATTATTTATTTTTCATATCCAACACAACTGTACCTTATAATAGTAGTCCATGTATGTAACTGTTTCTTCCTTCATTTTGAAAGTTGATTGAGGAGTTTCATTCCAAGAAATATCATCAATTCTGTAAGTTCTCTTGTTATAATCAGTCATCACAATTTTACCTATAATAAGGGTTAAAAAAATGTTCTATTAATAATAACATAAGTTATAATTGGAACAAAATTTTTACTAAACTTAATATACCAACCTTGAATAAATAAATTTAAAATAATAATGCAAAACGTAAATAAAAGAAGATAATTTACCAACTATGTCCTCCAAAAAGATTTTCTTATAATTTTGCCCTTTGTTATCTGCATATTCCTTCAACATTTGCAGGACTGTATCCATTCGTAACACCTAAATTATAAAAAGAAAAATAAATATTTTTTCTCTAGTGATTATAGCAAAGTTAATTTTGTTAAAAATTACCTTGTGAGCTATTTCAGTGACCATCAACAGTTTATCCTCATATTGGTTGATGGTCGTTTTGTATCCTGGCCAGATTTGTAATCTGTGGTCGGGTACGTCAACCTAAAATAAAGAGATATACCTATATAGTAAGTCTATTTATTTATTATTTATTTAATGTGTACAGATAAGATGACATTCTGAGACAAATGAAACCCATTAAGAATTCAATAGTTCTATGATAATATGAGATTTTAACAAAAAATATTTACAGTATTTTTATATTATCAACATACCTTTGCTTCAGGGTCAAAGAAATCTCTTCCCACAAGTTGCAGCTGCAGAAGATTGAAGCATTTCCGGATTATGATGTTAAATATCTGGATGTAATGGTAGTCTCCTGGACTCACGTCATGGACAAGCTAAAACAAAAGAAATCCAACTGTACCATATCTGGTTACAAATTCAATAAGCCAGTCTAAGCCAGTCTGGACAGTAAAGTTAAGAATGACATAAAATTGCATCAACGTTCAACTTTGATTTGCTCAAGGTACATTTCTTCCTTAAATTGACATCTTTGAGTATAAGCATAGTGATGAAAGGAGAACTTTGATTTTTGCCCAAATTTATACCAAAAAAAGGAAAACCATATTATTAGTTACATGCTTTAAAAAAGAAGTTTTTTTCTAGTAAATTTTTCTTTAGATAAACATCTAGCAGTTAAATGCTTAAAAAATAAATAAAATCATAAGAAAAAAGGAATTATAAAACATGTCAAAAAAACTAAAATTATAGGTACTTAAAAAGACTCCCCCATCAAAATCTCATTAACTTCAACAAAAATTGGTGAAAATCTATTTTGAAAAAGGGAATCTGCGTATAAAGGGTCGTTATTACCTAGGCGCGATTTGTCAATGACTGACAGATGACTGCAAATAAAATAAATAAATATTTCCCTCACTGACTCCAATTAGCTTAGCCCCAAAGTAAGCACTGTAGAGCTTGGGTTGTGGGATGCTAGCTAAGGCAATGAAAAACCATATGATGATGAAGATTAATTAATTAATTTAAAGACTTCTGTACATTTTATCATAATAAATAAAAAAAAGCTTATATTTCTACATCATTTAATTTGCATCAATAATATGTGCTTTAATGCTACGCCTCTTACTCGCACTCCCAAAGCATCTTTCCCTGCACCTGTCAAGACTTATGCTAGCCGGAAGCACCTGTCATTCTACCTACTTGCTTAAAATCGCTTAGACAAACATATATACATTTCAACCATACAGCATAAAGTTTATTTTATATATATATATATATATTACACACCTTTCGGTTTACCTGTCAGGTACTTGTACTCATCAAAACGGCTGTATTTTTTTTATACTTTACAAATACCTTGGATTACGGGCGCGTGTTTATATCCGCGGTTGGAGCGCGTAGATTACAACCGTTTGGCCGGCGGATTACATCCAACCAGTATGCATGTAAAAAATGTCGCCCGAAGACCAGAGTCGCGAATGCGATATTACTAGCGAACTAATTTATCTCTATAGAGATCTCCCATGCTTATGGGAAATTACGTCGGAATCATATAATGATGCTCATCAAAAAAAATGCGTGGGAGATATACTCGAAAAGTATAGGGAATAGGACATAAGTTTGAATGGCTGAGAATCATTCGCTGTGGTGACCTAACTTCACACCAAGGTCACCTTGGTTGGAACGCTGGATTATATCCGTGTGGAATAGGTCTTATGATTTTCGGCTACACGGATGTAATCCCCGCGCAACACGCAGTCGCGAACAGTCTTCTGGCGTGAAAACACGTATGCACTTGTATCATGCGCGGACTGTATTAGCAGTGTTGTAGAAATGGCTCCAAATTTGTCTAAATTTCAAAATGTGGGCTTTGCCTTAACAGTTTTGTATGCAATAGACGACGAAAAACAACAAAAAGGAGAATGTGGATGAAGCGTTGGTTACAACAGCGAATGATTCTCAGCCATTCAAACTTGTCCAACTTTTTACATGCATACGTGCGCACCCGTTGACTGCCACAGTGCAACTGCCTTTGGCTGGATGTTATCCGTCGGCCAAACGGTTGTAATCCGCGCGCTCCAACCGTGGATGTAATCACGCGCCCGTAAACCAAGGACGTTGAAGGTCAAATCAAAATTTGAATTACATCCTTTGTCTAGATGGATGGCAACGGGCAAGGTCACCTTGGTTGGTACGTTGGATTACATCTGTCTGGCATAGGTCTTAACAATATTTTTATGTGGTACAAGTGGATAATAAAATCGGCGTATTTTTCTACATAAACATGATAATACTGGAGGTACAAATTTGAAATACCATTTTACTATATTAAAGGATGTTTACCTTAATCATCAATCTCATGCGCTCTGAATCAGTTCTACGCTCCGAATATAGTTCCATTGGATCAGGATGAAGCCTCTTCACAGTGTATAACACAGTGCCATCAAATAAGTACCTGTAATTTAATAACAACATACAAGTTATTTGATGAGAAAAATTAGTTTCTTTTTAAGGATAAATAATTTCTCCTTAATGTATGTCAGTACATACCCTCCCAGGGTTCTGCTGTGCACACGGAGCAAAGCTTTGCGCACACCAGTGCTATCTTCTTCTGGGGTGACGTCTACATGGTACTGATACAAACGCCACTGCGGTGTTGTTTCCACAGCAAAATAATTTGCCAAAAGATCAATTGGTGTGCCCGAAGTACCTATAGATACAAAACATAGATTTTTAAAAATTTGCAACTAGATCTAATCCATAGAAAAATGTTAAAATGTCAATCTTGATTTGACATCAGGGGATGGGGTGAATCTTGTTTTAGTTAAATTGAGATTTAGCAAAATTCCTGCAAACAGGCCCAAATGAATTCTCTCGACGCTTGCATGCGCAGCATTCTAACCAAGTATAACATACCTTTCTTAGTGGTGACATGAGTGGGCCGTGTCCTGAGGATTGTCATTTGCTCGGGAAGCACCCTTCCACCACCGCGACGGGAACCTCGACCAACCACTGCACTACCTGGGTCGCCTGCTGCACCAGGTTGAGCACCACCACCTATTGAAACGGTACTTGGTTATTTCAAATATCTATCACACTTCTCTTATCCCTTTAAAGGAGCGGGATCCTCTCCTAAAGGTACTATTTTACTTAAAAGAGGGCTTTCAATAAAGAAACTTGTAATTTCTACATTGTTAAAAAAATTAATTAGACTAGTTACACAGTGTTTTTTGTTCATACCACTCAAATGCAAATTGTAATCAAAGAACAGAGACAAAACATAGATGCTTCATTTAATAAGCATTAATCTTAAACAGTAACTTCCTTAATCTTTTGAATTATGTATTGTAGTAAAAAAATAGATATTTTTTTCATATTTAGCATCTCTAGTCCTAATCAAACCTTAAAAAAATTAAGGTCTTGATGTCACTTTTTCAAATCAGTATTAGACTAAAGGTCTCTCTACCCACTACACAGTATCATACCATGACCATGCTATGAACGTGTCAGGCAAAGAAATATTCTTTGTATTAAAAAGTATGAGACAATACCCACTAGCCCGTTCCGTCACAGACCAGCACCGTCGCGTGCCATGCACGGAGCGGCTACTATTGTCGGCGAGAATATTTTGTCGGTGCCGATACGCTCCGCGCATGGCACGCGACGTTGCAAAACCGATGCGCGCAGGCAACAAAACGGTGACTATACGGGTTAGAACCATATGATGACCGTTATATAGGCGTCTTAAACGCCGAAAGTACTGAAAGAACTTTTGTACATCTTCAACTAAGTGCTTATACAACGTCCAAAATTCTCCTTCAGTTTTTCGTTCTTTTATAGAATCGTGAATCCAGTAGCGTCGAGTGGTTTTTTTGATTCTGTTCTTCTTCCTCATCCAATATTATGGCAATCATTGCTAGTTGTCTAACCATACCTATTGTATTTAAAACTTGATAGCACTCCGCAGACGTCCATTACCAATACAACATATAAGAATGAAACAGCTTCTTATCGATTTTGGTGAAGACGTCATACAAATTACGCAAAGGCAACATACGGATTGCATACGGGCATCATACGAGGTGCACACCGGCAACATACGGGCATTATACGCCGTCGATCCGTTTCAGTGGGCATAGCAAGCCGTTTCGTGTCAGTTTCTGTGTTTGATACGGTCCTAGCACGTTCATGGTATGAAACGGTGGTCAGTAGAGACCTTAAATGTCATTTCAGAATTTTGCATCAACTGGTCTGTTACGCAATATATTTATTCCCTTTGTTTATAATCAATAAAAACGATATTGACAAAATCTTTTAGCTTTGCACATTGTTTAGTTTTGCAATACAGTCATGACAAAGTTTCAAGAATAGAAATGTCCTTTAATTTTAACAACTCCCAAAAATAGAAGATTCTATATTCCACTGTGGGTATAATACAGTGAAACTGGTTAAGTGGGACCTGGATAAGTGAGAAAACTCTATTATTGAGAGTTGCAATAAGGTCCCGGTCTTTTTCATTAAATTACCTCTGTTAATGGGACTTTTTGAACCTGGTTAAATGAGATTTGAATTCTAAGACTCTTTCGATGTTTACCTCTATAATTGAGACTAATTAATCAGGTTGTAACACGTTTGACATGTTTGTTTACATACATTTCGCGTCGTCTTTCGCGCATGCTTTGTTTGTCAGTACTCTAAAAATGGAATAACGGCACATTTCGACCTCTGTAAGCGGGGCCGCTGTAAATAAGACAACTATAATTTTAAACCTGTTTAATGGAAAACTGGATTATTGGATACCCTCAATAATTGGTACATATATCTTGGTCCCTTGAGATCTCAATTAACCAGGTTTCACTGTATATACTTAATATATAATGTTTAATAATTAAATTAATTATAAAAATGATTCAAATCCTATTTCATACACCAGATTTGGTTAAAAATTGGTCCTTAACCTATGAGGGCCCCGCGCGGCCTCGCGCATATGATACCGTAGAGGTCAACGCACATAAGATTTGAGCGCGCCATTTGACACTCGACTCGATCTTATCGTATTTTTTACGACTTATTTATATTTGGAGCGGAAACATTAGCTTGTTCTTAGAAGAATTGAAAAATTAACTACTTTGTAGTAAAGATGGAATATATTAGCTACCAAATGTCATTTTTACTAAAAAAATATTTTTATTAGATTAAAGATAAAATTCCCTAAACAAATTGGTAATTTTTATAAATATTGTAAATATAAAACTACAACTTTTTGGAGTTTGAAAAAGCGCTAAAATTTCGCCACGGAAGCAATTCGCGCGGGTTGATCCCGGTTTTTCGAAATTGTACTGTGTCATAATTATAAGGTATAACTTAGCAAATTTTCGTTTGAAATATCAGTAATTAACATATATTGAATATCACGACCAAACTGTATCGTATTAGCAAATAATATAACAGTAATTACCAAGTTTTCAAGATCAGACATCAAACTCACGCAAAAAGTTATGAGCATTGTTTTGTGCACAGTTTTTTCTAAAATTACTATACAATGCCTTTTTATTTACAGTTAAAAAAACTTCTATAAATGAGCATTCTATTTATATGCGTTTCATTATGTTTTATCAAACAAAATCAATAAATAAAAATTCTCTAAGTGGCTACTTATTACTCAAGTTTTACGTCTAAAGTCGACCTTCCGCTGTGTACATACGTTAGGTATGTATGTACTTATCTGAATCATAATAAACATATTTTATTTCAACATATAGAAATATAAAAACAACAACTTAAATTATAATATAAATAAATTTTTGGTCACCCATCCAATGACCGACCACTGTGAAAGTTGTTTAACTTTAACGATCGCAGCCGAACGCGCTAAATAACACTTGCGCCATCGAGACTATTTACAATAATATTTCAATACACATCTCAAAACTCGCAACTCAAAGTTCAAGCCAAACCATATCCTTTTTTGTAAACAAAGAAAGCCAAAGCGTCATTGTTTTCGATGGAATTGTTTGTAATTCCATCGAAAACGACAATGGCTGCAGCGCACATGTGCGCTTGTCCCTACCTGCGGTTTACGTTGTTCCCTCAAAATGTTAAAACGAAAAAATAAAGTGATTTTGTTGAATGATAAACTTAAAATTGTAAACAAAGCCGAGAAACGCAATTATGAGTGACTAGTGGCCCGCCCTCGCTTCGCTTCGGTGTTGAGCTGTAGTGTAGACTAAAATGACTCTTCTTAAAATAATAAAAAAAAATGAAAATCGTATCAAATATAATCAGAATGCTCCGATCTGCTAAGCTATCAGGAGTTACACGTGTTATTGTGAGTCAACCATAAAAGATAGACATATGCTATTGCGGGATATTTTTTAGATAATTTTATGTAGAATATTTCCGTCATACATAATTTCTATGTAACTTTAACCATTAAGGCTGCACACGCGACGGAAATTTAAAAAATGGAGTTACTTCTCCCGTTTTCCCAACAATTCCCTTCACTGCTCTGCTCCTATTGATAGTAGCGTGATGAAAAGTATACTATAACCTGCCCAGGAGTATGAAGAATAATTGTACCAAGTTTCGTTAAAATCCGTCGAGTAGTTTTTGTTTCTATAAGGAACATACACACAGACAGACAGACAGACAGACAGACAGACAAAAATTTTACTGGTTGCATTTTTAGCATCAGTATCGATCACTAATCACCCCCTGATAGTTATTTTGAAAATATATTTGATGTACAGATTTGACATCTCTACAGATTTATTATAAGTATAGATTTTAATTTGCCGGAATCTACCTTTTATATAAAAAAAAAGAATTTATAAAATTGATTCTTCAATTTTTGATAAACTTTATGAAATTGAAAAACAGATTCATAATTGTAAGAACGACACTCAGAAAAATTAACTGATCTAAAAACAAAATGTGTACTTATTATGTGTGTATTTTTTAACGCTCTAACACCATGTTTCTCGACTTTTATTAACCTCTAGAGTAACTACACTCAAACCTTTGTAAGTGACAAACTGCTTTAGTGAGAAACCTCTAATATGCGAGAATAACATTCGGGTCCCTTGGATTCTCGCTTACCCTGTATTTATAATCGATTACATATACCTATCGATGCTACAGCATCACTACTGGACAAATCTAATCACCTAACATATGCTAAAAAATTTAGGTACCTAAGTACGTTCATAGTTGAACATAAAATCTCAATAAATAATTATCTTCAAATCAGAACAAACACTTCATTCAAAACAGTAGATAAAAAGAACACCCTTGTTCAATAGCCGTACCAATTCACGCACACGCATAAACGTCATGTTTTGCATGTGTGCGTGCGTCTTGCGAACGTTTTGCGGTTTGCCTACAATATTTGAATTTTATTGTGAAAGTATCTTTATAAGTACAAATGTTTTGTAAAATCTAACTTCTTTCGTAAATTTGCTGTAAGTTTGAATTAAAACTAGGATAAATTAATAAAGTAATAAAATAGAAAAAAAAATAATGAAAAATGGATAGTAGGAAAAAAGTTTTAGGTTGTTTTTGTTTGTCTTCGAATTATTCAATAACTAAAGCATGGAGAAGTGCACGGTTTTTTTTTAAATATAAAAAAAATGTATAAAGAATTGATAACTTACCCATTTTTTAACTTCTTTGTAGGATTTCACAAACAAAACACACTGACACAAACGTACGTCAACAGCACAGGAGAGGAGGAGCACGAATATTTTTAAATGGTGGTCACATGAATGAGTATTGTTCTTGTAGACTGTAAATCTTTGAATGAATAGGTTGGCTCTTTCTCATTCATTTGACATACGACACAAACCATTCTGATATTATTTGTTTCAATTATCTCTTATCTATTAGACAAGTCCGTCCGTCCGTCCGTCTGTCTGTGGTGCTGTTTCAGCGGCCAAACCGTAAGAGATAGATAAAGAGAATGTTAAGTTATAAGTTAAGAATAAATACTTTTGATATTATAAATATGAATACCTATAACTAGTCCAGGCAACGAAAAGGTATAGAGGGAAATGCTTGGAACACAATTTTTGACTTCGTGACTTTGTTAGGACTAGTTAGGAGGTAAACATATCAAAAGTCCCCGCCCGTAGCCCTTAAGCCGGGGGGAGGGGGGGGGGGGTCTTGAAGGTCCCATTTTTAGGGTTTTCGCATATATCTCGAAAACTATGCATCCTAGCGACATGATACTTTCACAAAAGTGAAAGCTGATTAAATTTGCTACGAGTCTTATTCAGTCAAATTTTTTGATATCTTGTATAGTTTTCGAGATATCCGCTCTTGAAAGTCTGTAATTATGGAAAAAAAAATTGTTCCCATTTTTGCTCTATTTGGCCGGATAACTCTTCAACAATGCACCCAAAAAATAAATGCCGGCCGTAGGGTTGTAGAGCATTAAATTATCTTCAATAATAGAAACAATTGCCTTTTTTTTTATTTAAGGACAAAATTGTTAGGGTAGTGGACGTATGGGGGCGGTACGGTGGGCACTAGGCCGCGTACTCAGCCCCCACGCGCGGGCCGTCCTGCGCACGTCTGTGGGGTCCTCGCGATACCCCGGGAGACCCCTGCCGCGGAACCTCGGCAAGGCCGGGAGGCTGCTAGGTGCGGAGACGCGGAAGAATCCCTAAACGGGGATTTCGCGGCTTCGCACTAAGCAGCTTAGAGGGTGTTCGCAGGGTTTTTTAGCGGATATTATGCCGTAAAGCGCCCGTAAGGGTTACGGGGTCCTCAGTGGGCAGGCACTGCTGGGGCTCGTAAGGCTTGCGGGAGCCAGGTGTGAGGTCCATAAGTAAAAAAGAAAGTAAATTAGTGTCATTGAGAAACTGTAATTATCTAATAATAATATCTGTAATAATGATATCCGCTCTTGAAAATCTGTAATTATAGAAAAAAAAATCGCTTTACATTTATGCTCTATTTGACCGGATAACTCTCGGATAACTTTTCAACGATGCACCGATGTCTAAATAGCACATATGCTCATTTTAGAATATGTACTTGTTGGCCCACTGACCAGGTTCTTCACACTTAATCCAGAAAATAAGTTAAAAAAAACTGTAAGAGTTAACTACTTTATGCAAAAAAGGTTATTATAAATTAGATGATTATTTAAATGATAAGATTGTCTGGTGTTGTATTGGTCCAGCTCAACACAAAAAGTAGTATTAAGAATAATTAAAATTATAAAACAGGACATTAAAAAAAACTGAGACGGTAGGGCCCTGTGCCTCTGTTTTTTTTTCGGTTCTCATTGGCTATACAGGTACGAATACGGCAGCAGTTTTAGATACAATTCACTATGACGTGCAAAAAGAGATTTGTAAAAAAATCCAATATAGTCAATTTCTTGCTCTTTTGGGGTGGGAAGAACCTTGATCCTCGTCTTCGTTTACATTTTCATTTTCTGTGTCATCTTCTCCATCGGAACCCTGTAGGGAAACGGTCAGAGGATCCTCCTGTTCTTTTTCACCTTCGGAGTCAACTTGAGGGACCCCATTCAAGCAGTTCCCCTGGCAATTTTGGTACGCTGGGGAACATTTGAGGCTTGCTTTTTTGCAGCCTCACTTCGCGCTTGCACAGTCTTTCGTGCATCGACAGAAAATCGAAAAATCATATAATAGGTATTTTTGGTCGTGAACATGGCCCCCGGCGGTGTAGACACCTACTTATTTAGGTAACGGCCAACACTGCCAGTTTTCTTACCGGGCGACGCAGGCACCCCCTTTAGTCAATACTTCTACTACCCCCTTTTTTTTATACGCAGGCAAAAAATACTATTTACAGACGACGGCGCCTTTAAGAGGCACACCGCCGAACGGACCTCACACCTGGCTCCCGCAAGCCTTACGAGCCCCAGCAGTGCCTGCCCACTGAGGACCCCGTAACCCTTACGGGCGCCTTACGGCATAATATCCGCTAAAAAACCCTGCGAACACCCTCTAAGCTGCTTAGTGCGAAGCCGCGAAATCCCCGTTTAGGGATTCTTCCGCGTCTCCGCACCTAGCAGCCTCCCGGCCTTGCCGAGGTTCCGCGGCAGGGGTCTCCCGGGTATCGCGAGGACCCCACAGACGTGCGCAGGACGGCCCGCGCGTGGGGGCTGAGTACGCGGCCTAGTGCCCACCGTACCGCCCCCATACGTCCACTACCCTAACAATTTTGTCCTTAAATAAAAAAAAAAGGCAATTGTTTCTATTATTGAAGATAATTTAATGCTCTACAACCCTACGGCCGGCATTTATTTTTTGGGTGCATTGTTGAAGAGTTATCCGGTCAAATAGAGCAAAAATGGGAACAAATTTTTTTTCCATAATTACAGACTTTCAAGAGCGGATATCTCGAAAACTATACAAGATATCAAAAAATTTGACTGAATAAGACTCGTAGCAAATTTAATCAGCTTTCACTTTTGTGAGTCTCATGTCGCTAGGATGCATAGTTTTCGAGATATATGCGAAAACCCTAAAAATGGGACCTTCAAGACCCCCCCCCCTCCCCCCGGCTTAAGGGCTACGGGCGGGGACTTTTGATATGTTTACCTCCTAACTAGTCCTAACAAAGTCACGAAGTCAAAAATTGTGTTCCAAGCATTTCCCTCTATACCTGTTTTTGAGCATTCGTTGCCTGGACTAAACTGTTACTTTATTACAAAAAATAAAGATGTGGTTTTTGGTTCTACTACACCAATGGTCAAGAGATGGCGCTGTAGTCTCCTGAATCGCGCTTTGGTTCCGTTGTTCCAGATTAATAAATACTTTTGATAGGCCTTCACAATGCAGTCGTTAGCACCCACTAAATAGAGATTCTATTTCTATTTTGTTGGTAGATTTTCTTAATGTGCGGTAAACACAAAAGTAACAGCATGAAGTTGACCAACTTCATGCTGTTAATTTTTGTGTTACAGTGATGCGCGCGCATCTTAAAATTTCACTCTCATCAATTTTTCATAACGCGCCTAAAGAAGTATAACTTCAATAGTCTTATAAGACTACAAACCGGATTTGAGTAACGTAGCACTTCCGGTTTTCGAGAAATCACGAATTTCAAACGAAACCACACAAAATCTCCGAAGTTCTCAATTAATTAAATACATTTTTGGTGAACATTTGGTTCACTGGTTTGCTAGTGAGGTCTAAACTAGTACAACTAGTCTTGTGGTACTGGTCCGGTAGCCGGCGTTGGGAGAGATATTTTTTTTGTCGGACTGGTTCGACAGCAGCACTTAAAAGGTTAATAGAAAAAAAAGACATTTGCTGTTCACATGATAGAAGTGAAACCTCCAAAAATGTAAAAACGTGAAAGTCCTTCATGACCCGCATAGGTATTCTGTAAGATGTAATCTCACTTACGATCTCATTTATTCTGATTTCTGACAAATATCTAATATTGGCTGCTTCTCAACATTTTGCCATGTAAAGCCATTACATGGCATAATGAATGCATATCAAACTTATGTCTAAAATGGCAGCTACTGAAATCGGAAGTGAGATTTTATTTTACAGAATCACCTACAGGGTACGTCTTAAAGATAACACCCAAGTCACGGTAATATCACGGTAATATTCTATACAGTATTGTGACTCCGCCCTGTCCTTGAAAATAAATGCCTACACCGAACGCTAGGTTGGCACGCGGTAGGGCCGCCAGCCTACAGTATTTTATGTAGTTTTGTTTTTAACGCGAGTGTAGGTAGATTACTCGTTTGTCTCTTTTTTCATCCTAACCACTTATTTATATATTATTCCAGATATTTTGCCCGATGGAAAAACCGAAATACCTAAATATTAGAAACAAATAACGTACTAGTAGATAGGTATATAAAAAAATATTCCATAAAGGTAAGACACCTTTCCAATATTTCAGGTAATTTAAAAAATGATATCTCTGGCTGTGTTATTGAAGAGTTCAAGCAACCAAAAACAGCAATTGTGCTGTTGTACGATACTGATCGTCGTTTGTTCTTTTCCATACTAAATTATGTAGGTATCTACTTAATTAAATCAAATATTTACAATACAAAACGCATGTTTAAGCACGGCTAACTGCATAAAAAACAATTCAGACCGTTCGGTCGTCATTGCGGCTAGGGACACGAAAAAAGTATCGATACTTTGTGGTATCGAGTACTTTTCCTTTCGATACCGATACTTTTGTACTCGATACTTTGTATTCGATACTTTTACTAAATGAGTACTTTTTGGCAAGTATCGATACCTTTAAAAATTTGGATAAATGCCTCATATTGATGGCAACGCCATCTTGTTAAATCATAGCAAACCTTCTAAAACGTTCCATAGGGTATTTGACAAGTTTTAGGCAACGATCTCACGTTATTGACTAATGTTTATGGAGTCCGTAAAAAGTGGATATTGATCATTCTGCCGTGTATTTCAGTAAAAATAACCAAATCAAAAACACCATTTTCAAGTTGCCGCGAAAACGTTTCTCTGGACAATATGGCGTCATTTTAGGCTCCGCCAATCCCAAGCGTTTTGGGTCACGTGACAATAGATAAGAAAACTAATATCTTTTTCGTTATTTTGGCACTTTATTTTTAATACTGTCAAATGCCCTATTGCGTTGTTATAAAGTCAGTAACTGACATATTCAAATTCTTTCCAATCTGAGACTGTGTTTATTTTGCGCTTTGTTTTGTTTCATAGTTATTTATTTGGCGACCATATTGTTAAGAACTGTAATTGATTCGCTGTTTATTGTGCTTTTCGTTTGACTGTATTTGATTTATTCAAGTGTAACACTACTATTCTGTCTGTGCTGTGTATACCTATTTGAAACCACCTGAAAAAAAGACGGACGTAACCTCTTCTATAATTATAATCTTGAGTGAAGCATGCCAATGGCAGCCGTTAACTACGTGTTAGATTCAAGTTCACATAAGTAATATATATATAAGGGTATAATGTTTTTTAATGATTAAAATTCAAGAAAAGTAAGTTTAATTTGAAACAAATCTGAAAAGTTTCATACTATTAAATTGTTTAAGATTTCGATCTTTTTAATTAACATTTTAATTATAAATGTAATATTAATGAACACTTTTTTAGCGTCAGAAATCACAGCTATTTTCTTTTCATTTTATAATATAGCAATTTGTGAATTTACATGTCCTCTTTTTCTTTTAGATTATACGTACTATAATAAAATTCGATTGTTTTTCTTTCAATTTTAACACCGGGGGGGGGGGGGGGGGGGGTCATCAGGCCACAGAGGCTCCGATAAGGCCCTATGAAATGTACTCGATACTTTGAAGTATCGATACTTTTGTTTCGATACTTTTACGAGTACGATACTTTTTTACCGATACTACTCATGAGTACAGTATCGATACTTTCTATTCGATATCGTGTCCCTAATTGCGGCGCGGCGGCGCATTCGCGACTGGGTGGCACGCCGAGAGCACATCGAACTCGAGTGGCGTAGGTATGACTCGCTTTCCGACCGTTTGTATGAAGATAGAATACTGTATGATATTATTACCGTGCCCAAGTTAGAATTCTACTTTCTACGCCCAAAGACTTACGTCTGTTAAGCTAGCATGGCAAAGTGAGCAGAATCGTTTAAAATAAAGCGCATCAATTAGTGCTTATTTAGTGCTAATTTAGTGCCAAAACCGGAAATTTAATGCTCTCATAGTTTAGCAAAAAATTAGAACACTGCCAGCTTTTAATTAAGCTAGCAGTGTATTCCCTGAAACGCCTATATGAACGCGGTATAGAACTAAAGCAATGTATAGGGAATTTAGTGCTTAATGAGTGCTGGCAGTATCTGATGAAAATTTTGGAAAATAAAAAATATTTTATTTTTTATCAATAAAAACTGCTAGTATGAGATTCTGAGCAAGTGACCGGTTCGAATACATCACTCTGGATCGAAGATCTATGATAATCAACGGTTAATAATTTAGTGCTCAATGAGTGCTGCCAGTATGTGATAAAAAATTAGGAAATTTTATTTTTTTAAATTTTTTATTAATAAAAACTGCTAGTTTGACAAGTCTGAGCAAGTGACAGGGTTGAATACATCACTCTGGATCGAAAATCTATGACTATCAACGGTTAATAATTTAGTGCTCAATGAGTGCTGATAGTATGTGATAAAACATTTGGATTTTTTTATTTTTCATTAATAAAAACTGCTAGTTTGACAGTCTGAGCAAGTGACAGGGTTGAATACATCACTCTGGATAAAAGATCTATGATAATCAACGGTTAATAATTTAGTGCTCAATGAGTGCTGCCAGTATGTGATAAAAAAATTAGGATTTTTTTTAAATTTTTTTATCAAAATAAACTGCTAGTATGACAGTCTGAGCAAGTGACCGGTTCGAATACATCACTCTGGATCGAAGATCTATGATAATCAACGGTTAATAATTTAGTGCTCAATGAGTGCTGCCAGTATGTGATAAAAAATTAGGAAATTTTATTTTTTTTAAAATTTTATTAATAAAAACTGCTAGTTTGACAGTCTGAGCAAGTGACAGGGTTGAATACGTCACTCTAGATCGAAGATCTATGATAATCAACGGTTAATAATTTAGTGCTCAATGAGTGCTGCCAGTATGTGATAAAAAATTAGGATTTTTTTTTTAAATTTTTTAACAATAAAAACTGCTAGTATGATTGTCTGAGCAAGTCACCGGGTTGAATACATCGCTCTGGATCGAAAATCTATGATAATCAACGGTTAATAATTTAGTGTTCAATGAGTTAAAAAAATCCAAATGTTTTATCACATACTAGCAGCACTCATTGAGCACTAAATTATTAACCGTTGATTATCATAGATTTTCGATCCAGAGCGATGTATTCAACCCGGTGACTTGCTCAGACTATCATACTAGCAGTTTTTATTGTTAAAAAATTAAAAAAAAAATCCTAATTTTTTATCACATACTGGCAGCACTCATTGAGCACTAAATTATTAACCGTTGATTATCATAGATCTTCGATCTAGAGTGACGTATTCAACCCTGTCACTTGCTCAGACTGTCAAACTAGCAGTTTTTATTAATAAAAATTAAAAAAAAATAAAATTTCCTAATTTTTTATCACATACTGGCAGCACTCATTGAGCACTAAATTATTAACCGTTGATTATCATAGATCTTCGATCCAGAGTGATGTATTCGAACCGGTCACTTGCTCAGACTGTCATACTAGCAGTTTATTTTGATAAAAAATTTAAAAAAAATCCTAATTTTTTTATCACATACTGGCAGCACTCATTGAGCACTAAATTATTAACCGTTGATTATCATAGATCTTTTATCCAGAGTGATGTATTCAACCCTGTCACTTGCTCAGACTGTCAAACTAGCAGTTTTTATTAATGAAAAATAAAAAAATCCAAATGTTTTATCACATACTATCAGCACTCATTGAGCACTAAATTATTAACCGTTGATAGTCATAGATTTTCGATCCAGAGTGATGTATTCAACCCTGTCACTTGCTCAGACTTGTCAAACTAGCAGTTTTTATTAATAAAAAATTTAAAAAAATAAAATTTCCTAATTTTTTATCACATACTGGCAGCACTCATTGAGCACTAAATTATTAACCGTTGATTATCATAGATCTTCGATCCAGAGTGATGTATTCGAACCGGTCACTTGCTCAGAATCTCATACTAGCAGTTTTTATTGATAAAAAATAAAATATTTTTTATTTTCCAAAATTTTCATCAGATACTGCCAGCACTCATTAAGCACTAAATTCCCTATACATTGCTTTAGTTCTATACCGCGTTCATATAGGCGTTTCAGGGAATACTTTTTTGCTAAACTATGAGAGCATTAAATTTCCGGTTTTGGCACTAAATTAGCACTAAATAAGCACTAATTGATGCGCTTTATTTTAAACGATTCTGCTCACTTTGCCATGCTAGCTTAACAGACGTCAAAGACTTCGGCTGGGCGTTGATAAGTCAGTCATGTTTGTTGTATGGGAATTTTCTTTATCTTAGGTATTTTTTCGAAATATTTATACACAAAAAATTACTGTGACAAAATATGCTAACATTGGGAAGGTAAGAGTTGATTAACTAAAAACCAGAGCCATGTAAAAATTAACTACTGCAGTAAGTACCTACCAAATGTTAAACACTTAACTATTCAGATTTTCTACTAAAACATTTTTTTTAAAACTGTGTATGTTAGCACCATCTAGTTGAAATAAACACACAGTAAAGGACATTGGGCAAAAATGTATGGAGACTGCACCCACGTCCGCCAGAGCTTAACCTACATTTTTTTGAAAGGTATTATAGACAAGATCATCTGTGCTGTCTTTAGTTATTTTAAGTTAAATATGTACAAGTACTCTAATGAACGAACACTAATGAAACAAGAGAATTAATTTAGTTAATTATTTCGACCCTACATACCCATATATATACCTACATTCACAAGGTGCAAGGGTGCCCCCATAAGTTATTCTGCCGCGCTAGAGTAAATCCAAAAATCCCTGCATAGGTTGTGTTTTTTTTAAACATTCTGTTCGCTATAGTAAATTGTCTTCTATGTTAAACGGAGCGACCACAGATTACACAAACATGCCCACGCTTCGGAGAACACATGATTCCAGTTCATCCATACTAATTGACAAAACCGATAATCGTGTTCTAATATCCAAAGCGTGTTAGATAAAAATCAATCAAGTAGTAGGGAGCGCACAATAACAATGAAGTAAGATGAGTTGCCTATTTGTATTTTAACTGCAAGTCTTTCAGCACTCGTAAACCGTTTAGAAATGTCTCAGTAAGAGCAAGCGCAGGATGGTCGGCCGGCTTTGTCGTATATCTGGTTGTATAGTACGATATGGCATATTATTATGATTACTAATAATATAAAATGAAGGTACAATAAAATGAATTTATTCAGCTACTTAAATATGCCCATATGTAGTATCTGTTGACTACCAAGATATTTTTAACGGTGTCATATCTTTTGACTCCCAGGATATTTATTTTCGTAGTCATAACAAAAAAGGTTAGTTTTTCAGATCTATTGATTCATACTAATTACATTGTTGGCGGAGCTGGGTGTATTTTGCCCATTGTCCTTTAGTTCTAACCAAATAGATGGCCATATCAAACACAGTAAATTTTCAAATCGTTTTATTTTAGGTGTTAATAACAACTAATACTGTTGAACATCACGCCATAATTTAAATTGATTTTCCTTTTTCTGTGTATAAAAGACACACCCCAGTTTTGTATGGAGAATTCATATTAAGGTAAACCAGTTTCGACAGATAATAGTGCAAACTTTAATTTGATTTCTTTATTGATTTATAAAAGACACACAACAGTTATATCGGGATGAAGATTTGATTGCCTAGCCGCTTTATTTGTTACCAGCTATTTTTAATTTTATATCTTACTAGCTGACCCAGCGAACTTCGTACCGCCCTAAAAAAATAGGGGTTGTCCAGCGGGCAAAATTGTGAATCTAAACCATTCTCAGATCCCCTTGAACACACACAAAAAATTTCATCAAAATCGGTCCAGTCGTTTAAGAGAAGTTCAGTGACATACACACTCACAGAAGATTTATATATCCTCCTGAGACCCAAGACTAAAGTATTCAACCCACATTTTACAATTGCTACTTTTTAAAGCAAGGTGTCGCTAGTTGTTATTAAAATACAAAAAAAAAATCCACCCCCTCCCCAATTAACGTAAGGGTTATCACGATTGATACCTTGGGTTTGCATCAGCTTAAAACAAAATTGTTCCTCTTATTATTTTTAATTTGAATTCACGTTGAAAAACGACAGAGATTTGAAATGAAAATCAGTTAATATAACAAAAATTGGTTTATTATCTAACCACTTTACTACAGCTATCTTACTGTCATCCCTTACAACGTAATCGAAATTGCCTCTTCTAGCTTTTTGTAACATAGCATCTGATTTGAACAATACTCACTTATTTTGCTTTGTATTGAGCTGTTGATATTCAGGTACTCGATTTTTCATTATTTTTCCTGTTGCCTTTATGTTTCTTTCCAATAGATTGCCAAGAAGTGAAATAGGTGTTAGGTAACAATCTATAAAAATTATAGAACCTGGAGGCAAAGTATCCACAAGTTTGAGCGCAATACGTCCTCCAAGATCAAGTTTTTCAGGTGTTGGATACAGTGCCGATTCTATTGTTGTACCCTTACCCTGATATAAGTATAAATCAAGTGGATACCATTGGAATTTGCCATTAGAAACACTTTTATGCCTTCTGGGTTCTGTTTTTGTTTACATTTACCAGTGAAGGGGATTATTTGCTCATCAATAGCAACACAAGTATGTCTTTTATTTTCACGCCAACCCTTTTCTATAACAGATACAATAGGACGTTTTTTCCAAAACTTGTCATTTTGTCTGATATGTTGTTAAACTAATTCAGCTTACAAGCTTTAAATTCGATCTTAATTGAAAATTTCGATTACGAGTAATTGTTAGCTATGTAGTAGAATTTTATTTCTTAGGCCCAATACATTCTTATTCATGGCAAACCAAGAACAATCATGGCCATTGAACTTCCGAAGAACTGTCTACGTTCCTCAGGCGTTGTATTCAGAAATTTGCCCGTTCTTGATACACTACAAACCTTTGTACAATTAGCCATAATTTCAAACAAACGGTTATTCTATATAATGAGAAAAGTAATCTAGAGAACTCTTGACAATGATGCTAGGGTCGAATGATATTTCCAATTCCTCGTATGGAATAAAATCAAAGTTTCCCGTGTGTTTCCATCGTAAACTCAAGTTCCTAAAGGATTGAGGAAGTGTGCGTAATAATGAAAGAGGTTCATCTTCCGAATCATTCCATTCCTCTTCATTTGCGAGTGAAATTTCCTGGTTGGACACCTCTCGGCATTCTTCAAGGTCTATTTCTTTATCATTGTCTTCCTTTTCTATATCTGACTCGTAGAAATTGATCATCTGTTTTATTTCTCGATCAGACAGCAGATCTTAAAAATATTCCAAAAATAGTACTGATTGCCCAAGGTATGATACTTGCAGTAAAACTCAAAATTTATTCAAAATAATCACACTTTTCTACAAAATATTTTCACTAATGGCAAATTTACAATATATTTTATAACATTTAAACAAAAAAACACAAAGTTTTGAACAAAAACTAATATTTACCTTTACGTGATTTCGCCATGTCGGTTCATGCACAATTTTCAATCTTGCACTGGCCGCAAATAATTTTAATTTTAACACCTAGCAAATGACCTGTGTTGGAAACAATAAACAAAACCCTACACTCACTGTTAAACTTCGATCTACTTGAGTATTTCGAAAGACAGCGTTAAAAAAAAAATAAAAGTAAAGGTATCACTGGTGATACCGGGGGTCTCAGGATGATATATAAAGATGTTCTCTGTTTTTTATTTCCATGATTAATTTATAAAAAAATACTGTAAAAAAATTGCAAACATTGGAATGGTATAATGATTGTTGATAAAAACTAGCGCCATATTAATAAACAAGTTAGGCATCTACCAAATGTTTAATAATACAGTGACATATTGTAAAATACTGGGCAAAAGTACATATTCGGTACTTAAATTGTTTCCAGAAATAAATAATAGCTTTATTTAGTAAAAAAAAAAAGAAATTAAAACTAACATCCAAACTCACTTTTCAAACCACGGACCACTTGTCTCGACCATAAGAGACTGATTGTGTTCAGTTATTTTGTCTTTTATAGTAAATGATAAAATTACGAATACCTATCTTGTGTCAAATAATCAACTTGCATTTCATTGAATCTTAAGTCATAACAATACTAAAGAAGTTTTGACTTCGAAGAAAAAAAAATCTGCAGCTTTTTGGTGATGGTGACAATATTATACTTTTTAGTATTTACTACAGAGAAAGGAACCTATGTAGTAGCAGTTTTATATTTAAACATATCTACTGTGGAAGTTTAGTTGTCTGTAGTTTTGTTCAGTTTGCAGCTGCCACTACCTATATCTGCTGATACCATGGATAGCAAAAAAAGCTCTTGACATATAGCCTAGTTATGATTTTGAATTGATTTGAATTAGGTTTTCTCTATGAGAGGATCCCCTTAAAAATTTGTGAATTCTGAAAAAAATAAAAATTGAATCTCACCGATATCAATTTTTTGCATCCGCTGTTGGATATCGACATCTCCGGGATGGTCGCGGGTCGTAGGTGTTGTACGATGCGAAGCTCGACCAGCTTGGACAGTGGGTGTTGGGACTCCAGCTCGGACCGGCGGCGCTACAGTTGGAGGCCCCCAGGCTGACGGCGGCTGAGGCCGTGGACCCTGCTGCTGCGACGGGCCAGGTTGCTCCCCCGGCCTGCGGGGTCCTGGCCCACTACCGTCCGCGCCTCGTCCAGCACGGCCACGCGCTCGTCCTCTTCCTCCTTGACCTCCTTCAGACATTACTGAAAGTCGAAAAAATGAAAGATAACAGATAATTAATATAAAAAAATACAATAGGTTTCATTCTGAGCTCATACATGTAAAAAAATTAAAGGACGTTGAAATTTTAAAAATTTAGAGGTCAGCAAAACATGGCAGCCATTTCCCAATAATGTCTCGTTTACGAAAATTTCTTAAGATTATCCAGACAGTTTGGAACTTATTATATTTTTTTGTTTATAGGGTATTCCATACGTACATAAATAAATTAAAATTTTCTTTCGACCGAGGGAGAAATCATAAAAACAAGTTAACTCGTAGACGCAATAATATTTTGAACGCTATGTAGAATACAAACTGAATTGCGAATAGAAATAAAACAGAAATTTAGCAAGCAAATATATCAAAAACTTACTTTGTTTTCTTTTTCAATAGGTTAAAGTTGGTTTACAAGAAGAATATTAGTAATCAAACTAAAAAAATAAAAGAAATAACACGCTCCATGCGAATCGCCATTGAAAAAGTGAAACCGGAAGTATTGCCAACACCAAACACCAACTAACATAATTTTTAAATAGATTTTTACGACTTTGGATCATGCCCTTTTGAGCCTACCAACATCACCACATGCCAGGGGCTGTGGCCAGGGGCCACCTACAATATTTATGATTGATTGACAATTTATTGATGAAACTGATTTTGAAATTTACCTTAAATGATACGTTTCCTAAAAAAAACCAATCGCATTGTAACAAAAAAAAATGTTAATTTAAGCTTCAATCAAAATATAATTTAATCTGATGTTTTTGTACCTGCACAATTTTGTACCTTGAGGTATATACTTTTTAAATAATTTTAGGTGTCGATTCTGGCGTGATTCCCTAAACTTAAAACTACAGTTTGTCTATAAAGTGCCACTAGTATGCATGTAGCAACCCTATACAGTCGGACCAAAATGATTTTGATACTAGTAGTTCATTTAAGTAAAATAGGTAATTAATAAGACACTATACAGTCGTATTTTGTTTCTGTTTTATATATAGTAGGTACTTATGCTTATAAAAAAATTAGCCAAGCATATTTAATAGGCTAGTTGACTCATGTCGAATTGTATTAAATAAATGTTTATTTCTTACAGTATTTGGTCTAAGGAACCTAAATATATCGATTTCACTTCATAAAAGCAGAAGATTGCTGTAGAAATTTAATTTTAAAAAATATTTTTTAGTCTATATTTTTTAAACACTAAAAACGCTGTTCGCTACATCCGCCATGATTGTGACGTCTCTTTCAGTAAACAACTAAATGTCATTCGCGTGTTGTTATGGGTGGATTCTTTAGTCTGAATAAATTTTTCTTAAAACACTTTTAACTTTAAAAAAGTTTCCGTTTACTAATTTTTTTGACAAAACTAATTATGGATGCCGGCTTTGTGAAAGCAGAAAGCACAAATCTGCCAAGAATTGACGCATTGATGGTTGGTGAATTTTTTGCACTGAACCCCGATTTCTGCTCTGCGGAGCAGAGAAACGACAAGGCATCTATGTAAGTAAAGTGCATTTAGTATTACAATGTAGTAATAAACATAATACTGATACAACATATGAATTAAGTGTAATAAAGTTGCGTAGGTTAATTTCTTTCGGCACTTTAATCCACAACATTCCTGGAGTCTTCAAGGATGTGTTTTTATATTCTCGTACTTTACAATAATGATAATTACTTTATTTTTCGTGGTATTTATTAGAAATCATGTTCTTTTCATTATAAACTCAGATAAGTTATTTTCTACGTGCTTACGAGTTTTTGTTTACTACAGTTGACATCATAGCATAGACAATCTATAGACTAAAATGGCCGACAGCGTTTTTGTATGTCCATGAAAATTCTATTTTAAAATTAAAGATTTGTAGCTTTCTAGGTCTCAAAAAAATACAATACATTTTTTTTCGGTTTAATAGAACATTTATTAACCATTTTAAACCTTATTCCAAAAAGGGTCAACTAGCCTATTGAATCAGAATAAAATTATTATAGATAAAATAGTACTTTATAGTGTAAAAGTGTGTAATGTTGGTGATTACCGCTGAGGTGCCATTGAGACCAGATCATCATACGACGTTTTTTGACACACTTGTTAAGAAAATAATACTAAAAATCATTTTATAGTATATAAAAGTTTATTTAGAGAAACAATTTGTAAATGTGCAGTTAGTAAAATTAGTGATAGGTATCTTCACTAAAAGCATCTGGCCATGGTTCTTTATGTGACCATGTCTTTCTTTGGTCGGCCTTGCCTGTTTTCCCAGGAGTTTCAAACTTTCCATC
Organism: Chilo suppressalis; assembly: GCA_902850365.2. Taxonomy (NCBI): domain Eukaryota; kingdom Metazoa; phylum Arthropoda; class Insecta; order Lepidoptera; family Crambidae; genus Chilo; species Chilo suppressalis. The sequence goes on from OU963900.1 coordinate 14,966,086, forward strand.
ATTCTTAAAACCTTCGTTGACTATCCGACTCTCTGATTTTCCTGAAAAAAAAGTAAAAAATATATGTAACGGAATAGAAACAATAACTTATTGACATGAAGCAATTAATTCAAAATTGGTAGAAAACCTGACCGAGTTGAACCATAATAACGTATCAAAAGAAATGGTCGTACTACAATATCACCTATTTACAATGTCAATGTAACCTAAAAATGTGCAATGTAAACAATGCCTTTTTTGGTCTCAAAATCGTAAATTGAGTAAATTTGTAACTTCAGGCAGATTACAAACAAATACACACATCAAAAGTGTCTAGGGATCAACATATATTTTTGCAATAACTTTTCTCCTGATTGATATTAATTAAAATTTTCTTTAAGGATTCATCAAATAAAGTGTTTTCGTTTGTCACAGTAACGATAAACCAAGTCACCTTTGCATTAATAAAGAAATTTGCCATTTTCCTAATAAAGGGATTTTTGACATTTGAACCACTATCTAAAATTTTATTGGGTAACTTAAACAATTAATAATCCGTATTTCTACCGCGAACACTAACAACACAAGAACATCGGTTTGGCATACTCAAAATGAGTTCATCCAAATCACGCTGTGGAATGGCCGCCCATGTTCGTTGCAACAACAAAAAAAGGTCTTCTTGCGACTGGATACCCTCCATATTCGGCAGAGCTCTTCTCTGTAGCATATCCCATGCATGCTCAATCGGGTTCAAGTCTGGCGACTGAGCAGGCCAGGGCAGGACATTGATGTTAGCTGCGGCGAGAGTCTGTCTTACAACTCTTGCGGTGTGCGGTCGTGCATTATCATGCATTAACTGAAATAAGGGACCGATTTGCACTTGTAGAGGAACGATGACGTCTGATACAATCGTCTCAGCATAAATTTGAGCGTTGAGGTTGCCTCTGATCCAAATCAACTCAGTTCTTCCGCCGATCCAAATACCCGCCCATACCATGATGGTTCCACCACTATAAGGATGGACTTCCTGGCAGGATTTTAATCGCTGTTGACGTCCAGGGGTTCTCCAGTGTCGTATACGTCTTGTATCCGGTCTCATACCAAAACGAGACTCATCAGAAAAGCACACGAAACGCCATTGTTCTTCTGCCCAATTTCTGTGTTCAAGAGAATCCTACGATTGTGCATTGCTATAGGTGGTACCCGTAGCGGTCTTCGGGAATGAAGGTTCACTTCATGCAAGCGGTTTCTGACTGTTTGGTCGCTAATTAAGTTCCCTGAAGAGTGATGAAGCCTCACGGCTAACATCATGGCGGTTATTGTTGGAGCTCTTCGAGTTAAGATTTGAATGTATCGGTCTTGTCTCCGTGTGGTGCAGCGATACCGTCCTCCATGGCGCTCAGCCACGGTACCAGTGCTTCGGTATCGTGTCCAAAGTCGACTGATAACACTCTGACTTGTATTCAGAGCTAAAGCCACAGTACGTTGCCGGGAACCAGCTTCTATCATTCCCACGGCTCTGAGCATTTCTTCCCTGCTTAAATGACGTCGCCGCTCCATAATAACGTTGGTTTTAATCAGTAGTAGGGAAACAGTAGCACTAATAATGTCTTCAATGCGTTGTATGTTTTTATAGGGAAAATATTGACAGCTGATTTTCATCTTTTACTCGAATTTGATTCACAGTTCCTGATTCAAATTATGAAATGCACCAAAAAGGATCCATATAAATTTATAAAATCATAAATTTATTACAAAGCCACATCTCAATCTCAAGAAATCCGCATAAAAATGCTTGATCCCTAGACACTTTTGATGTGTGTAGTTACACGATTAGATAACCGTCATAGATGCTGTTCGCCCATAAACATCATCCAATTCCCACAAAATTCGTCCAGCTTGGTAGTCTACGAAACATCGCTGGAAAACTTTAAAAATCACGTAGTCTAAGCAGGTTGCCTGCTTTTTCTCGCGCTTTGTTTTCTGAGTCTGAATCTGAATCTGAATCAGGAGTGCACTCTGGCCGTACCCTTCGATTACAGTGTTTATTTCTCGCGCTTGTTTTCGAAATCTGAATCTGAATCTGAGTGCACTCTGGCCGCACCCTTAGGCCGTATACAGAAAGAAAGCCGAAAGCCGATCGCTTAGCGCTTATCGGCGCCTATTGGCGCTGATCCATTTTCTATGGACCGGCGCCGATCGGCGCTGATCGGCGCCTATCGGCACCGATAAGCGCCGATAAGCGCCGACACGCGCTGGTCCGAATAATAAATAATTTGTATTTGAATTATTATCCTTAGATTAAATCAATCGAAGTTATAATCTTTTTATAAATCTAATAACTTTATCTTTTATTAACTAAGCGCTAAAATTATTTGTTTCGTACTTACCGAATGGTGACAACAAGTCTTTCTTCTGGAAGGATTGGTTGTTTATGCCAATTGCACCAATTTTTCATCAAACGGTTTTTCACTAAATCCAAAATGTAATAAAATGTTTCTTGAATCATTCTTGTATATGTATAAAATCTTTGTTCATCAAATTTAAATTTTTTTACAAATAAATGACGGTATTCTCCGAAACGTTTCCTTTTTCGCATTTTTAAATACACATTTTCTAACAAAACCAGATCATCGTCCGATGAGTCCGACATTTTGCTTGATCTGCTTTAATCGGCTTCCTTTATGTAGGAAGGATCGGCGCCGATAAGCGCCGATTGGCTTTCGGCTTTCTTTCTGTATACGGCCTTAGACCGACACCGATTCGGTCGATCGACGAACATTGTAATCGTATCTTTCCAACTTTAATTAGAGATCATGTACCGTCGACAAGGTTGTTTGTAGGCGTAAGTATTAGTCAGTCCCATCCGTTAAATTTATCTTTTGTTATAAATTGTAGCAAATTGAGGTTCTAAGCAAAAATAATAGTTTTTATTTTGTAAGTAGGTGATTTACTTACTGGCCCAATTAATTTCATGCTACATTATATATTTTTTCATATTAAAGAGAGTGTTGTACGAAAGGCAGCGGTATGTCCGTCACTGGCATGACTGATGTCCATGGGCGACGGTGACCACTTAACTTTAGGTGGCCCGTCCGCTCGTCTGCCTTCAAAAGCCATATAAAAAAAATGGGTGCGTGTACTTATGTAGGCGCGTGAGAAGTTATCCTTCTTTGGCATCGTTTAAAATTAGTTTTTAATTGTATGCAAATAATTAATTACAATAAATTAATAAAAAGTCTGGAAAAGGACACAGTCAATAAAGTTCAGTTTTAATTTGAAAAAATAAATAAATAATCAAAATATTCAATTAAAATCGCTACTGAATATAATTTATTGGAACTTAAGTGATTTGCACTTGTATGAAACTCAAACACGTATTCCGAATATACAAACTAGAAACATGTGGATAAATATTATAAATATGAATGCCTATAACTGTTACTTTATTACAAAAAATAAAGATGTGGTTTTTGGTTCTACTACACCAATGGTCAAGAGATGGCGCTGTAGTCTCCTGAATCGCGCTTTGGTTCCGTTGTTCCAGATTAATAAATACTTTTGATAGGCCTTCACAATGCAGTCGTTAGCACCCACTAAATAGAGATTCTATTTCTATTTTGTTGGTAGATTTTCTTAATGTGCGGTAAACACAAAAGTAACAGCTGTTAATTTTTGTGTTACAGTGATGCGCGCGCATCTTAAAGTTTCACTCTCATCAATTTTTCATAACGCGCCTAAAGAAGTATAACTTCAAAAAATGGATGCGTGTAACTTATGTACGCGCGTGAGAAGTTATACTTCTTTAGCATCAGTAAAAATATTTTTAAAATAAAATAATAAAAGGACTGGAAAAGGATAGTTAACACAGTCAATTAAGTTCAGTTTTAATTTGAAAAATTAAATAAATATTCAAAATATTCAATTAAAATCACTACTGAATTTAAGTTATTAGTCCATATGTATTCCAGTCCATATGTATTAGTCGTTATGAAAAAATGATGAGAGTGAAATTTTTAGATGCGCGCGCATCACTGTAACCCAAAAGTAACAGCATGAAGTTGGCCGCGGGCGCGTTATGAAAAAATCATGTGAGTGAAATTTCGAGATGCGCGCGCATCACTGTAACACAATAGTAACACCATGAAGTTGGCCGCGGGCGCGTTATGAATGTTAGTGTCTAATAATGGTGGATTATTAACCACTTAGTGGTTAATAATCCACCATTATTAGACATCTGTTCGAAAGGTACTTTGAACGATCCACGGAGCTCCATAAGATGATCGCGTTGTCAAAAACAATGTTGGCACGCTCGTCGCCTCTGATCACTGTTTTCATATTTATAATATTTATCCATATGTTTCTAGTTTCTATATAGACACAACGTGTTTTAGTTACTTACAAGTGCTAATTACATATAATAATAATAATAATAATCATTTATTCATAACCCTCAACATTTTACATTTAAAGTATTAGGCTAATAAAGTCTACGGGTATTTATATAAAAGTCTGAAAAAATGGACCCCTAACCCAGAAACTAGTAAAAACTGTAATTATCAGGGTTAGTGATTCCTCGGTCGACATATTACAAAAATATTTTAATTTTAGAGCAGCCCAATAGGTTTGACTACAGCTGTTGAGGTGAGTAATCAACTAACGAAACAAAACAATTTATCAAATATTGATTACGTGTGAGCGTACAAGTGTGAGTGAAATTATATTGGTGGTGTGTTTGTGTATGTGTGTGAGTGTGTGTTTGAGTGTGTGTTTGTGTGTGTGTTTATGTGTGTGTTTGTCTTATATTATCCATAACTGTTTCTTATTTTAATTTTAATAATAAAATATGGACTAATAACTTAAATTCAGTAGTGATTTTAATTGAATATTTTGAATATTTATTTAATTTTTCAAATTAAAACTGAACTTAATTGACTGTGTTAACTATCCTTTTCCAGTCCTTTTATTATTTTATTGTAATTATTAATTATTTGCATGCAATTAAAAAATATTTTTAATGATGCTAAAGAAGTATAACTTCTCACTCGCGTACATAAGTTACACGCATCCATTTTTTTGTAAAAGGTTGTTTATTGGTAAATTTAGGTTTTACTAGTAATCTGAGGATAGAATACCGAAAAAATCTTAAGGTTCTAAAGGTCGAAGTCGAAGCATTTAAATAAAAGTAATGTTTAGGATATTTTTTATTCACTACAAGTACTGGAATCATTGTCGTCCTCGTCATCATCGTCATTTAAATTAATGACTAGTTGATTATCCATGAAATCATCGAATTTTACGTCTCTGTCGAAGTCGTCCATTATTATTTTCTTTGTTTTTGAAGTGAAACTTCTTTATCGGCGTTGGAAAAAAATTTACCGTCACATTTTTCCGTTACGCGCCATCTTTTTTGACGTGACAACGTCTTAAATTAGGTTGCGGCTGGGAGTCACTTATGAAAAAGTGTAACGCTCGGTAACGTTACGATGAGTCTCTCGTGTTAAGTTTAACTTTACATGTACAATGTTTTAGTAAACAAAATATATTTCTATAGTTAAAATTTGTGCAATTCTTATTTTCATTCAATTCCTTGTTCCTATTGTGCAATTTAATTATATTCATATCAATAAATATTCTACCGAGAAAAAGACGTTGTCACGTAAAATCTTCGCCCGTAAAACCGACTTTACAGGCAACCATTTTTTTTATATTAATAGTTGATAGCTGAATGATCACACTGTCGCCGGCGAGAACTCTCTCTACTCGTTTGTAGCTGAGTGACAATAGTTATTAAAGATAAGACTCGCTCAGCCAAACTCGCATAGCGATACTCGCTCAGCGATACTCGCTCAGCGGTACTCGCTCAGCGATACTCGCTCAGCGATACTAGCTCAGCGATACTCGCTCAGCGATACTCGCTCAGCGATACTAGGTCAGCGATACTCGCTCAGCGATACTCGCTCAGCGATACTCGCCCAGCGATACTCGCTCAGCTATACTCGCTCAGCGATTCTCGCTCAGCGATACTCGCTCAGCGATACTAGCTCCGCGATACTCGCTCAGCTATACTCGCTCGGTTAAGCTGGCTTGGCTGTCAAAAGCCGTGCGCGTGCATTTTAACTCAGGACTGCCAATTCGTTTCTAGTTTCTACTCGCTTATCGTTCATCGTCGGAGGTGGAACATGTGCCTTAGATTACTGAGCCGTGTAATCATAACAGTTTCATAGGCAGTAATTTGTATTCATGTCTATGATAATAAAATCCTTTTGTTTAAACTTTATCTAATTTAACTTTATTTAACCAATTTCTGGAAAGTTGCATGTAGATCATTTTTCGAAAAATAAGGCCATAAAGAAGTTTCACTTCTTACGTATGTACACTAGTACACGCACACATTTTTTTTCTGCTACTTTTGACCAATCTTCTTGTGTAACTTGCGCACATGCTTCCTTTAATAAGCCTTCCATTTTCTTGACACTGAAGAGTGGTTTTGTGTTGTGTCTTGTTGCATAACCTGTAAAACAATTATATAATTATTAAGCGGGAGACTTAGACTATTTTTTAAATTATAAAAGCTAGAGGCACTCGTGTAATGTGGCTACAAAATGTGTTAAGCTAATCTTGCAATATTTTGTTAGGTAATGTACAATTTTACACAACTGCGAAGAAGAAGGGTAATGTTTTATACTATTACTGTAAAATCTTAATTCACAATATATTTCAGCTTATTAAGAACAAGTTCTTGTTATTAATATAATCAACTACTAAAAAATATTATTGAAGTTATACTTCTTTAGGCGCGTTATGAAAAAATTATGAGAGTGAAAGGAGAATGGTCATTTTACTTTGGGAGTTGGGCTAAGTTTTTTTCATTGCGTCTTATTGGAATAAGTGTACAACAATAGGGAATCAGGTGTATATTGCGTAGGAAAAATATCATTAGAAACTTAAGTAGTGGTTTAAAGAAAATATTAAATTACGTAAGCATTTTAAGGTTATGTCATATTTAGATTCGATTAAATTCGATATTTATACCATACTTAATTATTACTAGGTATACTACTTTAAACTGTATTTAATTAGGTTGTGACCTTTTGTCTTCTATTTTGGACTGGGAGTGAAACAAAAATTGAATGCACTTCGTAAAATCTTATCAACGGGCAGCGTATATTTGTAAACTGTTGCGTTAGTGAGCTGCTATCTATCTCTATTTATTCCAAACATCTCAGATTCAATAAATGTGGCGTTGTTGAGGTGCGGTTATATTAGTGCTATTTATACTTATTCTCTTTACGCTCAAGCTGCACCTTTGATGCTCTGTTAACCCAACAATGGATATAATATTATTTAAGATTTAGGAATCAAAAATAAATAAGACAAAATATTTTAATAATGATAATCATTTATTGATAACACATTTATCCAAATCGACATTATTAATGTGATATTTTTATTTTATATTTTTGGGGTTATGCCGTATCCAGTGGAACTGTAGTGACTTCGCCTAAAATATCTTTTGTAACTCGCCACCATGTCCTGTTGAGTTTGAAATATCCAGTTAAAGCTCTGCTAAGTTCAATTAACACAGCAGTTTATACATTAAGCGTGCTCTAATCCTGGTTTACATATTGCCTTTTTTTAAAAAAGAATTGACTTATATTCCTTCTTCAAATACCTCATCTAAAAATGTAGCTGGAGCATGTGTATCGTTAAATCGCCCCCAGCTAAGGTACCAAACTACCGTCATTACGTGTGCGCAACATCCTACTGTCCTTTTGCTTACAATACAACTGCAGCAATAGCCAACTAAACAACTTAGTGAGTTGGCTATATTGGTGTCACGGCTGACTAAAATGTAAACAAAATAGGTGCGTCCACCAAGTGTCTAGACTTAATACGTCCTCTAAGCAGATAATTGTTTAAACCTAATACAAGGGGAACATCTTCATCTATTTCTGTATTTATTTCTATGGAATATATCCCAGACGATCGAATATGTTCCCCATAATATGATCGCGCCTGCTTTAACTGATAAGTGCCTAATGCAAAGCGTTTTAAATCAGTGATGCTTAAACTGGGAAAGGTTTCCAAGTGAGGATGATTGCCATCAATTGCAGAAAACATTGCACATCTTCTGTTAAGATTTTGAGTTTCTATAAACTCGGCCAAATGATTGGACTCATTACGTCGATTTTGAGCAATAGCTACATACTCACTTGCTTCTGGAGGATCCTGTATTAAGGGATGAAACTTATTTAACAGAGCACATGCAATTCTTAAATCATCTTTTAAATGAGTTGCAGCTCTGTTATTAAATACATGCCTGAAAAATCTAAAATCTCGTTTTATACGTCCATTTACTATTTCAACCACCCAGCGACACATTGTTACAAATCTAGATTTGTTAGCCTGAAGGGTAATGAGTTGATGTTCACCATCTAATAATGATTCAGGCATGTAAGCTTTAAAACCAAGATCCTCCATAAATTCAATTACGTCCCGAAACCCCCTATCCAGAATAAAAACATCATCCTGCCGGAAAAATGAACGCAGTTTTCCTTCTTCATTATTTAAATCATGCCTTGTTGGACCCATACAATCTATAATATATCCATCACAACACACAACCATAAAAGGTTTAACTAAATTATCAGATTTTTGTAAACTATACGATTCTTTTTGAAAACGATAATTGCTGCTGCTGTGGATAAATATATAAGTTGCGTCACACATAACAATAGCGGGTTTAATATCATTTGGTAAGATTGGATTACCAAACAATCCCTCCGGGATTATTTTATTTCTGCTGGCCACTTGCTCCACATTTACAAAGTTACATGACCAAAGCCCAAATGTCTTGACACAAAATCTTCAACTAAACAACTTCTAGCTATATTCATTTTTCTCTCCAAGGTCCTACGAGACATTTGAAAGAGGGAACTTAATCGTTCATTGCTGTCCCCAGTTCTTAACTTGACTATGTAAATACAGAGTGCTAAATGGGGATTTTTGACACTCTGTAATAAGCTTGGTACACATGCCAAGAGTTCATCAAACTGTTCAGCATTCATTCCCAGCCAATAATGGCATAAGAAAGGAGCCATTGCAGAAATATTTTCAAAGTCGAAACAATGGGAAACTGCGCTCTGCATTATATTCAAAATGGCATCAAACTGTACACCAGTAAAATCTTGCAGATTTGATGTTAAGTCACTCCAACGCCCATTATTCAAGTGATGTTGACATATTCTACAACATGTGGGAACACAGAATTTATTATGTATTAATAACATTTCTCTTATTTCTCTGGGTACTAATAAACATTGTTGTTCCCGGCATCCTGAAAACAGACAACTCGATGAAGTGGCTACAGCACGCTTATATACTGATGACTGTATCTTAGGTATAACAGGTCTTGAGCGCTGAACAGGTAATAGACCAGCGGGAAATGGTGGTGGTACTGGGATCACTGGTACAGACTCTGTTGGTTCTACATCAATTTGTTCAATTGATGACCGATTCGCATCATGTAACTGTTGCCTTTGCACTTCCCTATTAGCTGCTTGCCAACAGGCAGCACAAACTCTTGAAATTCTTGACACCTATAAAAAAAAGATAAGTGAACTTGAATTTAATAAAAACCATCTACAACTATTTTATGCAATAGAAATATATTTCTTATAATAATAATAATAAATCATTTATCTGACAAGATATGGTAAATTATACAGATCTCAAAAATATAACCAACATGACCTGTCGCTTTTATCAACGTGCAAATATTTATAGGTAGTTGTAGTATTATCCAGAACTCAATCTTTAAAAACTATATATATTATTTATATACCATAGTCATGATTGAGTTAGTTATTATATAATCAATTTCATTAATATACTACATGACAATTGTGCAATGTAAAAAAAAATGTGAGTCATGTTTCAGTTAGTATTGAAATCAATTTAAATAAATTATTATTAATATAACATTTCAATCATGCAATGCAATAATAATAATAATGTCACAGTCATGTTTTAATTAGCATTGAAATCAATTTTAATAATTTATTATTGATTAATATCTTATACCATACCTGATGTGCTGGAGTCCATCTAAGAATAATATTTCTTTCTGGACAGTGTAGTGAAACCCTGTACGATCGACTTCTTAATATGGATTTTCCACAACCAAAACAGACTTGTTGATGGCCATATTGTGGTGCAGGTACTTCTTCGGTGGTGTCACTAGCTTGTAGTAGCATAAAGCATTCGTTGCACACTATGCCCCCATTCAATATCTATAACAAGTCAAAAATATTTATATTTATTTGAACATGCGAATGAAATTAAAACATTATCTCACGGTTGCGATTGTATTACGATATATTTTTAGTAATATAAGTAAATAATTACTTACAGAATCAGGTGCGATCCATGAGCTTAAAACATTAAGCATTGAATTGGATAGCATGTCCAAAGAATGTACTGGCTGTCGTCGTGGCACTGATATACAACAGTTAATACAACGTCGTTGCATACTGCCTGCGTTTTCTTGTGTAACACCAGATGCCATTGTAAACAAAAATAATTACAATAAACTAAGAGTCCAAATATCTCTGTCAGAATCACTAAAGGTAACTTAACACTAAATCACACTTCTTTTTTCTATAAGGCCGAAGCCACTTCTTTAATCATAAGATATTTGTCCTAAATAGTCTTTCTAATCCATTTTCAGTTTAGGTACTTATTGTTTCCCCCAAATTTTCAAATCCGATTTTGAATCTTCTTTCAATTTGAATCTTCTTTCTTTCAATCTTATTTGTTTAAAGTCATGAAATTTTTTAAAGTTCCATATCTATGGAAACTAAAAAAATATATAGATATTTGTATGATTTTGGATTCATAACAATGTCTTGAATGTCGCGCGGGATTTCATTATTAGTTTTATATAATTTAATTAAATTGTCAGCTAAAACAAGTCTTTGTATATTATATGCTGTACATTCAAAAAATATATGGTTTAGTGTTTGATCTTTATTTAAATTACAGTTTGTGCATAACGGAGATGTAATTATATTCATTCTATATAAATGTCAATTAAAACGTCCATGTCCAATTCTCAAGCGTGTGATGGTCGTATAAAATTTCCGACTATGGTATTCTTTAGATTTTGTAAACCATGGATGTTGACCAATTACATTATTAATTTTATGATACCATTTTCCTTTTATTACTAGCGTTTGATGCCAATTAATCAACCAATCTTGTTTTAACAAAAGTTTTAGTTTGGGTAATAAATCTGAAAAAGGTATGGCAACATTTTTAAAGTCAACGTCATCATTGCTTCGATTTAAAATGGTTCTGGCTAACGTATCAGCTTTCTCATTTCCGATGACTCCTATGTGCGATGGAACCCACATTAAAACTATTTGTACATTGAGGACTTTAAGTTTGTGGTACATTTTTTTAATATCATGTAAAATAAAATTACTTCCAGAGTCAAATCTATTGTTTCGCAAAGCTTGTAAACAACTCATGCTGTCTGTTAACACCAACCATTGAGTGCACTCCTGAATATTTTCCTCTATAAACTCCAATGCAGAAAGAATTGCAAGACACTCCGCAGAAAATATGCTCATCTGGCTTGGAAGTTTGTACCCTAGACCCGTTTTCAAATGAGATATGTAAATCGCCATTGAAACATTATCATCATTCTTGGAACCGTCTGTATAAATATGTTTATGATTGGAAAACTTATCAATCTTTTTGTAAACTTCTTCTTTAAATTTCAAGTCGGGCGATATATGGATGCTTATGTCACAGAAATGCATATCATAAGTTTCTTTGTAACATATCCAATTATGCTCAGTTTTATTAATGTTGTACTGCTGGTTGTAATTAATATATTCTGAGAAGTCATGAAGCAAATAAGGGATCCTAGACATATTAGTTGGAGAGTATATTCCATATAGAAAGTTAATTTTTTTAATTAATGGATGGGAATGAAATGACAGTAATTTAATCAAAAACTTTGATTTTAAAAATTTAAATCTTAATTGAAGTGGAGGTGTATTGCATTCTACTTCCAGAGAGTTGATAGGAGAGGTTTTCATAGCACCCGTTATGCATCTAAGATTATGATTCTGCAGACTTCTAATTTTCTTACTAATTGAGAATCAGATCCAAAACATAAAAATCCATATTCAAAGTGACTTCTAACAATTGACTTGTATAACATCAATAATATTTTAGGGTCAATTTTTGATAAACATTTTATGACATTGTAGGCTTTGTAAGCTTTCCCCAAAAGATATTCTACATATTTTTTCCATGAAAGATTATTGGTGAAAATAACACCCAAAAATTTTACTTCACTCTCTACAGGGACAATGACATTATTATATACAATATCAACATTTGTATCACAATCACCAAATACAACTGTTTTAGATTTGTCAGGGCTAATATCTAAATTTAAATAACTGAAATATTCATTTAATTTTAAAAGTGCTCTATTTATAGTAGAGGTTACCTGTTGAATATCAGAACCTGAATGGTAAATGACCAAGTCATCAGCAAATTGCAAGTTTTTTTACTTGTGATCCTAAAATGATGTTTAGTTTGTGTACATAAAGAATGTAAAACAATGGAGATAGAATTCCTCCTTGACAGACACCTTTATATGAATAGCGTGGTCCTATTAATTGATTATTAGACTTGACATAAACCTCACGACCATGCAAAAAATTAAAAATCCACATAACTACTTTTTCAGGAAAACCAAGAGAAAAAAGTTCATGAGGATTTACATTATTGAAAGCACCAACAACATCAAAGAACACACCAATAAGGACTTCATCTTGTTTAAGTGCATCAAAAATGTCTAGTTGAAGATGTGCTATACTCTCTCTAGAGGATCGGCCCCTGCGAAAACCAAATTGATTGGAAGGTAATAGATTATTGCTTTCAATGAAAAATTCAACTCTTTGTTTGAGTAGCTGTTCAAATACTTTTCCCATACATGATGTCAATGCTATTGGCCGGTATGAATTTGCTTTAGTCTTATCTTTATTTGGTTTCAAAATGGGGACCAAACAATCTTTTTTCCAGTCAATAGGTATAACACAGCAAGACCATAACAAATTATAAACTTTTAAGATGATATTCTTTGTTTTATCTGTAGTATATTTTAGCATTTTATAAGGAATACCATCGAGGCCATGAGCTGTATCCCTACGAGTAGAAACTGCAGTTTTAAATTCTTGTATGTTAAATGGCATTTCTAAGTATTTACAATTATGTACTCCTGTACTGTAGGAATCCTTTCCTATTTACAAATGTCAAAGGGACCTCTACGGTATCTGGTGTATATTTTTTGAGAAATTCTGGTACCCATTCACTATATACATTTTTAGATGGAACAGAAATACCATTAAACCTCCTGACAATCCTCCAGAGCTTTGAAATAGGAGTACATCGATTAAGTGATTCACACAATGACATCCAACTTAAGTTCCTTTCCTTTTTTAAAATGAGCTTTTTCAAAGCTTGTAACTTTTTAAACTTAAGGTAACTTTCCTCTGAGAGGTTATGCTTAAATTCGGTATAAGCTTTCCTACAATTATCTACAGCTGTTTTGCAGTTGTTATTCCACCAAGGCAATGAAACACGTTTCTTAAAAGCTTTTAGAGCTGATATTTGTGGTTGAACAAACTGTCTACTAGTGTGAGTAACAGACTGCTGCAGCGCTAGATTTAATAATATTACCATATCTGAATAACACTTTAATGGATTAGACTGGTCAAATTGTAAATTGTTATTTAATAAGAAATCTACATTTTCACTATATTTTTGCCAGTCTACTAGACGGAAATTAAAATATGTAGGGAGTGCAAGTAAATTTTCAAATGAGTCTTTATTATTACTAATTTCTAATTTTGTAATTACAGGTAAATGGTAGCTGCCTAAAGGGTCATCAGAAACAGACCATTCACATCTCAAAGCCAAAGAGGGTGATACTAGTGTTAAATACAAAGCATTCCTTTGCCATACACTAGAGCCAACAGTTGTCAGCTGACCATCATTTAGGAGTACTAAGTTGTTGTCATTGATGCTTTCAATAATATCGCGCCCACGTGAATCAATAGAGCTACAGCCCCATGCTGTATGCCGGGCGTTAAAATCGCCAGCAATCAGCAAAGGCCCAGGGATACTGCTGATTAAATAATCAAGTTTTGATTTAGAAAATGAAGGGTTACAGTTACCTGGACTATATAAAGACACAAGAGAAATTTCTTGATTTCCATAATACAATCTTACAGCTATATTTTGAATTGAATCATCAAATGATGTATCTATCTTATGGAATTGCAAACTATTATGAATAAAAATGGTAACGCCATTATGGCGGTTACCTGAATCTAGTCTAATTATATCATAACTTTTGAGAGTACACTGAATGTGTGGTTTTAACCATGTCTCAGAAATCAAAGCTACATGAATCTGATTCTCTTGTAGAAAATTTGTTAATAAGTATCTGTGTGCAGGTAAACTCTGAGCATTCCATTGCATTATATTTAAAAAATCCATAAAAAAAAAAAAAAGATTAAGTGTTTTGTTTCTTATTTTTATTTATTGTTTCCAAGAGAGTATCTTTTATACTCTGTGTGGAAATAGCTGTTTCATTGTTTTTGTTCATTGTTATTAATTTGACAATTGACTCTACAACCATATTCAAAATAAAATCAGAGTTTAATAGCAATGCTAGCATATCAGTGGGGCTTTGTTTCAAGGGAGGGAATGATTTCTCATTAATTACAGCAGAGTATGTTTTATTCTGAGTCTTTTCTCTATTTAATAATATTTTTTCTTTTTTTACAGGGCACTGTGACGAAATAGCCACATGGTTCCCCTTGCAATGACAACATACAGCATCCTGACTTGATTTTGTACAGAGTTTAAAGTTATGTGACTCACCACATATGGAGCATCGTTCTGCATTCTTACAAAATTTGGCAATATGTCCATACCTCAGGCACTTAAGACACTGCTTGACTGGGGGTATGTAGGGTCGTAATTCGAAACGCCAGCTGTTGAGGTCGACACTCTCAGGTAATACTGGGCATGAAAATGTGATAGAAACTGTCTTTGTCGGCTCCAATTTATTTTCACCATTATCAGTCCTTATTCTTCTCATAAAACGTCGAATGCTTACGATATTTTTTGTAGAAGTCAATGCAGAGTATATTTGTTCATTCGATAATTCTGTGGGCACATGAGTGATGACACCTGTGACTTCGCTAGCTGCTGCCGGAATAGATGCCGACAGGTTGTATGCTTCCAAGAATTTTCTATTCTGTAATGCCGCGTTAGCCAGACCAGGACGTTCAAATACCACACCGATTTTATATTTATTCACTCTTCGCAACTGTTTTACACCTTTGTTATATCGCTTCAAGCAGTTTGCTAATCCCATCATGTCTCGATTACCAATAGGCTGATCAGATTTTGTACTCTCAATGAATACCACATATTCGAAACTTCCGCCTTGTTCTGGGTAAAATCGAACGTAATTAGGGATTCGGAAATCTTTATATTTGTTTAAGCTTTCTTTTTTCTCTTCTAGAGACTGTATGGAGGAGACGTCGCTAAAGTTAGAATCTTCAGAGCCATCTCCATCCACGCCGCCTTGTTCATCTAATTGTTTTTTCCTTTTTCTACTCTTCCTATTCCTCATTTTTTTAATACACTATGTACACACTTATTATTAAAGACTATTCAAAACACTATTCACAATAAATATATACAAAATTAATAAATTTAGTTTTATTCTTTAAAAAAGACCGCCAAGCTCGTCAAACGTTCCCGCGCTTTTCCGCACCGGAACAAACAACAAACACGTTGACAACAAGTTGACAGCTACCTACTTCACTTGCCTATGGTATATATTTCGATTTGATTCTATAGGAATCGATTCCTACACAATCGATTAATAAATGTTTTATTTTTCAATGCAAATGCTTAAAATGTTCAAACCATGAGTTAATTTATATGTGATTAAGTAATTATATATAACATAACTGATAATTTAAACAAAAATATATTCCCTTTTTTAATCTAAGATGTGAATATGTAGTACACATATAAAAGTTTTTGTATGCGATCTACTGTTTGATGAACAAAATAGTCCGCAGACAAAAAATCCTCTTTTGCGCAGCCCATTAAGTTCCTTTTAGTTTTTAGATGCAATGAAAGAGAGCAATCCCTGGTAGGTACAGTGACATTGTCACAACACAGGTCTTACAAATGATAACTTTATGAATTTAATGTTATTTATCATGATATAACATTGGTAAAAATGCTCGTATCCATCATACAAACATTTGCCTCACCGGAATTCGAAACCAGGCCCTCTGAATAGGCGATTTGGGGAAAATAATCTATCCATCGATCCATACAAAAATCAAACAACTCGCATCGAAGACCTCAAAATAAAAAATGACTACGAATTAACGAATGATCATTATTTCGTAGTCATTTACGGTGTTTGGTAAAAATGTTTCAGGCTATTTACAATTGTTCTATGCTTTCAATTATAATAAACGTTTTATTTTTTCTTTTTGAAGTGAAACTTCTTTACGCACTCTTGACTTGGGGAGTAAGCTAGCGAACGTAAGCGTTAAGAAAAGTGTGATCGGGCGAGGCGAACGGGAGTTGAGTGGGGGATGTAAGCATGAGAAAGCAGTGCGCGTGCACATTTTCTTTCTCTCTTCCTCTCATAGCCAAATACGTTCCGTATATCTAAGCACAGTGCAAGCCTTTTGTCTGTATCACAGTGTAGGAGCAAGAGCGCGCGCACGCATTTTCTTTCTCTTTTTCTCTTACAGCTAGTAAATGAAAGAAGTTTCACTTCAGTTGTGTAGTCATAAGCACACTCGTTTTTTTATGTTAAGAATATTTAAATAAAGAAATATAATCGATTTTTTTTCCTACGATCGATAGTATCGACCAGGTGATACAACTTTTATCTATGGTTATTGGTTATTTACTCAGTTTAATAGCCATTTATTTATTATTTTAAATATCCGCATAATATTTACATAATAAACACACATATGAAATGATAATTCAGAAGAAGATTTTTGATACATAAATGCGTCAAGCGCAATCTAGGCGGATTTGCCCATTCTCCTTTTAAGATGCGCGCGCATCACTGTAACACAAAATTTTATTGTTTACCGCACATTAAGAAAATCTACCAACAAAATAGAAATAGAATCTCTATTTAGTGGGTGCTAACGACTGCATTGTGAAGGCCTATCAAAAGTATTTATTAATCTGGAACAACGGAACCAAAGCGCGATTCAGGAGACTACAGCGCCATCTCTTGACCATTGGTGTAGTAGAACCAAAAACCACATCCTTATTTTTCAATGTTACTTTTATGTTATTATTGTAATAAAGTAACAGTTATAGGCATTCATATTTATAATATTTATCCACATGTTTCTAGTTTGTATATTCGGAATACGTGTTTGAGTTTCATTCAAGTGCAAATCACATATGTTCTAATAAATTATATTCAGTAGCGATTTTAATTGAATATTTTGATTATTTATTTATTTTTTCAAATTAAAACTGAACTTTATTGACTGTGTCCTTTTCCAGACTTTTTATTAATTTATTGTAATTAATTATTTGCATGCAATTAAAAACTAATTTTAAACGATGCCAAAGAAGGATAACTTCTCACGCGCCTACATAAGTACACGCACCCATTTTTTTTTTATATTATAAAGTATTACTTTTAACTTGGGCCCAAATCAGTTCAATGGCATTATATTGGCAATGGTACGGAGGAAGTCGTATGACTTTGTGTCCGTGTTCTTCGGCTAATTGGTCAATAGCATAAGTCGGTCTTGGTGGTTTATGCAATATCACTAAATGTAACAATTCAGCTTTTAATAGTGACATGTCGGCTTCCACTCCTTTTCTTTGCAGCCATGCCACCAAATCTGCTTTCTTATTGGCTGATTTTGGTGCTTTATCAATTTGCACAGAGTGGTATGGGGCATTATCCATTATAATTGTGCTGGTAGGAGGGGTATTCGTTAGTAAATTTAAGAACCACTCTTGGAACCTTTCAGCGTCCATTTCTTCATGATACTCTTTTGTGCTTTTAGATTGGAAAGCTAATAATGAATTTTCTCGAAACCTGCAGACGCTGATCCAGCATGGCATATAATGAGGCGTCCACCTTTCCCTATCGGTACTTTCGAGCACGAAGCTTCAGAATCATCTGTCCATGTTTTCGGCACAGAGTGGTTGGAATTTAGCCACGTTTCGTCCAAAAATATTACATTATCCCAGTTTATAATTTGTGGAGCTCGATGGCGCAGGTGGCTAGCGCGTTCGGCTGCGATCGTTGAAGTTAAGCAACTTTCGCAGTGGTCGGTCATTGGATGGGTGACCAAAAATTTACTATCTCGAGCTCCTTCGTGCTTCGGAAGGCACGTTAAGCCGTTGGTCCCGGCTGCATTTGCAGTCGTTAGCACCCACCAATCCGCACTGGGCCCGCGTGGTGGTTCATGGCCCAATCTCCCTATTCCATCCATAGGGAAGGCCTGTGCTCCAGCAGTGGGGACATTAATAGGCTGATGATGATAATTTGTTTTACTACGCGCAGGAATGTTAGTCGCTGCATAATTATGTCATGTCGCTCCATAACAATTTTTCGTTTGTCAACTTTTTTGTATCTGAAGCCAATTCCTGTTATTATCGTTCTCAACGACTCTATACTTCCCTTGTACAGCCCGGCATCTTCTAAAGTTGCACATAACTTTGCTAATGTTGGAAATTCGCCTCTTGTAAAATAACCATAGATATGGTTTCTAAAGCATGACTATCGAAGTCATCGATACCTGTCACAGGTTTAGTTCTTTTCCATTTTTTCGGCGTGTGAAGTACGTTACTGGTGTCGATTCTGGCACGATTCTCTAAATCTAAACTTAAATTTGACAACAGTGTATCCTTGTCATTCTCTATACAGTATGAAAAGGACAGACTGATGTTAAATTTAGATTTCAGTTTAGAGAATCACGCCGGAATCGACACCAATGTCACTCCCCGAAGGCCCATTTTTTTCACTTAATATTTTGCCGACGGTGCGGCTACCAATACCGAGAGCTTCACCGACGCGATTCCGAACTTGTGTAACTGGCAGTAGAGCTCTACCATTTTGACATTCACGCTCAAAATACTCGTGTAATTTCACCACCAATTCACGAGCCTGGCTGTTCAAAGTACGTCCTCTTTTCGACATTATTAGTAAACACTTGCTTAGTTCAGAGTCCAGAAAAGTAATAGCCAAGTCACAAATTGTAAAACACAAACGAGAAAGTAGGTACGCGCACAGTCAGCTTCCAAGATGGCGAGAGACTGCTGCAAAGAGTAGTATGACTGCTGACGCGGGCGAGGGGGCCCGCGGGCGCTTGTGATCGGTAGTGTTGTCTGATAAAAAAATCTTTTTTCTGGAGCTATTTCGCCTTTAAAGATTTATTTGAAAATAATTAAATTAATTTATTTTAGGGTACCTATGTATTAAATGCATTATGCGATCGAGCAGTAACGTGAAATTATACAAAAATCAAATTGCGCTCTACCCCTAAACATTACGTCGAAAATTCGCTTTCTGGCCGTGGTCTGACATTGGCCATAAGCGCTTCTAGCGCTTACAACATCGTAATCTGAGTAGATTATGGACCGAGGCATCAAATTTGATCATTTTGTCATCTGTCATGTATTTTTACAAAGTCGTTAATTGATAATTTGAAAGTAATAAATTCGATTTTCCGAATAATGTACACGATTTTTTCGTACACAATTAATTGATTCCGAAGACTCGCAACACTACGAGCAATGAGGATAAGAATAGAACTATTAGAACTTATTTATTGTGTAAATATTGTTTATTTTGCTTTGTTTGAAAGTTTTCAATTAAATTTAGATATAAAGAATTGTACATTTTTGGATCCAATAATAAAACCTTTATAAATTCATGGTTTTACGAAAAAGGTTATCGAATTTGAATAAGTTACGCTTAAACAAAGTTATATCTGTTTGAAAAACATGAAACGTCAAACGGTACTTCTAAATCTAAGAAGGACTGTAGTGATGTTCACCCGCGCGGGAGCGATCTCGCGTAGAATGTGAAATTGTAGGTAAAGCACATTTGCTACGTTATAGTTACTATCGAAGCCTGTTTAGGGTTCCGTACCTCAAAGGAAAATATCACCATATCTGTCTGTCTGTCTGTCACAGTCGGTTTGTCCGGAATCTACTATACATATAAAGACGAATGGTACAAACTTAACAAAGAAAATAAATAAATTACTAATATGGGGGTTATTTTTGGGGGATGAATTATAAAATTCAATTAGCTAACTATACCGTGTCATGTTTAAAATGACTGGTTTTAAATATATTTGTTTTTAATGTAGGTAAATGAATAGTTTAAATATTATGTAAGAAAATAAATGCAAATTGATTGAGAGATTTAAAGGGGGGGGAAATAGATCACAGGAACAGCTATAAGAAGTTTACAGTTTAATGGTACCTTCGTGGAACCCTTCGTGCGCGAGTCCGACTCGCACTTGGCCTGTATTTTTTCTCCTCCGACCCCTGGCATGACCACCGCACACAATACGATCTTTGAATCGTGCGTAAATCGTAGCAGGTACTCGTAACTATTAAGTAATACAATGCGATTCAACTAAGAATAGGACCGACTGGGCGCCATATTGTGACGTCAACGTCAGCTTTCAATTCAAACCAATTAGGTAGAGTGAGTAAAAAAGGTTTTCTTTAATAATACTCATATATCAAGATTAAGTGAGAAAAAATGTCAGATTTTTAATAATATTTATTTATAATTTTTTTTTTTTATTATGTTTAAAGCATGTAACTGCTTGATGTTTAAATCTAAAGAAAATATAACTAGAAAAAAATTCCACATGGACCAGGCAGCAGACGGGACTCGAACCCGCACCCTTCGCAATCCGGGCGAATGCACTGACCAATTATGCTACCGCGGCTCTCACGGACCGCGTCGAAATTCTTTCTAGCTATTCTTAAGCTGCAAGGCAGCGCCATCTCTTCGCATTATAGGTAAACCCACAATGTCAAATGAATACTTTTACAAGTATTAAACATTTGAAAGAAGAAATAGCAATTATAGTTATAATTTTTTTTTTATTATTTTTAAAGCATGTAACTGCTTGATGTTTAAATCTAAAGAAAATATAACTAGAAAAAATTCCACACGGACCAGGCGGCAGACGGGACTCGAACCCGCACCCTTCGCAATCCGGGCGAATGCACTGACCATTTATGCTACCGCGGCCCTCACGGACCGCGTCGAAATTCTTTCTAGCTATTCTTAAGCTGCAAGGCAGCGCCATCTCTTCGCATTATAGGTAAACCCACAATGTCAAATGAATACTTTTACAAGTATTAAACATTTGAAAGAAGAAATAGCAATTACAGTTATATTTTTTTTTTTATTATTTTTAAAGCATGTAACTGCTTGATGTTTAAATCTAAAGAAAATATAACTAGAAAAAATTCCACACGGACCAGGCAGCAGACGGGACTCGAACCCGCACCCTTCGCAATCCGGGCGAATGCACTGACCAATTATGCTACCGCGGCCCTCACGGACCGCGTCGAAATTCTTTCTAGCTATTCTTAAGCTGCAAGGCAGCGCCATCTCTTCGCATTATAGGTAAACCCACAATGTCAAATGAATACTTTTACAAGTATTAAACATTTGAAAGAAGAAATAGCAATTATAGTTATAATTTTTTTTTTATTATTTTTAAAGCATGTAACTGCTTGATGTTTAAATCTAAAGAAAATATAACTAGAAAAAAATCCACACGGACCAGTGGGCCAATCGCCTAACCAGATTGCTATGGAAAACGCTATCGCTTTCGATTTCATTTTGTTATTTCTTACCGCCGAAGGTTTTCAAATACCTCACGCTCATTTTCTTTAACATTGTTATTACCAATGCAAAAGAAAAAAAAAGAGCGCGAGGCATTTGAAAACCTCAGGCGGCTAGAAATAACAAAATGAAATCGTAAGCGATAGCGTTTTCCAAAGCAATCCAGTTAGGCGATTGGCCCCCAGGCAGCAGACGGGACTCGAACCCGCACCCTTCGCAATCCGGGCGAATGCACTGACCAATTATGCTACCGCGGCCCTCACGGACCGCGTCGAAATTCTTTCTAGCTATTCTTAAGCTGCAAGGCAGCGCCATCTCTTCGCATTATAGGTAAACCCACAATGTCAAATGAATACTTTTACAAGTATTAAACATTTGAAAGAAGAAATAGCAATTGTAGTTATAATTTTTTTTTTTTTTTTTTATTATTTTTAAAGCATGTAACTGCTTGATGTTTAAATCTAAAGAAAATATAACTAGAAAAAATTCCACACGGACCAGGCAGCAGACGGGACTCGAACCCGCACCCTTCGCAATCCGGGCGAATGCACTGACCAATTATGCTACCTGCTTTTTTTTTTCTAGTTATATTTTCTTTAGATTTAAACATCAAGCAGTTACATGCTTTAAAAATAATAAAAAAAAAATTATAACTATAATTGCTATTTCTTCTTTCAAATGTTTAATACTTGTAAAAGTATTCATTTGACATTGTGGGTTTACCTATAATGCGAAGAGATGGCGCTGCCTTGCAGCTTAAGAATAGCTAGAAAGAATTTCGACGCGGTCCGTGAGGGCCGCGGTAGCATAATTGGTCAGTGCATTCGCCCGGATTGCGAAGGGTGCGGGTTCGAGTCCCGTCTGCTGCCTGGTCCGTGTGGAATTTTTTCTAGTTATATTTTCTTTAGATTTAAACATCAAGCAGTTACATGCTTTAAAAATAATAAAAAAAAAAAAATTATAACTATAATTGCTATTTCTTTCTTTCAAATGTTTAATACTTGTAAAAGTATTCATTTGACATTGTGGGTTTACCTATAATGCGAAGAGATGGCGCTGCCTTGCAGCTTAAGAATAGCTAGAAAGAATTTCGACGCGGTCCGTGAGGGCCGCGGTAGCATAATTGGTCAGTGCATTCGCCCGGATTGCGAAGGGTGCGGGTTCGAGTCCCGTCTGCTGCCTGGTCCGTGTGGAATTTTTTCTAGTTATATTTTCTTTAGATTTAAACATCAAGCAGTTACATGCTTTAAAAATAATAAAAAAAAAAAAAAAAAAAATATAACTATAATTGCTATTTCTTCTTTCAAATGTTTAATACTTGTAAAAGTATTCATTTGACATTGTGGGTTTACCTATAATGCGAAGAGATGGCGCTGCCTTGCAGCTTAAGAATAGCTAGAAAGAATTTCGACGCGGTCCGTGAGGGCCGCGGTAGCATAATTGGTCAGTGCATTCGCCCGGATTGCGAAGGGTGCGGGTTCGAGTCCCGTCTGCTGCCTGGTCCGTGTGGAATTTTTTCTAGTTATATTTTCTTTAGATTTAAACATCAAGCAGTTACATGCTTTAAAAATAATAAAAAAAAAAATTATAACTATAATTGCTATTTCTTCTTTCAAATGTTTAATACTTGTAAAAGTATTCATTTGACATTGTGGGTTTACCTATAATGCGAAGAGATGGCGCTGCCTTGCAGCTTAAGAATAGCTAGAAAGAATTTCGACGCGGTCCGTGAGGGCCGCGGTAGCATAATTGGTCAGTGCATTCGCCCGGATTGCGAAGGGTGCGGGTTCGAGTCCCGTCTGCTGCCTGGTCCGTGTGGAATTTTTTCTAGTTATATTTTCTTTAGATTTAAACATCAAGCAGTTACATGCTTTAAAAATAATAATAAAAAAAAATTATAACTATAATTGCTATTTCTTTCTTTCAAATGTTTAATACTTGTAAAAGTATTCATTTGACATTGTGGGTTTACCTATAATGCGAAGAGATGGCGCTGCCTTGCAGCTTAAGAATAGCTAGAAAGAATTTCGACGCGGTCCGTGAGGGCCGCGGTAGCATAATTGGTCAGTGCATTCGCCCGGATTGCGAAGGGTGCGGGTTCGAGTCCCGTCTGCTGCCTGGTCCGTGTGGAATTTTTTCTAGTTATATTTTCTTTAGATTTAAACATCAAGCAGTTACATGCTTTAAAAATAATAAAAAAAAAAAAAAAAAAAATATAACTATAATTGCTATTTCTTCTTTCAAATGTTTAATACTTGTAAAAGTATTCATTTGACATTGTGGGTTTACCTATAATGCGAAGAGATGGCGCTGCCTTGCAGCTTAAGAATAGCTAGAAAGAATTTCGACGCGGTCCGTGAGGGCCGCGGTAGCATAATTGGTCAGTGCATTCGCCCGGATTGCGAAGGGTGCGGGTTCGAGTCCCGTCTGCTGCCTGGTCCGTGTGGAATTTTTTCTAGTTATATTTTCTTTAGATTTAAACATCAAGCAGTTACATGCTTTAAAAATAATAAAAAAAAAATTATAACTATAATTGCTATTTCTTTCTTTCAAATGTTTAATACTTGTAAAAGTATTCATTTGACATTGTGGGTTTACCTATAATGCGAAGAGATGGCGCTGCCTTGCAGCTTAAGAATTGCTAGAAAGAATTTCGACGCGGTCCATGAGGGCCGCGGTAGCATAATTGGTCAGTGCATTCGCCCGGATTGCGAAGGGTGCGGGTTCGAGTCCCGTCTGCTGCCTGGTCCGTGTGGAATTTTTTCTAGTTATATTTTCTTTAGATTTAATATTTATTTATTAAAACTGAGAGTGAGACAAAATATTTACTGAATCTAACTAAATCTAAGAATCTAACTCTTTAATTCATCCGCTCATCTCTGCACTACCTTCGGAGTAGTCAGCATCATAATCACTGCTTATAGTGTGCTGAGGTGTTGATGTTAATACGTATGAGAAACGGTGGCGTACTCACAATAATAATTGTCCTGAATAACTCACGTACAGTGTTTATAATCCAACACAGAATTACACACACATATTAAAGTACAGAAGGAAGTACACAAGAAGAATCGGTTCGGAAAGTAAGCAAAGCACAAAACACAGCACAGATAAATACGGCTATTATATTGCAATAATATTATTAAGCGAGCTAGCGAAAGCTTAAGAAATAGTAACGAGTGACATAGGCTTCGCGCGGTGTATCAATCTCGACTGGTATGCGTTTTTTTGAAGTTATACTTCTTTAGCCGCGTTATGATAAAATTATGAGAGTGAAATTTTAAGATGCGCGCGCATCACTGTAACACAATAGTAACACCATGAAGTTGGCCGCGGGCGCGTTATGAAAGTTAGTGTCTAATAATGGTGGATTATTAACCACTTAGTGGTTAATAATCCACCATTATTAGACATCTGTTCGAAAGGTACTTTGAACGATCCACACGGAGCTCCATAAGATGATCGCGTTGTCAAAAACAATGTTGGCACGCTCGTCGCCTCTGATCACTGTTTTCATATTTATAATATTTATCCACATGTTTCTAGTTTCTATATAGACACAACGTGTTTTAGTTACTTACAAGTGCTAATTACATATGGACTAATAACTTAAATTCAGTAGTGATTTTAATTGAATATTTTGAATATTTATTTAATTTTTCAAATTTAAACTGAACTTAATTGACTGTGTTAACTATCCTTTTCCAGTCCTTTTATTATTTTATTGTAATTATTAATTATTTGCATGCAATTAAAAAATATTTTTAATGATGCTAAAGAAGTATAACTTCTCACGCGCGTACATAAGTTACACGCATCCATTTTTTTTTGATTCCTCCCAGGCGGGTAGCAGGTGTGAAATCCTCATGGATACCTTACAGCCGGCTGCAAGGTTATGTCAGACTCTTACTGACTAAAACACACCCGTAGTTTATGCTTATGGACTGAAGGGCCTTACAAAGCGATTATCCCCTGAGAGGGGGATAATGCAGCGCTGCGTTAGTTTAAACTATTACATAGTTTAAAATAACGCATAATGCGCTAATGGACGGGTGCACTCAGACGTGCACTCGAAACGGAGGGGAGGCTGCGCTGTGCGCTCGCGCTGCTTATATAGGGAAACCGGTCCGGCGACTATTGAGTTGCACGTTTCCATTTCACGACGGCGAGTGGGCCATACCGTATCATCCGGCAAATGTTCGGATGATGTAAATAATATAATATGTAGATAAATATAATTTAGTATACAGATAATTTTAGTGGATATTCAATTGTGTAAGTATAATTATTATAAAATATATTTGTGTGTTGTTAAATAAATATAAGTTTAGAGTAAGTTTAGATGTAAGCGTAATGTAAATATAATTAAGTATTTGGATTATCATCATCATCAACAGCCTATCCTAGTCCACTGCTGGACATAGGCCTCTCCAATTGCACGATCAATCTTGGGCTATACGCATCCAGCTCCTGCCAGCCACCTTGCTCAAATCGTCACCCCATCGTGCCTGAGGACGTCCTACACTACGTTTGCCTAGACGCGGTCTCCACTCCAGAACTCGTCTACCCTAACGGTTATCGGTTCTTCGGCAAATATGGCCAGTCCACTGCCACTTCAACTTGCTAATCCGGTGGGCTATGTCGATGACTCTGGTTCTCTGTCGGATTACCTCATTTCTGATGCGATCCTTCAGAGAAACGCCGAGCATAGCCCTTTCCATAGCGCGCTGAGCGACTTTGAACTTGTGGACCAGCCGTACCGTCAGTGTCCACGTTTCGGCTCCGTATGTCATTACAGGTAGGACGCACTGATTGAAGACTTTCGTCTTTAGGCACTGTGGGATCAACGATGTCAGGACTTGACGTAGCTTCCCAAATGCTGCCCAACCTAGCTGAATTCTTCTATTCACCTCGTCCTCAAAGTTGTTTCTACCTAACTGCAATGTCTGCCCGAGGTATACATATTTTTGAACAACTTCGAGAGCGGCACCGTGTATTTCAATCGGTTCCGGTAGTACATGTACATTGAACATGACCTTGGTTTTATCCAAGTTCATCCGTAGGCCGATGCGTATAGAAGACTCAGCCAGGTCATTCAGCATTTTTTGTAGGTCCTGCAGGGTTTCTGCCATGATGACGATATCGTCTTCAAATCGCAAGTGAGAGATGCGTTCACCATTGATGTTGATGCCATGTCCTTTCCAGTTCAGCGTCTTGAACATATCCTCCATTGCATTAGTGAACAATTTCGGGGAAATAACGTCCCCTTGTCTCACTCCACGATGCAACGGTATGGGACTTGTTTGCTGATTCTGTACTTGGACAGACATGGTGGCGGCTTCGTAGAGACATCTTATCACTTGGATGTATCGCCAGTCGACTTGGCAACGCTGCAGGGACTCCAGGACAGACCAGATTTCAATCGAGTCAAAGGCCTTCTCATAGTTCACAAATGCTAGGCACAGGGGCTGATTGTACTCCTCAGTCTTCTGTATAATCTGCCGTACTGTGTGGATGTGGTCTATGGTGCCGTATCCGCTCCGAAACCTTTTCCGGTGGTTGGAAGTCATCAAGCCTTCCCGCAAGACGGTTCGCGATTACTCTTGAGAACAGCTTATAGACGTGGCTTAGAAGGGATATGGGTCGATAGTTCTGAAGTAGAGTCTTGTCCCCCTTTTTAAAGAACAAGACGACCACACTCCTACTCCACACCTCCGGAGTTCTCCCTTCGAAAAGGACAGTGTTAAAAAGCTTTTGGAGCTCTCTCAGTACGGGTTTACCTCCAGCTTTCAAGAGTTCTGTTGTAACACCATCCTCTCCAGGGGCTTTTCCATTTCTAAGCTGCCCAAGAGCAATCTCGATTTCGCCAATATTGACTTCTGGCAGGTCTTCGGCGAAGTGGCGTGTTAATGTGGCTCTAGAATTCTCATTTCCGGGACCGGGTCGGGATGCATGTGATGCGTATAACTGGCCATAGAAGTTTTCCACTTATGAAAGGACTGCCGGCTTTGAAGCAACAACTTCCCCACTTGCTGTGGTCAGCTTCGTCAGATGGTTTCTTCCAAGAGATTGTACGAACACTTTGGAACCTCGATTCTGCTCTATCGCTCTCTCGATCGAGAGAGTATTGTAGGTAGTGTCGTACGTGCTTACTGATCTCTTGGTTTAGAGTCCGCTTTGCCGACGAAGTGACGGGTGGATTTTCACGTCGTTCCTTCATTAACCCTAAAGGCTCTTCCGAAAGCTTTGACTTCCTGCCCTTACGCTGTGTTGCATATAATCTCGTACCCTCTTCCCTGAGGATCCGAACCACATTTTCGAGGTTTTGGTTTACGTCTGATGTGGTTTCCACGGCAGCAAATCGGTTCTCCAGATTTGACTGGAACGTTTCAGATCCTGTTATAGATTGGAGCAGAGTAGGTCGGAGCCTGGATTTCATCAAACGGACACGCTCGGCCTTAAAGTTGATATTCAGAGAGCCCCGGACGAGTCGGTGATCACTACCGGTATTGAACCTATTCATCACAGAGACGTCTCTGAATATATACCTCTTGTCCGTCATGATGTAATCGATCTCATTTTTAGTCATAGTGTCGGGGCTTTGCCACGTACACTTCCTTTGGGACTGTTTCTTGAAGAACGAGTTCATCAAGAAGAGCCCTTCCCGTTCGAGGAAGTTGACGAGCATTTGCCCCCTATGATTTCTGCTTCCAAATCCATGGGATCCTACTACCGATTCGCTGCAATTCTGTACTCCCACTTTAGCGTTGAAGTCCCCCATAACAACGTTGTAGTGGGTCTTAGTTGTGGAGTGAAGGGCCCTCGATATATCATCGTACATATCCTCCACTTCGTCGTCCGAGTGTGTCGAGGTAGGTGCGTACACTTGCACCACCTTGAGGCTATACCTCTCGGTGAGCTTTATAATAAGGTACACTACCCTGTTCGACACGCTGGACATTTCTACAACGTTATAGGCAAGGGACTTATTTACCAAAAACCCAACGCCACCTTGAGACTGTTGGTCTCCCCCGCGGAAGTACATTAGGTGGCCCGATTCGAGGGTTATGGTGTCCTCCCCCTCTCTTCGGACTTCACTTAACCCTAATATGTGCCACCTAATCTTCCCAAGTTCCACCTCGAGTTGCGCCGGATGCGAGTCAAGCCGTAGCGTGCGTCCGTTGTACATCGCCAGGGTCAGTCTATTGTGGTGGCCTCCCGTAGCCCGGAGATTCTTAGCACCCCCCGCCCCGCCGTTTAGTCCTGCAATTGAGAAGTCTATAATCGCCGCATGGACGCCAGCTGTTATCTTTTCTCGGAGCAAGATGGAGAGGCGACGCCCAGGGGCTGTCAGATAGACGAGCAGTACCGTTTGCTATCATTGCGTCAAATTCCAACTTCGCAATTTTTAATTTGTCAGGAGCAAGTCTACGAGGGTTACATGATACTGGGGGGCCTGGTGTGGTGCGAATATAATGTACAGTGTTGTGTAGTGTTTGGCGTGGTGTGCCCGCTGGCCGTGTAATTTCGGCAACTCACCGAGAATGTTGTAGTACTTGCCAACGCCAGTCAAGATTTTTACACTTGAAATCAAGCTGACTGCAAAAGAAATAGAAGCTACAGTGGACACATTAGTTTTGTTATCAATTAAGCGTTTGTTTCTAACATCTACTATTAAATTGAAAAATGACAAAAAATCTACGCCTATGATAGCTTTGGTAACATCAGCTATTATGAATTGCCATACATAGTCTCGACGAAGTACAAGGTTTAAACTTAATTGCACAGTACCGTAAGTGGCTATTGTCGAGCCATTGGCTGCACACAGTTGGTAGGTAGTCTTCGCACGGCGCTCGCGGAACGTAGATCGTGGGACGACACAGAGATCACTACCTGTATCCACAAGGAATTGGATTTTCGACCTACTATCTGTCACGAACAGGCGACCAGTCTTGTTAGGGCAATCGTCAGCCGCCATTACCGACCGCTCTGAGTGTTTTCCGGCTTGAAATCGCAGGGGGCGATGCACTTGTGAGCCTTGCTTCCAAATTTGGCATGGTACCAACAGAGTGGCTGCTTCTTGTAGCGGGAACTCGATCTCCGGGAAGATGCTGATCGACCTCGATGACGGGGGATGGATCTGTTACGGGATCTGGATCTCTCCGCTGTCAGTGCCTTAAATTGCTTGGTAAGCGCTGCGATTTGTCGAGCCATATTTTCCATGTTGTAACCGGCTGAGGTAGTAGTAGAAGTAGACGCAACTACTGGAGCTGAAGGAGCGATATCCTGGATTCTGTCTGCTAGATCGGCTAAGGTTTCCAGTGAAGAGGTGGTCTGGGAAGCTATGATCTGCTGCATGTTGTGAGGCAGGCGGCTAGACCAGATCGACTTCACAAAATCCTCGGGAACACCAGGGCCAGCTAAATTCTGCAGGTGGCGGAGGAACTGGGAGGGTTTTCTATCGCCAAGTTCCTCGTGCATAAGGAGTTGCTTCACCTTCTTCTCTTTTGAAGCTGACAGTCTCTTAATCAAAACGCTTTTGAGCTTCTGGTATTTATTTGTTTCTGGAGGAGAAATGATGATGTCCTCAACTTCGGCTGCATATTGTTTGACGAGTTGAGAAATGACGTAATAAAATTTTGTCGTGTCTGCAGTGATATTCGATATTGCAAATTGCCCTTCTAATTGTGCGAACCATATCGCAGGTTTATCCGGCCAAAAAGGTGCGACACGAACTCCGACTCGATAAACGTCGGATGGTGTAGTGGACACGCGTACTTCGGAATTGCCGTCTTGGCTTCTGACGTCACTCGTGGATCTTTCCCGAACCGTCCTTGTAGAATCATCGCTATCACTAGCCATCTTTTTGACAAAAATAATGGTAGTGAATTTCCAGGTATACAGTAATTAGCGATGACTGTTGTGAACTTGTAATGTGATCACGTCGGGGTCACCAGTTATAGTGTGCTGAGGTGTTGATGTTAATACGTATGAGAAACGGTGGCGTGATTACTCACAATAATAATTGTCCTGATTAACTCACGTACAGTGTTTATAATCCAACATACAATTACACACATATTAAAGTACAGAAGGAAGTACACAAGAAGAATCGGTTCGGAAAGTAAACAAAGCACAAAACACAGCACAGATAAATACGGCTATTATATTGCAATAATATTATTAAGCGAGCTAGCGAAAGCTTAAGAAATAGTAACGAGTGACATAGGCTTCGCGCGGTGGCGGTGTATCAATCTCGACTGGTATGCGTGGCTGCGCTGTGCGCTCGCGTTGCTTGTATAGGGAAACCGTCCGGCGACTATTGAGTTGCACGTTTCCATTTCACGACGGCGAGTGGGCCATACCGTATCATCCGGCAAATGTTCGGATGATGTAAATAATATAATATGTAGATAAATATAATTTAGTATACAGATAATTTTAGTGGATATTAAATTTTATAAGTATAATTATTATAAAATATATTTGTGTGTTGTTAAATAAATATAAGTTTAGAGTAAGTTTAGATGTAAGCGTAATGTAAATATAATTAAGTATTTGAATTAATTATATAACTATATCATGTATAAATAAAGAAATTAAGTGTAAGTCACCTACACTGCTGCTTTCGGCTTTAATATAAAATATCGATTATTGTAAGTTTTAAAACGACAACTTTATTTAAAATAAAAACGGTATCTATCTTTATTACCTGTATTTATAATAAAACTAAACACACGCACACATGCACACACGCACACACGCACACACGCAGTCACGCACGCACGCACGCACGCACGCACGCACGCACGCACTCACGCACGCAGCACGCACGCACGCACGAACGCACGCACGCATACACACACACACACACACACACACACACATATAAAAGTTTAATATCTTTAAGTAACTAAACGTTTTGTAATTTTGAATAACGTTGATTTCATATTTTTTTGTTTATTGTTTGTATTGGCTTTTTTTCTGTATCTGAAAATAGGGGAAGGGAGCTGAAGCCAAAATACAGGATGAACTTCCTAGTTTGGCTGAAGATGTCATTTAATATTTAATGTAAAATTAGCCTTACTGTAAATAGTCTTATAAGAATATTACCATGTAAGAACGTGTAATTTATTGGAAATAAACATTATTATTATTTATTCTAAAATTAGCTCAGTGCTAAAAAAAGTGTTCCAAGGTTTTTTGTAACCCGCACTTTTGAGCGACATTTGACAGATGGAGGTCATTGACTTTCCTATTCTTATTTGAATCGCATAGTATGTACTAGCGTGAGGACTTCGTCACGGATTAGTTAATAGGTACACCATAATATTATGTAGTTGAACACTTGTGGTTCGTGGAGGAGAGTTCCGATATCAAATAAGATATAATAAGATAAGATAAAGATAATCTCGCTCTACCATGATCTAAATTCTAAAACTTACTGTAAGTATTATTTTTATCCGTCTTCCAAAAAAGAGCAGCTGTGTATCAAGCATAGATAAGAAGGATTTATGTGGTAAATCAGAGTTGAAAGTTTCGTTGCATTTACAGTCTTTAATTAAAATTATTGCGTTCTTATTACTAGAATATTTAAAAAGATATCTACAAAAATATTATTTGACCTTTAAATGTTCAATTAAATGTTTACTGAATAGAGTCGGTTAATCGGTACACAAATCTCGGGTTATAAAGTAACAAACATTTAAATAATAAAAACGGGATTAAGAATCTCGTTTTGAAGTAAGTTAATAAATCTCTTAATTTCTACTTCTATCTATCTACGAATTTTACGTGACGTTCGTACGTTGACTATCTGATTTACGTTGTCACTTATTCCTAATCATTTAAGACTCATTACGCTTGTACATACAAGAGCATGACAAGAGCACTAATTGAATACAATAAATGAGGCTCAATAATTGACCTTCAAGAATTGCAAGCAACTGCTTACTCGTGGACCTAGTAAAAAGGGTTGCATACAATACACTAAGAAAAGTTTTGAGACAAGACTTGTACCTATACAGATCAAGAATGCTATGTACTGTTTACCATAGAAGTTATTTGTTGCTTCAATTTAATTGTATGCAACGGGTAAAAACCTTGCATCGTATAAATGACCCTTTAGTAAAAAGAAAACAATCAACAATATGCCTGTTATTAAAAAAAACTAGCGTATGGTTTACTCTGCCTACTAATACAATGACAGGTTACTATATCGAATCACGCACTGCCTGAAAAATACAGGTCTAATGTCGTTTTGATGTTATCGAAAGTGCAGTAAAAGCTTTCAGTGTATTTTCTATAGAAATTAATGGCCTTGCGTCCACGTGACGAATGGTGGCCGAGGACCGTGTCGTTTCGTTCAGAGCGCCTTTGTCGAAAATCCGAATACCTTAAAGATTTACTTATAAAAATCCCTTAAAATACCACTATAAGGGTACCTACAGATATTAACTAATCAGTTCCTGACAGAGCAATAAATCGAATGCAATAAATGTGGCGCAATAATTAAACTTCAATAATTGTAAGCAACTGTTTACATGTGGACAGTAAAAAAGTTGCAATTATTGAATGCCAGTTTTGACATAAAAGAATTGCAAATGTCTTTTTGTTTACACTTTTATACCAATACAATTACCCATAGATTGGTTTACCCTTCACTGTGAAGCGAGATCAATCATTCATCTATGCAATTACCTATGTTCAGGAGATTATTGCTTTCAAATTTTGACATGTCTAAACATAGGCTTGTATGTGCGTGTACCATTTTTTGGAGTTTGTTTATAAACAATACATTGGTACATTGAGATTCGCAATCATGAGTGTTTATGGGACACTAATAGAGTAAATTACAAAAATTGTGATGCCCGTAATATTAAGATAAAAGAAATCTACATTATAATAAAACTAATATTTAATTATCAGTCATCTAG